>JAWHQI010000530.1:0-600000 GCA_033032865.1 Dactylorhiza incarnata
AGGCGAAGAACATAAATAAACATCAATCGGGGGAGTGATCCCGGTCTCACTCCGGGCAAGATCCAAGGATAGATCGCTATCATCATCGTAAGTATCATGGCGAGGGGAACTCAAGAACTCAGGGGCCTCTGTGGTGGTTTGGACCTCCTCGTCCCATGAAGATGTGCAAACCTCCTCATCAGAGAGAGTATCCTCCTCATCCCACTTTGGAGCACCCTTCGAGTCAGAAGCATCACTCCACTCCTTCACTTCGATAGGATCATACAGAATGTGCGTAGAAAAATCATGCAAAGAAACTGGAGGAACGAGAAGATTTGGTTCCTCCGCAAAAAGATCTGCTAACGCCTCCCCAATGGAAAGAATACTTTCCGCATCAAACTCAGGTGCATCTAGGATCTCCCATTCCTCTCCTTGTTGACAAACAGATGAGTGATCATCATCACTGGGCGTGAAGCCAAACACAGGGGGTGGAGAGTCCATGCACGAAACAGGCTCTGGGGTAGAAGGCACAATAACCTCCATGGGTAAAGAATGAGTGATAGGGACAATGTCGTCCTGAGTGGAGGAGCGGCGGTCAGGCTTGACAAGACTAGGACAGTCCTTCAATTCATGACCCTCTCCTCGACACAACAAGCAAACAATGTTCCTACACTGCCTAGCATTTAACTCATTCATTTGGGCTATATAATAGTCCATCGTGTCGTAAGTGCCAGGAGAAATATCCCATGAAGACATTATCAATAAAAGAGCAGATATAATGAAACTGAAATTCTTTGCAAGGAAGTCTACACAAACTAATAAAATATCTTGGATAAAACTTGCCTAAAACTTTAAAATAGGGAAGGAAGAAATAAAAGCAAACAACAGAAGATTAAAAGCAAAACAAAATAAAAATGCGGCTATACACAATGAAAGAACTACAATCTTTTGTCTCCCTCTCAAGAAAACTCACACGACTGTGTTCCCCGGCAACGGCGCCAAAAACTTGATGCGATAATTTCGGCAAGTGCACCGGTCGCGCAAGTAATAAATTTCGGGAATAAATCCCCGAGTGTCGGTCTCTTGAGGAACACAGTAAGGTGGAGTTAAATGTCGAGGAAGGACTTGAGATTGAAGTCCTTAAGTCGGATGGAATGCGGGGGAGTTGGGTTGGCTTTTGGAAAACAAAATAAATGCTATCAACTACTCCTATGCAATGTCGCTATGCAAAGCTTCGCTTGGCAGAATGGAGACTATGCAGGCCTTGAGCACGCTGCGTCGAAAGGGCGGATGGACGAGTAGGCAAACGGAATCGAACTATGCAGGCCTTGAGCGCGCTGCTTCGTTAGGCGAGATGGATTACGGGCCGCGATGCCACGCTTCGGTAGGCGGATGAGTGAGTAGGCTTACGGATTGAGGGTCGCAAGCACCTCTTCGACAAGCACGCCACTAGCAATTGCTAGTGCGGCACCGGACACGGTGGTGGAGTGGAAAATGGATGGTGGCGCTCCTCATAAACACATAAACCACAAAATCATTTCACACAAACATGAAATATATATAAATAGAAGCAAGTTTAAGTGCAACTTCATCAACATACATAGATCTAGCTATTACAACAATCAATAAGAGAAGAATAAGGCAAGAAATCGACCGAATCCGAAGGCTCGTTGTAGATTCACGGTTGGAATCGCCGGGTTGTCAATCCGCGTCCAAGCTCGGTCCGCAACTACGTCCGGGGTAGAGAGAGCTGTCACTACTCTCCAATGGACCCGTCTTCTTCGTGTCACGATCCGGTAGAGGTTGCAAACTTCCTCTTGCTTGATGGTAATGGCGGCTAGGTCTTCCTTCGGAGCTCTTGGATGAAGGAGGAGGCCGAGAGGAAACTCCGGCTCAAGATTGGCGTGAAGAGCATGCCCGGAGCACCTCTAGATGGTGGGCGACGATGGAGGGGCGAAACTGGAGCGCTGGAGAAGAAAACGGCGGAATACGGCGGGGGGGGATCTGACCTAAATCGCGAGCAGGGAATTTATAGGCGCTGGATTTAAACAGTGCGCACGGTCAGTGGCGCACGACCAGTGGTCGTGCGCACTAGAATCCTGTGATCGTGCGCTCTACCTGGACAGAACCTGCAAAGTTAGAAATTACCACATAACATGTTCGCACGACCAGTGGCGCACGACCGGTGGTCGTGCGCACTATCGTCGGTGGTCGTGCGCATTGGTCGAAATAGAACTTAGAAAATTAAGGGTAAGTGCGCACGAACGGTGGCGCACGACCAGTGGTCGTGCGCACTAGCGTAGATGGTCGTGCGCACTGCACCAAACAGAACTCATGAAAAAAGGGTTAAGTGCACACGATCAGCGGCGCACGACCAGTGGTCGTGCGCAGTAGAACCAGTGATCGTGCGCAGTGTTCCTGTGCAGAATTGCACCGGAAGCACCTGCACGATTCCTGTTCTAGCGTACAACCACGAATCCAGCTACTGAAAGTGGCACCTAACAGTGCATGAAAACTACTAATGCAGATAAATATGAAATTACACCAAAATGGGCCTAGAAGTGCACCTAGCATGGATTATCAAATATGAACTATAACAGGGCTAAAGTGCGGTGAAATGTCTAAATAACGGCCCAGATGAGTCCATAAAAGTGTATATGCTCAGGACTCATCATTCTTCAATCAGCCATCATAAGAATTCTGAGAACAGAATTCATACAACATTCTTTCTTCTCCTTCTCTTCCTAATTTCTGTAAAAGTGTTTTATTAATCCCTCTTCAAAGGATTCAGTGGTTAAGATCTCCTCACCAAAAGATCTGGTGGTTCATGATCTACTTATCAAAAGATCAGTGGTTATAAGAGTCTCTTGATCAAAAGACTCAGGCATAGGTGGTGCATTCCTACTAGGTGGTAGAAGAGAGGAGTACCCAGGGTTTGGGGAACCTCTATAAAATTCATTGTGTTTGTGTTGTGATTTTTTGTGTTGTCCCAATCTATTATTCTGCACTTTAATTCCTGCTTTCTTTTATTCTGCCTGTGTTGTTAAGCATAATACTTTAGAATAAGTTATTGAACACAGTTAGGATAGAAATATATTTAAATCTCTATGCACCCCCCCCCCCCCCCCCCTCTAGATGATTCTCAGAAGCACACTGTGCACTTTCAATTGGTATCAGAGGGAGGTTGATCAATAAAAGGCTAACACCTTGATCAAAAAGACCTTCTACTCTCAGTCCTTTAATTAAAACTATTTTCAAAGAACATGAGTACTAAGGATTATGCTTCAACAAGACCTCCAGTGTGCAACTTAAATAAGTTCACACTTTGGAAGGCTAGAATAAAACTGTACAAGAATTCCATTGATGAAGATATCTATAATGTTCTTCTTACAGGTCCCCCAGCTTCAGTCAGACAAAGGGCAGGAGAATCCTCAATAACAGAGGATGTCCCAAGAAAGGAATGGACAGAGGCTGAAAAGAAGGTCAACGCATGTGATGCAAAGGCCATGAACATTCTAGTATCAACAATGTCAGATGACATTTTCTAGAAGGTTGCTGAATGCCAAAATGGAAAAGAAATCTGGGACACCCTCACCAGGATGGTAGAGGGAAGCTCTGATGAAAGAAAGGACAGAAAGTCCCTTCTCATATCCCAGTATGAGAACTTTCAAAATAAAGCTGATGAATCTATTGCTGATATGTATGACAGATTCAGCACTATCATTAATGAGCTCAGAGGCTTAGACAAGGAAATATCCTTGACTGAAATTAATGATAAGATTCTCATATGCTTCCCCAGCTCATGGGACTCTAGAATCTGGGCAATCAGGGAATCCAGATGTCATTGGGTGATCTCTACTGAAGCATTGCTAGGAAAGCTCAAGTCTTATGAGATGCTTCTAAAGAATAGGGCTGAATCAGAACAAGAGGAGAAGAACCCAGCTCCCATCCAAAGAAGCCTTGCCCTGAAAGTCTCTGAAAGGGATCCTTCTGCCCCAGAAAATGAGATGTTCAATCTCCTAGCAAGGAGATTCAATAAATGGGTGAAGACAGAATATTCAAGGAGAGAAAGGGATTGGAGCTCAAAGCGCAAGTATGACAAGACTCCAAAGAAGGAGGTTATCTTCTTCTCCTGCAACAAACCAGGGCACTTTGCTTCTGAGTGCCCAGAAGAGAAAAGGGACAGGAGAAGCAACAATAAAGAGGAAAGGAAGAAAAAGAAGTCCTTCAGAGGAAAGGACAGGAACAAAGGCAAGGGTTTCATTGCTGAAACCTGGAGTGACTCTGAAGCAGAGTTAAGCTCATCCTCATCTGAAAGTGAAGATGAAGCAGAAGCTGAAGAAGCCTGCATGATGGCACTGGGAATTTCATCAGATGATGAAGAGGAATAAGTATCATTATTTGATAACTTTGATTTCAATTCAGAAGACTTCAAAATCTGTTTCAAGAATTTCTGTAATGATCATCATAGGGTAGAAAAGGAACTAGACACTGTTAGGTTAGAACTAGATAACCAAAAGAAAGATGATGTATATATAAGAAATCAAAACTTAATAAAAGAAATTGACAATAAGGAACTAGACTTGATTGAAATTAGGAAAGAGAATCTAAGAATAAAAGAAGAGCTAACAAAGGCAAAGGCCTTTGAGGACTCACTCAATGGGAGGAGTCAAAAGCTCAAAGACATAACTGAGAACCTCTCCATGAGCTTTAATTTTCTAGGATTAGGGGCAGAACCCTCCACTAGCACAGAACCATCTAGGAACCCTGCCTAGAAAAATCTAGTGTCTTTTGTTAGACCTAGTGATCATCTTCCCAGTGAGAAGAATCCTCCATCTAAGAGTAAGAATCACAATCATTCAGATAAAGTAGGTAAAACTAATAAAGCAAAACCCTCTAGTAAGAACATGATAGGAAAATTGAATAATGACAACCAACAGAGTAAGTCAAAACCTAGGATTATAAAACATTCTGCTGACTTGTTATATTTTGATACATTCTATAGTCACTTTAAACATCAAAATAATAGGTTTTGTAGATCCATTCCTTATCATCCCAAAGGGTATCATGAAAGACCTTCTATTCTTTCATTGAACCCTATAATGGTAAAAGTAAAGGACCCAAGGTAACATGGGTTCCTTCTAATGTTTGAATTACATGTGCAGGGTTAGGTAGGATCCCACTCAAGAGAAAATAAAGTGGGAAGGAAGATGTAGGACAGAGATAAGGAACAAACTTCACCCAAGGGAGTGAACTCTACCTTGATTTGTCTCTATAGCTTATTAAACTAATAGTATAATCAATTTTTAATAAATATGATTGCTGGGAAAAATAGTAAGGATTTTCTAAGGAAATTGTTTTGTTCATTCAAAGGTGTGTCGAATAGAAGTCAACATACCATCGATTTCTACTCGACGCTAGCATCGAGGAACACTTAGATTGAACAATTTGAATAGATCTCGACGTAACGTTGAATTTGTATCGACGCATATATCGTAATGATTGATGCTCATTAAAGTCGAAGCTGCGTCGATAGCAAATCGATGCATCGTCGACTAGACTACGCCGAATTAAAGATTGTTGAGCAATCTTCAACAAGTGATTGCGTCGACTGGATTACGTCGAATATAATTTGACGCAACGTCGAATTGTCTGTGCGCTAAGAATTTCTTCTAGAAACAATCTCTACTTATTTTTTGCACCAAACATTGATACACATCGACGGTGCATCGACTTAATCCCTAAGAAGCGACGAATCGTCTTCTTTTAAGCATCACCAGCATCGAAATCATTACGCTTTCGAATTTTCTTCCTCTTGCCTTCTTGCTCTCTTGTTCTCCAGCTCTCCCGTGCACCTCTCTCTCTCTCTCTATCTCTATCTTTTCCTTCATCTTTGCAGGTACATTCAACGAGGTGGATCCTCCCAAAGTTAATTCACGATTTGATGTGGATATGGACTCATTCAGTGCAGCTGCGGAAAGCTTCAAAGCCATCCTTGTCCTATTTCAAAATGCTGGATTAACTAAGCTGATATCCACAAGATGCAAAATCTTGGAAATCAAACAAAATGAGTTTAAAGACAGTATTCAAATAGGTGAGGATGGTTCCATCAAAGGGAAGATATATGACACAGAAGTGTTAATAATAGAGGAATTGTTAAACCAAACATTCGACCTTCAGACTGGGGATGAGTCAGATGAACTCACAGGGGATGAGCTTAAGAGGTCCCTGGAACTGATGAAATTTAAAAGGGACAAGCCTATCAATCTGAAGAAGATGGACCTTGGTGAAGAGCACAGATTTCTGGCTGATATAGTGGGGAAAGTAATGTTGTGTAAGATCTCTACACATGATGTTATCCCTAGGCAACAACATCAGATAATGGGAGCACTTGTTCTGAAGAAGAAGAAGATAAACTGGGGAAGAATGCTTCTAAAGATGATTGGGCATAAGTATGCCCATAAAGAAAATGCATACATGAGGATAATGAGCAAGGTGCTCTTCCAGCATTACCCAAATATCTGTAAATCCAAAGGAGTGCCTATTCCTCCAGGGAAGAGAATCAACATAGGGAAATTCTCTAAGTGGACCAGGCAGATCTTGAAGCCTGGTCAAGCTCAAATTTCTCCTCCTCCATCTCCTCCTCCACTAGACTTGGAAAGGGAAGTTACAACTCACCCTCAGGAAGACACACCACCTCAACAACAACAACAACAATAACAACTGCAAAAACAACAACAACAGTTCCTATCCACTTTTTCACCTGAGTCATCTTCCCTGCAGATCCCCCTACTACCATCCATCCAAACTCTAGACCATCCATCTAATCCACCTCCACCGTCAGTCCTTGAGCCATCTTCCCATATACACCATTCACTTACACCCCCCTAGATCTTGATCGAGTTCCACCTCCACCTCCATCATCATCAACCTATTTTTCACCTTATGTCTATCATGCTCTATCCCCCATTCCAGAAAACTTCCCACCATCACCTCCACCTCCAGCTCATCCTCCCATTGACCTTGATCAGGTCATATCTAAGGTTGTTTCCCTTGCCTCCTCAACCTTTGCTGACCTGGTAGCCACCCATGCAAGAAAATTTGACAGGAAGTATTCTCAGATAGAAGCTGAGTTGCTTGACTCCAAGTGATCCCTCCAGGGTCTCAAGGAATTTGTCTCTTCCTCTATTATTACAAAAGAATTCTTAACCTCACTGGCCAGCAAGGTCAATAAGGGAGAGAATATCTTAGAGGAAAAGGACCCTATCTTAGGGGGAGAAGTACAGGAAGAAGTTGAGAATGAGCCTGTCCCTGACAAGGTGACTACCTTTCAGGGAGCACAATTCCAGGTGGAGACAGCTCAGGAAACTGTAAGAGGAAGCTGTAAAGGAGGCTTAGCAGAGTGAACAGTTCCATGGGGAGCTTGCAGATCAGGGGGAGCATCCAGAAGATCAAGGGGAGCTCCCAGATACTCAGGGGGAGCCTGCTCCAGATGTTCAGAGAAATCTGGATTTAGAAATGAAAGTTGTAAGTACAACAGCTGAGCAGGCAAAGCCTCAGAATGACAATCTGCTAGATGAGGTGGCACAGATTGCTCAGGAAGCTGTCCTAGAGGCTGAACACAACACACAAACTCAGGGGGAGCTTGCTAAAGACAAAAGTGATGCTGATGAACCAGAAGATGATGAAGATGTGCCTCTGAGAATGGCAAAGAGGAATATTATCCCAAAGGACTTCACCAGGAAGAGAAGAACTCCTGAGAAGGATTCTTGAAAGTCAGGTACTATATGATTTATTGTCTTCTGAGGAACGATATTATGGTGGGAAAAATAGTGCTACACAATAACATTTCTTGATATGGAGATTTCTTTTCTCTATGACTTCAGTTGTTTTATTTTTGTGTTCATATCATTTTATATGTACTGTTTATGCAAAGGAATGTGTAAAATCATTTTATTCAATCGGTAAAATTTGTTAAGATAAATAGGGGGAGATTGTTGGGAAAAACCCTTGATTTAACTTAACAAATTAATTAAAAGTGATTTTATCCCCTAGGATTTAAGTTACCCAGTATATAGTGAGGCTATTCTGGTCATTATATGTCTTAGGATGTCACACTCAACCTAGAGTGTCAAGATCAGTTCAAGGGTTGCAAATTTTGGCAAAGTCAACACTTGCGTCGAATAGAATTCGACGCAACATCGAATTCATATTGACGCCACTCTGACTAGAAGTCCAAGTAGTTCAACCCCTCTATCGAAGTAACTCAAGTCGACGTTATGTCGAATAGATATCGACGTAGAGGTCAAGGACTTATCAAAGTAACTTCAGAAGTCGACGCTGCATCTACTTCAACTCGACGCAGAAGGGGATATCTGTCGAAGCCAACTAAAGTTGACGCAACGTCAACTTCATCTCGTCGTGGATAGTGAAAGTCAGAGCAATGTTGTTCAACTCGATGGGTGCGTCGATAAGATTTCGATGCAACATTGACTAGCTGAGTTCAATCAGGGCATGGATGAAATCGAAGCTGCTCCTACATGAACTCGAAGCTGCGTCGATAAGAGAGGAAGTTAATTTGACGCTACGTCCAATACAGTCTGTAAAAGTTCAATCTTTGCAGCTGTCATTCTGATGCTTCTATCATGGCCCACATCTTTCAAGACCGTTCTCCAATGGCCTAATAATTGCCTGAAGTAGAAGGAAGCATTAAAGAAGGAGAAAAGGACTTTCTTGGAAGTATATACCTCTTGGGTGGACGGGTTGAGAAGAAATAAAGGAATGATAGAGAATGTACATCAATTATACCTTTTCAGGTCTTACCTAACAAGGAAAGAAATTTGAAATAGAGAGAGGTTATATAAGGATAGAGAAGAAAGAGAAGGGTAGAGCATTGAACACTTTCGCAGCCGTCTTCTGTCAGATTAGGGCTTCTCTTCTTCTTCCTCCTCTCTCAGAAACCCTAACAAAGAACAGAAAAGAAAAGAGAAGATACAACTGTTCTTCATCTGATAGAATAGTAGATCTGATAGCTGCTTCTCATCACCATTATATAACAGTAGGATCTGAATCAGCAGAAGTCAAAAAGAATCTGACAAACCAAGTCTCTGCATTTCATCACCATCAAAAACAGAGGCTAATCAAGAGCAGATTTTGTGGGACTTCACATTGGATGTTCTTCAATCAGACATTACAAGAATTCTGAGAAAGAATTCATACAACATTCTTTCTTCTCCTTCTCTTCCTAATTTCTGTAAAAGAGTTTTATTAATCCCTCTTCAAAGGATTCAGTGGTTCAAGATCTCCTTACCAAAATATCTGGTGGTTCATGATCTCCTTATCAAAAGATCAGTGGTTCTAAGAGTCTCTTGATCAAAAGACTCAGGCATAGGTGGTGCATTACTACCAGGTGGTAGAAGAGAGGAGTACCCAAGGTATGGGGAACCTCTATAAAATTCATTGTGTCTATGCTGTTATTTTCTGTGATGTCCCGTCTATTATTCTGCACTTTAATTCCAGTTTTCTTTTATTCTGCCTGTGTTGTTAAGCATAATACTTTAGAATAAGTTATTGAACACAGTTAGGATAGAAATATATTTAAATCTCTATTCACCCCCCCCCCCCCCCCCCCTCACCTCTAGATGATTCTCAGAGGCACACTGTGCACTTTCACAGTCCTTCTCCACGATTTTGGACTTAGAGAGATTAGAGAAGTACTGGACATACAGTTTATTCTCTGAGTTTATAAATAGAGCATACCATCAAATACATAGTGCTTTTATCATTGACCTGAGCACTTCTTCAAATCAGGAACATTGCTGGCCACTGTTCCCAACAATTGAACTGGTTGAGTGCCTTCAGTAACCTTTCACCACCAGTGTACTATGGGACGGAGAATACAGTCAAGACCTAGGAATGGTTGGATACGATCAAGGAGATGCTTGACGGTATCAGTTGTCTGGCCAACATGGTAGTTTCCCTAGCAGTTACAGCACTGGATGCACATGCCAAGATGTGGTGGAAGTTCCTTATGGACTATATATATGCTGATCGGGAGTATGTAGACGTCACATGGGAGGAGTTCAGCTCAGCTTTCTTAGAGCACTTCATATCAGTGTCTGATAGAGATGAGTTGGAGGATAGGTTCCTGCACCTTAGGCAGGGGAGTTGTTCAGTGATAGAGTACCAGAGAGAGTTCTCTCACCTAGCCAGGTTTGCGGGGATACATTCATTGGATGATTGAGGCTATGCCAACAGGTTCTACAATGGACTTAAGGATCTTCTCAGGCAGGCCTTACTGTTTGTTGTTGATGGAAGTCTGGCCAAGATCATAGAGACTGCAAAGAAACTGGAGGAGGACCACCTGATGGTGTAAGGCAGAGGGAAGTGGTCGGCGGATGGGATGACCTTTGGTGAGAGCAGCAGAGGCCCGCAGTGGGGCAGAATCATGGTACTTAGGAGAGGTGGAGGAAGTCCTCGTTCGAATGTTAGGCCAAAGCAGCGGTCCCTCCAGTACTATCCCCGCCACCACTACGCATCCATGACACGCAGATATGGGAGGAAAGGGGACGCTTTCCAGTGCTACGCTTTGAGTGCAACCAGCCGGGGCACATCTGGGCCCAATGCCCCTAGATATTTCATCCATCCCCTCCTCCCCCTCCAGCAGTCCCTCCAGTTCAGCAGGGACAAGGCCGAGGATGAGGTCGGGGCCGAAGACATCAAGGTAGAGACTGAAGGCCGTAGAAGAAGTACGCTCTAGACTTGGATCAAGAAAGGAACCTTGAGGAGGTTATGACAGGTACTTTAAAAATTGTAATTTTATAATTACTTAGTACTTGCGAAAACCTTAGTTTTTATTAAAAACTTGTAACCCGAACAACAAAAACCACCCCAGGTATAGTGTTTGTCTATGGCAAACCCGCACACACCTTAATTGCCATGGGTGCATCTTACTCGTTCATCTCGGAGGAATTCATAGATGATCTGGACCAGATTCAGCATTTTGAAGGCATCCACAGGAAGGTACAACTCTCATATGGGTCAGAGATAGTGTCATGCACCAAGTGCAACATGGAATTGGAGATTGAGGGGACGTTATTCAATGCACCAGCGACGATTCTGAAGCTGCCAGACTTTGATTTGATCATGGGCATGACTTGGCTGCATTTGAACCATGCCAGGATCGATTGTCCGACGAAGAAGATCATGCTGAGGCATGGAGACTCTGAAGTGGTGATCGAAGGTATTAGACCAATTTCCCATCTTTTATTATTAACTATTCAGGTTGTCAAGGCCCACCAACAGGGGGACGAGGTATACCCAATTTGCTTTGGGATAGCAGAGGCCTCTATTGCTGATATTCTGGTGGATAGGGACTTCCCAATGTCTTTCCGGAGAAGCTTCCCGGACAATTCCCGCACCGAGATGTGGATTTCCACATTCAATTGTTGTAAGGAGCTAGGCCCGTGTCTCTGGCACAATACAAGATGGCACCAAATGAGCTGGTAGAATTCTGTACGCAGCTATAGGAGCTAGTAGATTCAGGGTTCGTCGGGTCGAGCTCGCCGTTATGGTGAGCCCTGTTCTATTTATAAAGAAGAAGGATGGGTCACTCCGACTATGCATCGACTATCGGGAGCTTAACTGGTTGAAAGTGCAGAACACTTACCCGCTGCCAAGGATTGATGAGTTTTTTGATCAGCTTGAAGGAGCTTATTGGTTCTCCAAGCTCTACCTGAGATCGGTCTACTATCAGTTGATGGTCCAGGAGGAGGACATTCTGAAGATGGTGTTCTGCTCATGTTATGGATTAAAATACGAGTTCGCGGTGATGCTTTTCGGGCTCATGAATGCCCCTTCAGCATTCATGAGACTGATGAACCACGTATTCAAACCTTATTTGGACGTCTTCGTGATTGTGTTTATAGACGATATATTAATCTACTCCATGACTGAGGAGGATCACACCCAGCATTTGGCATTAGTTCTGGAAAAGTTTATGGAGAATCAGATGTTTGCAAAGTTCTCGAAGTGCTAGTTTTGGCTATATGAGATGGAATTCCTTGGGCATACTCTCAGTGGAGCTGGGTTGGGAGTGGTCCCAACCAAGGTGCAGGTAGTCCGGGAGTGGCCTCTACAGAAGTCAGCATTGGATGTCCATTATTTCCATGGATTAGCGGGTAACTGCCGCAAATTCGTGGAAGGATTCTCAAAGATAGCGCTCCCTCTCACCTCTCTAACGAAGAAGGAAGCCCCATTTACTTGGACTTCAAAGTGTGAGGTGACATTACAAGAGTAGAAGGATAGGCTTACCTCAGCTCTCATCCTTTTCATTCCATCTGGGAAGGAGGTATTTCAGATTTACAGTGATGCATCCTATCAGGTTATGGGTGATGTGTTGATGCAACATGGCCATGGCATAGCATATGCCTACAGATAGTTGAAGAAGTACGAGCAGAACTGCACAATACATGTTCTTGAGCTCGGGCTGTGATCTTTGCTCAGAAGATTTGGAGACATTACCGGTATGGGGTTCATTGTGAGATCTTCTAGGATCACAAGAACCTCAAATATATTGACACACAGAAGGACCTAAACCTGAGGCAGTGATAGTGGCTTGAGTCCATATGTGATTATGATTATACCATGCATTACCATCAGGGGAAGGCGAACACCCTGGCCAATGCATTTAGCAGGAGAGTAGGCACTTCTAGTTCGGAGCCCAGACTGATGGCCAAAGAGCTGATCAAGATGCTGGAAGACATGAGATCACAGTAGTATCCAGAGCTGAGCTTGAGATTTATGTTGAGTACTTGGCTTCCCTGAGCATCATTTGTGACATCAGGGACCACATCAGGATAGATCAAAGGTAAGTTGAAAAACTAGAGCCAATGTTTAGAGCCCTGGAAAGGGGGACTTCAAAGGACAACACACTGCGTGAAGACCTCGTTCATTTCTGAGGCCGCATTTATATACCCTGCAGGAGGTGGGATCCGGGAGGGCATACTGAGAGAGGCACATTGCACAAGATATTTGGTGCACCCCGGGATCACCAATATGATGGCGGACATGTAGAAGGCTATGTATTATCTTGGAATGAAGAGGGATATCTTCCACTATGTGACACACTGCGAGACCTGCCAGTGGGTGAAGGCCGAGTGCAACAGCCCTAGAGGACTATTGCAGCCACTGCCAGTGTCGGTGTGGAAGTTCAAAGATATTGCTATGGATTTTGTGCATGGTTTACCTCATTCCCACTCCAGGCACGGTTCTACCTGGGTAATAGTGGACTGACTGACCAAGGTAGCTTGATTCATTTCGGTCAGGAAGGACGTTCCTATTGGTGTATTGGTGATGTTGTTCATAGAACAGTTTGTTAGGTACCACGGTGTACCCAGGATGATCATTTCAAATCGGGACAGTCGGTTCACTTCGAGGGAGTGGAGGGCAGTGCAGACGTACTTGGGTTGTTAGCTGACATTCAGCACCGCCTTCCATCCACAGACTGATGAACAGACAGATCGTACGAACAGGACCATGGAGGATTTGTTATGCTTGTGTATACTGGATACAGGAAAGGCCTGGGAGAGATTGTTGTCGTTGATCGGGTTTTCCTATAATAATAGACACCAGGTGAGCATTGGCATGGCATCGTACGAGGCCTTATATGGGAGGAAGTGTCGTACACCGCTATCTTGGGTCCAGGATGAGGAGTACATTAAGGATACGGATGCGCTCGTTTGGATGATTCATGATCGTATGCTGGAGACTCAGAGCACACAAACCAAGTATTATGATGTCAAGCATCAGAAGGTGGATTTTTGGGTATGGAACTAGGTGTTCTTGAAGATATGACATGTGCATGGTGTCTCGCAGGTGCAGGTACAGAAGAAGCTCAGCCTTCGATTTATGGGGCCTTATATGATCCTGGAGCGGATCGGCCCCTTGGCTTACAGGCTGGAGTTTCCACCGGAGTTGGCAAACTTGCATGACATTTTTCATGTATCATCACTCCAGAGAGCCTTACTCCTCCCAAAGCAGCATATCAATTCTACTTCATGACCGATAGCACCTAAATGATCGATTCATCTAGAGCCAGTCCGGATCGATGATACAACCATCCAAGTCCTGCAGAGGAAAATGGTCCCACTGGTCAAGGTATTATGGTCCAATCATGCACAATAGGAGCATACATGGGAGCCATTGGATCTCATGCAATGACAATACCTGGTATTCTTTGCTTCAGGTACAATCTAGACCCAACTGAAAAATTTTCCTATTTTCATTGTGCGCAGAACCCCGTTGACCCGAACTTGAATTTCATGGACAAAATTATTATTTTGTTTATTGGAATTTGTAACATCTCTATTCCTACTAGACCCAGTAATAGCGGTAGGTCATGACATATGGCATGAATTGTGAGTTAGGACAAGTAGGTGACCCTAGGTCTCAACAAGACAAGTAGATCTCACCTAGTGCACACAAAGGAGCACACATCAACCTAGTTCAAATCACCTCTACTTGAACTCACAAACTCAAATTGACTCCACCACCACATACCTAACCCCAAAGGGGGAGATTGTTGGAACAACCCTATTACTGATTTGGGCTAGGTTCACTATCATGTTGATTAGGACCTTTATTGACCCATTTGTATAGTCTAAGGGTCAAATTTTTTAGGCTGTTAGAATAGATAGAACTTAAGGATATTTAGGTTTTTAGTGCTCGACAAAAGGCAAGAAGCGTTCGACAAATGTCGTTCGACGAATTTAATTCAGCGTCCGACAAATGGCGGCCTGTGTTCGACAAATTTTCTTGAAGAACTTCAGCAAGCCATTGTTAAAATTTCTCTGAACAAGTCTCGACAAATGTCGTTCGGCGCTCGACAAATTTCAGACCAGCGCTCGACGAAATCTCTTTCTGAAAGACCAACTTATTTCCAAAGCATTTAATTATTAAGGTTAATACATTTTGTCAACCCTCTGATAAAATGTACGACCATAATGGATCTTTTCAAATTCTTTTGGACTTACTCTAACAGGATATCATTTTCCTTTAATATATTCCTCTCTTTCCTTGTCCCAAGGCAAGGATAGTCGTTGACATTTAATGCAAAGGCATACTTCTCGGCTCAAGAATAGAAAGGACCTGCAACAGCCGTTCTGCTTCAATGGAGAGTTCCAAGAAAAGAATTGAAAAAGATTTTCTACTCCTCAGGACCAGGATATATAAAAGTCAGCTCTTAAAAAGAAAGATACAGAACTGAGGAGAATTCAAAAATTTGAAACATACAGCTTAACAGTTCACAAAAAGAAAAGTGATTACACAGGAGAAAAAGGAGAACATCAAATTATTATTACTTCAAGTCTTCTTCTTCTTCCTCCTGATTGTGCAGCACCTTCTCTCAGATCTGCTGCAAGTTCAAAGTTCTCCATAGAGCAACAATAAATCTGAAGAATTATTTTTCTTCCAGATTAATCTGCTAAAGGAGTTCACTGTGTTAGAAGAAAGCTTCATCTTAAAGCTGTCAACAATCTCAATCTGACAGGGGGAGCTTCCAGCTTCAACATCTATTGTCTTCTCTCTGAATATTGATAGAGAAGAACATTCTAACCTTTTCCTACCTCATCTTGTACAGGGTTAATTCTCCCTTCAAAAGTTTACCCAGTGGTGGCAAGACACCTTATCAAAAAATCTCTCAGTGGTTTTTAAGCACCTTATCAAAAGCTTATTGGTGTGTGGACACCTTATCAAAATCACCTTGGTGATAGGGCACCTTATCAACCCTCCTAGTAAATTCCTACCAAGGGTGGTAGGAGAGTGGACTACCCAGATTTATTGGGGAACCACTATATTTCCTTGTGTCGTCTGGGCTTAATTATTCTTTGTGTTGTGCTGTGTGATCTTACATTTTTTTATTTCTTATATTTCTGATTTTCTCTTATTTAACTGGTTAAACCTATACTTAACAGTATTCTTAAATCCGCAATAAAAACCAAGAATAAATTTTTAATACTCTATTCACCCCCCCTCTAGAGTAACTTAAGATCTAAACCTCCCTTTCAGGGAGGCAATTGGCCATTCACTTCATGAATTGGTCAACCAAGCTAGCTAATTTGACCAAAGTCAACATTGATCAACTTACCCTAATTTGGCTCAATTGAGCTTCAATTGGCCAAATTAACCCCTCTAATGTCATCCTAACCACTAAGGTAGACCATCACGGCAGAAATATTCAATTGGGCTCAACCAATTTCATGGAATTGACCAAAGTCAACTCTAAGTCAACATAGCCTAATTCAACACAAATTGGCTCAATTAAACTTCACATGGTCAAATTGACCCTACCACTACTTTCCAAACCCTAATAGAGGTTCAATTGACCAGAAACCCCAACATTGGGTCAAGTAGTGGAAATATGCCTTGGATGTGGAGATGGTTGTTCTCAGGAAGAATGAGACTTGGGATCTTGTGCCCAAGGTTAATGGCATTACTCCTGTGACGTGCAAGTGGGTTTATAAGCTGAAGAAGAAGGTTGATGGCAGCATTGAGTGGTACAAGGCTCGCCTTGTAGCTTGAGGGTTCTCTCAACAGTACAACGAAGACTATGAAGAGACATTTAGTTTTGTTCCCAAGATAACTTCAGTTCGGGTGGTGATAGCATTGGCATCTTGCCAAGGGTGGAAAATTTGGCAACTCGACGTGAAGAATGCTTTCCTTTACGGTGAGATTGACAAGGATATTTTCAAGGTTCAACCACCTGGTTACATTTCTGAAGTTCATCCAGGACATGTCTGCAAGCTCAAAAAGACTCTTTACGGCTTGAAGAAAGCACCTCGGGCATGGTATGGGAAGATCGCAGAATACCTCTAATTCTGCAGATATTTTGCTTCAGATTCAGATTCAAGCTTGTTTGTTAAGAAAATGGGGGAGTTGCAAGTCTTGGTACTGTTGTACGTGGATGACATGATCATCACGGGGAACTCTGAAGTAAAGGTAGCTAGGCTCCGGGTTGAGCTAGCCATCAGATTTGAGATGAAGGATTTGGGTGAGCTCCACCATTTTCTTGGTCCTAAGGTGGCGAGGAAAGAGAGCGGTGTGCTCGTTTCCCAGAAGGGCTATGCAGTATGGATTGTGAAGCGTTTCGGCATGGAAGAGGGGAAGAGTAGCTCTACTCCACAGGAAGTTGGTTTGAAGCTTCAGTGGGATGAGGGAAGAGTTCCTTATGATCCTTTGGTGTTCAGGGCTCTGGTTGGAAGCCTGATTTATCTTACGATTACAAGGCTGGATATTGATTATGTTGTGGGCCGAGTAAGTCGGTGTGTGCCAGAGCCGCAGAAACCTTATTTAGTAGCGACAAGGAGCATGCTGAAATATGTGAAGTACACCTCTAATACGGGTCTCTTTTATGGGAGGGAATCGAGCTTCAATCTGCATGGTTACACGGATGCTAATTATGGAGGAGATTCAGATGATCGAAAGTCAACTTCTGGGTATGTTTTTATGACTGGCTCCGCAGCTATCTCGTGGTGAAGCAAGAAGCAGGATTAAGTGTCTGTCTCCACTACGGAAGTAGAATACAAGACTTCGGCCTTGGCAGCTCAGGAATCCATCTGGCTTAAGATGCTTGTAGGAGAAATCCATGAGGAGGTGCAAGGTCCTACTCTGCTACATGGTGACAATGAGAGTGCTCTTAAACTGGTTAATAATCCAGTTTTTCACGCACTGACCAAGCATATTGAGATCGAGCATCACTTCATTTGGGAGAAGGTGCTGGAGGGATCTTTGATGGTTGAATATGTGCGGAGAGAGGATAATGATGCTGGCATCTTCACGAAGCCTTTGTCGAAGGGACCTTTTGGTCGGCTATGGAGTTTGCTTGGGCTGACTTCCACTTCCCACTTCAAGGGGGAGTGTTGAATTTGTTGAAGTGGAAGTATGTTGGGCGGTCTGTGGAGGACAGATCACAGTGACCACGTGGTCTGCCCGATCTTTCTGGATTTATTGTCATGATTGGCATTTTGTCCAAGTAAGACTCTTATCGGTGTTCGGACGGTTTGATTATTGGAGGCCGCACGCGATCTAATAAGGAGGTGTTTGTATCTCTTTAGGGCAGTGACGGCATCCATCTATTTGCCTATAAATAGAGATGCAGGGACCGTCATTCTAGACGAGAACTGTAAGAACTAAAACATTGGTAGCTCTTGTCGGTCTCTATTTTGAGGTCGCGCAGTATGGATGTGGTTTGATCATTTGTTGTGTTCACGGGTTAGCAGCCAGCATGTAGTGTTCTTCTTCCTTGGTCTTTTACCAACTTTGAATAACTAGTTCATCTCCGGCAAACTGAGTTGTAGTTCTTCTGCTGTTTGTGGCAAGCTCAGCAATTAGGCGACCTCAGCGGTTAGGTGATCTGAGTTGCATTTAGCCAACAGCTTGTGCAATTTCTCTTCTCTGTTTGCGGGCAGCTTCTATGATTCTGCGACCAAGCGGTCAGGCTGTCAAGAAGTGTGGACGGGTTGTTTTCTCAGTAGTTCAATAAGTCAACAGCTCGTGCAATCTTAGTTGGTGGTTTAGCAGATAGCAGGTTGACGACATGTGTTGTTCGCACAGTTTCGGCGGTGTCGTGCAGTCTGATTGTTCAGCAGACTCTGGCGGTCTGAGTTTTTTGATGTTTGCTTGTTGGTTGTTTGCCTCTGTTTTCTTCTCCATCTTGTTGTCTGATAAATCATGTCTCGCCATGTATTCCTCGCATTGTAACGAGATTGATTAATACTAGATAGTCTTGTTCTTCTATTGTTGCTGGTTGCTTAGGTTGGTATGGTTGAAGTGTTCCTGCACCTAATTCTCGCTTCTCGAATTACTATTTGAAAATTTTAACAGCTAATGCTTGCTTGCAGGGAAGGAGTACCACCACCCTGGGAATGGGGTGGGGTTGTTATAAATCTTGGTCAGCTAAAGCTGGTCGGTTGCTTGTTTTGCCACCTTCTGGTGGAATGTGTTTGTACAGATCCAGGTGAGCCAAATGGGAAATAGCGGGTTGGAGTCCCAGTTGCTGTGCTATGCTGACCCTTTAGGGCCAAAGTGTGTGTTTACTTATTTTCATGTGTGGTCGGCCTACATGCCGATGTTAGTAAACCACATGTTATTGTAAACATTGTAAAGAACTCTTGCTGTATTTTCATTCTTAGTGTACAAGTGGACATATGTAAACTGGTTTAGATTTAAATAAATAAATGCTTCCGTTGTGTACTTCTGAGAATGCTGAGATGGTTTTCTATAAACTATTTAACAACTAATATGTAACTCTCTTTACTGTTCATTTAATATGGCATGGGGTCCCGGTCGGACCTACTGTTATATTCTATGTGATGGGGAGGGTGTTACAAATTGGTATCAGCCACCAATCTCGATCCCTTTCCTTACGAATTCATGGTTGAATTCTTTTAAGGGGTTGTGAGCACGTGTGTTTTGCCGTTAAAACATTTAATCAACCAGTGAATTTCCACTTTAGGATTGAAATACATGTATATTTGTAGCAAGGTGGTGCAACCTGAGTGTTCCTTTGATGATTAATGTTATAATTTAGTAGCTAAATGTGTTCTATTACACATGTATAGGTGACTAGGAGTGGAGCAGGGCAGTCTAAACCCCAGCGATCTACTGCGAGTAGTGCACTTGCTGATGTGCCTACTACTCCTCCTTATGCTGAAACAGTTAGGTTGGTTGTCGAGGCAGTGTATGCAATGATCAATGCACAACCAGGATGTCATGTATAGCCTCCTACCCTTGGGGTGGCCCCGGTGTGGGTTGCTGTAGTTGAGCCTGCTGTCGAAAGACAAGTGCCGGTGATGGCAAGACGGGCTTTGGACCAACAACTAAAGCATTTTCTGAACTTCGATCCTCTTAAGTTTACGGGAACGGGATCCCCAACACAAGCTGAAGATTGGATCTCGAGAGTAAGGAGAACCTTTACAGCTATGGAGATGGAGGAAGGGAAGAAAGTCAATTTAGCCATTTTTCTTCTGGATGGAGAGGCGCAACTTTGGTGGGATGAGTTGGAATTACACCAATTAGCGGGAAGGCAACTGACGGAGGTCTCGTTTGATGAATTCTGGAGACTTTTTTTGGTGAGGTGTCTCCCTTCGGCACAATGGATTGTGATGGACCAATTGACTCAGGGTGATAGTCTGGTGGATGACTAGCTGCATGAGTTCACCAGATTGGGGTGGTATGCAGGTGCCACATTTGCAGACAAGGAGTGTAAGACCAACAGGTTCTATAAGGGTCTGTGTGACGATCTATGGTTGCTTCTATCAGGACCCATGATGCAAGGATTCATGTCCTTGGTCAATACTTCCCATTCCTTGGAACAGGATACGAAGAGGGTCCAAGGTAATAAAGACCTAGCTGTGAAAAAGCTGGAAATCAAAGTACCAAATTCCGCAAAATTTGGGAAAAGGAAGTGGAGCAAGAAGGCTAGATATTTTGGGACAACTTCATCTTCTGTGTCGGGAGCTACGACTGGGCAAAGTCCATTTATTTGCTATAATTGCGGCAAGCTAGGACACATAGCTCAACATTGTCACATCAATCCCCAGAAAGGGAAAGTGGTGGAGAAAGGGAAGGCGATGGAGTCAACTGCATCACATCATACTCCAGCACAATCCTGAGTGTACAATCTTGGCCAACAGGAGTCCATCAAACCAAGCAATGTGGTGAGAGCTATGAGTTAGTATATATCTTTTGTTGATTTTTATACGTAATACCTTGTACATTGCTTGTTTAACTTGTTTGGATTAGGCTTTGCCCTAATCTTTATATATCCGACAAGAGCACTATTTGATACTGGAGCTTCTCATTCCTTTCTATCGGAGGACTTCATACGACGAATTGGAGTGCCTTTATTCATATTGATCGAGAGATTGGATGTGTTGCTACCAAATGGGTGCTCAATGCGTGCAGATAGAGTTTGTTGTGTTAAGGTGTGGATCAGAAGTCACGAGTTTGATCTAGAAGCATCAATGCTGCCAATCTCCGAGTTTGATGTGATCTTTGGCATGGACTGGCTATAGTAGCAGCAAGCATGCATTGATTGCACTTCGAAGGAAGTCACACTGGGACAAAATACTGATCGTGCGACTACTTTTGTTGGTATGCGTGGATCGAGCAAGATGTTGATATCTGCTATCCAAGTAATCACGGTATTTCGGAAGGACATGGAGTTGTGCATCGTGCTAGTGGAGGCCGCAAAGCCTAAGCCCAGTTTAAGTGACATTTCCATCGTATCGGAGTATCAATATGTGTTTCCAAAATATATTCCTAGAGCGCCTCCTCAGCGAGAGATCGACTTCACGATAGAGCTAGTGCCAGGTGCCAAGCCTGTATCACGCTCTCTGTACCGTATAGCGCCAAAATAAATGGTAGAACTAAAGGTTCAGTTGCATGAGTTATTGGAGCAAGGATATGTACGCCCAAGTTCATCCCCTTAGGGTGCATCGGTCCTCTTTGTGAAGAAGAAGGACGGAAGCTTGCATCTTTGTATTGACTACCGTGAACTAAACAAGCTGACGGAAAAGAACAAGTATCCAATTCCGAGAATCGATGACCTATTTGATTAGCTGGTTGGGTCAACTGCCTATTCGAAACTGGATTTGAAGTCTGAGTATTACCAGTTGAGAATTTGGAAATGTGATATTCCCAAGACGGCGTTTAGTACCCATTACGGATACTACGAGTTTACAGTAATGTCGTTTGGCTTGATGAATGCGCCATCGGTGTTCATGGACCTGATGAATAGAATGTTCTAAGAGTGTCTTGATCGGTTTGTGATCGTCTTTATCGACGATATAGTGGTATACTCTCAGTCTGAAAAAGAACATGTGATTCATTTGCGCAAAGTTCTGGATACCTTGAGAAAGAGTCAGTTGCACGCCAAATTCTCAAAGTGTGAGTTTTGGGTAACCTTTGTGGCATTCCTTGATCATATTGTTAGTGGTGAAGGTATTGCAGTGGTGTTATTCTTAAGGAATTACAAAGATCACATCTAGAGGGTGGTGAATAGTGTGGTGGGTGATTTATGCTATCTTTTTAAAATTAAAGGCACAAGGCAAACAATCACAGAAGACACAAGGATTTATAGTGGTTCCCTAAGAATTTGGTTCATCCACTTTCTTCCTTCACCTATCTAGAAATGTCCTAGCCTAGGCAATCTCCTCCAAAACTCAGAACTCAAATAGAGTCTCTACCTCAGTCTTTATAATATAAGACTTTGAAAGTATCTAGTTGCGACCTAAATCACCTAGAGGGGGTGAATAGATGGATTCTATGGCTTTTTGCGGAATAAAAAAATATAAGAATAAAAGCATACATAAACCAAAAGAACACAGCACAACACAAGGATTTCTAGTGGTTCCCTGGAATGGGTACGTCCACTTTCCACCTCACCTATCTATCTCTCCTGGCTAGACTAGGCTACTTCACTATAACTTGAAGAAAATCTCTCCTACAACTCAGAGTCAAACTCCTACAAACTCGGAGCAAACCACTCCTACAACTCAGAGTCAAAACTCCTACAACTCGATCCTTCAAAAAGGATCTACAAAACTCGGAGGCAAACCTCCTACAAAAGAAGGTAAAGATTTGTTACAAGACTTTAGATTGAGAAACAATCTTCTTAAAAACTTCTGTAGAAGTTCTTCTTTAGACAAAAAATAAAACTTCTTCTTCCTGGAAAATGATTTCAGTCCTTTGAAAATGGAGGAAGAAGAATTTCTGGAATCTATGAATGCTTGATCTGAAAGCTTGAGTCGACTGGATCAAAAAAAGTAATTGAGAGATTCAGAAGCTCTTGATCTTGTCGACTGCCCTTGAGAAGAAGAACAGCAAAAACTTTGTCTGTCGGAGGCGAGAAGCTTGTGTGAGAAAAGAATGGCCGACAGACTGCTTGAGAAGAGAAATAATTTTTCACGATCAGGTTGGACAAAATATCAGAATTAGATATATATAGAGATCTCTTTCTCCAACGACTAAGAGTGAATCTTCTTCAACGGCTATATCAAAGATTTAAGGAAAATATTTTCACGCGCAGCATATATTACGGAAGCCCGAATTGGAAGGTTGACAACGATTTGAAATTTTAAAAACAAAACAGTGCAAGGCAATTCATCGGCCTGAGGAAAATTCGTCGAACGCAACAGCGGTCGACAAAATCTTTTTAATTCGCCACTCGATGAATTGCTGAAGAAAAACCGCTGAGATAAATCAAAGATAAACCGCTGAGACGAGTCCTCGGCCGCTGAAAAGAATCTGCTGAGATGAGTCCTCGGCCGCTGAGAAGAACCTACTTCAAAATTAGTATAACAGCGGTCGACGAACTATCACTCTGAGTTCGACGAACTTGATACTGCGTTCGACGAACTGCCAAATATTCTGCGTTCGATGAACTTGCCAATATTCTGCGTTCGACGAACTCGCCAATATTCTGCGTTCGACGAACCAGCTTCAACTATCAGCAGACCAGAGAATGACGAAAATACATTCATTCCGTTCGTCGAACGGCGTTCGACGAATTCATCACAATTCGTCGAACGAAGAATTCTGATGAAAAATTCCTTCTTTCTTTCAGCAGCTTTCTCTTAGCAGCAACTTTCTCTTAGCCCTTCCTTTGTGCTTGAACAAGAAGTACACCCCAATAGAGAGATTTCACATGAGTCAACACTTTGGTCTATACCATGAGGAATTACATAGTATAGGCATGTGTTTAACAACTTATTGAAACCTGACATTGGTTTGTACTTAACCATTTAGAACCTGCAAACACATAACTGAAAATACAATCAAATACAAAATCAATTCATCTTAGTTTAAGGGATACTTCTTCAAATCAAGGTTATTGTGGTTACAATACCCAACAATCTTCCCCTATTTGAAGAAGTCAGAACCCTATCTACTAAGATTAATTTCACACATAAAACTAATAATCACAAGCAAAGATAATTAACAAAGTGAAAGAAATAGCAAAATTTTATTCAGAAATAATATTAAAAGATTTTAAGAGTTAACATGCAGTCACAACACATTTCTTAAGGTATCTTGTCCTTTTCTGACTTGACCTTTTCTAACATGCTCTTCTTCAACTGCCTGACAAAATAAGCCTTGGTCTTTGGGTAGTACTTTGGAGGAAGAGGAGGAGCACTTGGGTTGTTGTAGCCATGTTCTCTAAAATAGATTTTTCTTTTCAGCTTTGAAGCCTTCAGCTTGTTGATTTCTTCTTGATCATAATAATTCTCAGGCTTTTCATTTGAAATCTCTATCAGATTGTATGTGTCCAGGATTATACTTTTGGAAATTGGACTACAGTTTTCATTATTGTTTCTTCTTTCCTCCCTTGGCTCTCTGATAGCTATGTTAACTCCCTTTCTTTTTCTTCCAGCCTGAATATGTCTTCTTTTTGAGCTAACATTTGGCTTTAAATCTGGATTCTTTGAAGATTTTGCAATCTCTTCCTGATCAGGCTTCATATCTGGAAGCTTGGAAGGTTTTGCAATCTCCTCCTGATCGGGCTTTACAGGAGAGTAAGATGCAGAAGGAACAAAAGGGGACTGATCTTCAAAGACTTGCTCAGGATGGACTTGAGCTTGAGCAAAGCATCCTGGAGCTTTTTCTGTGAAGACATCATGAAGCCATCCATCATTTTGATATTGATACATATTACATTCCTGAAATCTGTTCTCTACTATATTGTTCTATTCATCCATCTTGGCTGCAACATTTTCCTCCCCCTTTCTGACTTCTTCATGTAGGGTTTGGATAACTTCTTCAGAGAAATTCTTAATAGTGGAGAGGAGGATTTGATTATTTGCTTCTTGCGATCTCAGCAACATATCCTGACCTTGGTCTACCTTACCAGCTTGCTCATACAGATAGAACAAGCCTTTTGCAGAGAGATTCATAGCTTCAGCAGCTTTATCAAACTTTTCATCAAGTTCTCTTCTTAGAATGCTCATGTTATGGTTAATGGCTGCTAGACCATTATTTACATCATTCTCAACTTCTGAAATCTTGTTGTAAACATGCTTGAGAGACAACTCCATATGTTCTGCTTGAGTCCTGAGCAGAGCTTCAATGGAGTGCAATAGATCAAAAATGGATCCTGCAGGAGCAGGTCTTGAAGAGAGAGCCTTGAGGTTCTCACCAATAGATATATATGTAGGGGAATGTCCAGGAAAAATAGGATCATGCTCAGAGTGCATATCCATGAGGAATTTGGATGTGTTAATCTTATCTTGAACAACATCCTCTGTTCTGCATTCCTCCCCCTCAGAGCTTGCAATAACTTCTGTTTAAAATGATTCAGAAACAAGAGGTTCATTATCACCACCATCATCTGGAGCGGAGCCGAAACCTGCGCGCATAATCTCCCCCCCTACATCAAGAAACCCGTGACTATTCTGCTTTGCCATGACGAGAGAGATGGAAGAGAGCAGCGAGACCTTGCGGCGAGAATAGTTGGAGCTTTCTAGGGTTCGGCGACGGGAATGTGTTGTGATGCGTTAACCCTTAAGTCTTTTTATACATATTTAAAATTATGAGAGAGAAAAGCTCGTACCTGATTTAGGAAATAAATCTTTGGATCCAATATATGTGAAAGAAATAGAAATTTTTGCCCAACAAAATTAGAAATCCGTGATACCAAATTCATCTGCGATGACTTGAAAAGATGAGTTTGACGAGATTTGATTTGAAAGAAATTCTGAGGCTGACGAATTTGATTTGAAAGAAATTCTGAGGCCGACGAATCTTAAGTTCAGGAGGGTTCGACTAAAGTTGAGTTCGACGAAATTCTTGAATACCTGAGAATTCTGTCTTTACCTTCAATTTGAGATTCTTTGTTCATCATACAGTCCTCCCCCTCAATATTTTCTTTGTCTTAAATTTTCAGTGCCTGAACTTATTTCCTAAGCACTTCTTGATCTTCTTCCTGACTTGAATATTACTCAATGTTGAGCATTCCAAGCTCCATTTTGAAGTAATTAAACTTTGTCTCGTCAAGAGGCTTCGTGAAGATATCTGCAACTTGATTATCTGTCGGAACATAACTGATGTTTATGTCCTTGTTCTCAACATGTTCTCGATGAAGTGATAGCGAATTTGAATGTGCTTTGTCCTGCTGTGAGATACTGGATTGTGAGCAATTGCAATAGCACTTGACGAATCACAATACATCCGAATTTCTTTAACTTCAGATTGTAGTCTTCCAATTGATTCTTTATCCACAGTAATTGTGCACAGCAACTGCCTGCGGAGATGTATTCCGACTCAGCAGTTGATATTGCTACACAATTCTGTTTCTTGCTACTCCAAGAAATTAGCCTTCTTCCTAGGAATTGACAAGTCTCAGAAGTGCTTTTCCTATCGTCCTTGCTAACTGCAAAATCTGCATCTGAAAAGCCTGTTAGCTCGAAGTCATTACTTCTTGGGTACCATAAGCCAAGATTTGGTGTGCCTTTAAGATATCTCAAAATCCTCTTTGAAGCGGCATAGTGAGATTCCTTAGTGTTCACCTGAAATCTATCACATACACATGTTGAAAACATTATATCCGGTCTACTAGCAGTGAGGTAGAGCAAGGATCCAATTATGCTTCTATACTTAGTTTCATCAAAAGGTTTCCCTTTCTCATCCTTGTCTAGAGACATAGCTGAACCCATTGGAGTCCTCATAGAGGTTGCATTCTCAATTCCGAATTTCTTAATTAACTCTTTGGTAAACTTCGTCTGAGAGATGAAAATTTCATCTTCAGATTGCTTTACCTGAAGTCCTAAGAAATACTTCAGCTCTCCCATACTACTCATTTCAAATTTCCCTTGCATCAAGTTAGAAAACTTTTTGCAGAGGTTATCGTCAGTAGATCCGAAGATAATGTTGTCGACATAGATTTGCACTAGCAAAATCTTGCCTTTTACTTCCCAAAGAAATAATATCTTATCTATCTTTCCTCTTGTGAACTTGTTCTCAAGAAGAAAGCTAGAGAGCGTCTCATACCAAGCTCGGGGAGCTTGTTTGAGACCATATAAAGCTTTATGTAAATAATATACATGATCAGGTAGAGAGGAGTCAACAAAACCTGGGGGTTGTTCTATGTATACTTCCTCCTTTAGATCACCATTAAGGAAAGCTGACTTCACGTCCATTTGATAGACTTCGAAACCTTTGTGAGCAGCATACGCTAAAAATAACCTGATTGCTTCGAGTCTTGCCATGGGAGCAAAAGTTTGATCAAACTCAATCCCTTCTTCTTGTTTGTAGCCTTGAGCAACAAGTCTGGCCTTGTTCTTGATGATTACTCCGTCTTCCTCCAGCTTGTTTCTGAAAACCCATTTTGTTCCAATGACGTTTTGTTCTTTGGGTCTGGGTACTAACTTCCATACTTTGCATCTTTTGAACTGATTGAGCTCCTCTTGCATTGCAATGATCCAAGAAGCATCATTCTTTGCTTTAACGAACTTCTTTGGCTCAATATGTGAAAGAAAACTCATGTGCAAAACTTGATTAGCAGTACCTCTTCTGGTTCTAACCCCAGCATGAGGTTCTCCAATGATTTGTTCAATTGGATGATCCCTTTGATGTCTAATCACCAAGTTTCTTCCATGTGTATTTTCAACCAGTACATCTGCTCGTGGCACTTCTTCCACTTCTTGGAGCTCTTCCTCTTGAGATTCTTCCTCATTCAGTGAGATTTGAATGATTGCTTCAGTAACCTATGGAGCATTTTCCTTTGGTGCTTCCTCCAAATTGAATTCTTTGAATTTTGCACCTGCATCTTCAACAAAGACACTAGAATAGCTGCTTTGAAGCATGCTCGTCTCATCAAAGATAACATTTCAAGTTTCTTCTACAACCAGGTTTTTCTTGTTGAAAATCCTATATGCCTTACTATAGCTACTATAGCCTACGAAAATACCTTCAAAACATTTTTCACTAAATTTAGTTTTGTAATGTTTCCCATTATTAAGTACGAAGCACATACTGCCAAAGATTCTAAAATAAGACAAGGTTGGTTTCTTGCCCTTTAGAAGCTCAAAAGGGGTCTTATGATGGTTCTTGTTGATTAGTGCTCTGTTTTGCACGTGGCAAGCAGTGTTGATACCTTCAGCCCAGAAGTATTCTGATAGTGAAGAATCACTCAACATTATCCTGCAAGCCTCTATGAGTGTTCAATTCTATCTCTTGGCTATTCCATTTTGTTGTGGAGTACGAGGAGAGGAAAACTCATGAAAGATACCTGGGCTTTCACAAAATTCTGTCATGGCCCCAGACTTGAATTTTGTGCCATGGTCACTTCTGATTTTGACCACAGAACATTCCAGTTCATTCTGAATTTGCCTGACGAATGCTGTCAAAGAGTCGAAGGTATCTGACTTGTGCTTCAGAAAGAATACCCAAGCAAAACGTGAGTAGTCAGCAACAATAACCAACGTATAAGACTTGCCTTCTAAGCTTCTGATTGGCATGGGACCAAACAAGTCCAAATGGAGCAGATATAAACATCTGGTAGAATCATTGCCAATGATGCTCTTAAAGGTAGCCCAAGTCTGCTTACCCATTTGGCATGCATGACACGGTCTTTCTTTAATGCACTTAACATCAGGAGCATCACGAACTAAATTGTGAGAAAATTACATACTAATTGTTTTGAAATTAATATGTGCTAGTCTCTTGTGCCACTGGTCACAAAGAGATGCATTATCTTTTGCTAAAAAGCACACTGGTGTAGAAGAGTCTAAACAAAGAAAATTTAAGCAGAAAATATTTCTACTACGAGTGCCTGTTAAAATAGTTTCTGACGAGTCAGACAACTTTATCAAGCACTTGTCTTTGTAGAATTCTACCATATAACCTTTGTCACATAGTTGACTTATGCTAATGAGATTATGTTATAATCCTTTAACATAAGCCATGTTGAGACCTAAATCACCAAGAGGGGGTGAATAGGTGGATTCTATGGCTTTTTGCGGAATAAAAAATATAAGAATAAAAGCATACAGAAACCAAAAGAACACAGCACAACACAAGGATTTATTGTTGTTCCCCGGAATGGGTACGTCCACTTTCCACCTCACCTATCTAGCTCTCCTGGCTAGACTAGGCTACTTCACTATAACTCGGAGAAAATCTCTCCTACAACTCGGAGTCAAAACTCCTACAAACTCGGAGCAAACCACTCCTACAACTCGGAGTCAAAACTCCTACAACTTGATCCTTCAAAAAGGATCTACAAAACTCGGAGGCAAACCTCCTACAAAAGTATGTAAAGATTTGTTACAAGACTTTAGATTGAGAAACAATCTTCTTAAAAACTTTTGAAAAAGTTCTTCTTCAGACAAAAAATAAAACTTCTTCTTCTTGGAAAATGATTTCAGTCCTTTGAAAATGGAGGAAGAAGAATTTCTGGAATCTATGAATGCTTGATCTGAAAACTTGAGTCGACTGGATCAAAAAAAGTAATTGAGAGATTCAGAAGCTCTTGATCTTGTCGACTGCCCTTGAGAAGAAGAACAACAAAAACTTTGTATGTCGGAGGCGAGAAGCTTGTGTGAGAAAAGAATGGCCGACAGACTGCTTGAGAAGAGAAATTATTTTTCACGATTAGGTTGGACGAAATATCAGAATTAAATATATATAGAGATCTCTTTCTCCAACGGCTAGGAGTGAATCTTCTTCAACGGTTATATCAAAGATTTAAGGAAAATCTTTTCACGCGCAGCATATATTACGGAAGCCCTAATTGGAAGGTAGACAACGATTTGTAATTTAAAAAATGAAACAGAGCAAGGTAATTCGTCGGCCTGAGGAAAATTCGTCGAACGGAACAGCGGTCGAAGAAATCTTTTTAATTCAGCGCTCGACGAACCGCTGAAGAAAAACCGCTGAGATAAATCAAAGATAAACCGATGAGACGAGTCCTCAGCCACTGAGAAGAATCCGCTGAGACGAGTCCTCGGCCGCTGAGAATAACCTGCTTCAAAATTAGTATAACAGCAGTCGACGAACTATCACTCTACGTTCGACGAACTTGATACTGCGTTCGACGAACTGCCAAATATTCTGTGTTCGACGAACTCGCCAATATTCTGCGTTCGACGAACTCGCCAATATTCTGCGTTCGATGAACCATATTCAACTATCAGCAGACCAGAGAACGATGAAAATACATTCATTCCGTTCGTCGAACGACGTTCGACGAATTCATCACAATTCGTCGAACAAAGAATTCTGATGAAAAATTCCTTCTTTCTTCCAGCAGCTTTCTCTTAGCATCAACTTTCTCTTAGCCCTTCCTTTGTGCTTGAACAAGAAGTACACCCCAATAGAGAGATTTCACATGAGTCAACACTTTGGTCTATACCATGAGGAATTACATAGTATAGGCATGTGTTTAACAACTTATTGAAACCTGACATTGGTTTGTACTTAACCATTTAGAACCTGCAAACACATAATTGAAAATACCATCAAATAGAAAATCAATTCATCTTAGTTTAAGGGATACTTCTTCAAATCAAGGTTATTGACTTACACTCAGATCTAAAAATAGATCCTACACTCAGATCAATCAGATCTTACACTCAGATCACAATGATCCTACACTCAAATCATCAAGATCCAACCTCAGATTCTCACAGGAATCCTACACTCAGATTAAAAAGATCTTACCCATTGTTTATAGATTTACAGTGGTTTACAATAATAGACTCAGTAGAAAATAAGATTTAGATCTTGAGTCTTCAGTAGAAGTCTAGCAGTAGGCAACTTCTCCCTTGACAGATGATAGAATGTAACTTGTAAGATTAGATCTATAGCAAGGAGACTAACATCAGTAGAAATCCTTCTTCTTATATTCAGTAAACTCTTTAATCAGAATCTGGATCAAACTGAACTTTTGAGAACTTAGAAGGATTTTGCTCTTGATAGCAGAAAGACTTATTCATTTTTGTCGAATTTTTGTATGCTTCAGATCATTAGTCTCAACAAGTCAAGGCCTTCTCCTTTTATAATGATGCTTCCATTGAAAAGGAATTAGAGGAGTATATGGGGCGTAACACCCTACCAGTACAAACAATATAATAGTAGGTCCGGTCGGGACCCCATGCCATATCGCACACATTAGCTAGACGTTAATAAGTTGATAATCAGAAAAAGAACTACACAGAGTATAACCAAAGCGTAAGCGGAAGCATTTAATTAAACATTACTTTCAGAATTGTCCATTATTCCAAGAATGAAACAATATAGAGTTATGGCCTTAAGGCCTTACATTTAAGCAAACGTACCAAACTCAAAACATGCATCGGCACGCAGGCTGAAAATACATGAAAAGCAGAAAAGGAGGTTGGCCTTCTAGGGCCAACTCAGCAAAAGGTAGACCGCCCGCTATTTTCCTCTCGGCTCACCAGCACCTGCAACCAACATCCAATAAGAGGTAAATGGGGGTCAGCTATGAGTTGACCACAAACCGTATAACGATCCCCCCCCCCCCCCCCCCGCGGTAATCTAGCTGGCTCAGTTGTGTGTCACTGCTAACTTGCAAGCAAGTTTTACATGCAACATGTATCAATATAAAGAAAGTGCAACTACACTACACAGGGTGAGGTTTCAAGCACAATCAATCTTCTAGGTTGAGCATCAATGTAAGGGGAACCTAGGTATGCACATGATGTTAGTTGGGATCACCCGAAGGTTCCCACAATCTCCTAAGCAACCGCATGAGGCTAACATAACATCAATTCAAATCATCACGATGTGGGTACGAACGACCACACGCTCCATGCTCACAAAGCATGCATCAAAAGTACTCCTTCGCGAGCACCAACACCATCCTAAGTTCAGAAACCTTAGGTGGGAAAAGTGCTTCTGGCCCGTCTAAGTGAACACCTTCCGCAGCCTCTTCCAAGGTCGTATGACGTCCAAGAGGTGCTACCTTGTGCTGATTTGCCTGGAAACAGGTTTGGTTCAGCCATTGCTCATGCTCTCGCCGTCGTGATCTAACACACGACACGGGTACGGCTTCGCCTCGACCCATAGGGGTTTAACACATATGAGTGATACAACAAGATAATAGCTACGCCACCAATCCTTGCAAGAGGAATTACGCTTCAGACACATAACCAATGAAGGAGGTACGAGAGCACTCCACTTCAAAACTCGTTGTGAAGGTTTACAATCAACCACAATCCAAGCATGGGGCTTCCGTTAGGCTCTCTGAAAGACACCTAAATCTCAAGTCCCATAATATGATGGAAAATCTCTCGGAGTCATTCTCCGGCACACATTCTAGGCTTAACCTAAATGCAACGTCACAATTCAAGCATCACCAATCTGGGCTCACTGCCACTAATAGGCTTCACACAAAATGCCTAAATTTGTACGTCTATCAGATTTCTACATGCAATATGTCGGGGACAGGCACAATCAGCCCGGAGTTCCGAAGAACTTAAGGAAATCCTACACTTCACCCATTTGGTGAAAGGGATACCTCATGCAAGCATAGAAAAAGGAATGAGAGGACAAAAACACATCCTAAGACCGGGATGAAGGATCGTTACCCTTGCCGCTTTCTTCGGTGTCATGTAGATTCGAGATTCCAATTAGATGGAAAGAACCGCACCGGGCTTCTCTCCGTGGATCTGGAAACTTCTCGCGACTCGGAGCGAGAAATAACTTGCCTCTCTTCATTCTCAAGCTTGGAGCGAGAAATAACTTGAATCAAAACAGCTCTCAGCCGTTGAATCAAAACATAAGAGATTTGACCGCTACGATTGCAGTTTTAAGGATCTGTTTTGTAAGCTACTGCGCGGCGGTAGGACCTACTACAACATTGTAACGCTTTAACTTCTCATTGGATCAACTCAGCTACTCGTCGTCTCAGTGGTTCTTATCGACGAAAGGACCTAACGCCGCCGGTAGTACTAACTTACCGCGTTATCTTCTCATCGACATCCACTCGACGCAAGTCTTCTCTTCGATTCCTTTCAACGACACCTCTCGACGATTTTGCGCTCATATCGATAGGAAGTCTTACTGCCCGTAGTAGTACTTCCGCGCTGCGTTAGCTTCTTGTCGATATCCTTTTGATGACACCTCTCGTCGATACGGGGCTCATCCCATTGATATCATTTCAACGACGCATCTACCACCCGCGGTAGGCTACTGCTGGGTGCTAGCTTCCAGCACAAAAATTTCTGCCTTCACAGCAGTGGGAAAAACTGGGGTGTTACAACTCCACCTCCCTAAAAGGAATTTTGTCCCGAAATTATGAAAATTCTAACAGCAAAAATAAAGTATACCTGTGAGAAATAGCTCGGGGTACTCCGCAAGCATCGTCTGCTCTCTTTCCCAAGAGAGTTCATCTCTCCCATAGTTATCCCATCGGACTTTCACCATCTGGATGGACTTATTCCGCAGTTGCTTTACTTCGGTGTCTTCGATGCGAATGGGCTTGACTTTTGTCGCTAACCCACCATCTAACGAGACTTCGTTGACCACAAGAACATGTGTAGGCTCTTTGACATCCTTTCGCAACACAGAAATGTGAAATACATCATGTAGCACTCTTAGCTCCGTAGATAGAGCAAGTCGGTAGGCAGCTTCACCAATGCATTCCAAGATCTCAAACAGTCCTATGTACCTTATACTCAGATTTTTCAAGTGTCGGATCCATGATACTCCTTTGAACGGTTTGATCTTTAAGTAAACCCAATCACCAACCACGAACTCAACATTCAAGTGATTTGCATTGAAATACTTTGCCTGCCTATCCAGGGCAATGAGCAATCGCTCACATAATGCCCAAATATATGTATTCGCTTCATCCATGCCCTTGCGCTTCAACAACTTTGTGTCGCCCGTTTCCGCCCAAGCCAAAGGTGTAGGACACTTCCTATCATAAAGGGCTTCGAAGTGAGTCATTTTAGTACTTGCATGGTAGCTGTTGTTGTAGGCAAACTCAATCATATAGAGATGATCCTCCCATCTCTTTCTAAAGTCTAAGGCGCACATCCTCAGCATGTATTCCATCGTCCTATTGGTCCTCTCGGACTGTCCATCCGTTTGCGGGTGGAAGGCTGTGCTAAACCTTAGCTTGGTACCCAACAATTGATGAATCAACTTCCAGTCATTCAATGTGAAACGCCCATCACGATCACTCACAATGCTACGGAGAACCCCGTACAACCATACGATGTTATCAACGCATAACTTTGCTAGATTTTCCACTGAATCATTTTTTCGATTTGGAATGAAGTGCGATATTTTCGTTAAATGATCTACGATCACCCAAACATCGTCGTTTCCATGTTGCGATCTCGGTAATCCGTGCACAAAATCCATCGAAATATCATTAAACTTCCATTCTAGGATCGTCAAAGACTTCAGAAACCCACCAGGTCTTTGACATTCCGCCTTCACCAACGCGCAAGTATGACACTTTGCCACATAGAGAGCAATGTCTTTCTTCATTCCTGGCCACCAGAAGAGTTTCTTTATATCCATGTACATCTTTTTGCTCCCTGGGTAGATCGAGTACTTGGTAAAGTGAGCCTCGTATATCAATTATGCTCGTAATGTACCAACCTTTGGAACACACAACCTAGCATCTTTCCATAAAATACCATCATCGAAAGAGAATTCAGCGTTAGACCCATCCACAGTCACCGCTTTGTAATGTTTCATGCTTTCATCTAGATCCAAAGCATGTCGAACTCGGGCGGCAAGGTCATATTGAACCTCCGTCCATTTCAAGCATGCTGAATTAGACACTCTCCTTTCGACATAAGTGATCTCCATGGATTCTAGATCACGAATTAGATGCTCATCAAGCATCAAAATCCAATTTCCTTGCGCAGGAGCCCGACGACTCAACGCGTCTGCAACAACATTTCCCTTTACGGGAGTATAACGGATATCGAAGGTGTAGTCCCCAAGAAACTCCACCCACCTCCTCTGTCGCATATTCAACTCCTTTCGATCCAACAGGCACTTGAGGCTTTTGTGGTCCATAAAGATGTCGATCTTTACGCCATATAAGTAGTGCATCCACAGCTTAAGAGCGAAGACCATAGCCGCTAACTCCAAGTCATGTACCGGGTAGTTCCTCTCATGTACCTTCAATTGTCGGGAACCATTGGAAATTACCTTTCCAAATTGCACTAGGACGCAACCCAAGCCACTCCCCGAGGCATCGCTATATATTTTGTAGCCTTCCGTTCCATATAGTGAGCATAAAATGGGCGTCGTGGTCAGACGACTCTTCAGTTCCTCAAAATCTCGTGTGTACTCAGGCGACCAAACGAACTTCCGATCTTTACTAGTCAATTTAGTGATAGGAAGTGCAATCCTCGAGAAGTTATCAACGAAGTAACCGGCAAGTCCTAAGAAACTTCGAACTTCCGCCACGTTTTTCAACACAGGCCATTCTCGGATTGCCACTATCATCGACGGATCGACTGTGATTCCCTCTCCAGTAATAATATGACCAAGGAGTGCCACTGATGATAGCCAAAACTCGCACATAGAGAATTTGGCGTATAACTAACTCCTCCTCAAGGTGCTCAAAACTGCGTGAAGATGCTCTACATGCTCCTCTTCAGACTGAGAGTATACCAATATGTAGTCGATGAAAACGATCACAAATTGGTTCAAGTACTCTCGAAACGTTATACGCCAAATACTGACGGTGCATTGGAGAGAACGAACGGCATAACCGTGAACTTATAGTGCCCGAAGCGGGTGCTGAAAGCTGTCTTTGGAATATCGCATTCCCTTATTCTCAGCGAATAATAGTCGGACCTTAAGTCTAGCTTAGAATACACTGTCGACCCAACCTGTTGGTCGAACAGTTCATCGATTCTCGGAATTGGGTAATGGTGCTTTTCGATCAGCTAAGTCCGCTTCTACCAGGACAACACCAAAGCTGGCCTTAGGTTCTGAAGCCTTCAATAAGGTGAAGAACATCTTTGCGCCTTTTCACAGCTTCTCCTATCCGTGCTTATTTGACACCCATTGGGCAGTATTACCTCCAATCTATCCTTGACTAAGGTAAATGGCACTCTGATTCATAACACGAAGTCCTAGATAGAAAGGAGTGCGATAATCCCTCGCCAACAGAACTCTCGCCGGATTGTCAAAAAATAGGACAAAGCTTAGTTCCACATAATTACAAGGTATATAAAATTTCGCTGTCATCGGACACGATGGCCACACTATGATCTCTATCCGCACACGGGGTAGAAATCATATTAAGAGATGATCATCCATACCTGTGGCGACATCTCATTGTTGAATGACAATTTTGCTGGCAATAAGAGTAGACTCTCGGCTGGGTTGGATAATGTTGAGAAGTCGAAGACTTCACCGCCATGCCTTTCTCCACAAAAGTTGAACCCATCGCACAAGCATAGTCCACTTCTCTGATTTTTGCTTTCGAGGGACCACTTAGACATGCTCGGGCCTTGTGTCCAACCTTTTCGCAAGTGAAACATGTTATAGGACCCTGTGCAGTCGTAGTTTCCACAGAGTTAAACTTCCTCTTGTTTCTTTTGAACTCAGATTTGGACTGAAAGATCGGGGCATGAAACTCTGACTTCTTTACATTGGGGTCATTCGCGCGATGCATACTCTTCATATCCATTTCCAGAGATTTAGCCGCTTTTACTAAGACGTTGAAGCCAAGTAACATCAGACCCGCAAGTACTAGTCTTACATCATCTTGCAAACCATTGTAGAACTTGTTAATCTTGGTCTCCTCATTTTCACACAAAGACCGCTCATAACGGCCCCGATGGAGGAACTCATTCAGGTACACATCCACTGATTGCTCTCCCTGCTCTAGGTGTAAACACTGATTTTGTGGTGCACAAAGATCTGCTAAGGGCATGAACTTTAGAAGGAATGACTCATGGAAGTCTTCACAAGGGATTTCAGTAAGTTGTCTCCCACCATAGATGTGCACCAACTCTTCTTCCCACCAAATTCTTGCTTCTCTTACAAGTAGGAAGGTGGCTAAGGTTACCAACATGTCTTTGCTTATTAGCATTGACATTAAAGTCCATTTTATTTCTGACAACCACTCAGCCGCTCTCATTGGGGATTTGGTCCCTGAGAAATATGGAGGGTTGAGGCTCAAAAAATGCTTCAACAGTTAACAATGCCATTATAATACCGCTTTTGGCTCAACTATCAATGTCGGAACAGGGGCCATATCAAGAAAGGGAGGTTGTACCATCCTTCCTGGTTGTGCATTCAGTGCCGCCATGACCGCTTCTGTGACCACTCAAATTGTTTTAGCAGAAGGAAGGGTTGCACTTACATGGGCAGACACACTACTCTCCACAGTGTTATGGGGTTGAGACTGCCCCGCACCACTCCTAGTCACCTATAATCGTGTAACACACAATTTAGTGACCGAAAACATAGCAAACCACAATCAAGGAGCGCTCAGGTTCCGCAAATAAGTGTGTTTTTCATTCCAAAGTGGACATTGTAACATCCCGACTTTTATTGGGCCACTAGACCCTAGTGAGCCCAATAAAAGTAGGCCCGGGCAATTGAAAACTACTATTTTAAGTGGTGTTGCGCGCCGCAACTAAGTCGTTGGGGTACAATGACCAAATGTACCCCGATTTGACTCCCGTCGGATCCGTTAAACTCGTATGACCAATACGAGTGCAACGGAATTCGTTGCGCCTCGATCCAAGGTCGTTTGGAGAAAACGACTATTTTGAGTGTCGTAGCGCGCCACTACCTCATTATTTTGAATAGTGGCTGTACGAACCCTGATTTGACTCCCGTCGGATCCGTTAAACTCGTATGACCAATACGAGTGCAACGGAATTCGTTGCGCCCCGATCCGAGGTCATTTGGAGAAAATGACTATTTTGAGTGTCGTAGCGCGCCACTACCTCATTATTATCAATAGTGGCCATGCGAACCCCGAATTGACTTCGGACAATTCCATTAGGCACAAGTAACCTATACGGGTGCAATAGAACTTGTCCCACCTCCACGAGAGGTTGAATGGAGAGTATGCCATTTTAGCACTATGCAGACCATCTCAGTGCAACGTATAAAATATGAAGTACACGAACCCGGAATCAGCCCCGAAGAATCTTGGTGGACCTCCGGGGCCATGAACGATGTCACCTAGAATTGACCTCGGTCAACCCCCCCCCCCCCCCCCCCCCCCCCCCCGCTTGAAATTTGTGGGAAGAAGAAAAGAAATGGGGGGGAGAGAAGCCCCTCCCCCAAAGGAGGGGGCTGCCCATGAATAGGCAGCCCCCCCTATTGGGGCAAAGTGGGCAGGAGAGAGAAGGGGAGGGGAGGGGGAGAAAATATCTCCCACCACTCACCCTCCCTTAACCCCACGTGGGAAAAGAGGAGAGGAGGGGGGGGAGGTCTCCCCCTTCCCTATTTAAGGAAGGACACGGCCCACTCCCTGAATCCCAACACCCCCCAACTCCTCCTCCTCCCCTGCCGGCTAGCCTAGCAACCAACCTCGCCGGAGCCCTGCCCAACCGCCTCCACCTTCTCCCTCCATGGCAAGCCACCACCCCTCAACCTCTCGAGCTCCCCCTCCCTCACAGGTATTCAACTCCCCCTCCTCCTTCTTACCTCCCGGGGGTAAGCCGACCCCCTCCCCGTCGCCGGAGCGCCACCAACGCCACCCCGAGCTTTGCAAAGCATGGGTGGAGGCGCTGGCCGTGGAAGCCAACCCACCCCACCCCCAGCGCAGGTGGTGGCGTTGGTGGAGCAGGTCCCCAATCGGGGACCTTGGCGCCGACGAAAGGGAGGAGGTCGGGCCGCCGGAGGAAGCATCCCCAGCGGCGCCCGAGGCCTCCCCCCTCCTCTGTTTCCTGTAAGGGAAAAACCCCTACCCTCGGCGGCGGCCGGCGGCTCCAGGCCGCCGGACCCCCGCCGGAGGACTGCCCCCTCCCCGACGCCCCGACTAGGGGCGGCAGGGAGGCCCCTACCCGAGGAGGCGGCGGCGCAGCGAGCCTGCATGGCCCATGCAGGCTGCGCCACGCCTTCCCGTCCCCTCCTACTCCGTTTTCCGGTGGGGTCCGGCGGCGCCAGACCGCCGGACCACCACCGGAGTGGTCGCCGACCCCCGGCGCACCGATCGGGGGCGGCACCTGCGCTCTCCCCGCAGAGGTGGAGGCGCGGCGAGCATGCATGGCGCATGCAGGCCACGCCACTGCCTCCCTCCCCCTTCCTGCAACATTTCCGGCGGTGGCCGGCGGCGCCAGGCTGCCGGACCACCACTGGAGTGGTCGCCTTCCCCCGGCGCAACGACCGGGGGCGGCGCCGGCCCCAGCCGGCCACTGCCTAGCGGCGGCAACGGCCGCCTCCCGTTTAGCAAATAGGAGCCACACGATCTACCCCAGGAGATCGTGCGGCTCGTGCTTTCTTATTTCCCCCCCCCCCCCCCCCCGCCTCAACTTGTGTGCCCCCCACAGCAGATCCGCCGCAGATCCGCTGTGGGGGCCGCGGGAGGGCGCAGGGTGCAATACCCCTGCGCCTTCTCCCTGCCTCTAACCGCACCCCAATCTCCCATCCCCCTTCCCCATTTTTCTGAGGAAAATGGGGCATTTTCAGAAAAAACTTCCTGAATGAAAAATGTGCCCCACTCTAAGGGGCGCCTCTTGTAATATTTTGGGATTTTTAGGAATAGTTTTACTATTTTTAAACCCATTTATAAAGTTTATTTTAAGGAAATAAAAGCCCAAATGAGTTCGTAAAAATCACCAAAAATTATAGGCTCTAATTAAGGGTGTTTACAACTACTATTAAAGTTGGGAGGTGTAACCTCTTATTTTGGTCCTTTAAGAGTATTTTTCAAGCAAAATAAATGCCCGAAAGGGAGCAAAATTCATCGGAAAAAATCGGCGTCCTCTCGACGCATAATTTTTAAACGCATAATAAAGATTACGCGTATCTATCTAAGGAATCGACTAAGTTAAGAATATCGACGCAAAACTCGGGACGAAATCGCGGTGCGACGTCGCAATCCAATAATGCAGAGATAATTATAAATGAACGAATCCACGGCAAAGGGAAAATACTAAAAATCTCATGGAATGTAAATAAACTCCCGAAACGGAGTAGAACCCCTATGAACGGGGAGAAAGCAGAACCTCCTCCTACGAACGAAGTCGACGTTGAAGCCTCCTCTTATGGAGTGATTGGACTACTAACCCTTTATTTATTTACTGCTTTCTGTACTTTCATTTAAATCCAGTCTTACACTGGTCCCCTGCATTTACTTTCTGCAATTCTCTTTAAATTCAGTCTCGTACTGGTCCCCCGCATCTACTTTCTGTACTTTCCATTCTCCACTCTCGCACTAGTCTTGATATTATGGCCTCTGCTTTCGGCCTATTTTACTGCTTGATATTATGCCTCTGCTTTCGGCCTATTTTACTGCTTGATATTATGGCCTCTGCTTTCGGCCTATTTTACTGCTTGATATTATGGCCTCTGCTTTCGGCCTATTTTACTGCTTGATATTATGGCCTCTGCTTTCGGCCTATTTTACTACTGCACTTATTCATATTTTAGTACTAACTGCAGCCCTACGCGGTGCTTCCCCTCCTTCCTGTGAGGCCTTAGTTGGGGAAAACCCGGAGTTGAGCTCCTCCTCCTAGGTCAGCCCCAAATAAGTAGCCCTCATACCGCCCAGCCTCCCGGTCAAAAGTTGCGTGACCGGTCGAGTAAGAGTGTCGCGTCAAGTTTTTAAAGCGCTCGCTCTAAGTTTTGAAGATTGTTTGAAAGTGGCAGGTCGATCACGCCCACAGACCGTTCGTACCGGTGTGGGAGGGTTGACGACTCATGGCGACAGGGAGATGAGCGCAGCGGGTTATCTGCACTCCGAACCCACAATTTTGCCTCCGCTGGTCAGCCTAAAAATCAGTTCGCCGGATGTCGCTCACATCCAATTAGTACACCAAGTTGCACAGGAGGGCCTGAGTGATACAGTACGACTACATTCAGAAGTGGCAAGACTGGCCACTATCACCGACGGCCACATCGGTGAGGTCTGCAGGGTTAGCTCCCCTTCTTGAAATAAAGTGGTCTAAACTGTGTCGACACAGGGTCTTTTGTGTGTATACAGGTTTGAATACCTGGGTGCACGTATACACGAGATAGTGTTGTGAATTTCATATATTGCGCGATTATGGATAGTAGGGCGGGAGGCCCTTTTATATATATGCTTACCTGTTGCTAACCCTCTTCTTTGCTTCGACTATTTATTTCTGTTCTTTAGCCGCCCCCTGGATATGGATCCTAGGAGGGGTTGTATTTTCTACTTAGCTCTGTGACTAACGGTTATTTCTTATAACCAATCATAGGAGATGGGACAGCGCGAAGCCCCCGCACCACAGGATGAGTTACCAGCCTTGGAGATGGCCCGTTCGATCACACCAGCCTCGCCCCCTGTCTTCCGCCACGTGAGTCCTAGAGTATAGGACTAGACTAGGATATTTTGTCGATGTAGCCCCCGAGGCAGTGGTTGTAAACATTAGGCTTCGGCTTGTTTAAATATGTAAATATAAGTTGTGTGCTTGGTTTTCTTTAGTTCGATTGCTTCCGTTGTGCGTTCTGATGTGATGTTGTGATTCTTGTGGCTGACAAGGAGACCACTCAGTGCTTGAGAGGGTGGGTCATTGCCACCCGGAAAGCGCTAAGTGGTCGTCCTTGGGCGGTAAGATCCCTCCTCCCTGAACCCGGTTCAGGATTGGGGAGGGGGGGTCTTACAAATGGATCAGAGCTACCACGATCCGACCACATGGGGCAGTCTTCCGATCCTCCCGTCCCCAGTTCCGTTTCTTGGTTCGGGACGAACCACGAAGCGGAAGCCTAGTGTACCCTTTAGGTTTAAGGTTAAGGATTCGAGACTATACGGTAGTACACCCGCACGCTTTCCACTTTCTTTTCATTTCAGTCCTGCAAAATTCCCTTATTTTGCAAGTACTGATGTTCGTTTATTACTTCTCAAGATACCGGAGTCGAGTAACGGAAGGTACTCCTCTAGGGATCAGTACCACCCTACCACTCCACCACCAGCCCCGGCCACTCCAGCCGCAGTTCTGTTTGGGGATTCAGAGCTAGGACGGACCCTGATAGCTTTGTTAGCCACTTTCCAGACAGCCATCCTACGGCCACCCCAACAGGCCACCGTACCCACCGATCTTCTGACGACATTCCGGGGGCTAAGGCCCCCCACCTTTCGAGGTACCTAGTCAGCCATTCAGGCCGAAGAGTGGGTGGAGAGGGTAGAGGAGCTCTTAGTCGGGATGATGTGCCCCGCCGTAACCGCAGTGTCCTTGGTGGTGACCATGCTAGAGGGCTATGCCCGAGATTGGTGGAGGGCCTCCATCCTCTCTACATTTAGAGGGCGACCACTTAGCACGATCCTCTGGGGGGAGTTATCAGAGGCCTTTTTAGAGCCCTTCATTTCAGATGCGGACCGGATGGCACTCGAGGAGCGGTTCCTGCAGATCCGGCAGGGAGAGAGGACTATACCGGACTACCAGAGAGAGTTTATCCACTTGGCCTGCTTCGCTGGGACCTTAGCAGTTACGGATAGGGACAGAGCTGCCAGATTTTACCGAGGATTACTAGTCGATCTTCGTCAGGCTCTGATCATGATTTCTCATGCAACCTTTCACATGATTGCCTCACACGCCACAGCTCTAGAGATGGATCAGCGGATGGTGGCCCAGCAGTGGAGGGGACACGTGGGTGTTCCCCGGACTCAGGGTCGAGAGAGAGGAGTAGGCCCACGCAGACAGGACCAGGCCAGGATACAGCGTCAGCGTAATCATCCGTATAGGAAGGCACCCTAGCCCCTACCGACACCTCCAGCCCCAACACCACGACCAGCCCCAGCACCTCAGCTCGCCCCAGCCGTACGACGAGATGTTCCCTTCGCAGGGAACTGCAACCTTTGCCAGCAGCCCGGGAACATACGAGCCTTTTACCCTCAGGCGGTAGGTAGGCCTGGCCTAGGAGCCGTGCAAGGAGCCACGGAGAGAGGACAAGGACGAGGTAGACGCATAGGACAGCCTGCAGGCAGGAGAGGCCAGGCCAGGCAGGGCAGAGCAGCACCCCTCGAGGCATACGCTTTAGATCTCCAGCACGGTCCTGCACCAGATGTAGTGATAGGTATCTACTTTCAGTAGTTACGATATCCTAGGAGGATGTTATAGTTATATATATATATATATATATATATATATATATATATATATGTTGTGACCTTTTTGTATAGCATGTATGGTCTCTATTTTTGTATATCTGTAAAAACTCATGATCATATATATACATATTATCAAGTTTACTTTTGGTATAGGGTCATCCCGCTAAAATGTTGTTCGATACCGGTGCCACGCATTCCTTCGTCGCACAGAACTTCATCGCTGACAAGGGAAACAATGTACGATCATCCGGGATGTCAATACGAATACGACTCCCGGATGGATCAGATATGACGTCCACAGAAAAGTGTTGCTTCCAAGCAATGCTAGGAGGCATAGAATTCGAAGTCAACGCGGCCGTTTTGGCGATAACCGGATTCGACATCATTCTAGGGATGGATTGGTTGGTCGATCACAGCGCCCAAATTAATTGTTCGACTCGAGAAATCCACCTCCAGAACCCGAATGGGCAATTTATCACACTAGCAGGTATACCCTCTGTCACCCGCATTATCTTAACATCCGCGCAAACAGACAAAGCAGTCCGGCGAAAGGACGAAGTATACCTAATCTACTTCGAGATGGAAGACAAGACGCAAGTACTCGCTAGGGTGCCCATAATTAGGGACTTCCCAGACATCTTTCCAGATTCCCTTCCCGGGTTGCCCCCGCAACGGGAAGTGGACTTCCAAATTGAACTTACACATGGAGCCCGACCCGTATCCCGAGCTCCATACCGAATGGCTCCGAGAGAACTAGCCGAGCTCAAGATTCAACTACAAGAGCTAGTTGACGCAGGTTTTGTTCGCCCAAGTACCTCGCCCTAGGGAGCCCCAGTGCTATTCATTAAAAAGAAAGATGGATCCCTGCGTCTCTGTGTTGACTACAGGGAACTGAATAAACTCACTGTCCGGAATACTTATCCCCTGCCCCGAATAGATGAATTGTTCGATCAATTACAAGGCGCGTCCGTCTTTTCCAAGATGGATTTAAGATCCGGCTATTATCAACTCAGAGTACAAGAAGAAGACATTCCCAAGACCGCTTTCAGCTCCCGCTATGGGCTTTACGAATTCATGGTAATGCAGTTTGGATTGACCAATGCCCCGTCCGCCTTCATGGCTTTAATGAATACGTTGTTTAAACCCATCCTAGATCACTTCGTGATAGTTTTTATAGACGACATACTCATCTACTCGAAGAACAAAACTGATCATTCCAGGCATCTCCAAATGGTTCTGCTTAAGCTAAGGGAGCACTCGCTCTTCGCGAAGTTCAGCAAATGTGAGTTCTGGATGGAAGAAGTCGGCTTCCTCGGACACACAGTTAACAAGAACGGGGTAGCAGTGGACCAAGCTAAGGTATAAGCAGTACGAGACTGGCCGCCACTTAAGTCTGCAACAGACATCAGGAGTTTCCTTGGCCTCGCCGGCTACTACCGTAAGTTTGTGGAAGGATTCTCTAAGATTGCGTTACCACTTACCTCCCTCACCAAAAAGGACGTGACGTTCCAGTGGTCTCCCGAATGTGAAGCAGCATTCATAGAGCTAAAGAACCGACTGATATCGGCCCCGATTCTGACACTCCCCTCAGGGACAGAGGGCTTCCAGATCTACGTTGATGCCTCACTAAAGGGATTGGGAGCCGTGTTAATGCAACATGGCAAAGTAATCGCCTACGCCTCAAGACAGCTAAAGCCCCATGAACTAAACTACGCAACCCATGAACTGGAACTGTGTGCGGTAGTGTTCGCAGTAAAAGTCTGGAGGCATTATCTCTACAGAGTAAGATGCGAGATTTTCTCCGACCACAAGAGCCTCAAATACATCTTCACCCAGAAAGAGCTAAATCTCCGACAGCGCCGGTGGCTGGAGTTCCTATGCGATTACGACTTCGCTCTCCAATATCAGCCCGACAAAGCCAATAAGGTTGCAGATGCCTTAAGTCGGCAACCTTCGATGGTCGGCAATTGGCTAGAGATGATACCAAATGAATTGATCAAGTCCTTGGCAGACTTGGATTTCATCCTCATTACCCGCAGGAACCCGATGGAATACCAGGCCTAGCTTTACTGGATGGAGATACAGTGTGACATCAGTGACAGAATACAAGAAGCACAGAAAATCGACGTAGAAGCAGCCCCGATCATTCAGGCCTTGCAACATGGTGCACAAGAAGACTACAACTTATATGATGGCATCCTGCAGTACAGACACCGCATATTCATTCCCGCTGCAGAGGGAATCCGGAAAGAGATACTCCGTGAAGCACACCAAACGAGGTATTCAATACAACCGTGGGTAGTAAAAATTTACACGGACCTGCGAAGGACATTATATTGGCCAGGAATGAAGAAGGACGTCACCGATTATGTAGCGCACTGCCAGACCTGTCCAATGGTCAAGGCAGAATGTCGTAGCCCAGGAGGTTTGCTACAACCCCTGCCGATACCAGAATGGAAATTCGAAGATATCTCCACGGACTTCGTCCATGGCTTACCCCGATCTCGTGCAGGGAACGACTCAATATTGGTCGTAGTAGATAGCCTCACCAAAGTGGCTCGTTTCATCCCGAACAGACAAGGCGACGGCGTCGACATATTAGCCCGACTATTTATAGAGCAGGTGGTCCGATTTCATGGGGTACCTAAATCCATTGTCTCTGACCGTGACGGGCGCTTTACGTCAAAAGAATGGAGGAGAGTGCAAGCTTATCTGGGAACCAGATTAGCTTTTAGCACCGCCTTCCACCCCCAGACCGACGGACAAACAGAAAGGACAAACCAGACGATGGAAGACCTCCTCTGATTATGCATAGTGGAACACAATGAGCCTTGGGAGCAGTTACTCCCCTTGGTGGAGTTCTCGTACAATAACATCTTCCAGGAGAGCATCAAAATGGCACCTTACGAAGCCCTTTACGGAAGACGCTGTCGAACACCACTATCATGGGCATAGGACGAGGACCCCGAAGATTTAGGAGTCACCAATATAGATGATACCACGGCAGCTATAAGGTTGATTCAAGAATGTATGCTGGAGGCTTAGAGTCGTCAAGCCAAATATTATGATGCACGTCATCGGATGGTAGAATTCAACGTGGGAGACATGGTGTTCTTAAAAATTAAACCGAAGCACGGGGTATCCCGAATAAAGAAGCAGAAAATGCTAGATCCACGCTATCTAGGCCCATATCAAGTCATAGAAAGGATTGGCCCTAATGCAGCACGCCCAGGGCCGCCCCACCTTGGCTCAGCCAGAAGGAACACATTCCAGTTGCACTGCCGGGCTGCAGCCCAAGCACCCCAACCCGTCTCCGCGCCTGTTCTCAGCGCGGCAGGTTGTTGAGGCTGGGGCACAATCCCCCGACCTCCTTGATAAGAACCTCTCCTAACAGGCCTTATCACCAACTTATCAAAAAAATCTGAAAATTTTTCTGTAGCTTCCTGCACGTATTTCCAGCAACATTAAAACAGAAAATTTTTCGATTCGTCCTCGTTAGGTCGGCCTGAAAATTGGAAACGTCGTAATTCTGTCCAGTTGGTCTGCGAATGGCGGTCTAGAATTTATATTTTTCTGCGAAATTCAAAAAACAAATTCTGGATATTCTGCTTAATATTTTCAGTAAGAAAATTAAAAAATATTTTTACTTACCTTAGTTATTAGGCGGGAATAAAATTATATTTCGTAAAATTTCTGTCGTGATCTTAAATTCCGGTCTGCATTTAGTAAAAAAACAAAACAATTTTTCTGCAGAAAATTACAAAAAAAAAACACTTGTCCCGTTGTTTATGCCCACTAGGCGTGGTACAGAATATCTCCCAACCGCTTCCACCATGGCAGACGACCATGATGACGAGCACGCTCCTGCAACGATTGCGGATCTTCGAGATGAGTTTAATGCTAAGTTCGATGCACTCACACAGATAATACAAGGGTTAGCATTCAATCTAGCAGCGCCTCGAAATCCCGTTGCCAACCAACGAGATGAGAGACCAAACCATCCCCGTAATCAGAACGATGAGCAAGCGCCTCGAGCTCCTCATGAGTTCGATGTAACTAGAGCCGTGAAAATTGATCCACCATCATACGATGGAATGGGTGAACCCCAAGTATTTTTAGACTAGATTATGGAGATCGAGTGTTACTTTGAGTGGAAGAATCTAACGGATGGTGAGAAGGTGCGGGTTGCACAGATGATGCTTCTGGGTAGAGCCAAAATGTTCTGGTTGAACGAAGAGAGGCGTCTAGGTACCGTGAATGGAGCACCCCCAATTGGGTGGGCTGCAATGAAGGCACTTTTGTCTGACCAATATGTCCATGCGTATCACCGAACCCAAATGTTCGACGAGTTAGCCACCCATCGTCAGGGTAGCAAATCGGTAGCGAAGTACATGGGACTCCTGAAAGATATGATGGTGCGGTGTGACATACGGGAAATGCCCGAAGTTACACTATCTCGCTTTCGTAAGGGAGTTAACCCAGACATCCAAGGCAAGCTTTTGCGTTATGGTCATACGGACCTTAACACGACATTCAATGCTGCCTTAGACATAGAGAAGCACAACGCTTACAAGTCCAAGGGACGAGCATTTCAGAAGGGAAAATCCCTTTTAGGAGCACCACCTTCGTCCTCCATGAGGGACAAAGGAAGGTTTCGATCGACTGATTCGAATTCTGTAGTTATCACCGCTAGGAACATTAGGAATCCCACTGGCGAGAGAGTTCCGGTAGGACGGATTAATAAGACAAACGCCACATGTTATTCTTGCGGGATCCAAGGGCATTACTCTAGTGAGTGACCCACTAAGAGTAAACCACTAGCACTATTAGACTCCACGTCTGAACCCGCCGAGATCGTCTATGAAGCCGGCGATGAATCTGATGCCGAGCCGAGTGATATTGAAGATGAATCTTATATGATGGTTATGAGGTGCATTTTGGCCACACCGCGTGCGTCGGATGAGTATAATCGGACGAATATCTTTTCGTTGAATTTTAAAAGCAGTGAGAAGTGGTGTAAACTAATAATAGATAGCAGTAGCAGCATGAACGTCATTTCGGAGAACGCTATCACTCGTATGCATTTAGGCACTGAACCGCACCCCCATCCGTATAAAATAGCGTGGGTAAACAAAACGTCTATTGCGGTCTCCAAACATTGTCTAGTGCCGCTTACGGTGAAGAGCTATATCGACAAGGTGTGGTGCGACGTCATCCCCATGGATGTTTGTCATGTACTACTAGGACGACTGTGGCTTTATGATTATAGCGTGACCCATTTTGGACGAGCCAACACATACGAGTTTAAGTTTAATGGTAAGACCATTATATTGAAACCATCACCACCTAAGGATCCTTCGATCGCTTCCAAAGACACAATTGTGCCTGCGGAAAAGAAAACAATTGGCTTGATAAGTAGGAAGGAGCTAGAGTGGGAGACCTTCATGAATGGCGTCATCTATGCTTTAGTATGTCTACAAGCTAAGGACGATTCACCATCTTTAGAGAATCTACCGTTATCTCTGCGAACGCTTTTGGAAGAGTATAAGGACGTCTATCTGGTGGCCTTACCATCTAAGTTGCCACCCATGAGAGAAATCCAGCACGAGATTGACTTTGTCCCGGGTTCATCATTGCCTAATCTTCCCATTATCGGCTCAATCCCTCCACACATAATGAATTAAAAACTTTAATTTCAGATTTATTAGCAAAGGGATTTATCCGCCATAGTAAGAGTCCATGTGTCGTCCCTGCACTTTTGGTCCCAACGAAAGATAAGTCTTGGAGATTGTGTGTAGATTACCGGGCCATAAATAAAATCACTGTTAAATATAGGTTTCTCATACCACGTTTGGACGATTTATTAGATATGTTATCTGGAGACACCATATTCTCAAAGTTGGTTCTTAAAAGTGGTTACCACCAAATAAGGATACGGGAGGGAGACGAATGGAAAACGACATTTAAATCTAAGGATGGGCTCTATGAGTGGTTGGTACTTGGAGAGGGGCTCACCAATGGACCGAGCACTTTCTCGCGGTTGATGACTCAAATATTTAAACCATATATGGGTAAATTTGTAGTGGTCTATTTCGATGACATCTTAGTATCTAGCCTCTCGCCGATGGACCATGAAAAACATTTGTGGACGATCCTTACAACATTGCGCCAAGAAACTTTATTTATTAATATTAAAAAGTGCGCTTTTGGTGTGACTTCCGTAGAGTTTCTAGGATACATAGTGAGTTCCGAAGGTATTCATGTTGACCCTAAAAAGGTCCAAGTTATTCGAGAATGGCCGGAACCAAAAAATATCCGGGAGGTTAGAAGTTTTCATGGATGGGCCACATTTTATCGAAGGTTTATTCATAATTTTAGCAGTATCATGGCACCAATCGCTGAATGCATGAAGAAGGGTGATTTTAAGTGGACTAAAGCGGCCACTACTGCATTTAAAGCGATTAAGGAACGAATGTCTGAATCACCACTACTACGGTTGCCGAATTTTAGCAAAGTGTTTGAATTATCATGTGACGCATCTGGGATAGGAATCGGAGGAGTGTTAAGTCAAGAGGGTCACCCGATAGGTTATTTTAGCGAGAAGCTTGCGGGACCGAAATTAAATTATTCCAATTATGATCGTGAGTTCTATGTCGTAATACGTTGTCTCCAACATTGGCGACACTATCTTATATCAAAAGAATTTGTAATCTTATCAGATCATGAGGCGCTAAAATATGTAAACTCCCAAAGTAAAATTAGCCCACGGCACGCCAAATGGGTCTCGTACCTTCAGGAGTACATGTTCATTATCAAGCACTACTACAACAAATTACACTTTTAGTAAGGACTAAAAACGTTACAAAAGGTAACTAATATCGTTACACAAAGTTTTTGTAACGAAATTTACTTTATGTGACGACCGTTACCTAAGGCTCGACGCTAGAAGTTCTCGTAACGAATTTTTGTTTGTCGTTACAAATAATTTATTTGTGACAAACATTACTTCCTCACAATAAGATGAGTTATAGTAAAGAATATTTCGTTACAATTGTTAAATTTCTTCCTCACTAAAAATAAATTGATTTATATATCAAATTTATTAATATTAATTTGTCGTTACAAATCACTTTCTTATAATAATCATTACTTCATTACAATATAATATCCAATTGCTAAAAATGACCATTAATATAAACATTTTCTTTTATTTTTATTAATATACAAAACTAAGGGTGGGAGATAGCCCAAACCCCTTAATACAATCCAATGAAACTTTAAGCTCTAATACACATTGTTCATAAAAAATATTAAACCTAGAGTTTTTACAAAATTAGAACATCTCTCAATAATTAAAATGCTTAAAATTTTACAACATGATATTTAGGAATTCCAACTATATAAGCAAATCAACTTGATGTCATTTTCATCAGGAGCAGATCAATCATTGGTCATACTTGCTCACTTTTGCATTTGATTCATCCTCGATGCACTAAATATAATCTGAAAATATCAACAAAAAATAGTAACGTAAGAATATGTTAGCTTTATGTTACTTCCTCTAAGTGATTACAAGAATGTCATATATGAAATCATATTAATAACATATCATATTTATGCCAAGATATATGAATTTTTTACACAATAGAAGACGAAAATATACAAATTCCTAAAGCACCAGAACGAAAGAAAAGACGAAGTTTTATAGTGGATTGTTATAAAAATGATGTAATTCAAAGAAAGTAGAGTACAAGTGATGCACACAATGGGTAAGTTTTCAAAACTAATAAAAGATCAGAACACTTTCCAATGATACTAAAAGTTGCTAATCCCACCGCCCACAAGTGTTGTTGCCACCGTGACAATAAAATTCATATTTTAGTTTGATATATCCTGCAACGACATTATTATCATTCAGAATAAGGCTTTAAAATGATGTTTGGATCACAAGTATGATATATATAATCCAACTATCAGCAATCCATGCCATTTAGTATTTCCAGGAAGCAACTTAAACTACAACAGATCCAATTGAGCAACATTTAGGATAACAAATAAATGCACAATATGGCACGAGACTAATCTAACAAAGGAAGCAAATCCAACTGAGCAAAGAATGTGCAGGAATTGAAAAACAAGAGAAAAACAGGGGAGCATATGGACTTTGTTGCTGGGAAGAACAATGGCGAACCTGCATCTTTTGTTCTTCAATTAATCCTCTAAGGCTTCGTTTGGGGGGACTTATTTTTACTGCGCAAGTTGTGTTTGAAAATTAAAATGTATTATTTTTGTACTGTTTAACTTACTACACTTAATAAGTTTTGGGGTAACTCTGGACCTCTGGTACATATTACACTTTAATTAAAATGTATTTCCCTTTCCTTCTATCTTCTCTGCTCTTCCAACTCAAAAATAACATCAGATTTTATAGGTTCATCAAATGACACAAAGACAAGTTATTTAGTGTCATGTGATTAGAACATCTACCGTTCAGATACCATACTTCAGTTGGTGGTGTATTACTTTCAAGCAAGCATAAAATATTTGTTCTCACTTTTGAAACCAACAATCTTTGTCAAAATGATCAGAGCAAATGGGCTCAGGCTGCAGGTTCAGGGGTTATTCCTATTTTGTGAAATTAGGGTTGGCCTGCGCATATGCATTTGTGAGTAAAATATGCACTTAACATTGTTCTAAAATAGAGTTTCTCCCTCTTTTAGGACTTCAAGTTGAATTTCCTAAAGCTTACTTAGACTTCGTTTGGCGCGGCGGTGGCGGTCGTGAACGTGGTGGTCATGAACCATCGTTCGTGAACGCCCGACCTCACCTAAAAAAAAGCATGCATTTTATGCTCAAAACTAGTTTATTTTCTTGGTAGCGGTCATGACCTTTGTCATGCCAAACATACATTCTATGATAATTGCGTTTTTGACCAAACTCACCGGAGCAAATAAGCCGCGCAAGGCATGGTGGTGGTTATGAACCGTCGTTCGTGAACATCTGAACTAACCTAAGTAAACTTCATCCACTTTCCTGTTCAAAATTAGATTTCTTTTCTTGGTTGCGGTCATAACCACTGTCTTGCCAAACATGTTTTTGTCTGAACCCACCACAGCAAAAACACCGCGCCAAACGGAGCCTAGTCGAGATTTCTTCTTTGTTCATAATAATAATTTATGTGATAAATTCAGAATAATTTGCTCTTAGATTAGGATTAAGAACTCTCTCGTAGCAAGGCAAGTGAAATTTTAATTAAGGTTTATACAGTCAACCATAAAATCCTAAACCTAAATAATTCAAGCACTTTAAAAAACAACAAATAAAATCTGCCCAAGATTTTAAGAACTTTCTCTATTATTGTATGATCTCCATGGTTGTATGGATAAGCTCCACCCTGCAATTTTCTGTAAATTACTTTTCTGAATTTATCTAATTAAGCTATAATTCAGCAGCTCTTTTGTCTAGAAGACAAAAAAAACCCTGTTTTTATGAGAAGCAAATGTAGCTCAAGGGAATGCATCAAATATACCAGTGTCTCTGTAATAGAACTTGAAGTAGATCCAAGGTTTATACAAATGAATAAAACCAAAGAACCAGTGTCTTTGTAATAGAACTTGAAAGATCCAAACTGACCTCGCACGCCCTATGAACCATGCATTGGCACTCTGCCTGCCATGTTTGTGACAAGAGATGGCACCTGGGTAGCCCTCACCTTCGTCACCAGGGCGCGATGAAAAAACTGTTCCCTCGACAACGCCCTCACATTCTTCAAATACATGTCAAATGGAAGAACAAAATAAAAAACAAAATGACAATACACATCAGTAAAAGCAAAGTAAAGATGTGGGTCTGTGAGGAGAACCAGAGAGAAGAAATGAAATAGAAAAGGGGGATCTATGGAAGATTGAAAAGAAACACTGGTTCCTTAACTGACCGGCTACAAGTGAATGAAGATTGAGATGGGTAGGGGTTAGCACTACAACGATGGTTGAGGACGTTGGCCGAGCAACCGAAATGGCAATCTGCATCAAAAAAAACAAAGTAAAGATGAGGATATATTAGGAGATACTGGGAGGATAAACAAAATAGAAAAGTGGGATCTGTGAAAGATTGAAAATAAGCACGGGTTCCATACCTGGCCGATTACAAGTGGATGAAAATCAAGATGGGTAGGGGTTAGCGATGCATCAATTGCTGAGGATGATGGTCGAGCACCTTATGGGGAAGGAAGGGAGACACGACCTGCATGAGTAAAAAAGGGAAGCAAACTTTAGGGCACGTCATCGGTCAGTGGTGGAGATGGTAGAGGAGAGGCCGTGAGATGAGGAGAGTACCGCGCGAGGTGAGAAGCGAGGAGGTAGCACCATTGCGGTGCACTCCAGCATCTGTCTTGGAGGGTTTCTTCGGAGGAGGGTATAGCTTTGTAGAGAAAAAGTAGGGCAGAGATGATTTGTGGATCAAGGAGATGAGTGGTCGAGTAGTTCAAAGTGAGCGAGGATGTCTGACATCGAGTGAGCAAACACGATGAAGGAGCTTCGGACCTCCTACCGTAGAGGGTTTCTTCGGAGACGCCGCGGCTTTCTGCGGAGGCGGTTTTCTGCGGAGGCGGCGGGATATAGATTGACGATGAGAAGAAGAGAGGAGAAGCGCTTCCGTTAGAGCCGTCGTCTGGGAGGAGCGCCGCGTGAGAGAATTGCCCTACGAGGGAGGAAGCACTGTTTGCGGAGGCCATAAAATGGCGAAGGATAAGTGGAGGGAAAAAGGGAAGAATGGAGGGAAAATGAAATATTAGATAGATTGAGAGAAATGTTGGAGGAGGAAAAGAATTTTTTGTAGGTACCGTACAATTTATGCATAAATTTTATTTTTCGTGGAATATAAATTAATTGTAACAAAAATTTCTCGTGGAATATTAATTATGATATTTTTACAATCAATTTAAGTACTCATTTACCCATATTCTAGCAAGAATCAAAAAATTACAGTTGTAATTTTTTGAACTCAAATGGAAAATTCCAACTGGAATACACTAAATTGTACCTAGAGGATGGTACCCGCGTGTACCTAAAAATTATAGGCAATATTATATTTTAAAGTCTCTAACTTGGATGTAAGCGAAGACCACCGAAGAAGGCAAAGCTCGCTTGGATGTGGGTGAAGCTCGCCGATTGATTGATGTCGTCCGTCAAATAATACCGCCCGCCGAATGAGTCCACCTGCCAAATAATGTCGCCCGCCGAACGTTGTCACCCGCCAAATATTGTTGTCATCTAAATGTTGCCGCCCGTCGAATGTTTTTGTGCGCCAAATGTTTGCCATACGGGGAGCCCCACGCACTATCAATTGTGTGTGTGTGTGTGTGTGTCTGTCTGTATTTATGTGTGTGTATGTGTATGTTTATGTGTGTGTATGTGTATGTGTGTCTATGCATGTGTGTGCCTGTGTCTGTTTGTCTGTATGTGTTTGTGTTTGTGTTGGGGTCGTCTGTGCATGTTTATGCATGTGTACGTGTACGTGTATCTGTGTTTGTGTGTGTGTAGTGTATTAGTATTTATATATATATATATATATTTCTGTCTGTATGCTTATGTCTGTATGTGCCTATTGGGGTTTGTGTCTATGACTATGTGTAGTCTATGTGTGTCGATCATGTGTGTCTATATCTGTGTATATGTATGTATGTGTGCCTATGTCTGTCTGTGCTTGTTAGGTTTTGTGTCTGTGTGTATCTGTGTTTGTGTTGGTCTGTGTCTGTGTCATTATTTGTGGTTGTGTTTGTATGTCTATGTGTGTCTGTGTTTGCGTGTGTCTGTGTCTATGTCTATGTGTGTCTGTGTTTGTGTGTGCCTGTGTCTGCATTTCTGTCTGTCTGTTCATGTGTGTGTGTTTATGTGTCTGTGTGATCTCTAGCTATGTATGACTGTGCATGTGTGCGTCTGTGTCATCTGTGTGTCTATGTGTGCTTGTGCATGTGTGTGTTTGTGTCTGCGTGTTTGTGTCTGTGTGTTTGTGTCTGTGTTTGTGTGTCTGTGTTTGTCTATATCCGTGTCTATGTTTGTCTGTGTCTGTGTGTCTGTGTTTGCATGCATGTGTGTGTGTCTATGTGTATGTTTGATCTCTACCTACGTATGATTGTGCATGTGTGCGTCTGTTCCGTCTGGTTGTATGTGTGTCTATGTGTGCTTGTGCATGTGTGTGTTTGTGTCTGCGTGTTTGTGTCTGTGTGTCTGTGTCTGTGTGTCTGTGTCTGTTTATATCTGTTTCTGTGTCTATGTCTGTCTGTGTCAGTGTGTGTGTCGGTGTCTGTGTGTCTGTGTCTGTGTTTGCATGCATATGTGTCTGTGTTTGTGTCCGTGTCTTTGTTTGTGTGTCAGTGTCAGTGTCTTTGTTTGTGTGTCAGTGTCTGTCTGTGTCATCAATCTATGTCAGTCTGTGTCATCTATCTATGTATGTGTGTGTGTATCGGTGTCTGTGTCGTCTGTGCCAACGTGACGTTACCCCCGCCTCAATAGTACTACTGTCCCAATGTGACGACGCTCCTGCAGCTCGCCACCCCCCCCCCCCCGCGCGCGAAAATACTTATGCCGCAATAGTACCACATACATGTTTATGTCTATACTTAAAAGTAAATCTTATTTAAAAAGTAATTAATGCTAGCTTAATTATTGAACCACGTGTTTTATTTATCAATATGACATGTATTTATGACTTTCTTTATATCTATTTTCATTAAACCACGTGTCTTCTAGCAATGCAAAATGCGTGATTGGGCATAAAACGTGCGCTCGGGCAAAAACGCGTGCTCGAGTGAAAAACACATGCCCGACCGAAAAAATACTCACTTTGGACAAAAATGCTCTCCCGAGCCCGCGTCGTGCGCGCGCTTGTGCTCGGAGGTGGTCGCGCGCGCGTGTGCACGTGAGTGTCTTTGCGTGCGTGCGGGGCCCGTGCGCGATAGTTATTTTTATTCCAAAATTATGTTAATAAATTAATGTCAAATTAACATTAATTTTTAAATTTAATGTTTTTAATTTTTGGATTTTATTTTTTTGCAAAATTTTATGGAGGGAAATTTACCTTCATATATTTCATTCATGTAAAAGAGAGAGGGAGATGAGTGAAGAAAAACTTTTATAAAAAAGTTTTTAAAGTTTATATAACATTTTTTATAAAGTTTTATAAAAATTTTATATAAACAAACTTTATATATCTTTAACTACTATATATAAAGAAAATTTAAAAGAATTTTTTGTTAAAATATAAATTTTTTTGAAAAAAAATAATTATAAAATATTGATTTATATTTTTTTAGGTACATTTTAAGTAGTCATATGTATATGTTGCGGGCGAAGCCTATCGGGGGCGGTCGAAGCCCGCTAAGGGCGGGCGCAGCGGGCGGGCAAAGCCCGCCATCGCCGACCGGGTATTGTAGAATGTGGGCGCAGCCCGCTCGAATGCGAACGCGGCCCGCTAGGAGCCAGCGAGCACGGGCGAAGCCCGTGCGGAGCTGCTCGTAAAGTTTTATATAAAAACTTTATATGAAATTTTTATAAAAACGTTTTATAAACTTTTATATAAAATTTTATACACGTTTATATATAATTAAATTTATAATTATAATTTATTATATATATAACCGGTTATTAATAAATATAACCGGTTATATATATATATATATATATATATATATATATATATATATATATATATATATATACGAGTGAAACGGCACGGGCCTCCGGCCCTATATGAGTGCAACGGCATGGGCGGCGACATTTAGCGATGGCGGCGATATTTGTCGTGGGCGCTGACTCTCTCTCTCTCGTCGGGGCGGTGACATTTGTCGTGCTCGCAGACTCTTAGCGGGCTTCGCCCGCATTCAAGCGGGTTGGACCCTCTTATGAGCGGGTTGCGCCCGCATATAGGCGGGTTGCGCCCGCCTATGAGCGGACTACACTCTCATATGAGTAGGCTGCACCCGCATATAAACACTGACTTTTATTCAAAACATATGCATATGAGTACTTAAAATGACCGTAAAAAAATATGAATCAATATTCCTATTTTTATTTTGTAAAAAAAATTATATTTTTACCTAAAAAATTAATTTCTCTCTACCTCTCTCCCTATCTCTATTCATATCCCTCTCTCATATAGGTATAGGAGGGCTATAAAGATTCCTTCTCCCTCTCTCCTCCTCACTTTTCTCACTTTCTTTCTCTCTCTCCATTGTAAGGATGAGATCAAAAGTTTGTCTCATTTTGAATGGCCAAGATTTTTTTGTTCCACTTCAAACTATTTCCTTATAGTAGTTAAAGATATATATATATATATATATATAAATATATATATTAATTATAAAGGTACACCCGTGCTCGATACTCTCCATTGTGACAGTACCCCAGCAGCGACAGTACCTCCGCCAAAATTGTACTCTCCCACTCTAAGACGCTTGATCGATCAACTAACAGTGCATAGAAAAAACGCACGTGCCCCACATGACATTAATTACCCCTGCCTCGATAGTGTCCCAGTGCGACGATGCTCATGCAGCTCGCAAACTCCTGCGCGCGAAAATACCCAAAATTTAAAATCTTTAGTCTTGTCTTTTTAAACGCTATAAAAAAACGTCGTCGTAGACGTCTCCTTATAAGTGGTGATAATAAATAAATAAAATTATTTTTTAGTAATAATATATTTCTATTTATACAAAAATTTAAAAGATACATTAGATATTTTTCATGTTACGATATTTAATTAATAGTCATCTCTCGCGCGCCCATAAGAAAAATGTGTTTGGGCTAACAGTACTTGCACCCAGTTGAAAAATGCGCGCCCGCGAGAAATTGCGTAACTAGCTAGGCTAAAACGTGCCCAGGTGCGAAAAAGCATCAGGACGAAAAAATCGCGCCCGAAAAAATGTGTTTTTGAAGAAAATGCTCATGAGTGAATAACTTGTGCGCAAACAAAATTGTGCTCCCGAGCCAAATAAGTGTGCGTATTTAAAAACACGCGCCCTGACAAAAATGAACTCGGGAGAGAATGAGTGATGATTCGAAAATGCGTTCTCGGGCGAAAACTTGATCCCGGGCAAAAATGCGCGCCTGGGAGACAATGCGCCCGGGCAAAAATGCATGCTAGTGCAAAAACGCGCCACCGGACAAAAGACGCGCGCACAAGTGAAAAACACATGCTCGGGCGAAAAAATACGCTATAGGGCCTAAAATGCGCGCTCATGTTTTAAAATTTAATATATTTATTGTAACAAAACTTTGGTTACCAAAAAATACTAATTGTAAGAAAATTCTAATTGTTACAAATACTTTCACGGTGTTGTCACAATTGCTACTTATTGTGAGGACATTTTACTATTTGTAACGTAAAACTAGTCTTGTTACAAATACATGTGCTTATTGTAACAAATATTTAGTTATTGTAACGAATCATAAAATATTTGTTACAAAAAATTAATTTTTTGTAACGATAGCAAAATTTCGTTACTAAATATAGCTATTAGTAACAAATTTTTTCTTCGTTACAATTTAGACCTTACTAAAAGTGTATTTTGTTGTAGTGCACCTTAAGGGTACATTAAATCGTGTGGCGGACGCTCTTAGTCGTGTCACCCTATTATTATCTGCAATGGAAGTAACGGTTATAGGATTTGAGAGAATTAAGGATGAATATGTGCTATGCCCGGATTTTAAGGATATATACTTAGCGGCTCAGGAAAATTCCTCGTCTACTATATCCGCATACTAAATCCGTGACGGTTATCTATTTAAGCATATGCAGTTATGTATTCCCCGTTCCTCGCTACGCCATTTTATTGTATGGGAGTTACATAGTGGAGGGTTAGGTGGACATTTCGGCCGGGATAAAACGATCACATTAGTCGAGGATAAATTCTTTTGGCCAGGCCTCAAACCAATGGTCAACAAAATCGTTGGGAGTTGTCGTGTATGTCAATTAGCGAAAGGTAACAAGACGTTAGCATGGACTTCATATTGGGTCTACCCCTGACATTTAGGCGTCACGATTCTATTTTGTTCGTAGTGTATAGGTTCTCCAAAATGGCCTATTTTATCGCATGCAATAACACCAATGATGCATCACATATTGCTAAATTGTATTTCAAGGAGGACGTGGCTCATCGGGGCGTCCCCAAAACGATAGTGACGGATAGGGACGTTAAATTTACTAGCTACTTCTGGAAAACACTTTGGAAACTTATGGGAACTAGACTTATGTTTTCTTCCGCTTATCATCCCCAAACGGATGGGCAAACGGCAGTGGTAAGCAGAAGTTTGGGTAGTTTACTTCGTTGCCTCGTGGGTGACCATAAAGGTACGTGGGACCTTATTCTCCCTCATGCTCAACTAGCTTATAATAATTCAAAGAATAGGTCCACTGGTTTATCACCAAATGAGATTGTACATGGATATAAGGCGCCCGTGCCTCTTGACTTGGTTCCGTTACCGCCATCTTTTAAATCCAGTCAATTTGCACAGGACTTCGCCTCGCACGCTCACACTCTCCATAAGCACATTAGCGAGACGTTAGCTAAGCAATATTCGATTTATCAATCGAATGCTAACGTACATAACCGAGCAGTCTCCTTGAATATTGGTGATTTGGTAATGGTTCGTCTCATCCTAGAACGGATGCCTTCGGGTACCGTAAAGAAATTGGCGAATAGGAGAGCCGGTCCTTTTCGGGTTTTAAAGAAGCTAGGCGAAAATGTATATCTATTGAAGTTACCTGCTGATTGGGGAATTTCCCCTATTTTTAACGTTTCGGATTTAACGCTTTATGTCGCTACACCACCTGAATTGTCTGCCTCCCCGTTTAATATTTCCACTATATCTTCTAATGGGGTGGGGGGGGGGGGGGGGTGAGATTGTTTCTGGATCGCTCTCTCCTTCGAGTTCTACGGGAGGTATGTTGCCTACTGGTGATGAAACATGTTTTTCATCATTGCCTAACGCCTTTCCAAGGTTCCCCCAGACCGATTTCTTGCCTGACTGGATTTTGCAGGAAGCAGTGTTTTCCACTCCCGACGGTGACATTCACAGGTTTTTGATCCGATGGCGAGGTCGCCCTGCTTCAGACGACTCTTGGCTCTCCGCCTCGAAAGTGGATTTCCTGGACGCGGATCTCCTACACAGCTATTTACCTGCACACTCATCGGTGATGAGTTCTTTTGAGCGGGGGAGGATTGATCGCGGCGGCCATCACGACGGCCAACTTGGTGATGAAGATGACGTCCATGGCGCACTTTGTTATCATGGGATTGTGGCAGAAGATGATGATGTTGAGCCGCCGGCCAAAGACTTGCGGCGCCGAAGCGGTCATGACTACAATCTTCGCCCACGCAACAAGAATTTAATTTAGTTTATTTTGCTAGTTTATGGTCTACAATTATATGTTTATGTGGTTTGCATTTAATTGTTTTATTTCTGTCATTTTGAATTTTGTGGTGTGCGTATAGCACTGTTATGGGCTGCTTGTAAACGTTTGGATGTACGCCTTATATAAGGCCAAAAACTCTACCTATGGTATTAGATTTGATGAAATTGAAAACTTGATATTTTCCCCCCCAAAACCTAATCTCCCTCTCTTCCTTTTCCTCTCTCATTGTCGTCGCCCCCTTGAGGGTTCTCTTCCAAGGTTCTGCCGCCCCCTTCTCTCCCTTCTCTCTCCTCCTTATTCTCTTATCCACACTTTTCCTCTACCACCTTTCATCTCTCTACCTTCTTCCTTTCATCCCCGGTTCCAAGATCTTCTCGTGCCAAAAAGAAAAGGTTTTGTGGTGATTTTCTACGGATCTTCTACGGCGTGAAGCGGGGAAGACGGACGTGTTCTTCAACCTTGGTGCACTTGTCGTGGATCCTGACGGAAGGCGATCATTTATTGTGGATCCAACATCTCGGATCTACTTTTCCGAGAGGGGTAACGAAAAAATACTACTCAAGAGATTTTCTTTTCTTAGATAGTTCTTATGGTGGACGATTTTTGCGTGGAATTTCGAATCTTTAATTATCGCGGTGGTTTTGTAATAGATCTGTGGTTTTCGTTTGGTTTTCCGATAACGCTCGAGAGGATTGGCGACCCTCGTTCTTTTTCTAGTTGGGATTGATCCTACCATTTTCGAATCGTGTTTTATTTTTGGTGGATCTATTTTGGTACAACTCCAAGTTCGTCGGAATCAATATTATTCCTTTTAGCCGGAGCGGATTTTGACCTATTGTCATTCTTCGAACCGAGTGCGGTGTGGCTACCCGTACGTTAGCGCGAAAGATAATTAAAATTAATTGTAGCGGCTGCGATTCGTTAGCGTGTGGTGAAGAGGGCGTAGAACGTAACGATAGACGTTGTTGCGTCGTCCGTGTTGGATCAATTTGGTTGGCCTACATCAGTCCCCGTCGTTTATAGGTTAGCCCTGCCAGCTGAACTGGGAAACCTTCACGTCGTATTTCATGTCTCCTCGCTAAGACGTGTTCTACGCCAACCGGAGCAGCATCTCCCCACACCACCAACATCAGTGCAATCCGACTGATCCGTCCAACTTGAACCAGTGAAGATATTGGACTCCAAGATCAAAGAACTGCGGAACAAAACCATCACGATGGTCAAGATCTTGTGGTCAAACTGTGGACGCGAAGAGTTTACTTGGGAACCCGAGACGCTCGTTCGAGAAAAATACCCGACACTCTTTCCCCAAGTATATCCTTTAAACCCCCTACTTTAGCCAATTTTCGGGGATGAAAATCCCTTTATTTTTATTGGATTGTAACATCCCGACTTTTATTGGGCCACTAGACCCTAGTGAGCCCAATAAAAGTAGGCCCGAGCGATTGAAAACTACCGTTTTAAGTGGTGTTGCGTGCCGCAACTAAGTCGTTGGGGTACAGTGACTAAATGTACCCCGATTTGACTTACGTCGGATCCGTTAAACTCGTATGACCAATACGAGTGCAACGGAATTCATTGCGCCTCGATCCGAGGTTGTTTGGAGAAAATGACTATTTTGAGTGTCGTAGCGCGCCACTACCTCATTATTATGAATAGTGGCCGTATGAACCCCGATTTGACTCCCGTCGGATCCGTTAAACTCGTATAACCAATACGACTGCAATGGAATTCGTTGCGCCTCGATCCGAGGTCATTTGGAGAAAATAACTATTTTGAGTGTCGTAGCGCGCCACTACCACATTATTATGAATAGTGGTCGTACGAACCCCGATTTGACTCCCGTCGGATTCGTTAAACTCGTATGACCAATACGAGTGCAACGGAATTCGTTGTGCCTCGATCCGAGGTCGTTTGGAGAAAATGACTATTTTGAGTGTCGTAGCACGCCACTACCTCATTATTATGAATAGTGGCCATGCGAAACCCAAATTGACTTCGGACAGTTCAATTAGGCACGAGTAACCTATACAGGTGCAATAGAACTTATCCCACCTCCACCCGAGGTTGTATGGAGAGTATGCCATTTTAGCACTATGCAGACCACCTTAGTGCAACGTATAAAATACGAAGTACATGAACCCGGAATCGGCCCCGAAGAATCTTGGTGGACCTCCGGGGCAATGAACGATGTCACCTAGAATTGACCTCGGTCAAACCCCCCCCCCCCCCCCCCCCCCCCCCCCCCCCCTAGCTTGAAATTTGTGGGAAGAAGAAAAGAAAGGGGGGGAGAGAGAAGCCCCTCCCCCAAAGGAGGGGGCTGCCCATGAATAGGCAGTCCCCCCTATTGGGGCAAAGTGGGCAGGAGAGAGAAGGGGAGGGGAGGGGAGGGGGAGAAAATATCTCCCCACACTCACCCTCCCTTAACCCCACGTGGGAAAAGAGGAGGGGGGGGGGGGGGTCTCCCCCTTCCCTATTTAAGGAAGGGCACGGCCCCCTCCCTGAAGCCCAACACCCCCCAACTCCTCCTCCTCCTCCCCTGCCGGCTAGCCCAGCCACCCACCTCGCCGGAGCCCTGCCCAACCGCCGCCACCTTCCCCCTCCATGGCAAGCCACCGCCACTCAACCTCCCGAGCTACCCCTCCCTCACAGGTAGACAACTCCCCCTACTCCTTCTTACCTCCCGGGGGTAAGACCACCCCCTCCCCGTCGCCGGAGCGCCACCAGCGCCACCCCGAGCTTTGCAAAGCTCGGGTTGAGGCGTTGGCCGTGGAAGCCAACCCCCCCAGCGCCGGTGGTGACGCTGGGGGAGCAGGTCCCCACTCGGGGACCTTGGCGCCGACGAAAGGGAGGCGGCCGGGCCGCCGGAGGACGCAGCCCTAGCGGCGCCCGAGGCCTCCCCCCGCCTCTGTTTCCTGTAAGAGAAAAACCCCTACCCCCGGCGGCGGCCGACAGCTCCGAGCCGCCGGACCCCCGCCGGAGGACTTCCCCCTCCCCGGCGCCCCGACCAGAGGTGGTAGGGAGGGCCCTACCCGAGGAGGCGGCGACGCAGCGAGCCTGCATGACCCATGCAGGCTGCGCCAAGCCTCCCCGTCCCCTCCTGCTCCGTTTTCCGGTGGGGTCCGGAGGAGCCAGACCGCCGGACCACCACCGGAGTGGTCGGCGACCCCCGATGCACCGACCGGGGGTGGCACCGGTGCTCTCCCCGCGGAAGTGGCGGCGCGGCGAGCATGCATGGCGCATGCAGGCCAAGCCCCCGCCTCCCGCCCCCTTCCTGCAACATTTCCGGCGGTGGCCGGCGGCGCCAGGCTGTCGGACCACCACCGGAGTGGTCGCCGGCCCCCGGCGCACCGACCGGGGGCGTTGCCGGCCCCAGCCGGCCGCTGCCCGGCGGCGGCAGCGGCCGCCTCCCATTTAGCAAACGGGAGCCGCACGATCCCCCCCAGAAGATCGTGCGGCTCCTGCTTTCTTATTTCCCGCCCCCGCCTCAACTTGTGTGCCCCCCCACAGCGGATCCGCCGCAGATCCGCTATGGGGGCCGCGGGAGGGCGCAGGGTGCAAGACCCCTCCCCCTTCTCCCTGCCTCTAACCGCACCCCAATCTCCCTTCCCCCTTCCCCATTTTTCTGAGGAAAAATGGGGCATTTTCAGAAAAAACTTCCTGAATGAAAAATGTGCCCCACTCTAAGGGGCACCTCCTGTAATTTTTTGAGATGTTTAGGAATAGTTTTACTATTTTTAAACCCATTTATAAAGTTTATTTTAAGGAAATAAAAACCCAAATGAGTTCGTAAAAATCACCAAAAATTATAGGCTCTAATTAAGGGTGTTTTACAACTACTATTAAATGTTGGGTTTTCTAAACCCCTTCAGAAGGGATGATATATCAAATATGCGCAGCGGAAATAACAAGAACAACCCAAAGAGTTAACGGATCTTGCGGTTTTCATGATTCTAGAGAACAAAGGAAATCTAAATACGATATACATTTGCGGGATTGAGTCAACACTCAACCAAGGTGCTCCAAGATGAGATCCAAAATCTTGAGTTCCTAGAACCGAAATGTATCGGCTCCTCTATAGTGATCCACACAAGCAAAGGAGAACCCTAGCTTCTTGTCGTACAAGAACTAGGTCGGAGAAGGAAGCTCTCAACGTCCTCACGGACTGCTAGGTCCGATGCAGAGGAGGCGGCGACCGACGGCGGCGACTAGTGACGGCTGAAGACGATCGGCGGAATGGAAGAGGAGCGATCGGAACACTTCCGCCTTCTTCTCTTTCGCAAAAGGCTCTCTGTCAAAACGTCACTGCCGAAGACCTAATCGTATCCCTTTAATACGCAAGGCATAAAATCGACTATCCGCAGACCAGAGGAAAAACAGAACATTTCTGTCCAGATCTACTTTCGCCGAATTCGACTATATTGAATAACCGAATTCGACACTAATCCGGCGAAACCATTTCGACGGATTCGGATTTTGAAATTCGACTATATAGAATAACCGAATTCGGTTATCTATAACCGAATTCGGCTAATCACAATAACCAAATTTTTCCATTGAACTCAATAGCCGAATTCGACTATACAATATAACCGAATTCGACTAATGACAATAACCGAATTCGACTATTCATAATAACCGAATTCGACTATACCCTTTAGCCGAATTTGACACAATTCGGTTAAACACTTTAGCCGAAATTGTCTAGTATAAATCCATTCGTTTAAACCCTTTAAACGATTTTCCGTTGAGACACTCTCAACTTAACTCCATATAGTCACAGGATTGGTCCTCCACTCATATCCAATATAAGTAAGGCCAACACAATCCTTTCTCCAATTTCTCCAAACGCTTTTATGTGCGACCCTATAGGCTCATATTGCGTTGGCAGCAAGACTAACTATTGATTGCTTTGAGATCACCGCAGAAACTCCAACATTAAAGTCGGGAGGTGTGACCTCTTATTTTGGTCTTTCAAGAGTATTTTTCAAGCAAAATAAACGCCCGAAAGGGAGCAAAATTCATCGGAATAAATCAGCGTCCTCTCGACGCATAATTTTTAAACGCATAATAAATATTACGCGTATCCATCTAAGGAATCGACTAAGTTAAGAATATCGACGCAAAACTCGGGACGAAATCGTGGTGCGACGCCGCAATCCAATAATGCCAAGATAATTATAAAAGAACGAATCCACGGCAAAGGGAAAATACTAAAAATCTCATGGAATGTAAATAAACTCCCGAAACGGAGTAGAACCCCTATGAATGAGGAGAAAGCAGAACCTCCTCCTACAAACGGAGTCGGCGTTGAAGCCTCCTCTTATGGAGTGATTGGACTAATAACCCTTTATTTATTTACTGCTTTCTGTACTTTCATTTAAATCCAGTCTCGCACTGGTCCCCTGCATTTACTTTCTGCAATTCTCTTTAAATCCAGTCTCGTACTGGTCCCCCGCATCTACTTTCTGTACTTTCAATTCTCTAGTCTCGCACTGGTCTTGATTTTATGGCCTCTGCTTTCGGCCTATTTACTGCTTGATATTATGGCCTCTGCTTTCGGCCTATTTTACTGCTTGATATTATGGCATCTGCTTTCGTCCTATTTTATTGCTTGATATTATGGCCTCTGCTTTCGGCCTATTTTACTGATGCACTTATAAATATTTTAGTACTAACTGCAACCCTACGCTGGAAAGCAGTGCTTCCCCTCCTTCCCGCGAGGCCTTAGTTGGGGAGAACCCAGAGTTGAGCTCATCCTCCTGGGTTAGCCACAAATAAGGAGCCCTCATACCGCCCAGCCTCCCGGTCAAAAGTTGCGTGACCGGTCGAGTAAGCGTGCCGCGTCAAGTTTTAAAAGCGCTCGCTTTAAGTTTTGAAGATTGTTTGAAAGTGGCGGGTCGGTCACACCCACAGACCGTTTGTACCGGTGTGGGAGGGTTGACGACTCATGGCGACATGGAGATGAGCGCATCGGGTTATCTGCACTCCGAACCCGCAATTTTGCCTCCGCTGGTCGGCCTAAAAATTGGTTCGCCGGATGTCGCTCACATCCAATTAGTACACCAAGTTGTACAGGAGGGCCTGAGTGATACGGTACGACTACATTTAGAAGTGGCAAGACTGGCCACTGTCACCGACGGCCACATCGGTGAGGCCCGCAGGGTTAGCTCCCCTGCTTGAAATATAGTGGTCTAAACTGTGTCGACACAGGATCTTTTGTGTGTGTACAGGTTTGAATACCTGGGTGCGCGTATACGCGAGATTGTGTTATGTATTTCCTATACTGCGCGATTATGGATAGTTGGGTGGGAGGCCCTTTTATATATATGCTTACCTGCTGTTAACCCTCTTCTTTGCTTCGGCTATTTATTTTTGTCCCTTAGCCGCCCCCTGGATATGGATCCGGGGAGGGGTTTTATTTTCTACTTAGCTCTGTGACTAACGGTTATTTCTTATAACCAATCACAGGAGATGGGACAGTGCGAAGCACCCGAACCACATGATGAGTTACCAGCCTTGGAGTTGGCCCGTTCGATCATCCCAGCCTCGCCCCCTGTCTTCCGCGACGTGAGTCCTAGAGTATAGGACTAGACCTGGATATTTTGTCGATGTTGCCCCCGAGGCAGTGGTTGTAAACATTAGGGTTCGACCCGTTTAAATATGAAAATTTAAGCTGTGCGCTTGGTTTTCTTTAGTTCGATTGCTTCCGCTGTGCGTTCTGATGTGATGTTGTGATTCTTTTGCCTGACAAGGAGACCACTCAGTGCTTGAGAGGGTGGGTCGTTGCCAACCGGAAAGCTCTAAGTGGTCCTCATTGGGCGGTAAGATCCCCCCTCCCTGAACCCAGTTTAGGATTAGGGAGGGGGGTCTTACAGACATTATGTTAGTGTTTTATCATTTTAGGTGAACGCACATCCCGTGCACACCACCCCTTAAAAGGAATTCGGCCTCGAATTCTTTAAACTACGGAATGACTCCTAAGTCTGATACCAAATTGTAACACCCTACCAGTACAAACAATATAATAAGAGGTCCGGTCGGGACCCCACGCCATATCGCACACACTAGCTAAGTTGAAAATCGGAAAAATAACTACACAGAGTATAACCAAAGCATAAGCGGAAGCATTTAATTAAACATTATTTTAAGAATTGTCCACTATCCCAAGAATGAAACAATATAGAGTTACGGCCTTAAGGCCTTACATTTAAGCAAATGTACCAAACTCAAAACATACATCGGCATGCAGACCGGCAATACATGAAAAGTAGAAGAGGAGGTTGGACTTCGAGGGCCAACTTAGCAAAAGGGACATCGCCCGCAATTTTCGCTTGACTTACCAGCACCTGCAACCAACATCCAATAAGAGGTAAACGAGGGTTAGCTATGAGCTGAACATGAACCGCGTAACGATCCCCCCCCCCCCCCCCCCCCCCCCCCCGGGCCATCTAGCCGGCTCAGGGGCATGTCACCGCTAACCCACAAGCAAGCCATACATGCAACATGTAACAATATAAAGAAAGTGCAACTACACTATGCAGGGTGAGGTTTCAAGCAGAATAAAACTTTTAGGTTGAGCATCAAAGTAAGGGGATCCTAGTATCAAACGGGCCTTCCCGGATGGTAATCTTAATGTGGCCGATTTACCCTCTTTTGCAATCAGTTTCGCTACAACGCCTGCTGCTCTGGCTAGTTGTCCACCCTTTCCAAGTTTGATTTCTATGTTATGTATGGTCGGCCTAAGGGCATATCGGTTGAAGTAGATTCTTCTTTTTATCAATAAAAACCCCTTCCCAAACTGTACAAGCTTCTTCCAAAGCATACGGCTTTCTAGATGTACATGATGATATCAAGAAAGATGGATATGAATCGTATGATGAAGTACCACATGAGTGGATATATATGGAATGCACATGATGTTAGTTGGGTTCACCCGAAGGTTCCCCACAACCGCCTAAGAAACCGCGTGAGGCTAACATAACATCAATTCAAATCATCATAATGTGGGTACGAACGACCACATACTCCATGCTCACAAGGCATGCATCAAAGGAACTCCTTCGTGTGCACCAACGACATCCTTGTGAAATTTTTCTAAGACCTTGTGAGAGCAAGCAGGAATCAATTATGCAACTTAGAGATACAAGCCAAACAACCAGAAACAATCTTCAGGCAAACAAGTGATCTTTATTGATAACATAAAACTTCATTACAAGGCAAGGCATGCTTGGCGAGACATGATTTCGCCAACACAAACAACCAAAGGAAAAATACAGAAAATGAAGATACACCAGACCGCGCGGTCTCCCAGCGACTTCAACAACCCGCCAGACCGCAACCCGCTGCCAATCACAGAACACCACCAGCTCGCTGATCAGCCGCACCCTTCCTTACGAACTCCTGATTCTCCCGAACTCCAGCACCACAACTCCAAGCCGCAGACCGCCTGAACACTTACAGAGGAAGAGGTGATCGCTGCTGCCCACACTATCCGCAGAAGCTGCACAATAAGAGTTCAATCAGCAGACCGTCCGGTCAGACAAATACAGACCGCAGGAAAGAAGAAAACTCAGCTTACACTTGGTGTGTGATAATGATCCTGCTATAGTGGCTCCTATTTATAGGCGCGGGACCTAATCCATTCACCACCCTATGAGATAGGATCACCACCCTCCAGACAGTGCAACCTTACCGGTCAACCTGCGCGATCAGTAACAGTACTCCTGCTTCATTTTGATGAGCCTGCCGGCTTCAACCAAACCGTGAGAGACCGCCACTCTCACAGTGAGACCGCGACTTCCCAAGAAGATCGCCAGACCGCCACGAAGCCGCTCACCACCTGTGTTCGCCCGAGACCGCAAACACAGCCAGTCCGCTAATAACCCGCGAACTCCTGTCCGCATGCCGGCCTCCTCCTGAGACCGCGAACAGCGACCAGCTCGCATACCAGTCTCCTCCTGAGACCGCAAATTGAGACCGCGCGACTAAGATCCTTAGTCCGCAAATACCAGACCGGCACAGCCTTAAGGAAGACAATCCGCCATGCGGTCAGAGACAGACCGCGCGGACTTCACCTTTATCCGCCTTGAACCAGATACCAGTTGTCAAGCCGGAAGGCCGCAGCTAGGCTTAGACAAGCCAGACCGCAGAGGCAGACCTCCAAGTCGTGCGGTCACACCAGACCGCCCGACCTCCTCCCAGACCGCCCAGGTCCAAAAGCTCCCTTAACTTCCACTTCAACATTTTCAACACTCCCCCTTGAAGTGAGAAGTTGAAAACAGTCCAAGTAACTCCCTTAGCCGTGTGAACGGCCCCTTTGCCAGTGCCTTTTGAAGATGTCCGCGACATTGTCCGCACTCCGCACATGCTCGACTGAAAGAGATCCCTTCAGCACCTTCTCCCGTATGAAGTGATGCTCAATCTCGATATACTTGGTCCTTGCGTAACAAACTAGATTGGTTACCAGTTTGAGAGCACTCTCGTTGTCACCGCGTAGCAGAGTCTGCTCTCGAACCTCCTTGTGGACGTCTCCAACCAACCTCCTAAGCCAGATGGCTTCCTGAGCTTCCAAGGCCGAAGCCTTGTATTCCTCTTCCGTGGTAGAGACCGACACGGAATCCTGCTTCTTGCTGCACCATGATATAGCCGTGGGGCCCACCATGAAGACGAATCCAGACGTCGACTTTCGATCATCCGAATCTCCCCCCATAATCAGCATCCATGTACCCCATGCACCTCGAAGCCCGCATCCCTCCTGTATAGGAGAACCATGTCCGAGGTCGCCTTGACATACTTCAGAATGTTCTTGGCTGCTAGCAGATGAGGTACCCGTGGCTCTGCCATATATCGACTCACCCTGCCTACTGCATATGCAATATCCGGCCTCGTGATCGTCAGGTAAATCAAGCTCCCAACCAGAGCTCGGAACACCAATGGATCTTGCATAATCCTCCCCTCATCCTTGCGAAGTTTTGTGGCCTTCTCCAGAGGTGTAGAGATGCACTTCCCGTCCTTCATGCCGAATCGCTCCATGATCCGCTCCGCATATCCGGCTTGGGTCACCAGCACTCCACTCTCCTTCCTCTGCACCTCGAGCCTAAGGAAATGGTGAAGCTCACCTAAGTCCTTCATCTCGAACCTGATAGACAGCTCGGCCCGAAGCTGAGCTACCTCCTCCTTTGAGTTCCCCGTCACGATCATATCGTCGACGTATAACAGCACGATGACTTGAAGCTCCCTGCTCTTCTTGACGAATAAGCTTGAATCAGAGTCTGAAGCAACAAATCGACAGAATAGAAGATATTCTGCGATCTTCCCGTACCACGCCCTCGGCGCTTGCTTTAACCCATACAGGGCCTTCTTCAGATTGCAGACATGCTCCGGAAAATCTTCAGACACAAAACCAGGCGGCTGGACCATGAAGATATTCTTGTCGATCTCGCCGTACAAGAAGGCATTCTTGACGTCAAGCTGCCAAATCTTCTATCCACTGAACGCTGCCAAGGAAATGATGAATCGAACTGAAGTCATTTTTGCCACCGGACTGAATGTCTCCTCGTAGTCCTCACTGTATTGTTGTGAGAACCCTCGAGCCACAAGGTGAGCCTTGTACCACTCGATGCTGCGGTCAGCTTTCTTCTTTAGCTTGTAGACCCACTTGCATGTCACAGGAGTGGTGCCCCTAGGCTTGGGCACAAGAGACCATGTCTCATTCTTCTCGAGAGCTGCCATCTCTTCTTGCATCGCAACATCCCACTCCTTCACGCCTTTAGCGTTCTCAAAGCTCCACGGCTCCCTCTCATCCAAGGGACCAGCAAAGAAATATGAGACAAAGCTCACTGTGTTTCCTCCTGTATAGCGATCAGGGGCTACGATCGATCGCTTCGACCTCCTCAGCTCCTTCACCTGAACCGCATTGTCTCCAGCTGCTTCTTCCCTAGCTCCCCTTCCAGACGTGCTAGGAGCATCGCTCCCCCTGCTCCCTGAACCGGAAGCCCCCGTCTCGTAACTAGAAGGAGATGGACCGCCTGGTGATACAGGTAGCTCCACCTGAAGATCCTCCACATCTTTCTCCGGCACCTCCACCCTGCTCTCTGGTAGCTCCACGCCAGAAGACTCCTTGTATGATGTCACCTCATCGAACATGAAGTCGCGAGATACAACAAATCTCCGCATCTCCGGGTCCATGCACTTCCATCCTTTCTTCCGCTCATCGTATCCCATGAATACTAGCTTCCTTGCTTTCGCATCTAGCTTCGTCCGAAGAGCATCTGGAACATGCACGTAGCAGGTGGAACCAAACACCCAAAGATGTGCCACGCTTGGCTTCTCCTTGAACATCAACTCATGCGGAGTTAACATGTTGATGGGGCTGAGAGGCATTTGGTTGATGACGTAGGCAGCACAAGACATTCCCTCCGCCCAGAAGGACTTTGGGATACTCTTGGCATGCAACCAACACTTGCAGGTCTCCGTCAGATGATGAATCTTCCGCTCTGCAACTCCGTTCTGCTGTGGAGTATGTGCACAAGTAAGCTCCCTCCGGATGCCCGCCTTCCTGCAGAAACTAGAGAACTCACCAGAGGTGAACTCTCCTCCGTTGTCCGTCCTCAGCTTCTTAATCCGCAGACCTAGCTGACCCTCCACGAGCTCCTTGAACTCCAAGAACTTGGCAAACGCCTCCACCTTCTCCTTCAGAAAATATACCCAGACATATCTGGTGTAATCATCGATCAGCACCAGCATATACCTGCTGCCTCCGAGGCTTGGGGTAGCAGTTGGTCCCATCAAGTCACCGTGGATGCACTCCAACGGCACACAACTCCTTGTGTGTGACTTGTCAAACTATAGTCAATGAGACTTGCCAAACTGACATCCCGCGCAAACATGACCTTCTCCGTAGGAGGATAGACTTGGCAGGCCCTTGACCAGACCTCTCACCGCCATAACTTTCAGCTTGTCCATCCCTACGTGCCCCAACCTCTCTTGCCATATAACAGCACCATCATTCGTCTTCATCTTGTCGACGTAGGAAATTGTCAATAAAACGAATTAGTCCTTTGCCCGTCTCCCAACATGGACGACCTCGGCCTTCACAGCCTCAACATTACGAAGAAACTTTACTTCTGTCGGGCCGAACAGAACGTGATACCCAGCGTCTACGGCGTTGGTCACGGAGAAGAGGTTTTTTCTCATTCCGGACACATGATAGACACTCTTCAACGTTAGTGGCCCTCTATCACTGCCCAAGGAAATAACCCCCACCTTCTCTACTGGATGAACAATATTATCTGCAGTAATGATTGCATTGTTACCTGTGTACGGCTGTGCTGAAGAAAGCTTGGTCCCGTCTCTGGTGAGGTGATGAACACACCCCGAGTCCACGATCCAGTCCTCCTGATAGTTTATAGGAGCCGAGGCTCCAATAGAAGCCGAGAAGGCTCCTCCCCATCCTCCATCAACGTGCCTGGTCTCAGCTTCCTCTTTCTCAGCAGCATGCCCTGGCTGAGCAACCATTCGGCAATCCTTCCTGATATGGCCCAACTTGCCACACTTGTAGCACTTGGGACCTTCTCCCTTCTTCTTCCCGTCAGCCTTGGGAGCATACCCCCTTTCCTACTGCCCAGAAGTTGAAGGCCCATTGCCTCCCGCAATTTTCTTCTTCTTATCCCACTTCTTTAAATAGGTTCATCGGGATCCAGTGCTGATATCTCAGCGCAGAGGTTCTTCATCTTCAGAAAGAAGTTTGAGATAGAAAGATCACCCTGAGCCGACCTTGCCAGCTCATTTTCCAAGAACTGTAGCCTCGCTACATTCTTCTTGTTGAACAGCCCATCAAGGGCTCTCCAGATCTCCGCAGCTGATCCACATCCCAAAATGTGATCAAACAAGTCAGGTGAGATAGCACGCTTCAAAGTGAACTCGTCCTTGGCATTAGTCTTTCTCCACACCCTCACGGCCGGACCGTTATCACCTGCCTCCGTTGCCTTCACCTCTTCTGTCTCATCTCCTCCAACAACCTCCCATAGGTCCTCACCCAGAAGATAGCTCTGCATACACGACTTCCACTTCTTGAAGTTAGTCGAAGTAAGCATCTCAATCCCAAGACCTCTTGCAAATCCACCTTCCATTGTTCTACCACTGGTTCCTTCTTCACAAAGGCGATGGCTACTTTAAGTTGCAACCTGCTCTATCCACTCGAACCTCGCTTTGATACCATGTGAAATTTTTCTAAGACCTAGTGAGAGCAAGCAGGAATCGATTATGCAACTTAGAGATACAAGCCAAACAACCAGAAACAATCTTCAGGAAAACAAGTGATCTTTATTGATTGCATAAAACTTCATTACAAGGCAAGGCATGCTTGGCGAGACATGATTTTGCCAGCACAAACAACCAAAGGAAAAATACAGAAAATGAAGATACACCAGACCGCGCGGTCTCCCAGCGACTTCAACAACCCGCCAGACCGCAACCCCCTGCCGATCACAGAACACCACCAGCTCGCTGATCAAGCCACACCCTTCCTTACGAACTCCTGATTCTCCCGAAATCCTGCACCACAACTCCAAGCCGCAGACCACCCGAACACTTTCAGAGGAAGAGGTGATCGCTGCTGCCCACACTATCCGCAGAAGCTGCACAATAAGAGTTCAATCAGCAGACCGCCCGGTCAGACAAATACAGACCACAGGAAAGAAGAAAACTCAGCTTACACTTGGTGTGTGATAATGATCCTGCTACAGTGGCTCCTATTTATAGGCGCGGGACCTGTTCCAGCCACCACCCTATGAGATAGGATCACCACCCTCCAGACCGCGCGACCTTACCGGTCAACCCGCGCAATCAGTAACAGTACTACTTCTTCATTTTGATGAGCCTGCCGACTTCAACCAAACCGTGAGAGACCGCCACTCTCACAGTGAGACCACGACTTCCCAAGAAGATCGCCAGACCGCCACTAAGCCGCTCACCACCTATGTTCGCCCGAGACTGCGAACACAGCCAGTCCGCTAACAACCCGCGAACTCCTGTCCGCATGCCGGCCTCCTCCTGAGACCACGAACAGCGACCAACTCGCATACCAGTCTCCTCCTGAGACCGCGCAACTAAGATCCTTAGTCCGCGAATACCACCAGAGAACCTGGACAACCCTGTGCGGTCACACCAGACCAGCACAGCCTTAAGGAAGACAATCCACCACGCAGTCAGAGACAGACCGCGCGGACTTCACCTTTATCCGCCTTGAACCAGATACCAGCAGTCAAGCCGGAAGGCCGCAGCTAGGCTTAGACAAGCCAAACCGCAGAGGCAGACCGCCAAGTCGTGCGGTCACACCAGACCGCCCGACCTTCTCCCAGACCGCCCAGGTCCAAAAGCTCCCTTAACTTCCACTTCAACATTTTCAACAATCCTAAGTTCGGAAACCTTAGGTGGTAAAAGATCTTCTGGCTCGTTTAGGTGAACACCTTCTGTGGCCTCTTCCAAGGTCGTACGATCTCCAAAAGGTGCTACCTCACGCCAATTCGCCTGGAAATGAGTTTGGTTCAGTCATTGGTCGTGCTCTCGCCGTTGTGATCTAACGTACGACGCAGGTATGGCTTCACCTCGGCCTGTAAGGGTTTAACACATATAAGTGATACAACAAGATAATAGTTAAGAACCCAATCCTCGCAAGAGGACTTAGGCTTCGCACAAATTAACAATGAAGGAGGTACGAGACCACTCCACTTCAAAAATCATGGTGAAGGTTTGCATTCAACCACAGTCCAAGCATGGGGCTTCTGTTAGGCTCTCCAAAAGACACCTAAATCTATAGTCCCGCAATACAATGAAAAATCTATCGAAGTCATTCTCCGGCACGCATTCTAGGCTTAACCTAAATGCAATGTTGCAATTCAAGCATCACCGATCCGGGTTCACGACCACGAATAGGCTTCACACAAAATGCCTAAATCTGTACGTCTATCGGATTTCTACATACAATATGTCGGGGACGGACACAATCAACCCAGAGTTCCAAAGAACTTAAGTAAATTGAAAGTGGAGGTTTAGATCTTAAGTTACTCTAGAGGGGGGGTGAATAGAGTATTAAAACTTTTTAATTAGTTTTTCTTGCGGAATTAAGAATACTGTAAAGTGTAAGTTTAAACAGCAAAGTAGAAATAAATTAGAATGATACAAGAACAAAATAAAGCCACACAGCACAGTACAAAGAATGATCAAGCCCAGAAGACACAAGGAAATATAGTGGTTCCCCAATAAATCTGGGTAGTCCACTCTTCTACCACCCTTGGTAGGAATTAAGTAGGAGGGTTGATAAGGTGCCCTATGACCAAGGTGATTTTGATAAGGTGTCCACACACCAATAAGCTTTTGATAAGGTGCTTAAAAACCACTGAGAGATTTTTTGATAAGGTGTCTTGCCACCACTGGATAAACATTTGAAGGGAGAATTAACCCTGTACAAGATGAGGTAAGAAAAAGGTTAAGGTGTTCTTCTCTGTCAATATTCAGAGAGAAGACAATAGATGTTGAAGCTGGAAGCTCCCCCTGTCAGATTGAGATTGCTGACAGCTTTGGGATGAAGCTTCTTTTTTAACACAGTAGTTCTCTGTAGCAGATTGATCTGGAGAAGAATGATTCTTCAGATTTATTGTTGTTCTATGAAGAACTCTGAACTTTCTGCAAATCTGAGAGATTGAATAGTGTTCTCAGAATATGAAGGTGCAGAACAGGAGGAAGAAGAAGACTTTTTGCAATAATCTTGGTGTTCTTCTTTTTCTCCTGTGTAATCTCTTTTTCTTCTTTTCTTTCTCTGTATTCTTGTTTTTTTTATATCAAATTCTATATCTGTCTGTATATCCAAAATCTGTTTATATATATAGAATATTTTCCTCTAAATCTTTGTCTTGGAACTCTTCATTGAAAGACAGAATGGCTGTTGCAGGTCCTTTCTATTCTTGAGCTGGAAAATATGCCTTTGCATTAAATGTCAACGGCTATCCTTGCCTTGGGAAAAGGAAAAGAAGGAATATAATAAAGGAGAACGAAATCCTGCCAGAATAAGTCCAAAATAGTTTGAATAGATCCGTTAAGGTTGTTTATTTTGTCAGATGGTTGACAAAATGATTTCACCTTAAGAAATAAATGTCCTGGAAATAAATCTGTCTTCATGAAGAGATTTGTCGAGCTCTTATTGAAATTTGTCGAACGCTGATTGAAATTTGTCGAGCGCTGATTGAAATTTGTCGAGCGCTGATTGAAATTTGTCGAGCGCTGATTGGAGAAACTTAGACACTGGCTTGCTGAATTTCTTCCAGAGAATTTGTCGAACGCAGGTCACCGTTTGTCGAACGCTGATCCATATTTGTCGAGCGCCGATCGACATTTGTCGAACGCTCTTTGTCATTTGTCGAACACAGAAAACCTAAAATTTTCTTAAGTTCTATCTATTCTAACAACCTAAAAATATGACACTTAGACTATACAAAGGGGTCAATAAAGGTCCTAATCAACATGATAGTGAACCTATCCCAAATCAGTAATAGGGTTGTTCCAACAATCTCCCCCTATTTGGGTTAGGATACTATTTGACAAATAATTAACTAGATACACCAGAAAGTATGAACAACAGAAAAATAGAGAAAAGAAGTGTATCTAATTATCAGAAAAAGAATGCTCTGAGTTTAGAAACTTTACATTCATAACCAAGCAATTTATCTGAAAGACTTTTTGTCCTGAGAAGATGGCTTGAATAAGATTTCCCTGTCAGGGTTTTCTGATTCCTTTTTGCTGGTGAAGAGATCTTGGGCTCCAATGATCTTCTGTTGTTTAACATGAGGTACAAATGCTCCAGGATGCTTGTCAATATATTCTTCAACTTTGAAGGCTTTCTTGAGTTTGTATTTATCAAGCTCTTTCTGTTTGAATTCTGACATTGTTGAAATATTTGAAAAATCTTTACCTTCTTCTTTTGCTTTGTTAATCTGGGCAGCTACAATAGTTTCTTTCAGTCTTGCCATTCTGGATATTCTCTCTTCTTCAGGATCTGGAGCATAGTAAATATATTCTGAAGAGTCATCTTGCTTTTGAGAGATCTCTTGAGGATTTCTATCTTTATGAAGAGATCCATCTGAAATATAAAGCTTGTAATCTGGAGGAATTTGACAAGATATTTCAACTGATTCTTCTTGAGGAGTAGCTTCTGACTGCTTAGAAAGAGGAGCACTGGCTGATCCAAATGCTATAGGTACATTGGAGCTGTCAGATTTCTTTGACTGATGAGAGCTCTGCTACTGAGTGGAAGTTATTCCTGATGAACCTGTTGCACCAGCTGCTGGAGGAGGTGGTGGAGGAGGAAAATGCCTGACTGGCTTATCAGAATAATAGCCAGTCTTCTTGAACTTCTTTCTCCTGTTGTTCTCATTTTTCGAGTATCTCATTCAGTTTGGGGTATCTTTATTGAGAGGAATATTGTGAAGAATGTAGTAAGGGATGTCATTCTTTGAGTTAGGAGGAGGCTTAGGAACAACCTTTGACTTATCCTTCCTTTTCTTTCTCTTTTTGGATGATGTGTCATCACTGTCATCATCATCATCATCAGAGGATGAAATTGGTTGATTATATAGATCATCAACCATTTCAAGAGCTTTTGAATGGTCCTTTTCAGCTTCATCTTGATCAGCCCAAATTTCTTCAAAAGATGGCATTGGTTCCTCATTCCACAGAAAGGTTGGAGGAGAGGAAGCAATTTTTGAAACAGCTGTATCTGGAGGAGTAAGGAGCTCTTCTGTATCATCTAGAAATTCTACAAGGTCATGTTCACCTTCTAGAGAAGTTTCCTTCATCTGAATATTTTGATCAGATATTGAGGGAATGGATGAGATGAACTTTCTTATGATAGAAGAATGAATCTTCTTGGGAAGACATATCAAGGATTTTGACAGATTTTCTGTATATACATTATTAGTTGATTGATAACTAATATCAAATTGTGATAATAAGCTATACAAATCACAAGATGGATGAATGAATAAATTATTTGCTTCTTCTATAACCTGTGTATCAGCCATATCTATATCTTCTATAAACACTGAAGCTTCTTCAGGATCTTGAGCTACTGTAGCTTCAGCAAATGTAACTTCTGGAGCTTCTTCCTGAGACATCTCCCCCTGCCTAGCTTCAGGGAGACCTGAATCTAGTCCCCTAGAAGAAGGGACAGTTGATGAGGATGAAATGGAAGATATTTTGGAAGACAGGTCAGCAATAGCTGAGATAACTGGAGCAAGTTTTGCATTCAGAAGAGTTTCAATTTTTGGTAGAATATGATCAAGAACTTGATCAGCAATAGAAGAAAAATTTATATACATAAAATCTGGTGGATTGGATGAGGATGGTTGAGAGGAGGGTGGAATGGAAAGTGGTATGGAGATATTGGTGATATTGGTAATATGTGGTGGAATGTCTGGTTGATTTTGACTGGATGGGTGAGTGGGTGAATGGTATTCATCATGGATAGGAGATGGAAGAGAAGATGTGTAATGAGTATCCATTTGTGGTGGAGATGAAGTAGGAGAAGGTATTAGATCAAATGATGGAGGTGGGATATCATTTGAGATTGTAGGAGGATGAGATGTTGGAGTTGGTTCAGGTGGTATATTTTGAGTAGGTGGAAATGGGTGAGGAGGAGAAGACTGAGGGGGAGGAACAGATGAAGAGGGAACTTCTTGAGGGATTGAGGGAGTGACTGCATCAGTCCTAGTGCCTTCAGAAGCTTTCTTTAACTGTGTTGTTCCTGAGATCTTCTTTGGGATCACTCTATCCCATTTAGCAAAGAGTGCTGAGGTCAGCCTCTTGCTTGCATTGATTGTTACTTTGGATGAGACCAAAAGGTCTGGATTCTTTTCCTACAGGACAATGCCAATAACCCTTCCAAAGGAAACATTTTCCTTGGATATTTTCTTCTGTATCAACTCAAATAAGATTGGCCCCTAGTTGATCTTCTTCTTCTCCATCAAGGCCACCATGAGCTCAAATTGGTGCCTGCTAATGTAGTCATGACATGTGGTCTTTCCTAGCAGAATCTTCCCAACTAGGTCAGACAGAAACTTGTATTCCAAGGACAAGTTTTTCTTAAGCAAATGACTGGGTTGTCCAGAAAAACCCATCTTGGTTAGTGCTTCAGCAAACTCATCAGAGCTTAATTCGATGTTGTCATCCCCATTTAGAAATCCAAAGACGTCAGATAGAATGGATGGGGTAAAAGAGACCTTATGACCTGAGATGGTCCCTGTTAAGTTTTCATCTTCAGTCTTGGCTGTGAAAGCCCATTCCTTTATCTCTGCAATATTTAGTTTGATTCTGGTGGATATGAACTTGGTCCTCGAAGAGTTGAAGGATGTCCTTGAAAATTTGATCGGACTGAACAAAGGAGTTCAGGTCTGTTTGCCCGGAAAGTCCGCTGACAGCTTCATCAAATCCAAAGCATCCATTAAAGAAGGTTTTCTTTATGCGATCTCAGTAAATAATGACCGCTCAAGGCTCAGGATTTCTCTGTATCTCAGAAACTAGAGATCTGAGGTGGTATTTATAGCCCAAGCCGCATTTATGACAGTCGCGGTCTCGGCGGTCAAAGCTTACATTTTCGAAGTTCCAGCGCAACTTAAAAATGTGCGGGGATTATGTTTGCCCGGAAAGTCCGCGATCTCATCCTTGCAGGGCAAAGTTGCGGTCTCCGCGGTCTCAGAGTTTCGTGATCGCCCCAGATCGTCAGCCGTCCAGCGCCAGTTTTTTCTAAGTCCCAAGCGGCCGAAGTCAAGCGAGATCGCCAGCAAGAGGCGATCTGAGTTTTTTCTCTTTTTATTACTATTTTGCCCCCTGTATCCCGGGCAGCCCGTAGTTTTCAGTTCTGCCCATTTGGGCAGCTTCCTCGTCTATAAATAGAGGGGTAGGGGTACCAGAAAGAGGACTTTTGCTTCGAGGCCCCAGCTCACAACCTGTGTAAGCGGTCTCATTTTTCAGTGATTGTCATCCTGTGACCGTTTTCCTTTTTTCCAGCCTCTCCTGTCTTAGTAACTTGCGCTTCGCAGTCTTCTCCCATCCCCCTTTAGTGTGTGAATTTTGGAGGTACCATTTTTGGTACCAATAGAATGAACACGCGACCTTCAGATCCGAAGTGTCAAGTGAAATTCATAGACTTTCAAGATGGCTGAGCGCCGCAGAGGTCGTCCCGCGCGATCTCCCAGCAGTCACCCGTCCGATCGCAATTCCTTAGAAGCTCTTGAGCGTCGTTTCGAACTCCGCGTGGAGCAGGCTCTCCGCGAGGCCGCTCGAGCTAGGCAGGATGCTGCTTCTGTCCAGCAGGAGATCGCCCGGTCTCAGCAAGAGGCCGCTCGAGACCGGCAAGAGGCCGTTCGGACTCAGCAGGAGTCCGCAAAGCAGATTGAGGTCATGAACCAAGTTCTGGCGGCAATATCTCAGAGGATTCTCCCTCCTCCTCCTCAGGTCGCCACGCCTGACCGCATGGCGAGCGGTCACCCATGCGATCACCCTAGTTTCCAGCCTGCAGCTCCTCAGCGATCTCAGCATGAGGAGTTCGCTGCTCGCCATAATTCTTTTCGAGCTGCAGCCCAGGGGCCTCCGACTCAAACCCTGAATTTTGAAGAGGAGTTTGCTTACCCTCAAGCTCCTCCTGCTCCCTTTATTGCTCCTCCAGGTCCTTCTGAGTATGGGGAGCCTTCTCCCTTTACCGGCGAGATTCGTCGAGACCCAATTCCCCATGGGTTCAGGGAGCCTCGCCTTCCCATTTTCTCAGGGGAGAGCGACCCAATGTCTCATGTCCAGGCCTTCGAGTCCGCTGTTGCTCTTAGGACCATTTCGGATGGAGTGAGGTGTAAGCTGATGGTCACCTCCTTTGATGGGTCAGCTAGGGAATGGTTCTATAAGCTTCCCAGTCAATCCATCCCGAATTTTGCTACCTTAAGGGAAGAGCTGTTGGAGCATGCGTCTCGCACTCCTCCGGTTTGATAATAACAAAGTCCCGTTTGTATTTGATTCTATTTTTTATTAATGGTGTGCAGGTAACAGGTATGAGATGTTCACATTTCTTCTGGAGCAAAATTTGAATGTGGGAAAATTTCACTGTCGGAAATTTCCGACAGCCGCTGTCGCCCAGGCGACAGCAAAGAAGTTACAACTACTTCCCTCCACGGCAGCACGACCAAAGGCAGTTTTGAGCTGTCGGAAATCCGACATCGATGTCGCCCAGGAGACAGCTCGACGGTTCAGCAACTGCCTGCACGACGCCACTCCAGCGGCAGTTTAACGCTGTCGGAAAATTCCGACAGTCACTGTCGCCCAGGCGACAGCGATTTTCTATAAATTGGCTCCTTTGGTTCGTGCATTCCAAGCTTTGACAATTCCAAGTCCCTTCCTGAGTGCATACGAACCAGAGAGCTCCAGAACCTCTTCTACTCCCTTTTGTGCAAAGAAGGATTGAGGATTGAAGACGAGATCGGGCGCGCTTCTACATCAACGATCATCTCGAGGCTTCAACAATCCATTCAGAGATCTGAATTTCTAGGGAGTTGTCCTTTTCATATTGTATTTTCATTTACTCACATTTCATTTTATATTGGGAGAGAAATCGTCGTCTTGCGTGCGGCGTCTAAGTCCTTGCGCGGCTTAGGGGAAAATCGCTTCCTTGTGCGGAGCGTCCAAGTCCTTGTGTGGCTTGGTGGGAAATCGTGGCCTTGTGTGCTACATCTAGATCTTGGGAAGATCTAGAGGATAGGCTTGGGCTTGGTCTTCGGAGAGACAAGTGATAGCCTTCCGATCCTTGGGAGAAGGATTGGTAAACCAAAAAATTATTGTATTTACTTATTATCATTGTGCCTTGATCTTAAGCATTGTTAAGATCATTTTTTATTGTATGCAAATTTCATGATAAATAAAATTATGATCTTTTCACTAATTGCAAATTTGTTTGCTTAAATCTTTATCTTAGAAATTTGTGCTTGGTATTATACAAAAATTGCATTGGTTTAAAATTATTTTTAAGTAACTTTTTATTAAACTGTCTAAAAATTATTAAGTAAAAAATTATAAATTTAAACACACCCTTATTCACCCCCCCCTCTAAGGGCGTCATACGATCTAACAAGTGGTATCAGAGGGAGGTTACTCCAAAACGGTTTTACCACCGGGAGTAATGGCGCACAACGATCACGCGTTCGTTGAGGGGCAAGGAATTAGCAGGCCACCACTTTTTACGGGCACAGACTATAACTATTGGAAAACCCGAATGCGGTGTTTTCTAATAGCCCTTGACATATAAGTCTGGAATATGGTCGAGACGAGTTATATTTCCCCAACAATTATTCTAGGAGATGTAACAATGGAAAAACCCAAAGACAAGTGGGTTGAAAATGATAAATTAAAATGTAAAAACAATGCAAAGGCCATGAATGCCTTATTTTGCGCACTAGATCGCACTGAGTTTAATAGAGTCTGTGCTTGCGATACTGCTTTTGATATTTGGAATCTTTTAGAAATCACTCATGAAGGTACTTCGCAGGTAAAGGATTCAAAGCTATTTCAATTGGAGTCAGAGTTTGAAAGATTCAAAATGGAGGTGGATGAAGAAATTGACACAATGTACACACGATTCACTAAAATCGTGAACGATTCAAAGGTGTTGAGTAAGGTTTTTTCAAATGGAGATTTAGTAAGAAAAATCTTAAGATCACTTCCCCCGAAGTTCAATCCTAAAGTGACTGCAATTTCTGAGTCACATGATCTTAAGACCTTACAATTGGAGAGTCTCATTGGGAATCTAAAAACCCATGAAGTGGAGTTGAAGATTCAAAGCCAAGAGTATAATTTGGAGCCCAAAAAGAAGAGCTTGGCGTTGAAATCTAAAAAGGAAATTGAGAGTGAGACTGAAGAAAGTGATGAAGATGAGGAAGGACTGTTGTGAGAAATTTTAAGAAGTTTATGAGAAATCCGGAGAGGAGAAACTCATTTAAAAGATTTTTCAAAAAGAAGGACTTTGCCTACCAAAAAGGCAAAGGAAAAATGGAGAATGAAGAGGAGCGTCCGCCACCGGAGTGCTACCATTGCAAGAAGATTGGTCATATCAGAAGCAAGTGCCCAAAGTATCTGAAAGAGCAAAAAGCAAAGAGGCACGATAAAAGTTACAAGAAGAAAGTGTTAAAGGCAGAGACTTGGGATGATTCTTCGTCTGGTGAAGAAAGTGATCCCTTAACACAGGAGGAAGAGGAGGCTAATCTATGCTTGATGGCAAAAGGCAACATTACATCTGATGACGACTGCAGTGTCCAAAGCGACACTGAGGTAACGCCTCCATCTTATGATGAGTTATATTCTGAATTTATGAAAACATGCAAAGTTTTGGATAAAAGCTTAAAGGAAATTGATTTTTTAAAATCTGAAAATAAAGGCCTTTTAAAAGAAAATAAAAAACTATCAAATGAATTGGAACCTATTGGGAAAGAGAAGGTATTTTGTCAAGAGTGTGATCATTCTTCGACAAGGATAAAAGAACTTAAAACTACTATTTCTAAGTCCGATCAAAAAATTGATCTACTTGTAAAAGAGAAAAAGGACTTAGAAAAAGTTGTTAAAACCTCTCATTCTCAATTAGAGAATTATAAGAAAAATTTTGCAAATAGATGTGGCATGATAGTAAAAGAAAATTCAATTTTAAAATCCAAAGTAAATGAGTTGAACATGGCAATTGGAAAATTTGGTGTTGGAAAAAAATCTCTGGATATGCTTTTAGCCAACCAATGCCATGGTACAGCAAAATTTGGACTAGGATACGTTTCTGGAAGCTCTGGAGCCTGTCAAAAATTTCCGACAGCTGCTGTCGGAACAAGCGACAGCTCCAGGTTCTGAAAACCTGTTTTTCAAAATACAAATTTTTCTAAGTCCACACATAAAGATGTTTCCACCAGCAAGAGTCCAGAGAAACCATTGAAAAATGGTTCCTCACCATTCATTGTGTGTGCCAAATGTCATCGATTTGGTCACATCTCGGGCTCATGTTGGAAGAAAGGAAAAGTTAATGTTAAACAAATCTGGGTACTTAAGGCGTCCACCTATACAATGGGATCGACCACTTGGGTAACCAGATCTTTACTCTCATCATCTTTTTAGGTGTGCGTGCAGGCTAGGAACAAGGAAGACGTGTGGTATTTGGACTCTGGATGTTCAAAACAGATGACGGGCGATAAATCAAAGTTCCTTAGCCTGGAGATGAAGAAAGGTGGAACAGTGACATTTAGAGATAATGGAAAGGGTAAAGTCAAAGGCATTGGAGTAGTAGGTAACGAAGAATTTAAAATTTCAAATGTTTTATATGTTAAAGGTTTGAAACATAATTTAATTTCTATTAGTCAACTATGTGATAAAAATCTAAATGTTTTATTTGATTCTAGCTCAAACCTTTGCAAGATTATTGATTCTAAAACAAACGAAATCGTACTTACTGCACCAAGAATAAACAATGTCTATACGATCACTTTTCATGATTTATCTCATTCTACACTTAAATGTTTTATTTCGAAGAATGATTAACTTGAATTATGGCATAGGAGACTAGGACACTCTAGTGCTAAACGCATAGTAAAGCTTTCTAAAAATAAAATAATAAAAGGTTTACCAAATTTGAATGGAAAGCTATCCTCATTATGTTCACCATGCCAAAAGGGAAAGTTTACAAAATCATCTTTTAAAAGCAAAAATGTCATTTCTACTACTAGACCTTTACATTTATTACATATGGACTTGTTTGGTCCAATTTCTACACAAAGTCTAGGAGGTAGAAAATATACGTTTGTTATTATTGATGATTATTCTAGATTTTGTTGGACTTTATTTTTAAATTCAAAATCTGATGCTTTTGATGAATTTGTAAAACTAATTTCACGTATTCAAAATGAACTTGATCTAAAAGTAAAATGCATTAGATCAGATCATGGAGGAGAGTTTGATAATGAAAAATTTATTTTATATTGTAATGAATTTGGGATAAAACATGAATTTTCCGCTCCACGCACACCACAGCAAAATGGTGTAGTGGAGAGGAAAAATAGAACACTTCAAGAATTAGGACGTACTATGCTTTGTGAATTTAAATTGCCAAAATATTTTTGGGCCGAAGCAGTTAGTACTGCATGCTATATTATTAATCGTGTCATGATTCGTCCCACATTACAATTAACTCCTTATGAAATTTATTTTCAAAGAAAACCAAATGTATCTTACTTTAAAGTTTTTGGTTGTAAATGCTTTATTTTGAATACAAAAGATAACTTAGGCAAATTTGATGAAAAATGTGATGAAGGAATTTTCATTGGTTATTCTTCAACTAGCAAGGCCTATAGAGTTTATAATAAACGTACTACAGTGGTTGAAGAATCTATTCATGTAAAATTTGATGAAAACATTTCTTGTGTAGAAAATACTAAAGTTGCAGGTAATGAGAAAAATGAAGTAGATGAGGAACAAAATCTGAAGAAAAATGATGATGATAATGAGGATGAAGAAAAAGTGGAGAAAGAAGACGAAAAAGATGGTGAAGAAGAAGAAGAACAAGGATATGTACCTCCAACCGAGCTAAGGTTCTCAAAAGATCATCCGCAAGAACTTATTATTGGAGAACCATTATGTGGGGTACGTACGCGCTCTAGTTTACTTGAAAGCTTTTCTAATTTATGTTTTGTCTCAAATATCGAACCAAAAGATGTTGCCACCGCTTTAAATGATGAATCTTGGTTTCTAGCTATGAATGACGAACTTAATCAATTTGAAAGAAATAAAGTTTGGATTCTTGTTGATAGACCTAGTGATCATCCAGTGGTAGGAGTCAAATGGATTTTCAAAAACAAATTAGATAGTGACTCTAGGGTCACTAGAAACAAAGCTTGGCTTGTAGCGAAAGGATATAATCAAATTGAAGGGGTAGATTTTGATGAAACATTTGCACCCGTAGCACGATTGGAAGCAGTTAGAATTTTTGTTGCATTTGCTAGCCATAAAAGATTTAAATTATTGCAAATGGATATTAAAACTGCATTTTTAAACGGGTTGATTAAAGAAGAAGTTTATGTTGAACAACCCCTAGGATTTATAAATGAAAAATTTCCTAATCGCGTATATAGATTGCTAAAAGCTTTGTATGGTTTAAAACAAGCACCACGAGCATGGTATGATAGATTGACTATATATTTATTACAAAATGGTTTTAAAATGGGTGGTGTTGATTGTACACTCTTCATTAAGCAAGTAAATGATGATTTAATTGTTTTACAAATTTATGTTGATGATATTATTTTTGGAGCCACTAATGAAGAGTTGTGTAACTATGTTGTAAAAATGATGGAAAGTGAATTTGAGATGAGTATGGTAGGAGAATTAAAATATTTCTTAGGATTTCAAATTGTTCAAAAACATGATGGAGTTTTTATTAACCAATCAAAATATATTCATGATGTCTTAAAACGATTTGGATTTGAAAATCTCAAACAAGCAAATACTCCTATGAGTGTATCTTTAAAATTAGGAAAAGATGAAACTGGAATATCAATAGATCAAACTCTATATAGAGGCATGATAGGTTCACTTTTATATTTAACTGCTTCTAGACCAGATATTATGTTTTCAGTTTGTTTATGTGCTAGATTTCAAGCCGATCCCAAAGAATCACATTTAAAAGCGGTAAAAAGAGTTTTTAGATATTTAATTGGCACATCAAAACTTGGTTTGTGGTATCCTCATAGCGATGATTTTACACTTTTTGGTTATTCTGATTCTGATTATGCCGGTTGTTCACTAGTAGGAAAAGCACTAGTGGTACTTGTCACTTTTTAGGCCCTTCACTCATTTCATGGTCGAGTAGGAAACAGAATTCTATTGCCCTCTCAACCACCGAAGCCGAATACATCGCACTGGGTAGTTGTTGTGCACAAGCCCTTTGGATGAAACAAACCTTAGAAGACTTTAATATTAAACAACAAACTATTGAATTATGGTGTGATAATAAAAGTGCAATTGATTTAACATACAACCCGGTCCATCATTCAAGGTCTAAGCATATTGATGTGAGACATCATTTTATTAGAGATCATATTAAAAATAACCACATAAAAATTTCATTTATAGGCACGGATAATCAACTAGCGGATATATTCACTAAACCATTACCGGATTCCCGTTTTTCTATGCTTAGGCTAGAATTGGGAATTCTAGACATTTCACAATGAATATATCACTATTTAAAGCCTATAACATTTATTTAAAAAATTATCACAAAACCCAAACAATTTAAAAGAAAAAGCCTAAATTTTAAAATCAAACCATTGAATTTCAAAAGACTTAACAAAAATTCAAACATCATTAATATCACATCAATATTGTTCCCATAAAACAGTAGAAAACAACATAAGGATCAAGTTCATTAAACAGAAATTGAAATCTAAAGAAGTTCACTGTCGCCCAGGCGACAGAGAATGTCGGAAATTTCCGACATCAACCAGCAGCAGCAGCCTGATGAAACTACTAAGAATCTTCAAAATCAGCCCCGCTGCTCTCTGGACAGTCTTCTGGAAGTCCTCGTCTCACGACTTTCCCACGTCGAACCCGCCTCACCGATTGGCGTGGCGGTTCTTCATCCGGAACTTGCCATTCGGCCTCTTCCTCCGGAGTTGGCTTTAACTTCAGACCTTTGACGAGAAACTTCATAAACTTCTGCATTCGACTACAGTCACTTCTTTCTTGTGATCCTCAAAGGACTCACGCAGATCATCAATGGACTCTCGTAGTGATCCTGACCTAGGCATTGGCGGCTCTCGAATCTCAATTCCCGGATGGGCCTTTTTCTGCGTCTTCTTCACTTTCATAGTTCCCGTAGAGTATATCTCAGGATAACAATCATCAAAGTACATATCTTGGACTATCCATCCGCACTTCTTATAGAGTACACGCTGAATTACCGCCCCCATTGGCAGCGTATGAACCTTCACCCATTTTGGATGCTTTAATCTATACGCATACCTAATCTGGGAGAGTATGAAGTCCGCCACATCAAAAAGCTCATCCTCCATAATGTAGTATGTAAAGAGAGTCAACTGAGCCGTAATACTTCTTGTATCTCCACTCTTCAACATCACTGAATTCCTTAATATATCTTGAACTAAGAAAGCATCCGGAGTGAGTGACGTAACTTCAGTGGTAAGAGTCTTCTTTTGATTCCCATGTAAACTCATGTTTACAAGGGTCCAATCCCTATCCTTTCGATAATTCTCCACTATATCAGGCACATTTTCACTCATCACTAATCCGAATTCCTCTCTTAGATCAGCATGTGTTAATTCCACATGTTGACCTTGGATCTTTGATCTCACTCCTCCATTCAATTCAGTGAAATTTGGGTCTTCCAAATGGTTATAAAATTCACGAATGAAAAAGGAAGAAAACCCCTCTGGTGTGATTATTGAAAGTATACCTGCATTTGCAAGCCGATCATAGATATGATCATGCTTCGGCGATTCAAATTCAATATATCTCGCAACTCTAACAATTTTGTCCAACAAGATCCATTTGTTTTAAACTAGATCTACATTTTTAAACTCAAAATTTTTTTTTTCCAAAACCTACACCATTCCTCAAAAAATCAGAATGAAAACTACATTTTCGTTCTTCTCTACTATCAAAATCACAAATCCCTAAAAAATTTTGAGTTAAAAACATCAAAATCAAAATTCCATACCTTAGATCTAGGGTTGTCGCCGACTTCCGACAGCCTTCCTCTCGTTTTTAACTCCAGGAAATGATGCACAATGGGATTTGACCCGGTCCACAACCCTATTTATATTTTTGACTGTCGCCCAAGTGACAGTGACTGTCGGAATTTTCCGACAGCTCCCATTTTGCCAAAAACTCAAATTTGGGTCCCTTTGATGATTTACAATAGTTATATGTCATTATTAATGCTTCACCTCATGACTTGATGACAAACCATGTGCTATTTATTTTAAAAAATTGACTTACATGTTTATATGATTTCATTTCCAAGCTATCATCGTATTGACACTTCTACTTACTTGTTTAGACCATTGGAAATTGTTTTCGCATGCCTCTAAGTATGAGAAATTGTTTATCTATCATAATGAACTATCACGTTCACTTCCTTTGATCAATACATATGTCTTCTTCTTTAATTTATACATGGATCATACTTGCTTTAACATAATTAAATAGCGCTTCTTAAATACAACTTTCACCCTTGATTTGTTAGCACAACAAAATTACACCATCTTTTGCGATTCAAGTGAATTTGGAGATCCTTGGTCAATTACGAAAAAAAAATATCAATATCTCAAAATTAAGATATCACATCTGTGATCAAAATTTCAAATAAAGACAAGGATACTCCACCAAGCACTACTTACCCTCCTGATAAGTCTTAATGAGCATTGTGAGGTTAAGCACCTTGGACAGAATTGTAAAGTGTCTTGTGCAAAAGAAAAATGGTTTTCTAATCATCTTGTGCTATATCTTCAAAGTCAAAGTTGACTTTATATGCTTTTATGATGTTCTACATTTCAATGATCATGTAAATTAAAAAACTTCATATGTTTGATCTAAGTATCACATGTACACATCATTATGTTATATAAATATTCATCTCATGAGAATTGGACCGAAAATATTCCATAATTCTATACACTATTGTGTCTGTCTATGATACTTTCAAATGATCTTACTCATGTTTAAGTTATTTTCTTTCATTACTTCATATGGCTATACCGTCACTTCATGAGTTTATTCATACTATGTCATATTTCTATTATTTCATGGCCTTCAATCATTTCCACACAAAAAAAAGTGCTTCCGCTTACTCTTTCTTTCTATATCCTATATCCATTCCCTTAAGCACTACGCTTTTATCTAATATTAACTTTTGCTAATATCAAAAGGGGGAGAATTAAAAGTATAAAAAGAACAATCACAAATCTATTACACCTAAATAGACATATATTTAGGGGGAGCATATATTTAGGGGGAACATATATTTAGGGGGAGCATTCAATTAAGGGGAGCTTTCATCGAAAGAGAGATTATTTATTTTACGAGAAATATATCATGTTATTTTTGTGCTCACACCAAATGTTAAAATCAACAATCTAAATAGACATGATTTCTTTTTTATACGGATTTGTTATTATCAAAAGGGGGAGATTGTTGGAGCATGCGTCTCGCACTCCTCCGATTTGATAATAACAAAGTTCCGTTTGTATTTGATTCTATTTTTTATTAATGGTGTGCAGGTAACAGGTATGAGATGTTCACATTTCTTCTGGAGCAAAATTTGAATGTGGGAAAATTTCACTGTCGGAAATTTCCGACAGCCGCTGTCGCCCAGGCGACAGCAGAGAAGTTACAACTACTTCCCTCCACGACAGCACGACCAAAGGCAGTTTTGAGCTGTCGGAAATCCGACATCGATGTCGCCCAGGCGACAGCTCGACGGTTCAGAAACTGCCCGCACGACGCCACTCCAGCGGCAGTTTAACGCTGTCGGAAAATTCCGACAGTCACTGTCGCCCAGGCGACAACGATTTTCTATAAATTGGCTCCTTTGGTTCGTGCATTCCAAGCTTTGACAATTCCAAGTCCCTTCCTGAGTGCATACGAACCAGAGAGCTCCAGAACCTCTTCTACTCCCTTTTGTGCAAAGAAGGATTGAAGATTGAAGACGAGATCGGGCGCGCTTCTACATCAACGATCATCTCGAGGCTTCAACAATCCATTCAGAGATCTGAATTTCTAGGGAGTTGTCCTTTTCATATTGTATTTTCATTTACTCACATTTCATTTTATATTGGGAGAGAAATCGTCGTCTTGCGTGCGGCGTCTAAGTCCTTGCGCGGCTTAGGGGAAAATCGCTTCCTTGTGCAGAGCGTCCAAGTCCTTGTGTGGCTTGGTGGGAAATCGTGGCCTTGTGTGCTACGTCTAGATCTTGGGAAGATCTAGAGGATAGGCTTGGGCTTGGTCTTGGGAGAGACAAGTGATAGCCTTCCGATCCTTGGGAGAAGGATTGGTAAACCAAAAAATTATTGTATTTACTTATTATCATTGTGCCTTGATCTTAAGCATTGTTAAGATCATTTTTTATTGTATGCAAATTTCATGATAAATAAAATTATGATCTTTTCACTAATTGCAAATTTGTTTGCTTAAATCTTTATCTTAGAAATTTGTGCTTGGTATTATACAAAAATTGCATTGGTTTAAAATTATTTTTAAGTAACTTTTTATTAAAGTAAATTTGTCTAAAAATTATTAAGCAAAAAATTATAAATTTAAACACACCCTTATTCACCCCCCCTCTAAGGGCGTCATACGATCTAACAAGAGCTTCTCCTAAGGTTCGCCACCGCAAAGAAAAGGAAGAGTGGTCCTGCGACCCTCTTCAAAATCAAGCAAGGGGACAACGAGACTGTTGCCCACTTTGTTGACCGTTTCCAGAAGGAGATTTTGGGGATCCGAGATATGGATCCTGAGCTCTACATGGTAGCTCTGATCAGTGGCCTGCAGGAGGGCCCTCTGAAATTCGAACAACCAAGGATCCTAGCTCCTATCAGGAGTTGATTAACGTAGCTAATCGTTTCATAGAGGGGGAAATCAACAACCCCACCTATGTGAGCAATCTGACCAATAGGGGAGCTCAGAAGGGTTCCGCAGGATTCTATCCGGCTCCATCTTCTTCAAAGCCCCAGCAAGATCTTCCACCTCCAGCTCTGAGAGGTAAGAGTTACCGTAACAATCGTCCCAATCGAGGTAATCAATCCTTCCCACCTCAAGGTTCATTTTTTCAAACTCCCGCTACTCCTGCTCCGCAAGTCACCCCGGTCCATCAGCTTCAATACATCCAACCTCCTCTCTTGACCCTCCCGTCTCCTTACAATGAATCCCAAGAGTCTTTTACAGACTTTAGGGTTCCTATGAGTGAGGTGCTTCAAACCGCTCAAAAGCAACCTTTCTTCAAAAGGCCAGCTCCGTTGAACTCCGATCCGAAAACGAGAAACCCAACCCTTTACTGCGAATATCATAGAGAAAGGGGTCACTTGACGGAGGATTGCAGAGCCCTTCGCATGTTCTTGGAAAAGCTTCTGATGGAAGGTAAGCTCCGTGACCTTATTCAGAAGAATGATCCCTCTAAGGCCTCAACTTCGAAAGCTAAGGAGACAGCAGAAGTTTGCTGGGCGTGTGAGGAGGTAGACGATGTTGGCTCTCTTGGCAACATTGGATTTCCTAGTGGCTGCATAGATGCAAATGATGAGGGTGCTTTGGGTAACCTCTTCTGCATCCACGGGAGAGCAGGCCCGGAGTCTTCAAAGAAGGCAAGCCTAAAAAGAGTTTATCAATCGGAAGTTGCTGCCACCTCATCATCCCCGGCCCGAGGAATGGTCACTTTTGGAGATGAAGACCTTCCTCAGACCGCGAATCCCTTCGACGACGCGGTCGTCATTAAGGCTGTGATAGAAAATTATACAGTAGAGAAGATTCTGATTGACACAGGAAGCTCAGTCAACGTGCTTTTCAAGCCAGCTTTTGAGGCGTTGAAGACAGGTAAACCCCTCCTATCAACTGAAGGACCCCTTTATGGTTTTTCAGGAGAGAAGAAGGAGGTGGAAGGGCTCGTCACACTTTCTGTAATCTTGGGAGGAATAGTGAGATTGGTGAAGTTCATAGTCGTTGATGCTCCTAGTAGCTACAATGCAATCTTTGGAAGACCCTTCTTGAATGGATATCAAGCCATCGGTTCCACCTATCATCAGGTGGTGAAGTTTGCCCTGAATGGCAAACAACATCGAATCAGGAGTGACCCAAGGAAAGCTAGGGAGTGTTATGTTAAGACAGTCAATACGATTGCATCTTCTCCTCCTCATGAAGTTATGATGGCTGAATCAGCTGGAGTTCCTGAACACATCCAAGCTGCAGAAGAGACTGAAGAGGATGCAAGAGATGGAGCTCACTTGGAACCTGCCCAAGTGACTCAAGCAGTACCGATAAGCGAAGAAGATGAGAGCAAGTGTCTCTCCATCAACGCTGAGCTGCCTGAAGCTGACAAGAGTCAGCTCATCGCATGTCTTCATCAAAATCTAGACATCTTTGCTTGGTCGGCAGATGACATTCCTGGAGTGGATCCGGATGTCGCTTGCCATCATCTCAATATTGATCCAAACTTTGTCCCGATTCAGCAGAGGAAGAGGTCTGTTGCCACCCGTCTAGCTCAGCCTATCCGTGAAGAAGTGGAAAAGCTCCTGAAGGCAAAATTCATTCAACCAATCCAATACCCCGAATGGGTGTCAAATGTTGTAATGGTCAAGAAGTCAGGTGGGAAATGGAGGATGTGTGTAGACTTCACCAAACTCAATTATGCTTCCCCAAAGATTGCTACCCCTTGCCTCGGATAGATTCTTTAGTTGATTCGGCAGTTGGATATTCGTTTATGAGTTTTTTAGATGCATTTTCTGGTTATCATCAAATTAAAATGCATAAGCCTGATATCCCTCACACTTCATTTATTACGAATGACGGATGTTTTTGTTATGTAGTGATGCCTTTCGGTCTTAAGAACGCCGGAGCAACTTATCAAAAGATGATGGATACAGTTTTCAAAAGTCAAAAAGGAAGATATCTTGAGGTTTACGTTGATGACCTCTTGATAAAAAGCAAATCGTTCTCTTCTCACCTTAACGATTTAACCGAAACGTTTTCAACTCTTAGAAACTTTAATATGAGGTTAAATCCTTTGAAATGTGTGTTTGGGGCTACTAAAGGGAAATTTCTTGTCCATCTTCTCACTCCGGAAGGGTTGGAACCGAATCCTGACAAAGTAAAGGCTATCATAGAAATGCCACCTCCCAAGACTCCTAAAGAAATTCAGCAGCTCGGAGGAAGGATGGCGGGCTTAAGTCGCTTTATCTCTCGATCAGGAGATAAGAGCGCACCCTTTTTCAAAACCCTCCGGGGAGGGGGTAGGTTTGAGTGGACAAAGGAATGTGATGATGCTTTCGATCAACTTAAAAAGCAATTGACATCAACCCCTTTGCTTCAAAGCCCGCGAGAGGGAGAAAATCTTTTTCTTTATATGGGAGTTGGATCCGATGCTATAAGCTCTGTCTTGGTCCGCGAGGAGAAAAAGAAACAATTTCCAGTTTATTATGTAAGTCAAATTCTAAAAAATGAGGAGACTCGCTACCCGATCCTTGAAAAGCTGGCCTTAATGCTTATAACCTCGGCAAGAAGGTTGAGACCATATTTTCAAGCTCATTCAATCCTAGTCATCACCGACCTCCCATTGAAAAATGTCCTGGAAAAACCAGAACATTCGGGAAGGCTGGCCAAGTGGGCAATAGAACTCAGTGAATTTGACATCTCATATGTTCCAAGGGTGGCAATCAAGGCTCAAGTTCTAGCGGATTTCATGGTAGATGCCAAAGAAGTAGAGTTAGGAAAGGGGATCAGCCCACCCCTCGCTTGGATAATCTATATGGATGGAGCCTCAGGAAGAAATTCTTCTGGAGCTGGAGTCATCTTAATCAACCCCAACGGAGTAAGATTGGATCAGGCACTGAAGTTCTACTTCAAAGCAACAAATAATCAGGCTGAATATGAGGCTTTGTTAGCCGGTCTTAGATTCGCTAGAGAGCTAGGAATCGACGACGTCAAAGTGCTCACGGATTCCTTGGTAATGGCTTCCCAAGTGAATGAAACCTCCGAAACCAGAGATAGTATTTTAAAGCGATACTTAACCCTGGTAAAAATTGAGATGGGAAAGTTTAGGAGCTTTACCATTGAACATATTCCAAGGGGAGAGAATATGGAGGCGGATGAATTAGCAAAGTTTGGCCTTCTCTCGGGAGGAACAACCTCGGAGTTGTTCCGTCCAGCAATTGAAGAAGGAGAGGTCATGGAAGTTGATCAGCGTCCGTCTTGGATGGATCCATTTGTTCTTTATCTTTCGACTGGAAAACTCCATTCAACGGTAAAGGATAAAAAAAGGTTTAAACGGAAAGCAGCTAACTACTATCTTGTTGCAGGAGTGCTCTATAGAAGAACTTTCCTTTCTCCACTAGCACGATGTGTTTCGGAAGAAGAGATTCCAGTAGTTCTTCAAGAAGTTCATTCAGGAGAGTGCGGAAGTCATTCAGGGGCAAGAACTTTGGAGAAAAGAATCCTAAGGCAAGAGTTATTTTTGGCCCCAAATGAGGAAGGATGCAGAGAAATTTGCTAAGAGATGCGCCAAGTGCCAAAAGTTTGCTCCTCTCCAGAATCAGCCGGCTCAGCAACTCAAATCGATAGCAACCCCATGGCCTTTTGCAGTTTGGGGGATGGATTTGGTTGGACCTTTTCCTATGGCAAGTGGTCAGCGCCGATATATTATAGTCATGATTGACTACTTTAGCAAATGGATAGAGGCAAAAGCATTGGCCAAAATTACTACCCAAGCTGTGAAGAATTTTATTTGGGGAGAGATAATATGTCGGCACGGAATTCCAATGGCAATCATCACAGATAATGGTTCCCAGTTCAATAATTCAACTCTTATTAATTTCTGTGAATAAATTGGCATTGAGCTACGTTTTGCTTCTGTGCATCATCCTAGAAGCAATGGGCAAGTAGAAGCTGCTAACAAACTCATCATAAATCTTTTGAAAAAAAAAGTGGAAAATCTCAAAGGCAACTGGGCAGAATAACTACCTTCAGTCTTATGGGCCTTGAGAATGACTCCAAGTTCTGCCACCGGAGAGACTCCTTTCAAGTTATCACATGGTTCCGAAGCTCTTATTCCAGTAGAGTTTGAGGTAAAAAGTCCAAGGGTACTATTAGCACAACAAAATCGGATTGATTGGATGGAAGAGAACGATGAGGAGCTAAAATGCAGCCTCGACTTAATTGAAGAGTTAAGAGATACAGCAACTATCAGGCAAGAGGAAGTGAAAAGAAGAATGGCAAAACTATTCAATAAAAACGTGAGAATCATGGAATTTGTTGTTGGGGACTTAGTTTTGAAAAAAGTGGATGCAGCGACAAGAGCCGGTTCAGTTGGGAAGCTCAACCCTAACTGGGCAGGACCATTCGTGATAAAAAAAAGTGCTCAGAAATGGTGCCTACCATCTCCAAACCCATGAAGGAGAGGAGTTGCCTCACTCTTGGAGTGGAGATGATCTCAAACTCTTCTTTTCTTAAAAGTTTGTATTCAATTTTCTCATTCTGTTTCTCACTTCTCCTCTCTTGAACATTATGCAGACATGGCCAAAAAATTCAAGATACACATAATGAATGGCAAGTTCAAAACATGAGTTGTTGGTAAAACCAAAAACTTGTCAAATAAGACATCGACGGATCCTACTTCTTTCCCCTCGGCTTGTTAGCTTGACGTGTAATTCTGCCAGGACCACAGATGTTGGGAAGATTTCGAATCTGTGTAGCAGTGGCTCGCCAAGCTCGAGCGGTGAAAGTTTAGGATGCCGGGTCCTAGCTGACATCTGGCACACCTAAGCAAGGAAGGCTGGGTGGTTGGCTCAGCTCTGTCATGCATTAAAAGGACATTGTTACGGTCTTAATGATCTTCGGGGAAAGCAATGTCGGTATAAGCCTCATCGACATGACCACACCTGCCCTATCGATCATTTTGGTCTGTAACTCTCGAGTGTTTATTAAAACATGGTTGAGGAAAGCAAATTCGAACATCTATCGGGGAAAGCAATGTCGGTATAGCCTCATCGGCATGACCACACCTGCCTTGCCAATCATTTTGAAATTCTCCCTCTTTTCTTCTTCTGCCTTTTTCACAAGGCTCCATTTTATCTCCTAAGTATTGAGATCGGGCGGTCAGAATTTTTGAGACCGCGTGTTTCTTTTTCTTCTTTTTTCACAAGGCTCCATTTATTTCTTAAGTATTGAGATCGGGCGGTCAGAAATTTTTGAGACCGCATGTTACCTTTCTCCTCAGAAGGTGTTCTATATTACTCATGATTAAATGGCTTGATCTTCTCCAGGATCTGGATAAAGGTGATCGCCAATATTGATCTTTTAAAAGGAAGTTGGAATAGGTCTTGGTTTATTGAAATTGCTAGTTCACAGCGGTCTGAATATATTGAGATCGCTGGACTCTCATTCATACTATCTGTAAAAAAGGGCAATAATCAAATTGCCGAGATTTTGTTGAAAAATATTGCCTAGAGGCTTGTCAAAATCGGATCGCAAAGAGACCGTTGAGTCCGAATTAGTTTCAGCTTGTCCAAAACTCTTAAAGATGTGATCTGTATAATTTGTGACCGGTGAATTATTATAGGGAGATCTTATTTGGTTCATTAAATGGCAATCAGAGGGATTGAAAGCTTATTCCATTAGCGTCCTGATTATGTGGAGATCGCAGTACTATCCGATATGAAGTTCAGATTCTTTCTTCAAATTCTTCTTGAAGTCAAGCATTTAAATTAGGAATTATAAATTTGAATCCTTTTCAATTATTAGTCGGAGATCGGCAAAACTCAAACATTGAGATCGAATGTTGAGTATATTTTCATAAGAATGTGATCGCGTATAGTGTAAATTGTGATCGATTTATCTAAATAACACAGCATGAACAATACAGATGGAAGAGATCCTTAAACAAAACAATATTTTTATTCATTTCAAAAGAAAAATTATTACAATGCCTGGTGCGGTCAATGACCGACAATTACATCATTTTCCTAAAAACAATCTACTTCTTCTGCTTCTTCTTTCGGGGAGACCGCTCTTCTGAAGAAGAAGTTGAGATCTCTGAAGATTCACTGCCACTGTCAGTTTCTTTTGATCCAGAGTCCGAGGCCGCAGCCGAGCTCGTTTCCTCGCCCTGAAAAATACTTCCACTAGGAGAAGCATGATCACTCTTATCTGGACTTCCACCGATCTCGACAGATTCATCTTCAGAGGTCTCTGCGTTCTTCGATCCTTTGGCCTTTTTCTTCTCATCTGCCTTCTCAATCATCCCTGCGACCTCGGGAAAGAGATCAGCAAAGGTGGTATCCTGGAATTCGGTAGTAAGACCGCCTCTTTCACGAAGGATGGCAAGGGTCTTGTTTGAAGCATCTCTAACATGAGTATACGGGGATTTTAGGTAATCGGGGTTGTGAATATCGAATGCGGTCTTCTTGTAGTTCTGAGGAAAGAAGATGGGTCAGATCGCAGCGGTCAAGGTAAAACAAATATTTTGAGATCGCGTTTTTAACACTTACATCGAAACGGTCTTGCAGGCGCTCTGCATGCTTCAGAGAGGCGCGGAGAGACCGCCCCATATGATGTTTCAGAACTGTACTTCTGGCGGTCACCTGAGCACATACATCAGGAAGATCGTCGATCCCGATCTTTAGGGCCTCATTCGCATTCTTTTTTCCATAAAGAGCATAGGTAACCACAAAAGCTTGATTTGTAAACCTCCCTCCCCAGAGGGGGATATCGGTAGATACCTTCAAAGAATTCCCGGTCTCACTCCATTTCAGGAGCGGTCTCCCTTTGTTATCTTTCATTTTCTTCCCAAAACCCATCAAGGCAAAGGGTACTTCTTCCAGATCGCCCTCTTCAGCGATCTCCTTCGCCTTTCTCTGGCGATCTTGACGCAGTCGTTTATCCCTCTGAGTCAGAACCTCTCCACTAGGAGTTACAGGGTCGACATTCGGGATAGTGAAAGAAGCTGTAAAGTAAACAGTTGTTAGAAAAACAAAATTATGCTGAAAACGCGGGAGACCGCAAGAATTATCACTTACTCTCTTCAGGCAAGACCGCAGCAACCTCGGGCCAGATCGCCAGGTAATGATTCAGATCGAATCGTTTCCCTGCCAGCCATTCCAAGACTGCAAGTTCCTCCTCAGGAACAAGTTTCTCCTTTCTAAATATCCTCTCTGCTCGCGGAGAAGGTCGGCTGGCGAGACCGCCGAGATCGCCCTCAAAGACAAGATATCTCTCAGTCCAAGAGGGAATTTTGTTAGGAAGATTTAGAACTTTTATACCATTACAACTAAAATACATCAATCCTTTAAATACTTCTTTCTTCTGACCCACTTTTAATATCTTAGCAGAAAAGGTTCCTCGGAAGATCGTCATAGTAAACCTTATCCTGGCCGATCTCAGATAATTAATGAAAAAGTTCATCAGACCGATCGAGTTCGGCGGAAGTTGAGCCAATACAAAAGCGTAATATTCCATCACTGTCAGAATCTCCCAGGGAATAGGGATTTGAAGACCGTAAGCGAAGTGATCGATCGGGATAATATACCTACTTTCGTCCCCGGAATTCAAGTCTTCACCCTCGAACGGAGCTCTGACCGTTATCTTATCATCGATCTTAAATTTTTCAATAAAAGAAGAATATTCTTCCTCCGAGATTTGTCCGTACTTGAGATCGGAATCCAGAAAGATTTCAGCAGCCTTAGAGCGCGCGGACACCATTTTATGAGATCGATGGAGTTAACAATCTGAAGAAAATTCAGGAAGAATAGAACAATGATCCAGGAGGGGAACTATTTACAGACGGTGAAAGATGATTGTGTAATGATTACACTTCTTGAGATCGCCCTGCAAATGGGTCAGATCGCCAAAAGCTTCATAAGCTCAAAAATGGCAAACATGAGATCGCAGTACAAATTATTCATAAGCAGAAACGTAATTCAATAAGATCACATTCACAAAAGCCAGAGATCGCAAAATATATATATCAACATTAAAATCATAACACCATGAAACAGAAACAAATATATTTTTACAAAACCAAAGGAAATAGCATTGTTTTTCGAGATCGCTAAATATAGAAAATAGAAGATGCGGTCTCATTTTCTTTGCTCCCTTTTCCTTCCAACAAATGCCGCCACGTCCTGCATTTCATTAACCGCGGTCCATGCAGACGCCAGACTGTGATTGGCTACCATGGCAGCCCTATGAATTTTAGACATCTCACGGTCTACTTGCTCCATAGGGATCACCACGATGTCTGTCGATCTCCTGTCCGGGTGACCGCTGGATGAACCTGCTTTCATCGACATCTGAGGACCACCCCGAAGGGCAGCGATCTCAGTAGAAAGTGCAGCGGCCTTCCCTCGATAATATTCGGCATCTTTTTCCACCTTTCGGAGTTTTTCTTCATATTCTCCTCGAATCTGTTTCTCTTTGGCTTCAAAATTTGCAAGAGACTGTTTCTCCCTTACTTCGAAATTTGCGATCTGAATTCGAAGGCGATCTTCCATAATGCGCTCGCGATCTCGCATAGTTCTCACATCCTCGAGCATTGGTCTGAGAAGATCAGCGAACTCTGGAGGAATTAGGGCTTTCCTTGATATTTCACCTTCTTCAGAAGCTGAGTTCGCATGATCATCTGCGATCAGGAAGGAAATGGTCAAATATCAGAAAAAAGTTATCATGAAGAAAAGAAAGAATTTCATATGGGAATACTTGACAGTGTTGCAAGACCGCAGTCAAGTAAATTCTTTTCAACGTCTTTTGAGACCGCACTATCGGTGGTCAGCAAAAGGCGGTCAGATCCCCTTAAGCGTTCTAGGTTGATTTTTTCTAATTGTCTTTTTTGTGACCGCTCTCCTTCTTTTCTTCTTCTTTTTTAACTCGGCATTACTAACAAGGATGTCATCAGTTTCTATAAGAACGACCTCAGGTCTCTTCATAAGGGAAGAGGGTCAAAAAGCGAGTACGGGAAGAGAATCAGGCGGTCTCGTGACCATCTTCGCCTTACCCGTCTTAATAGCCTCCACGGCAGCCTCGCGGTCTGATGCGCCTGAGTCTGGCTTTTCGTTCAGGACCGAGAAAATATCACCGCGATCGCTCGATGTTGCGGTCTCAGCTTTTTTCTTCTCTTTTCCGGTCGAGACCTCTTTCCCAGCGGTCTTCTTTTTCTTTTTCTTCTTTTCTTTCTTCTCTTTTTTCTTCTCAGCGGCTAGAGCCCGCTCTTTTTCCTTTTCTTTTTTATCCTTCTCAGCAGCTAAGGAGATCGCCTCCCTTTCTTTCCTCTCCTTCTCCTCCTTGGCGATCTCTTCCTGCCTTTTCCTTTCATCTTCTACCCTTCTCTCCTCGTCCATCTTCTTCTCATTTTCAGCGATCGCCGCGAGCCTGGCGATCTCCTCGCTCTCTTCTCTCTCTCTTCTCTCCTCTTCTTTTCTTCTCTTCTCTTCTTCTTCTTTTTTCCTCATTTCTTCTTCTTCTTCCCTTTTTCGTTCTTCTTTCCTCCTCTCCTCTTCTTCCCTCTTCATTTTCTCTTCTTATTTCTTCTTCTCTTCTTCAGCAGCTTTTTCCTCAGCGACAATCCGAAGTCGTTCGACTTCAAAAGGATCAATCGACTGTAAAAAAAAATTATTATTAATGCGATCACTTACAATTATCACTAAGGAGAAATAGAAGAGTTAATCTTTAAAGGTGTAATAATTTGATCGCTTACATCTACAGCAGGATTGTTTTCTGAAAGGTAACTTTGGAGAGAAATGTCTTCGGCGGTCACAGCCTGACCGTCAGTAGCTTTCGATCTCTTGGCGGTCTAATCAGGAGAGCTTGTTGCTTTTCTCTTCAAGTCTCCCGCAGCTCTCTCCTGATCTGCGATCTGGCTCCTAAGCTTTTCAGCTGAAACCTTCTGTTGTTGCAAAGCGGCCTTGATCGATTCCGTAGAAGCGATCTTACCAGAAGGCTCTGCGAACTGATTCGTCACTGCCGGGACCGTCTCGGTGGCAGTTTTTGTGACCGTCAGATCAACTACATCATTCGAAGCAGAATCTTTTTTTCTCTTTGAACTTTTTTCCAATTTTTCCTTACCGGAATCTACGGTCTTCTTCGAAATAATTTTCTTCGTTTTTGACGCAGATCTTGGAGACTTTCGGGATTGCGCTGACAGCTTCATCAAATCCAAAGCATCCATTAAAGAAGGTTTTCTTTATGCGATCTCTGTAAATAATGACCGCTCAAGGCTCAGGATTTCTCTGTATCTCGAAAACTAGAGATCTGAGGTGGTATTTATAGCCCAAGCCACATTTATGACAGTCGCGGTCTCGGCGGTCAAAGCTTACATTTTCGAAGTTCCAGCGCAACTTAAAAATGTGCGGGGATTATGTTTGCCCGGAAAGTCCGCGATCTCATCCTTACAGGGCAAAGTTGCGGTCTCCGCGGTCTCAGAGTTTCGTGATCGCCCCAGATCGTCAGCTGTCCAGCGCCAGTTTTTTCTAAGTCCCAAGCGGACGAAGTCAAGCGAGTTCGCCAGCAAGAGGCGATCTGAGTTTTTTCTCTTTTTATTACTATTTTGCCCCCCTGTATCCCGGGCAGCCCGTAGTTTTCAGTTCTGCCCGTTTTGGGCAGCTCTCTCGTCTATAAATAGAGGGGTAGGGGTACCAGAAAGAGGACTTTTGCTTCGAGGCCCCAGCTTACAACCTGTGTAAGCGGTCTCATTTTTCAGTGATCGTCATCCTGTGACCGTTTTCCTTTTTTCCAGCCTCTCCTGTCTTAATAACCTGCGCTTCGCAGTCTTCTCCCATCCCCCTTTAGTGTGTGAATTTTGGAGGTACCATTTTTGGTACCAATAAGGTCGATGTCGAATCCTGCGTCAAACTTCATCGAGTGGAGAGCAGCCTGAGAAATCGCCATGAAAACCTGCAAAAGAGAAAGATCAAGTGCAGAGGGGAAAGTGAGGGAAAACAATTTCTGTAGGTGCAAACTTAGAATGAAGGAAAATAGGTGTTATATAGTCGAAGAGATAGGGAGGAGAATTCGAGGAGCGCTGTTCGACAAAACCTAATTAAATCTGAAGTCGAACCGACTTTTAAAATTTTGTCGGACAGTGTTCGACAAAAAAAAATATATCTTTTTCGTCGACCGCCGTTCGACAAAAAGATTTTCTTCACTGACTCTGAAGATGTAGGTTTTTGTCGACCATCGTTTGACGAATAAAAATTTGTCGTTCTTCGTTCGACGAAATTTTTGGATAAGATAGAAAATATAATTTTCAACAAATTGAGTCTCCATCTATCATTCCCAGTTGATTCATAAAGAAGATATGTTTCTTTTCATCCAAGGGTTTAATGAAAATATCTGCTCTTTGTAAATCAGTAGAGATGTGTTGAAATTATTGAAGTGGAAGTGGAGGAGGCTTTTGGACCTGGGCGGTCTGGGAGGAGACCGGGCGGTCTGGCGTGACCGCACGGTCTGGCGGTCTGACAATGGCGATCTGTTCTATTGGTCAGCTGCGGCTTCCAGGGTTGACCGCTGGTCTGGTCCAAGGGCTGCTGGAGGTGGAGGTCGTGCGGTCTGGCTGTGACCGCATGACGGGTGATCTTCCTCAGGGTCGCGCGGTCTGTCTTTGACCGCGTGACAAGTTGTTCTCTTCAAGGACGTGCCGGTCTAGCGTGACCGCACGGGTTGGCTCTTGAATCCGGTCTGGTGGCTTTCCAGAGGGTTCTGAAGGAGTTCGCGGACTAAGTCATTCTTAGTCGCGCGGTCTCAGTTCGCGGTCTCAGGAGGAGACTGGTATGCGAGCTGGTTGCTGTTCGCGGTCTCAGGAGGAGATCGGCATACGGACAGGAGTTCGCGGGTTGATGGCGGACTGACTGTGTTTGCGGTCTCAGGCGAACACAGGTGGTGGGTGACTTCTAGGCGGTCTGGCGATCTCCGTGTGGAGTCGTGTTCAGACCAAGGGAGTAGCGATCTCCCGCGGTCTGGTGTGAAGTCGGCGCTCACCAAAATGAAGCAGGAGGGTTGCAGTGATCGCGCGGGTTGACCGGTAAGGTCGCGCGATCTGATGGGTGGTGACTCTATCTCATAGGGTGGTGACTAGATCAGGTCTCACGCCTATAAATAGGGAGCCACTGTTGCAGCAAACAATAACACACCAAGTGTAAGCCGAGTTTGCCTAGTTCCTGCGGTCTTGTTTATCTGACCGAGCAGTCTCTGATTGAATTCTTCTTTGTGCAGCTTCTGCGGATAGTGCAGGCAGTAGCGATCACCTCTTCCTCTGAAAGTGTTCGGGCGGTTTGCGGCTTGGAGTTGTGGTGTTGGAGTTCGGGAATCAGGAGGTCGGCAACAGAGCGGTCTGGTGCAGCGGTTTGGTGGTGTTTCGAGATCGGGAGCAGTTGCGGTCTGGCAGCAGCGGTCTGGCGAGCTGCTGAGTTCGGCAAGAGACCGTGCGGTCTCAGTTATCTTCAGTTTCTGTTCTTTCTCTTTGAAGTTTTGTGCTGACGAAATCATGTCTCGTCGAGCATGTCTTGCCTTGTAATTGAAGTGTTGCTATCAATAAAGATCGCTTGTTTGCCTAAGATTGTCTCTGGTTGTTTGGCTTGCATCTCTAGTTGTTATTCCTGCTTGCTCTCACAAGGTCCGGAAAATTTCACATGGTATCAGAGGGAGGTTGGAGTTGAAAGAGCAGTGAATAACTTAGAGTAGCCATCGCCTTTGTGAAGAAGGAACCAGAGGAAGAGCAATGGAAGGTGGTTTTGCAAGAGGTCTTGGTATTGAGATGCTTACATCGACTAACTTCAAGAAGTGGAAGTCGTGTATGCAGAGCTAGGGTGAGGACCTCTGGGAGGTGGTAGGAGGAGATGAAACAGAAGAGGTGAAGGCAGTAGTAGGAGGTGATAATGGACCGGCCGTGAGGGCATGGAGGAAGACCAACGCCAAGGCCGAGTTCACCTTGAAGCGTGCCATTTCACCTGACCTCTTTGATCACATCTTGGGGTGTGGATCAGCTGCTGAGATCTGGAGAGCCCTGGATGGGCTGTTTAACAAGAAGAATGTAGCGAGGCTGCAGTTCTTGGAGAATGAGCTGGCAAGGTCGGCTCAGGGTGATCTTTCTATCTCAAACTTCTTTCTGAGGATGAAGAATTTGTGCGCTGAAATCTCAGCACTGGATCCTGATGAGCCAATTTCTGAGGCGAAGCTGAAGAGGCACATCATCCGCGGCTTGCGGAAGGAATATGTGGCCTTTGTGACGTCGGTGCAGGGATGGGCAAATCAGCCGTCTCTGTTGGAGCTGGAGAACTTGCTTGCATCGCAAGAAAGCTTGGCAAGACAGATGGCGGGGTTGTCAGTGACTGGGGGAGATGGCGAAGTTCTCTTCTCAGGGAAGAAGAAGAAGTGGGACAAGAAGAAGAAGACCGCTGGAAGTGGCTATGGGCCTTCAACTTCTGGGCAGCAGGAAAGGGGGTATGCTCCCAAGGCTGACGGGAAGAAGAAGAAGGAAGGTCTCAAATGCTTCAAGTGTGGAAAGGTTGGGCACTTTAAGAAGGACTGCAGGCTGAATACTCAGCCAGGGCATGCTGCTGAGAAAGAGGAAGCACCGACCAGACACCTTGATGGAGGATGGGGAGGAGCCTTCTCGGCTTCTATTGGAGCCTCGGCTACTATCAATTATCAGGAGGACTGGATCGTGGACTCGGGGTGTGGTCATCACCTCACCGGGGACGAGTCGAAGCTTTCTTCAGCAGAGCCATATACAGGTAACAATGCAATCATTACTGCTGATAATACCGTGCATCCAGTCGAGAAGGTGGGGGTTGTTTCTTTGGGCAGTGATAGAGGGCCACTTACTTTGAAGAGTGTCTATCATGTGCCCGGAATGAAGAAAAACCTCTTCTCCGTGACCAACGCTGTTGACGCTGGGTATCACGTTCTGTTCGGCCCGACAGAAGTGAAATTTCTACGAAATGTAGAGGCCGTGAAGGCCGAGGTCGTCCATGTCGGGAGAAGGGCGAAGGACTTGTTCGTTTTGTCGACAAGTTCCTACGTTGACAAGATGAAGACGAATGATGGTGCTGTTATATGGCATGAGAGGTTGGGGCACGTAGGTATGGACAAGCTGAAAGCTATGGCGGTGAGAGGTCTGGTCAAGGGCCTGCCAAGTCTATCTTCCTACGGAGAAGGTCATGTTTGCGCAGGATGTCAGTTCGGCAAGTCTCATCGACTACCGTTTGACAAGTCGCAGACAAGGAGTAGTGTGCCGTTGGAGTGCATCCACGGTGACTTGATGGGACCAACTGCTACCCCAAGCCTCGGGGGCAGCAGGTATATGCTGGTGTTGATCGATGATTACACCAGATATGTCTGGGTATATTTCCTGAAGGAGAAGGCGGAGGCGTTTGCCAAGTTTGTGGAGTTCAAGGAGCTCGTGGAGGGTCGGCTGAATCTGCAGATCAAGAAGCTGAGGACGGACAACGGAGGGGAGTTCACCTCTGCTGAGTTCTCTACTTTTTGCAGGAAGGCGGGCATCCGGAGAGAGCTCACTTGTGCTCATACTCCACAGCAGAACGGAGTTGCAGAGCGGAAGATCCATCATCTGACGGAGACCTGCAAGTGTTGGCTGCATGCCAAGAGTATCCCAAAGTCCTTCTGGGCGGAGGGAATATCTTGTGCTGCCTACGTCATCAACAGGATGCCTCTGAGCCCCATCAACATGCTGACTCCACATGAGATGATGTTCAAGGAGAAGCCAAGTGTGGCACACCTTAGGGTGTTTGGTTCCACCTGCTACGTGCATATTCCAGATGCTCTTCGGACGAAGCTAGATGCGAAAGCAAGGAAGCTAGTCTTCGTGGGATACGATGAGCGGAAGAAAGGGTGGAAGTGCATGGACCTGGAGACGCGGAGATTTGTTGTATCTCGCGACGTCGTGTTCGATGAGGTGACATCTTACAAGGGGTCTTCTGATGTGGAGTTACCAGAGAGCAGGGTGGAGATGCCAGAGAAAGCTGTGGAGAATCTTCAGGTGGAGCTACCTGTGTCACCAGGTGGTCCATCTCCTTCAAGTTCCGAGACGGGGGCATCTGGTTCAGGAAGCAGGGGGAGCGATGCTCCTAGCACGTCTGGAAGAGGAGCTAGGGAAGAAGCAGTTGGAGATGAAGCGGTTCAGGGGAAGGAGCTGAGGAGATCGAAGCAATCTATCATTGCCCCTGATCGCTATACAGGAGGAAACGCAGTGAGCTTTGTCTCATGTTTCTTTGCTGGTCCCTTGGATGAGAGGGAGCCGTCGAGCTTTGAGAAGGCCAAAGGCGTGAAGGAGTGGGATGTTGCGATGCAAGAAGAGATGGCAGCTCTCGAGAAGAATGAGACCTGGTCTCTTGTGCCCAAGCCTAAGGGCATCGCTCCTGTGACATGCAAGTGGGTCTACAAGCTGAAGAAGAAAGCTGATGGCAGTATCGAGCGTTACAAGGCTCGTCTTGTAGCTCGGGGGTTCTCGCAGCAATACGGTGAAGACTATGACGAGACATTCAGTCCGGTGGCAAAAATGACTTCAGTTCGGTTCATCATTGCCTTGGCGGCGTTCAGTGGATGGGAGATTTGGCAGCTCGACGTCAAGAACGCTTTCTTGTACGGCGAGATTGACAAGGACATATTCATGGTCCAGCCACCAGGTTTTGTGTCTGAAGATCTTCCGGAGCATGTCTGCAAGCTGAAGAAGGCCCTGTATGGGTTGAAGCAAGCGCCGAGGGCGTGGTACGGGAAGATCGCAGAATATCTCCTATTCTGTGGATTTGTTGCTTCAGACTCAGACTCGAGCTTGTTCGTCAAGAAGAGCGGGGAGCTTCAGGTCATCGTGCTGCTATACGTTGACGATATGATCGTGATGGGGAACTCGAAGGAGGAGGTAGCACAGCTTCGGGCCGAGCTGTCTATCAGGTTCGAGATGAAGGACTTAGGTGAGCTTCACCATTTCCTTGGACTTGAGGTGCAGAGGAAGGAAGGTGGAGTGCTGGTGACCCAAGCCGGATATGCGGAGCGGATCGTGGAGCGGTTCGGCATGAAGGAAGGGAAGTGCACTTCCACACCTCTGGAGAAGGCTATGAAGCTTCGGAAGGATGAGGGGAGGATCATGCAAGATCCGTTGTTGTTCCGAGCTCTGGTTGGGAGCTTGATTTATCTGACGATCACAAGGCCGGATATTGCATATGCAGTAGGCAGGGTGAGTCGGTTTATGGCGGAACCACGAGTACCTCATCTGCTAGCGGCCAAGAACATTCTGAAGTATGTCAAGGCGACCTCGGACATGGGTCTCCTATACAGGAGGGATGCGGGCTTCGAAGTGCATGGATACATGGATGCTGATTACGGGGGATATTCGGATGATCGGAAGTCGACATCTGGATTCGTCTTCATGGCGGGCCCTACGGCTATATCATGGTGCAGCAAGAAGCAGGATTCCGTGTCAGTCTCTACCACGGAAGCGGAATACAAGGCTTCGGCCTTGGCAGCTCAGGAAGCCATCTGGCTTAGGAGGTTGGTAGGAGACGTCCACAAGGAGGTTCGGGAGCCGACTCTGCTACGCGGTGACAACGAGAGTGCTCTCAAACTGGTAACCAATCCAGTGTGTCACGCGAGGACCAAGCATATTGAGATCGAGCATCACTTCATACGGGAGAAGGTGCTGGAGGGATCTCTTTCGGTCGAGCATGTGCGAAGTGCGGACAATGTCGCAGACATCTTCACAAAGGCGCTGGCAAAGGGGCCGTTCACACGGCTAAGGGAACTACTTGGGCTAGTTTCCACTTCCCACTTCAAGGGGGAGTGTTGAAATTATTGAAGTGGAAGTGGAGGAGGCTTTTGGACCTGGGCGGTCTGGGAGGAGACCGGGCGGTCTGGCGTGACCGCACGGTCTGGCGGTCTGACAATGGCGATCTGTTCTATTGGTCAGCTGCGACTTCCAGGGTTGACCGCTGGTCTGGTCCAAGGGCTGCTGGAGGTGGAGGTCGTGCGGTCTGGCTGTGACCGCATGACGGGTGATCTTCCTCAGGGTCGCGCGGTCTGTCTTTGACCGCGTGACAAGTTGTTCTCTTCAAGGACGTGCCGGTCTAGCGTGACCGCACGGGTTGGCTCTTGAATCCGGTCTGGTGGCTTTCCAGAGGGTTCTGAAGGAGTTCGCGGACTAAGTCATTCTTAATCGCGCGGTCTCAGTTCGCGGTCTCAGGAGGAGACTGGTATGCGAGCTGGTTGCTGTTCGCGGTCTCAGGAGGAGATCGACATACGGACAGGAGTTCGCGGGTTGATGGCGGACTGACTGTGTTTGTGGTCTCAGGCGAACACAGGTGGTGGGTGACTTCTAGGCGGTCTGGCGATCTCCGTGTGGAGTCGTGTTCAGACCAAGGGAGTAGCGATCTCCCGCGGTCTGGTGTGAAGTCGGCGCTCACCAAAATGAAGCAGGAGGGTTGCAGTGATCGCGCGGGTTGACCGGTAAGGTCGCGCGATCTGATGGGTGGTGACTCTATCTCATAGGGTGGTGACTGGATCAGGTCTCACGCCTATAAATAGGGAGCCACTGTTGCAGCAAACAATAACACACCAAGTGTAAGCCGAGTTTGCCTAGTTCCTGCGGTCTTGTTTATCTGACCGAGCGGTCTCTGATTGAATTCTTCTTTGTGCAGCTTCTGCGGATAGTGCAGGCAGCAGCGATCACCTCTTCCTCTGAAAGTGTTCGGGCGGTTTGCGGCTTGGAGTTGTGGTGTTGGAGTTCGGGAATCAGGAGGTCGGCAACGGAGCGGTCTGGTGCAGCGGTTTGGTGGTGTTTCGAGATCGGGAGCGGTTGCGGTCTGGCAGCAGCGGTCTGGCGAGCTGCTGAGTTCGGCAAGAGACCGTGCGGTCTCAGTTATCTTCAGTTTCTGTTCTTTCTCTTTGAAGTTTTGTGCTGACGAAATCATGTCTCGTCGAGCATGTCTTGCCTTGTAATTGAAGTGTTGCTATCAATAAAGATCGCTTGTTTGCCTAAGATTGTCTCTGGTTGTTTGGCTTGCATCTCTAGTTGTTATTCCTGCTTGCTCTCACAAGGTCCGGAAAATTTCACAAGATGAACTGTAGGCTAATTTTATTTTTATCCACATTATCTCTGATAAAGTGGTGCCTTATTTCTATGTGTTTAGTCCTACTATGAAGAACTGGATTTTGTGCTATAGATATTGCACTAGTATTGTCACAAAATATGATTGATTGATTTAAGTTGATATCATAGTCTAGAAGTTGATTTTGTATCCACAGTATCTGTGAGCAGCAACTGCCTGCAGCAATGTATTCTGCCTCAGCTGTTGATGTGGACACAGATGTCTGCTTCTTACAAAACCAAGACACAAGCCTATCACCAAGAAACTGACAAGTTCCTGATGTGCTTTTTCTGTCTACTCTGCATCCAGCATAATCTGAGTCTGAGAATCCAGTTAATTCAAATTCAGATGTTGTTGGATACCAGAGACCTTGATTAGGACAACCCTTTATATATCTTAAAATTCTTTTTAATAAAGATAGATGAGATTCTTTAGGGTTAACTTGAAACCTAGCACAAATACAAGTAGCAAACATTATATCAGGCCTACTGGCTGTCAAATAGAGTAATGAGCCAACAATTGCTCTACACACCTTCTGATCAACAGGTTTCCCTGATTCATCAGCATTAATGACAGCATTAGAAGCCATGGGTGTTTTCATGGGAGAGGAATCAGACATTCCAAACCTTTTTACTAATTCCTGATGGGGTTTGTTTCACTTGAAGACCAAGGAAGTATGATAATTCACCCATGCTACTCATTTCAAATTTAGATTGCATAAGTTTAGAGAACTTTTTGCATAAATTTGAGTCAGTAGAGCCAAAGATAATATCATCTACATATATTTGAACTAGCAGTGTTTGATTTTTATGTATTCTGAAAAATAAAGTTTTGTCTACCAAGCCTCTACAGAACTTGTTTTCCAATAGAAAATTAGCTAAGGTCTCATACCATGCTCTGGGAGCTTGTTTGAGACCATAGAGTGCTTTATTAAGCTTGAATACATAGGCAGAGTGAGTTGGAGAGATGAAACCTGGTGGTTGTTCCACATAGACTTCTTCCTTCATGTCTCCATTTAGGAATGTACTTTTTACATCCATTTGATATACCTTAAATTGTTTGTATGCAGCAAATGCAAAAAATATTCTGATAGCTTCAAGTCTTGCCACAGGTGCAAATGTTTGATCATAGTCTATGCCTTCTTCCTGTGAATATCCTTGAGCTACTAGCCTTGCTTTATTTCTCACAATATTTCCTTGATCATCAAGCTTGTTCCTGAAGACCCACTTGGTGCCAATGACTGGATGGCCTCTTGGTCTTGGAACCAAATCCCAAACTTTGTTTCTTTCAAATTGGTTGAGTTCCTCTTGCATTGCAAGAATCCAATTTGGATCTTGTTCTGCATCTTTTATGGTTTGAGGTTCAACTTGTGATAGAAAACAAGTATGCATCTGATTTTGGTGTAGTTGATGCCTTGTCTGAACACCTGCTGAAATATCACCAATCACTTGTGAAATTGGGTGATCTCTAACTGTGATGTGGTCAACAGTTGGAGTTAGTTCTGCAGTGGTATTTATTTGGGGATTTTGTTCAGTAATTGTATCCTGTGGAGGATGTTCTGCTGTTGCTTGATTCTGATAATCAACAAGATCTGGATGATCTTCTTCTTCACTCTCTTCAAGATTTTGAGCTAATGGTTGCAGTGAATCTCCTGACTGTAGATTTAGCACATTAAGCTCTTCACATAGAGTTTGTACCTGCAAAGTATTCTTGGTAGAAAAGTTCTTCTCCTTGTAAAACATGTTAGTTTCATCAAAGGAAACATGCATAGACTCTTCTATCTTAAGAGAGGATTTGTTAAATACCCTATATGCTTTACTAACTATTGAATATCCTAAGAAAATTCCTTCTTCAGATTTTGGTTCAAATTTTCTAAGATATTTCTTATCATTGTTATGAACAAAACATTTACAACCAAAAGTTCTGAAATAGTCAACTTTAGGTTTCTTCCCTTTAAGTAATTCATAGGGAGTTTTACCCTTAAGTTTGTGTATCAAACTTCTATTCAGAACATAGTTTGCTGTGCTAACAACCTCTGCCCAAAAGGATAGTGGCAAATTAGCATCTGCAAGCAATGTTCTTGCTGATTCAATTAGGGTTCTATTTTTCCTTTCAACTACCCCATTCTGTTGAGGAGTTCTAGGAGCTGAGAAGCAATGCCTGATACCTTCCTTCTCACAGAATTCTTGCATAAGAAGAGACTCAAACTCAGTGCCATGATCACTTCTGATCAATGCAACTACAATAGAGTATTCAATCTGTATGCTCTTTAGAAAGTCTGTAAGAACTTTAAAGTTATCTGACTTTTCTCTCAAAAAGAATACCCAAGTGAATCTAGAGAAGTCATCTACAATAACTAGAGTGTAAGACTTCCCTCCAAAACTCTTTATTGCTATAGGTCCAAAAAGGTCCATATGTAGCAAAAATAAGATTCTAGGTGAATCACTTTTAGATAATGATTTAAAACTGTTTTTGGTTTACTTACCTAGCTGGCATGCCCTACATAAACCTTCTTTCTTATATGATCCTGATGGTAAACCTCTAACAAGATTATCTTTAGATAGTTTGGCAATTGTTCTAAGATTTACATGCCCTAATATTTTATGCCACAGTTCACTAGGTTTGCTTAGCTCATTAAACAGGCAAATTTCTGATTTAGAAGAATTGAAATTTACTAAATATATATTACCCTGCCTAATACTTGATAAAATAATGACATTATCAGATGACTTGATAATGCATTCTGATTTATTAAAAGTTACTTGATAACCTTCATCACATAGCTGACTTATACTGATGAGGTTGTGCTTCAGACCCTTCACATAGGTGACTTCCTTGAATGTCACTGTTACAACCTTGATTTGACCAAAGCCTTTTGTTTGACCATAGTTGGAGTCTCCAAAGATCACCTTGGGTCCAAGCTGTGCCTTGTAATTTTTCAGATTGGCCTTGTTTCCTGTCATGTGCTTTGAGGAGCCACTGTCCAAGTACCATTTTTGATTTAATCTTGGATGGATGTGTACCTGCAAAGACAAAAACATAAACTAGTTGTTTTTGACCCAGACTACCTTGGGTCCTTTTGTGTTGCCACAAAATTCAGAAATAAATGACATTTCAGGCTGGTCCTTATAGCCTTGTGGATGATATCTCCTTGGAGGTATTATCCATTCAGTGAAAGGATTTTTAGTTTGTTTGGAATTAAGATTTCTAGAGTTTCCTGTATAGTATCTGCTCGACAAATTTGGATACATTTGTCGACTATTGTTCATTTGATAGCTATACTGAAAATCTGTTTTCAGACTTCGTCGAGCTCCGTTCGACAAATTTGAATCTTTTTGTCGATCTCCGTTCGACGAATTTTTTTGAATTCTTTTATCCTTAACAGACTTGCTTGAAATATCTTTATCTCTTTTTGCAGCTTCTTTGCTTTTAGCAGAAATGGATTTTATGGGTGAGGAGAGAATATTTTTCTTAATCAGAGATGGCTCACTTGATGAGGCACCCAAACCCAGTTTGCTATTATTAAATCTAGCATTGACTGTGCTTGTGATGTCCATCAGTTTGATACTTCTCCCATTTAGGGATTCTTCAAATTTCTTGGCCTCAAAAAGTTTATTCTCAATGAGAACAATGTGTTCTCTGGAGGCAGCCAACTCTTTCTTAAGATTTGCATTTTCTTCACTCATCTTTTCCATTTCAGCTAACTTATATTTGAGTGAGATTATTTCTTTCTCAGAGTTAATTAAGTCTGAGCAAAGGACTTTGAATTCAGCCTTGAATTCATCTGAAGTAAAATCAAAATCATATATTACCTGATCTGCATCATCTTCTTCTTCTGATTCTGAATTTTCTCTATCAGATTTGTTGGCTGAGGCATTAATTGCCATCATGCAGAAATTCTTTTCTTCTTCATCATCACTGGAGCCTGATGAAGATTCAGACTGTGACTCACTGTCTGAGTCATAAATTGCCATTAGACATTGGCTGTTCTCTTTTGTTTCTTCTTTATCAGAAGAACCAGATGAAGATTCTGATTAAGATTCTGTTTCACTCCAGGATGTTGCTACAAATCCTCTTCCCTTCTTTTTGTGTGAGTGGGAGGAAGATTTGCTAGAACTTTTCCTTTCTTCCTTTTCTCTTTTTCTCTCCTTTCTGTCCTTTTTGTTTTGATTCTCTGGACATTCAGGAGCAATATGTCCTGGCTTCCTGCAACCAAAACATATAATTTCATTAGAATGATTTTTGTCATACCTTGGCTTGTCATTGCTTCTGGATGACTTCTTCTTGAAATCTTTCTTAGTCATATTATAGAATCTTTTGGCTATGAAGCTCATCAACTCCTCTTCGTTAGGAGTTGGTCCTTCTTCTTCTGCAGCCTTGAAGGCTATGCTTCTCTCCTTCTTGAGTGATGGGGATGAAGTGGATTCTTCAGCTTCCCTAATTTTGACGAGCTGCTCATAGGATTTGAGCTTGCCTAACAAAGCTTCAGTGGTGATCTCATTTAGGCTTCTGGCTTCTTTGATTGGCCAGACTCTTGAGTCCCATGTGCTGGGAAAGCACATAAGAATTTTGTCATTGATCTCTGTGAGTGAGATCACTTTGTCCAGAGACTTCAACTCATTTATTATGAGGCTGAGTCTATTGTACATATCAGCAACATTTTCTGATTCTCCCTTCTTGAAGTTCTCATATTGGGAGATCATGTGAGATCTTCTATCTTTCCTTTCATCTGCTGAGCCTGCCACCATGTTTTTGAGAGATTCCCAGATTTCTTTTGCTGAGGTGCACTCAACTACTTTCTGGAATATGTCATCTGACAAAGTTAGGGCCAGAATGTTCATGGCCTTTGCATCTGCATTTCTCTGCTTCTTCTGAGCCTCAGTCCACTCAGGAGGTGGAACAGCAGTGTTGTCTATTATTGCAGTAGTACTGGTTGTTGCTATAGGTGCTGGAGGTCCTATAAGAATAACATTGAAAATCTCCTCATCATTAGAGTTCATATAAAGCCTAATCCTTAATTTCCATTGTGCAAACTTATTGAGATTGCACATAGGAGGTCTTGTGCTAGAATATTCCTTGTTTTGGGCCATGAGTTTTGAATAATATAAAATTCTTAGATAAGGAAACTTTTAGACAAATTAAGATCTAGTTGATCTTTGTGATTCAGATGTTAGTTTGTAAAGAATCAACACCCTCTGATACCAATTGAAAGTGGAGGTTTAGATCTTAAGTTACTCTAGAGGGGGGGGGGGGGGTGAATAGAGTATTAAAACTTTTTAATTAGTTTTTCTTGCAGAATTAAGAATACTGTAAAGTGTAAGTTTAAACAGCAAAGTAGAAATAAATTAGAATGATAAAAGAACAAAATAAAGCCACACAACACATCACAAAGAATGATCAAGCCCAGAAGACACAAGGAAATATAGTGGTTCCCCAATAAATCTGGGTAGTCCACTCTTCTACCACCCTTGGTAGGAATTAACTAGGAGGGTTGATATGGTGCCCTATCACCAAGGTGATTTTGATAAGGTGTCCACACACCAATAAGCTTTTGATAAGGTGCTTAAAAACCACTGAGAGATTTTTTGATAAGGTGTCTTGCCACCATTGGATAAACTTTTGAAGGGAGAATTAACCCTGTGCAAGATGAGGTAAGAAAAAGGTTAAGGTGTTCTTCTCTGTCAATATTCAGAGAGAAGACAATAGATGTTGAAGCTGGAAGCTCCCCCTGTCAGATTGAGATTGCTGACAGCTTTGGGATGAAGCTTCTTTTTTAACACAGTAGTTCTTTGTAGCAGATTGATCTGGAGAAGAATGATTCTTCAGATTTATTGTTGCTCTATGAAGAACTCTGAACTTTCTGCAAATCTGAGAGATTGAATAGTGTTCTCAGAATATGAAGGTGCAGAACAGGAGGAAGAAGAAGACTTTTTGCAATAATCTTGGTGTTCTTCTTTTTCTCCTGTGTAATCTCTTTTTCTTCTTTTCTTTCTCTGTATTCTTGTTTTTTTTATATCAAATTCTATATCTGTCTGTATATCCAAAAATCTGTTTATATATATAGAATATTTTCCTCTAAATCTTTGTCTTGGAACTCTTCATTGAAAGACAGAACGACTGTTGCAGGTCCTTTCTATTCTTGAGCCGGAAAATATGCCTTTGCATTAAATGTCAACGACTATCCTTGCCTTGGGAAAAGGAAAAGAAGGAATATAATAAAGGAGAACGAAATCCTGCCAGAATAAGTCCAAAACAGTTTGAATAGATCCGTTAAGGTTGTTTATTTTGTCAGATGGTTGACAAAATGATTTCACCTTAAGAAATAAATGTCCTGGAAATAAATCTGTCTTCAAGAAGATATTTGTCGAGCGCTTATTGAAATTTGTCGAACGCTTATTGAAATTTGTCGAGCACTGATTGAAATTTGTCGAGCGCTGATTGAAATTTGTCGAGCGCTGATTGGAGAAACTTAGACACTGGCTTGCTGAATTTCTTCCAGAGAATTTGTTGAACACAGGTCGCCGTTTGTCGAACGCTGATCCATATTTGTCGAGCGCCGATCGACATTTGTCGAACACAGAAAACCTAAAATTTTCTTAAGTTCTATCTATTCTAACAGCCTAAAAATATGACCCTTAGACTATACAAAGGGGTCAATAAAGGTCCTAATCAACATGATAGTGAACCTAGCCCAAATCAGTAATAGGGTTGTTCCAACATAAATCCTACACTTCACCCATTTGGTGAAAGGGACACCTCATGCAAGCATAGAAAAAGGAATGAGAGGACAAAAACATGTCCTAAGACCGGGAGGAAGGATCGTTACCCTCGTCGCTTTCTTTGCCACCATGTAGATACGAGATTCCAATCAGATGGAAAGAACTACACTGGGATGCTCTCTGTGGATCTGGAAATGTCTCGCGATTCGGAGCTTCGGAGCTCCGTCAATGACCGAAAGAGACTCCTTCCTCCTCCTTGCCTCTCTTCTTTCTCAAGCTTGGTGAGAGAAATAAGTTGAAAGAATGAGGGGAAACATCCTCTAGTCAAGCCCTTATACTCTCCCAAAATAGCTCTCAGCTGTTGGATCAAAACATAAGAAATTTTACCACTACGATCACAGTTTTATGGATCTGTTTCGTAAGCTACCGCGCGGCGGTAGGATCTACCACGCCGCGTTAACGCTTTAACTTCTCGATGGATCAACTCATCTACTCGACGTCTCAAAGGTTCTTATCAATGAAAGGGCCTAATGCTGGGGATAGTACTAACGCGCTGCGTTAGCTTCTCATCGACATCCACTCGACCCAATTCTTCTCGTCGATTCCTTTCGACGACACCTCTCAACGATTCTGTGCTCATATCGACGGGAAGACTTACCGTCGGCGATATTACTACTGCGCTGCATTAGCTTCTCGTCGATATCCTTTCGACGACAACTCTCTTTGATACGGGGCTCTTCCCTTCGATATCAGTTCGACGGCATGGCTACCGCCAGCGATAGGCTACTGTTGGACGCTAACTTCCAGCACAAAAATTTCTGCCTTCACAGCAGTGGGAAAAACTTGGGGGTTACATGGGGAGACATAATTATCTCTGAATTTGAATCTTTGGAATTAATCAGAAAAGGGAATATTTCAAATTGGACTCAGTTAGGAATATTCCACGTATGGTAAGCAAGGATCATAATGGAATGAATAAATCTGTCTGATATTCCAGTCATAATAATTGATTATACTATTTCATAAACAATTCTTCAACGAATTTATTCCATTAAGGTCTTCCATAGATGTACCATTGAAATGCTCCTTGATTGGCGTGAAAAGATTGGAGAATTAATGTTGTCACATGCTTTTCAAGCACTTAGAATAATTTTGAATGAATTTAAGTTTATCCCGTTGATATTGAGATCATCCCGTCAATCGACATTGATCCAGTCGATCCTTTGTCCAGTCGACTTTCAGAATAGGTAGTCTGTCTCATCAATTTTTCCTTTCCAAGGAATAAGTAACATCATAATAGTTAGTCTGTCTTGTCGATTAATTCTGTCGACTTATCTTCCCATCGATGTTTTGAGTTCAATCGACAGACCGTCCCATCAATTTTTACTTGAACTAAATTCTGACTTTTACAGCCTTCTGAATTCAGTAATTTTCTTTGAACTTTTTAGGTAGAGTCTTCAAGATAGATGTTAATAAGATTTCAAATAAATACTTGAGGTCATATAACATAAATAAATGCTTGGTCTTAGTGACCCTAAGCAATTTTACTAAAAGTACATGTCTCAAGCATCATCAAGATTTCATCAAACACAATAAGTTTATTATTATGTAAATATTCTTCTTCAAATCAGGAATTTGGAATGAAAGATAAAGCAATTAAAGATAAAGTGAGCATTCTAATATATAGTAATTACTAAAGTTCATGGGCTTAAGATAAAGTTATAACAATAATCATAATGTCCACATATTAAATTTCCAGATTCAATCACTTTCACCATTGGCCTTCCTCTTCTGCCTGGAGATGTAATTCCTGGGATTTGGGATATATCTTTGAGGCACTGGTCCCTCAGTCATTTTCTTCCAATGGAGCCTCCTTTTGGTTTCTTGGTCTTCATACTTTTCAATTCACCTGAGTTATAAAATCTTTCCTTGTGCAGTCCTTTGCTTCCAAAATCTCTCCATGTTGAGAGAATGATATCTTTTGAAATGGGACTCCATTCTTCATAGTTAGGCATTTGTTTAATTTCTTCTATCCTTCTTTGCATGTACTACCAATAGTCTTCTTCACTATTGGGAGCCTTTCTCTTGTGAGATGGACTTGCTTCCATCCTTGGGGGCTGTTATAATATTATTCAGGTGGAGCATAGTTTTTTTCATCATCATACTGAATCTCATAATTTAATCTTACAAGGTTCATTGTATCTCTTGCCTCATTAGCTATCCAGACAGCATGTTCTACCCCTGACTTTCTCAGATTTTCCTCCCCCTTTCTGACTTCTTCAGATTGGGTAGTGCAAATTTCTGTTGTGCTGGTAGTTATTTTTCTGTGTAGATAGTTGATTCCTTCTATGATGTGATTTTTTGTCTCTAGAAGATGAGTATCCAATAACTGAGTTTCTATATCTATTATTTCCTGTATGATCCTTTTATTTTTTGGGATGTTATGTTCAGAGTCTGCAAGGGCATTCCTCAGATTTTCATTGGTAGTATACTGATTCCTGATGATATCATCTATTCCTCTTTTGGCATCTTTCAGTAGTGTGGTTGTATAATCAACTGCTCATGCTGCTTTGTCAAAGAACTGATAAGACTGCATGGTCAATTTTTCTACATTCTTCATTAAAACTGAGTGATTCTGCTTCATTTTTACTCTCAGGGTTTGAATAGATTTGTCAATATAAGATTCTATGTGCTTTCTCTAGATCTCAAGGAGAGCTTGAATCTGATTTAGAAGGGGTGGTTGATGTTTCAGGCATGTTGCTGGAGGGGATGGGTGTTTGTTGTACAACTGGAGGGGCACTTGGTGTGTTTATGCCAAAGTCCATGTCCTCATAGAGACAGTCTGGTGTGTCTGCTTTTGCTTGCTTAGGTGGTGAAGATTCTTCTACAGCTACCTTTCCTTTATAAAGAACTATTTCCCATCCCATAAGGTCATCTTCTATGTTTTCTTATTCAAGGGTCTTAGGAGGAAGATTTTAGGCAGAGACTTTCAACTGAGACTCCCCCTCACAGTCAGCATCATTGTGAGAGATAATTACTTCTGTTTCAGCAATGGAGTTGGATTTCTCAGGTGGTGTTATCTATTCTGGATCAGTAACTTCTGCTTCCTTTGGGTTTATTTGTTCTAACTCAGTAATGATCGTATCTATTTGAAGATATCTCTCAAGATCATCTTCGATGGGAGAGCAGATTGTCACAGTTTGCTCACAGAACTCACCAATTACTTCAGTGAGATCTTGGGCAGATGTGATTGGCAGTTGGACTGTTGTAGAAAACAGTGGTGCTATGGACTCCCCCTCAGGAGAATGGGGAGTTAAGAGAAGAGGTTGAGCTTTCTTTTGCTTGTTAGGTGTTGATTCCATGCTTCTTCCAGGGTGAGGAACATACTGCTCCCATCTTTTATTGGTGTTGAGATCAATTTTCTTCAGGTAATGGATTGGCATCCCCAAACTTGGATCCATATCAGTAGGAAAATAGAGAGAGTTAAAGAGATGATATCCTCCCAAAATTGGACTTTCCATGCTATGCAGAATCTTTTCAAACAACATTTTTCTCCAGTCAGTCTTCTTGACTAGGATTATCCTTGTCATTAGAGAGAACATGTCATTGGAAATTCTATCAAAAGAGCCTGGTTTGTAGATAAGAGACATTCCAACAATCTCAATTAATAATTTTCCCTAAGAGTTCATCTTCATCCTATGAAGGGACCCCTTAGACTCCTCAACATACTCACAAAATTCCAGGGTAGATTCCTTGTCTTCTTCATTCAGTGACTCTTCCACTTCCTCCTCTTCTAGTTAGGGAAGCTGGAGATGACGACCAAGACTGTTTGCAGACATCCAAATTGCTCGACTGCCTACTCTATTTTTTATCCTTGTGCCACTAGGATTATCTTAGCATGTTGGTAAAACTCAAGTACTTCTCAATTGAAGATGAGAGTGGGTTCAGATAGTAGGAATTCTAGACCTGACGAAGCTATAAGCCAGATGACGTTCTGTATTTCTTCAGTGACAGAGGCAAAGCTATCACGAACTAACTCACTCTCGATGTTGACTGAGCTCTTATGGGAGGGATCAGATCTTGGCGCCATTGGAGAAGATGAAGAGTTTCGGATTGACAAGAGGAAGTGTCATGGGTGTGTGGTTTATTATTAAGGTATATATATATATGTATCTTTTCCTTAAGCCTGATTTTAACCCTAGATTTAGTATAAATTAGGTTGCTCAAGAGGCGTGTACCTGATTTGACGTTATTACCTAATTTAAAAGAGCCAATATTTGGACTTTTGAATAGTTGTTAAAGAGAGAAATCCTTTTCGAAATATTTGATTTCAATAGGCACCCAGTCAATTTAATTTAGACTTTGTTGTCGTCGAATATTTCTTTAAAGACAGATTTTGATCCTGCACACTCAAATCAAATATTAAACCATTAAATGTGAATGCCAAAAGTTTAGCCTTCACAAGATAGTAGAAATTAATCTAAATTCAACATTACTAGTTCAATTTTGAATTGAGTAAATTTCATTTCATCAAGGACTTTGTGAAAATGTCTACCACTTGTCGATCAGTTGGAACAAATTCTAAACAAATGTCTTCATTTTCAACATGCTCCCTAATGAAATGGTACCTGATCTCAATGTGTTTTGTTCTGCTATGGGAGACTTGATTCTTTGCTATAGATATAGCACTTGAAGAGTCACAATAGAGAGGTGACTTCTTGTTGTGAACATAATAATCTTTCAATTGATGTTGAATCCATAATAGTTGTGCACAGGACCTTCCAGCTGAGATGTATTCTGATTCTGCAGTAGAAATTGCAACACTTGTTTGCTTCATACTACACCATGAGATTAACCTTTTGCCTAGAAATTGACATGTCCCAGATGTGCTTTTTCTATCCTCCTTGCAACCTGCCAAATCTGCATCTAAAAATCCAGTTTGCTCAGAATCACTGCTTGTAGGGTACCATAGACAAGATTAAGTGTACCCTTTAGATATCTCAAGATCCTTTTGGCAGAGGTGTAATGAGATTCTTTGGGGTTCACCTTATATCTGGCACAAACACATGTTAAAAAATATGATGTCTGGTCTACTACCAGTAAGATAGAGTAGGGAGCCAATAAAATATTTATACATGGTCTCATCAAAAGGTTTCCCTTTCTCATCCTTGTCTAGAGATACATTTATTCCCATTTGGAGTCCTCATTGAGGTTGCACTCTCCAAGCCAAATTTCTTAATGAGTTCTTTGGTAAATTAGTTTGAGAAATGAAGATTCCTTCCTCAGATTGCTTAACCTGGAGACCTAAAAAGTATTTTAGCTCTCTCATGCTACTTATTTTAAACTTCCCTTGCATAAGGTTAGCAAACCTTTTATAGAGGTTGTCATCTGTAGATCCAATGATGATGTCATCAACATAGATTTGCACCAGCAAAATCTTGCCTTTGATTTCCCTAAGACATAGTGTTTTATCTATCTTTCCTCTTGAGAATTTGTTTTCAAGGAGAAAGGTATATAAGGTATCATACCAAGCTCTAGGTGCTTGTTTTAGACCATAGAGTGCTTTCCTATGAAAATAAACAGGATCAGGATGAGTTTAGTTGATAAAACTAGAGGTTGTTCTACATAAACCTCTTCTTTTAAATCTCCATTGAGAAATGCTGATTTCATATCCATCTGATAGACTTTAAATCCATTGTGGGTTACATAGGAAAGTAAGAGCCTGATTGCTTTTAGCCTTACCACAGGTGCAAATGTTTGATCATAATCAATTCCTTCTTCCTGTTTATATCCTTTAGCAACCAATCTGGCTTTGTTCTTGATAATGACCCCTTGCTCATCCAGTTTGTTTCCGAACACCCACTTGGTTCCAATTATATTGAAACCATGAGGTTTTGGAACTATTTTACAGACCATGCATCTTTTGAATTGGTTCAGTTCCTCTTTCATAGCAAAAATCCAGAATGGATCTTTGTTGGCATCTTCAAACTTCTTTGATTCTTCTTGTGAGAGGAAGCTCAGAAATAGTGCTTCATTGATTAAGTTGCTTCTTGTTTGTACTCCTTGATTGATGTCCCCAATAATCAGATTAGGTAAGTGATTTCTTTGAATCTTGATGGCATTGGCAAGATTTCTATTTCCTGCTAGGATTTCTTCAACTTTAGGTGCAGCTTCCTGCATTTCAGCTGGTTGATTGTCTTCTTCAATTGAATTATCAACTTGGTTTTCTACTCCGCCTACATTTATTCCCACTGTATGTGAGGAAGAGAGTTCTTTTTCTTCTTCTAAGATTGATGTCTTCAGTTCCTTGAGCTTGGAACTCGAGCCCGTCATAGAAATTATAGAAGGCTCTTCAAGTATCATGCTTGATTCATCAAATACTACATTAATAGATTCTTCTATAGTTTTGGAATGTATTATATGTATCCTATAAGCTCTGTTGTGATGACTGTATCCAACAAAGATGCATTCAAAGCATTTTTCAGCAAACATTCTCAAGTGATGCTTCACATTGTTTAGGACATAGCACTTGCTTCCAAAAATCTTGAAGTAGGCCAAGGTTGGCTTCCTGCTTTTCAAGATTTTGTAGGGAGTCTTGTTGTGAATTATATTGATTAGTGCTCTATTTTGCACATGGCAAACTGTATTGACTGCCTCAGCCTAGAAGTATTCTGGTAGTGAGGAGTCACTCAACATAGATCTGCTTGCCTCAATGAGTGTCCTATTCTTCCTCTCAGCTACTCCATTATATTTTGGAGTTCTTGGAGAAGAAAACTCACGTGAGATTCCTAGACTTTCACAAAACTTTGTTATTTTCCAGATTGAAATTCTGTTTCATGATCACTTCTGATTTTGACCACTGAACAGTTTAGTTCATTCTGAATTTGTTTGACAAATGTAGTGAAGACTTTTATGGTATCTGACTTGTGTTTAAGAAAGAACACTCATGCAAACCTGGAGTAATCATCTACAATCACAAATGTATAACACTTGATCCCTAAACTTTGAATTGACATTGGGCCAAGCAAGTCCATGTGCAACATATATAAACATCTGGTGGAATCTTTCAATCCAATTGACTTGAAGGAGGCCTTTTTTTGCTTCCCCATTTCGCAAGCATGGCAAGGTCCTTCGTGTGCACAATTCCACTTGGGACCATCGCTGACCACATTTTCTGATAGGAACTTATTGATGGACTTATAACTTATATGAGCTATTCACTTGTGCCATTAGATGCAAAGAGATTCCCTACTAGTGGCCATTAAACAAATAGGAGCATCTAAGTTAGAGCAATGGAAATTAAGACAATATACATTTCCACTCCTAGGTGCCAGTAAGAGTAGCTTCAGAGTTTTCAGTCTTCTTAATGAGGCACTTATCCTTGTGGAAAACTACCACATAGTCAAGATCGCAAAGTTGACTTTTGCTTATCAGATTGTGTTGTAATCCTTCCACATAAGCTACTCTTGAGATGGTAACTTTGTCATTAGTAATTTTACCATAACCTTTAGTTTTTCCTCGGTCAGATCTCCCAAATATCACTCTAGAACCATCTTGTATAGGAGTGAATTCTTTCAAAAGGCTTCTTGTTCCAGTCATGTGCCTGGAACATCCACTTTCCAAATACCAGATTAGAGTTTGATTGGTTTTTGGACATACCTGCAAAAATAAACTATTTCTTCTTAGGTACCCAAGACTGGTTGTGTCCTAGATTTATGTTAGTCATAAAGAACACACAAGATCTGACTGCTCCAGGATGTGTAGAATAGATCTTAACAAGATTGTTTGTTAGCTTGGCATTGGTTACCCTTGGAACTATTGGATTAAACCAACAATCAATTGCAAACTGTCTAATCTTGCCACAATACCAATATTCAAACTTGTTATGTCTCCTTTTCTTGCTGTCAGAAGGAACATGATTCCTTTGTGTGTGAGCAGAAGGATTTTTAAGGGGGATTGAATTGTACTGCTTATGATTGTGGTGTTGGATATTCCCACTCATTGCTTTGCCTCTAAAGTCAGTCTTCTTAATGAGGCACTTATCCTTGTGGAAAACTACCACATAGTCAAGATCACAAAGTTGACTTATGCTTATCAGATTATTTTCTAATCCTTCAACATAAGCTACTCTTGAGATGGTAACTGAGTCATTAGTAATTTTACCATAACCTTTAGTTTTTCCTCTGTCAGATCTCCCAAATATCACTCTAAAACCATCTAGTATATGAGTGATTTCTTTCAAAAGGCTTATTGTTCCAGTCATGTGCCTGGAACATCCACTATCCAAATACCAGATTGGAGTTTGATTGGTTTTTGGACATACCTGTAAAAATAAACTATTTCTTCTTAGGTACCCAAGACTGGTTGGGTCCTAGATTTCTGTTAGTCATACAGAACACACAAGATCTGACTGCTCCAGGATGTGCAGAATGGATCTAAAAAAGATTGTTTGTTAGCTTGGCATTGGTTACCATTGGAACTGTTGGATTAAACCAACAATCAATTGCAAATTGGCTAATCTTGCTACAACACCAATATTTAAACTTGTTATGTCTCCTTTTCGTGCTGTCAGAAGGAACATGATTCCTTTGTGTGTGAGCAGAAGGATTTTTAAGGGGGATTGAATTGTACTGCTTATGATTGTGGTGTTGGATATTCCCATTCCTAGCTTTGCCTTTAATGTTTGTCTTCTTTAAAGATGTCTTCCTCTTCCTAGACACAAGAGATTCATGTTTCCTCATGATGAACCCTTCATGAGGTTCTTTTGAAGAAATAGGCACATCCTTGAATCCACTTGTGGAGCACTCATTCTTGAGGTGCCATAAATAGATTCCTGAGCATACTTATTGGAGGGTGATATTACCTTCCTAAAGTTGACCTTTTTCTCAATTGTTTTTCCTGATTTACCTTCCTTAAGGTATCCTAGGCCTCTTTTATGAGTGGAGCAAAAGCCATCAATCAAGGGAAGAACAATCTTAGGTTTGGAGAAACTTGCTACAAGCTTTCTTTCAATAAGAAGTTTGTCCTCCAAATCTTTGATTTTCTTGTCCTTAGATTTCAGGACACCAGATTGATCTCTACCCTTCTTTAGAAGTACAACCTCTTTGGATAGGGTTTGGCACAGCTCCTGGCTGTTTATTAATGCCTTCAGAGTTTTCCCAAACTTGTTGATCAGATAATGATTGGACCTTGCATTGTAGTCCATTTTGAGTTGGCAGAATTCTGCATTCTCTAGAGTTAGCCTTTCAGCTTTTTCTGAGAGATCAAAGTTTCTTGCTTGAAGAGATGAGATCTCTCCAATTTGCTCTTTGCAAAGCTTCTTACTTCTCTTAAGTGCATCAAGTAATTCTCCATATTGATCTAATAAGTCCCCTTCAGATTCATCTTCTGAGGAAAGAATTGCCACAGAATCAGTATCTGGCATAGATAAGGAAGCTTTGATTGGTACATGTGCAGAGAGAGAATTCTCCTACTCTTCTTCTTCACTTATTGCCATGGCAGCCATATATTCTTCTTCTGATGAGGAGGAGGAAGAGTTGCTCTCATCATCACTAAGAGTTTTGCATTTCTTAGCAAGAAAACTCTTTTCTCTATTCTTTTCCTTGAAATCCTTCTTATCATCAGGTTTTCTGTTGTCTCTTCTTTTGGAAGGACATTCAGCTATCATGTGTCCATATTTCCTACATCCATAGCAAATAGTTTCAATAGAAGAGGGTTTATTATGTTTGGATTCATATGTAAGACCCCATTTTTTTTCTTTTCAAACATCCGGGTCTTAGGCCCAGAACCGCCATTTTGCGGTGACACCCTCGCTCGGGAAGGTCGCCACTACAAAATGTCGATCCTGCCGGCCAAATCGATCACAAAGAAAAGTGCATTATAGAAGACAAGTCCACAGAATCAACATGAAATATATATAAATGTCCACATGATATAACTGAATAGGAAGATACCAAAGTACAATAATAAAGGGCTCATGCCCTGTACATCATGTCCTCACTACAAGATCACTCGCGGAAGCTAACTACTAATCTCTCACTGATCCAGAATCCTGTGCTCCTGTATTAGACTAGCCCGCCTCCGTCTGCACCGGTCTCTGGTGTTGCTGCGTCTCCTCGAACCCCTAAAATGATATGGTCTACCGACTGTCAGTCAAACTCGACTCAGCCAATCCCCCACCCCTCCCCCGGTGACTCCTAAGCACTGAGCGGGAAGGATGAAGTGGAGGACAATCAAGGGGTAAAAACAAAAGCAGGTGACGGCGGATCTAGTCTACATGAATATCTACAACTACACATGTGTATCTAAATAAATGAAGCAGTAACTAAAGCATAATAAAGAGCATGTAAAGAACAGTAAAGCAGTATATATAATGGCAAGTAAAGTAATATAAAAGTAACCATTGATTTATAGGAATGCCTATAGACCAAGGGGTCGTTTAGCAAGGCCTATCGTATAAAAAGTCCCATACCAATTTATACGATAGGGGTAGGGGTTGAAATGCAATGTTTATGCTATGACATGCAAGGTATGCAGTTTATGCTATATTCACACAAGTGCAACTCACACACTTCGACTCTATGCACACAGACCTTTAGTTCCCCCCTTTTGGAGCTAGCAAGACTCCCAGGATACTCCCGTAGTGGCAAACGGAAGTGGTGGGTTGGGCCTCTCCCACCTCTAGGTTGGTATTCACAATACCTAAACTAGACCTATCGTACGCCTCAATGCTAAGAACACAACAGCGGAGCTCCTGCGTACTTTTACTGGCTGGACCACCAAAATTTAATGGCTAAGTGCAAATTCCACACTTGCCGAGTCAACGTATTGACGTGTGAACGACCATCCAATACCGAAGACCCACCACCTTCATGAACATGCAAACATGTTCTACTATCTACCTCCGAGCCATAAGCTCCCCGGGATAACCTGCCCGTCATCATAACCTTCCGATCCATCGGCTTGCCGGACCAACTCGTCCGTACCAACAAACATTACTGAGTCACAAGATCGCCAGACTAATTAGTCTGCTTCTACAACCATCGAGCCTACCGCTCGTAAGATCAAACCGACTAATATACCCGTGACAATGGAGTGTGGCTGAGTGTATTATAAAGTTAATCTTGTACAACAACTTATCCCTACAATTTATGGTTAATCTTGGACTTCCCGAGGATTACCCTATAAGGGGCTCGCTACGATACTAGGAGCTATAATGGGATGACACCTCAAAGCTCACTTTATCAAGACACTTAATGTTTTTGGTATCTACCCATAAGAATACCCCTCTCACCATTTCACTTGAGTTAAACCTAAGTGCTTTATGACACTTTAGCTAGGGGAAAGACGATCTTTCGTCAATCCCCAGCACAACCTTACCCTTTACTCACCAAGCACTCTTAATCACATAAACTCCTTTTGGTGACCTCAAATCTCTTCATCCAAATCAGGTACACCAACTACCTCCCATTCCCACCTAATGGTCTACAAGTTATCTCCGTTCTACCGTTTTACTATACGCAGACCAAATGAGTTATATGAGTTACATAAGGGGAGGTACTACAAATATTCATCCAACTGACCCAAGATTATTACTGGGAGTCTATCATGATATCATATGACTAAATCCAGAGAATCATAATTTTCCTTATCTATTTGGCATTTAATTTTATTTTCTTCAACATTGGCCAAGTATGAAAATGAACATAAAGTGTAGTCTATCCTTATGATATGGCTCTCCAAAAATTATGATAAATCTATGATGACAAAATAACAGCAAATACAGCATATCATATTTTTACAGTAAGGAATTGTCCTCTATAATTAATATTTAACATCTATCCAAATTTGTAAATTTATGAAGGAACCACCAAAAATACTTACACCAAAATTATGGAAAAATTACCTGACCTTTGAATTTATCAAAAAAGGCTACTGACTAAATTATAGATTTTATGAGAATCATCTTCTCACTTAAATGAATTCTTTAAGAAAACCCCAAATAAGATAAGTTGTGAAGTACCCTATTGATTTATGTCTCCAAAAACTATATAAAAATTACCAAATGACAGCTATATGATTCAAAAGATACTGCCAAAGTTTCATCATAATCCAAGACCATTTAAGTATGTAATTACCTCTTATAAAGAATTTCTCTAAATGGATTATGACCTAATTCAAAGGGAAGAATTGTTCCTAAAATTCTTATAAAATTTCCTAGGGCCTATTTACCCCCTATGAACTTATCCACCAAGTTTCATAGCCATTCAAGGACTTGTGACCCTTTGTCTTTCACAAGGTCATATATGCACACCTAGGGCTAAAACTAGTGTCCTAGGGCATAACCACCACCACACCACCCCATATCACTCATGGAGGTGTATTAGGTGATCCTAAACTAATGACCAAGGTTTCGCTTCAAGGTGATGAGTTTTGACCACCATACTCCAAGATAAACCCCATTCCCTAATTTTGACCCAACTTGACCTAACTTGGGTTGACAAATTACCCAACCAAAACGGTCCCAATTGGGCTGAGATTTTTACCGAGGTCATAACATAACCCTAAGAAGCACCCACAAACACTTGGAGGGCATTGGAGGTCATTTGACCCACTAATTAATTAATAAATGATTTATGAAATTATTTCAAAAACCTTAGAAAAAGGTTCTCTTAAAAATCCCATATTTGAGTATGTTGTGTGGGTGTATGTAACTAGCCTAGGTTTTAAATATCAAGGCCATAAAATCTACCAATAAAAAGATATTCAAGAAATGGTGGCTGTCCTACACTAGGGACTAGCCCCACCAAAATGTCTCTACAGGGAGCAAAATTGCTCCTTTAGGTCTGAAACAAATTTTAAATTAAAGTATACTCTATGGGCTACAACTTTGGTGTTGGGCACTTTTTCATCAGAGGTGTTCTAGTATTTTTAATAATTAAAATGAAACACTGCTTATTATGTTACAGAAAACAATATAAACATGTTATTACATTACTGACTCTGCGTTCGGCGAAATATATATAGCGCTCGACGAAAGCTGAACACATCTGCGTTTGACAAAAATCTAACCTGCGCTCGACGAAATGAATTCCGTTCGATGAACTCCATATTCAATTCGTCGAACTCAACTACCAGATCGACGAAGCCTAAATCGCGATTGATGAAACAGTTCCGTTCGACGAACTCAGGATTCCGTTCGACGAACTCATAACTGCGTTCGACGAATGAAATAAACGTAAACATTAAAAATAGATCTGACGGCTCTCTATTATCGTCCCCGAGGAAAGGACGGCGCGCGACAGCCCGACCTGGGCTTCTTTGCGGGATGATTTCTCGGCCACCTATGCCTCTTCCCGGCCAGCCAATGCCACCACCACCTCCGTTGAGGTGGCGGCCGGCGATAGGGGTGGTTGGACGTCCGGAGGTGGTCAGATCGGGTTTTAGAGGAGGGGAAAAAAGAGTCTATAACGAACCCTTTCGGAAGCACAATCCGAGCCCAATTGAGCTCAGATCAAGCCCCAACCTATGAAAAGATCTAGCACTAAGGGAGAGGAGGCGGATCAGACCTATGTGGGTGCTTGGTGGTGCGAATTCCGGCGAGTTGCCATGGCCGGTGGTGGATCTTTCGGTGCCATGCCGATTCCTGTTCTTGGTGCTCGATTTCTTCGTGGAAGAGGGGGTTTCACTCCTCTCTGACCTCTGAAGGTGAAAAAGAGGTTAATTGAGGCTAATGGGAAGGAGTTACTCAGATTGCCATTAATGGCCATTACTGAATATTTCGGTTACACTTGGGGGGAGTGAATTTGGGCATCAATGTGGTCAGGGAAGGGTTGAAAACATCTCCTCTCCCCAAGAGGATATGAATGGTGTCATTATTGGAGTAGATGGGAGGTTTCCTCTTCCTCTCCATTAACTCCCCCTTCTTTCACCCTCTTCCAAAATGGGCTTTCTCACTCTTAGACGACTCTCTCCAAATTGAATGGCCACCTCAGCAGCATTCAATCCCCATTAGGTGGTGGACCACCTCAATTGGGTCTAGCCCAAGTGGATTGGGTCCAATTTGGGCAAATTAGATCATTTTGACCTAAATTAGGGCAAGGTTAAATTTGTCAAATTGCAAGTCCCATGATGGTGCTTTTTGGTCCATTAGGCTCCTAGTATCCCTATTAGGGTAGGGGCAAGGTCACTTTGGCATGGTGGAGGCCAATTGACCCTAATTGAGTTAGTTTGACCAATTCAGGGTTAATGTTGACTTTGGTCTATCTGGCCTCTTTATTTGACCCCAATGGTTCCTTGGTTCTACAAAAGGACCCCTAATGGGTTAGGGATGCTATGGTAGGGTCAAGGTTCAAAGTGGGGCCCCTAAATCCAATCCTAGGCTTGCTAACTAGAAATTGCTATTTACAAACCAGGGTGGTTTTCTTCTTCTTTCCTAAGGCCAAGTGGTCTCTTCAAGCTTCCTAGGGTTTTGTCATGACCTAGTCATGACAAAATCACTCTATGGGTCTAGCTGTTTGGGGGATGTTACAAATCCCAATAAACAAAAAATAATTTCATCCTCGAAATTCAGGTTAGGTTTGTCGGGCTTCTACCGCAAGTGCTTGAACGTAACATCCCCTAAGAATGGAAGTTATTCCTAACTCGAAGAGCACCAACTATCTCTGCTACATCAGCTCTAGTGGCTCCCAGGTGTGCTCCTCCTGTCCATAATTTTACCACAAGACTTTTACCTACGGAACCTTCTTGCACCGCAAGACTCGCACCGTCGTATCATCTATACTGACCAGGGTGACCTAGCTACCTTGGTCAATCTATCATTGATGTTCCAAATAAACATGTGCCCGGAGTGAGGATGTGGTAACCTGTGTATGAAATCCATAATTATATCCTCGAACCTACACTCTAACTTGGGTAGATTCTTATGCCTCTAAAGTTTCCTTCACACGTTCAGATTCTAATTCCTTCAGGTACATCCGATTAATCAATTGACTCAACTCTACCACTTATCCAGTTCTTAACCTTGATGGAACTGATCAAATCGTCTAGCGTCCCAATCATCCTTAAATTTTAATGGGGGTGCACTTGTGAACCTTTATGAGTATATGCTAACCAATCATAATGGTAAGATGACTCCCGATCATTTTCTACGTGGAGTTTGATTCATAATGGCAAAATTTTGATATCGTAGGGTTTTTCACAATTCAATTTCATCAAGGAAATATCATCACGTTTATTTCACCAAATTTCTATCACTTCAACTTATGCTAGTCTTGATCACTTTCAAATGGTCCAAAGTAAGATAAACTTAGGTCGTTCTTATCATAGTAACTCAAACACTAGATTCCAAATCCAGTAAGTCATCATCTAAGATCTCTGGTTATTTATCATCAAAGCTCCCAAGGTATAAGGGCTATTATTGTAGTTAAAAAAAATTCTCCCAGAATAGTGCGTGATTTTTAACAAACCATGAGTTAATCACTTCTGAATGCCCCAAGTCACAAGAACCTCAAATATAACTACAACTTGTATGACCTAGTTTCCGTCCAAAAATTCTATACTAGGACATCGACTGTAACACCCCAAAAATCATAGTTCAGCGAAGTAGGCGGAGTGGTAGTGCTGCGTTTGAAGTAGGCAAAATTTTCCCTGTCTGCTCTTAGCGCACGGTCAGTGGCCTCTTCGCGCACGACCAGTGATCGTGCGCCAGTGATCGTGCGTTAATTCAGAAGAGAATCGAGTTCTGTCTCCTCTTATCGCACGACCATTTCCCCTCTTCGCGCACGACCAGTGATCGTGCGCCAGCGATCGTGCGCATATTCGTAAGAAATCGGAGTTCTGTCTCCTCTTAGCGCACGACCGTTTCCCCTCTTCGCGCACGACCAATGATCGTGCGTAAGTGATCGTGCGCCCTGTTTATTCTGTTCCGCGAAATCGGGCGGAAATGACAATCCGACCGATCATTTTATTCCGGGATTTGATCCGACGGTAGCGATTATTGGCTGGGGGGTTTTAGGGCTTGGTAGAGGAGTTAAACCCTCATATTTCCAAGCCATTTCTCTCTCTTAGGTTGGAGAATGGAGGAGGAGCCAAGGAGGAAGAAGAAGGGAGATCCACCATTGTTGGAGCTTCGGAGCTCCGTTCGCCGATCCGAGACCGGCATCGCGTAGAGGGCATCAAGGCGCTTCTTCTCCACCGTGTGGTTGCAAGCTTCTAATGGCTATGAGGAGATCTCAAAAGGTAACGACATTTCTCCTCCCGGTATTTAGGATGCGTGCATGACATCCCTTGATTTCTGCATTGTTGGCACCGGATCCGTCGAGTGAGAGGGATCCGGGTCGCCTTGGTTCAAAAGGAACCATCGGGTTGATTGAGTCCGTCCCCGACATGATTTGCACTAGAGATCCGCTCCGTTAGCGGATTAGGCATTGTGGGTGAAGCCGGATTCGCGACTGTTGGTCCGATTCGATGATGTTGTTTTGGATGTGCATTCTAGGGATTTTGCTAGAAATCCGATTACGGCAAAAACGTCGTTGTGATGCCCTCGTGATTTCGTATGAGGACGAATGTTGGTTTGAGGGCGGGGAAATATTGCGCGTGAATTATGGGCCCTGTGGTGCCCGATGGGCTACGATGCCCCTTATGGAAATTGATGGCCATGGGCCCGGTGGTGCCTGGTGGGGTAGTGATGAATACCCCATGTTTGATGTTGGTTGTGGCAGGAATAGGTGGGGTTCTTTGCCATGGGCCCTGTGGTGCCCGTTGGGGTAGTGATGAATACCTCTTGTGTTTGTGATGTGATGATAGTGTATGTTGATCTGATAGATTCATACGCTTTAGGGTGCCTTGGGTGAAACCCGAGTTTGCATTCATTTTGCATTGGTAGGCCCCTTTTATTATTTGCTCAACATAGAAACGTGGATGATGATTGTGACACTCATGCCTGTACTTATGTTGCTTTTCATTATGTACATTTGCATACGAAGTGCTGACTTGCAGGGTGAAGTAGTTCCCCGAGGTCCGCTAGGACGGCTGGGCGGAGAGGTGTTGTTACACCGTTTGTGGTCAGCCATAGCTGATCCTTGTTTACAGCTTTTTGTGATTTGGTTGCAGGGCAAGAATCGCAGGCTGGACCCAGCGCGCCGGCCAAAAAGGCCTAAAGCCTCATGAAGAGCTTAGTTTGTTTTCCTGCATTACTTTCCTTACATTATGTTGTAACCGGCTTGCATGCCGAGGTAGTTAAGGAAAAACTATCTTTCCCCTTTTGTTGGGATGTCTTTCTAGTATTGAATGTTTGTTGATTTGGACTGTTGTTTTGTAAGGCCTTAAGGCCAGTTGGGCTCCTTTGTAGTGTGGACAATTTCTGTGGTTTTTATTTTGTTTCCGCTGTGGTGTCTGAGTTTTGGAGTTGGGTAGTTAATATCATCTTTTAATACTGATTCTGTGGCGGTTATATGCTGTGGGGTCCCGGCCGGACCCATATTATATGGTCATTACAGGGGAGGTGTTACAATTTGGTATCAGAGGCAGGTTAGGTATTCTTGCGAGGTCTAGTGTATTTGGATCGCGTAAGAGGTTGTCCACATAGGAGTATTGTGCGGGATAATGAGTATCCCTGTGTTCGAGTCTTGCTGAACTTTTATTTTCCTTGCTTATGCTAGGATGTGGGCGACGATGTGGGGACATCGAGGAGGCAAGAGGAGCCTTCGGGGAGCAGTGCTACTGCTCCGGGCCTCATGAATGTGGGCATGTCCCCGGCTGATTTCTGTCGCATGCTAGCGGAAGCAATGGTAGCGGCTCAAGCTGGAGCGATCCCACGGGTTCATTCGCCAGTGGTGCAAGTTGCGACTCCTGTGACGCCGGCGGCTACGCCGGCTACACCGGATGTCGAAGTGAGGCAAGCAGAGCCTTTAGCGGAGAGAGTTATTCCGCTTGGTGATCGATTCATAAAGTACTTCTTGAGTTTTCACCCTCCGACATTCAAGGGAGTTGGCACTCCCACAGATGCTGAAGATTGGCTTTCGAGGATCCAGGAACTCTTGAAGGCAGCTGAGACCCCAGAGGAGAGGCAGTCTTACTATGCGAGCTTCATGTTAGAGGGCGATGCGAAGTTGTGGTGGGTGAACCATAACGGTCGCCATTTTGTTGGGCGTGTTCCATCCATGGAGGAGTTCAGGAACGCTTTCCTTAAGCGTTATATTCCGTCTACAACAAGGTTAGCACTGTAGCGACAGTTTTTGCATTTGGTGCAGCGTGAGAAGACAGTGGATGAATATCTGCAAGAGTTCACTCGGTTGGGTCGTTATGCGGGAACGACTATGGCAGATGATGAAGAGAGGGATAATCTCTTCTATCAAGGGTTAAGGGAAAATTTAAGGCAGCCACTCATAGCCTTGAAGAATGCGGGATTTAATGAGTTGGTCGAAGCCACTCGTGCATTGGAGAGCGACATGGAGCGAACCCAGCGGCGAAAGGGTTTTGCGGCAAAGCAGGGAGAAGGAAAGCCTTCTCAGTCTCAATCACAGTGGAAGTCCGAGGGCAGCCGATGGAAGAAGAAGCCCCGTCCTAATAGGCCTGGGGAGAGAAGTGGCGCACCTTCGGGAGATTTCCGTTCCAAAGGCCCGTTTACTTGTTACAAGTGCGGCAAGGTGGGTCACATAAGTCGGTTTTGTACCGAGGGCGGAGCTGAGCAGGATCCGAGGCAGGAATAATCGGTGCGTTCCGTCCCTAGTGTTGTGGAGAAGGTGAAAGCGGCGGAGTCAAGTGCTTCGCGGTTCCCTCCAGTACAGCCGATGGCGTATAATCTTGGGCAGCAGGAAGCGATACGTCAACCCGACGTGGTGACAGGTACGAAAAATTTAAGTTTTCGTTTGTTACTTTACTGTAGGTTGCGCCCTTTCATGTTTGTTTTGCACGAGGTTAGGTTTCGTGTTGGTTTCGGGCTACCCCTCTCGAGTGTTGTTCGACACGGGAGCGTCACACTCTTTTCTTGCGGAAAGTTTTATCCGGAAGATTGAGGCTGAGTCCGTAGAGGCAGAGGTGGAGCTGAGTGTGCGCATGCCGAATGGGTCTTTCATGACTACCATGAGGAAAGGACGCATCGTGATGCAAATTGGCAATAGTGATTTCGTGTTGGTAGCAGCAATTCTGCCACTAGCCAAATTCGACATTATCTTGGGGATGGACTGGCTTGCAGAGCAGCGAGCTAGTATCGACTGTCAGTTGAAGGTGGTAACCCTGAGAGCTGAAGGTAGAGCAGAGGTCAAGTTTGAAGGCCTAAGCGGAGTGGCTTGCTCCCTGATTTCCGCTATGCAATTGAGGCGTGCGGTGAACCAAGGAGGCGAAGCGTTTTTAGCTTTGTTGGAGGCTCACTCCACAAAGTTGGCTATTAGAGAAGTTCCGGTGGTGGAAGAATTTGAGGATGTATTCCCCGAGGAGCTTCCGGGAGCACCTCCTCAGCGTGAAATTGATTTCTCGATAGAGTTGGTACCGGGTGCGAGGCCGGTGTCGCGTCCTCCGTTTAGGATGGCACCGAAGGAACTGGCCGAGCTAAAGGTTCAGTTGCAAGAGTTGTTAGAGCAAGGGTACATTAGGCCCAGCTCTTCGCCGTGGAGCGCGCCGGTATTGTTTGTGAAGAAAAAGGACGGAAGTATGCGGTTGTGCATTGACTACCGTGAGCTAAATAAGTTGACCGTCAAGAATAAATATCCGATTCCCCGAATCGATGATTTGTTCGACCAGTTAGTGGGGTCGGTGGTGTACTCGAAGTTGTATTTGAAATCAGGGTACTACCAGTTGAAGATTCGAGAAGAGGACGTTGCCAAGACAGCGTTTGGGACTCGGTATGGCCACTACGAGTTTTCGGTGATGCCGTTCGGATTGACGAACGCGCCATCTGTGTTCATGGATTTGATGAACAGGGTCTTTCGCCCGTTCTTAGATTCGTTCGTGGTGGTGTTTATAGATGATATCTTGGTGTATTTGAAATCGGTGGCAGAGCACAAGTCTCACTTGAGACAAGTATTGCAGACTCTAAGGGAGAATCAGCTTTATGCTAAGTTCTCAAAATGCTAGTTTTGGATCGAGAAGGTGGCTTTCTTAGGTCACGTAATTAGTGGAGATGGGGTGGCGGTAGATCCAGCGAAGATTGAAGCCATTAAGGATTGGCCTGTATTGAGAACCGTGGCGGAAGTCCGGAGCTTCCTTGGACTAGCCGGTTATTACAGAAGGTTCGTGGAGAACTTTTCGCGGATGGCATTGCCCCTCACCACACTCACTCGCAAGGACCAGAGGTTTGTTTGGACACCGGAGTGTGCCCGGGCATTCGATAATTTGAAGGAAAGATTTATGTCTGCTCCAATCCTTAGTCTTCCTAGTGGGACGGAAGGATTTCGGATTTTAAGCAACGCGTCAGGTTGCGGGTTGGGTTGCGTGCTGGTGCAGCACGGCAAGGTGATTGCTTATGGGTCAAGGTAGTTAAAGACTCATGAGAGGAATTATCCCGTCCATGATCTGGAGTTGGCGGCGGTAATCTTTGCGCTCAAATTATGGCGGCACTACGTTTATGGTGCGAAGGTGGAGATCTTCACGGATCACAAAAGCCTGAGGTATCTCCTAGACCAAAAGGATCTGAATATGCGGCAGCGTAGGTGGGTCGAGTTCCTTGGGGACTACGACGTGGAGATTCAGTATACGCCGGGTAAAGACAACGTGGTGGCGGATGCCTTGAGTAGGAAGTACTCCGGGCAAGGTAATTGGATGGAGGCGCATGACGAGCGGTTGATGCGAGACTTGGAGTCTCTTGACATCTCTTGTGTGGCTAGAGGTGAGTCTGGTGTGGCTCGTTTGAACTGGATTGAAATGCAATGTGACATAACGGATCGAATCCGAGAGGCGACCAGTGCGGATGAAGAGTGTCAACAATTGGTGTTGGAGGCTCAGCAAAGCGAAGGCACTGCTTTGGAGATGGTTGATGGGATCTTAAAAAGAGACGGAAGAGTTTGTGTTCCGCGCTTTGGCAAGCTCCGCGAGGAGTTGATGTTTGAGGCTCACTTTACGAAGAACTCCGTTCATCCAGGAAGTACAAAGATGTACGCGGATTTGAAGAAATCTTTTTGGTGGCCTGGGATGATGCGGGATGTAGCCGAGTACGTGAGCCGATGTCAGACTTGTGACTTGGTGAAGGCTGAGTGTCAAAGGCCCGGTGGGTTCTTGAAGCCTCTTCCCATCCTCGAATGGAAGTTCGATGACATCTCTATGGATTTTGTGCATGGTTTACCTCGATCGCAGCAGGGTAACGATGCGATTTGGGTGATAGTGGATCGCCTGACCAAGGTGGCTCACTTCATTCCAAATCAGAAGGGCGATGGCGTGGAGAAGCTCATGGAGCTTTATATTCGAAACATTGTGCGGTTGCATGGGATTCCGAAGAGCATCGTTAGTGATCGCGATGGGCGTTTCACTTCGAAGGACTGGAGGTTGGTGCAGAAAAGTTTAGGCACAAATCTCAAGTTTAGTACCGCGTTCCATCCGCAGACCGATGGTCAGACGGAGCGAACGAACTGTACGATGGAGGATATGTTGAGGATGTGTCCTCTCGACTTTGGCAAAGGTTGGGAAGACCACCTTTTCATGGTGGAGTTCGCCTATAATAATAGTTTCCAGGCGAGTATCAAGATGGCGACGTACGAAGCTTTGTATGGAAGGAAGTGTCGAACGCCGATGTCTTGGGCAGAGGTGGGAGACACTAAGCTTTTGGGAAAGCAAGTGGTGGAAGATGGTTGCGAGATTGTGCGGACGATTCAGGAGCGCATGAAGGTTGCTCAGGATCGACAAGCGAAGTATTTTAATGCGCGCCACAGAAATGTGGAGTTTGCAGTGGGCGACATGGTCTACTTGAAGATCAAGCCGTTCAAGGGTGTTTCGCGGGTGCGGCGACTCAAGAAGTTGAGTCCGAGATATTTGGGTCCGTTCGAGGTTACGGAGCGTATAGGAAAAGCAGCCTATCGTTTGGCGTTGTACGCATAGCTGAGTGGATTACATGACGTTTTTCATGTCTCCGTGCTGAGGAAAGATTTGGTGGAGCCGAGCGTCGTGGTCGAAGCGGCGGCGGTGCCGGAAATGGAAGATTTGGGGACGAGGGTTCGTCCGGTCTGCGTGGAGGATTCGAAAGTCCGGCAGTTGCGTAACAAGGAAGTCAAGCTGGTAAAGGTGCGGTGGGACAACTGCGGGCGAGACGAATTCTCTTGGGAGCGTGAGCAAGCGATGCGGGAGGATTTCCCGGAACTTTTTGCTCCAGGTATGCTTTATGATCTGTTTTATGAATTTCGGGACGAAATTCTTTTAAGGGGGGTGGAGTTGTAACACCCCAAAAATCGTAGTTCAGCGAAGTAGGCGGAGTGGTAGTGCTGCGTTTGAAGTAGGCAAAATTTTCCCTGTCTACTCTTAGCGCACGGTCAGTGGCCTCTTCGCGCACGACCAGTGATCGTGCGCCAGTGATCGTGCGTTAATTCAGAAGAGAATCGAGTTCTGTCTCCTCTTATCGTACGACCATTTCCCCTCTTCGCGCACGACCAGTGATCGTGCGCCAGCAATCGTGCGCATATTCGCAAGAAATCGGAGTTCTGTCTCCTCTTAGCGCACGACCATTTCCCCTCTTCGCGCACGACCAGTGATCGTGCGTAAGTGATCGTGCGCCCTGTTTATTCTGTTCCGCGAAATCGGGCAGAAACGACAATCCGACCGATCATTTTATTCCGAGATTTGATCCGACGGTAGCGATTATTGGCTGGGGGGTTTTAGGGCTTGGTAGAGGAGTTAAACCCTCATATTTCCAAGCCATTTCTCTCTCTTAGGTTGGAGAAAGGAGGAGGAGCCAAGGAGGAAGAATAAGGGAGATCCACCATTGTTGGAGCTTCGGAGCTCCGTTTGCCGATCCGAGACCGGCAGCGCGTAGAGGGCATCAAGGCGCTTCTTCTCCACCGCGTGGTTGCAAGCTTCTCATGGCTAGGAGGAGATCTCAAAAGGTAACGACATTTCTCCTCCCGGTCTTTAGGATGCGTGCATGACATCCCTTGATTTCTGCATTATTGGCACCAGATTCGTCGAGTGAGAGGGATCCGGGTCGCCTTGGTTCAAAAGGAACCATCGGGTTGATTGAGTCCGTCCCCGACATGATTTGCACTAGAGATCCGCTCCGTTAGCGGATTAGGCATTGTGGGTGAAGCTGGATTCGCGACCGTTGGTCCGATTCGGTGATGTTGTTTTGGACATGCATTCTAGGGATTTTGCTAGAAATCCGATTACGGCGAAAACGTCGTTGTGATGCCCTTGTGATTTCGTATGAGGACAAATGTTGGTTTGAGGGCGGGGAAATATTGCGCGTGAATTATGGGCCCTGTGGTGCCCGATGGGCTACGATGCCCCTTATGGAAATTGATGGTGGCAAGAACAGGTGGGGTTCTTGGCCATGGGCCCGGTGGTGCCCGGTGGGGTAGTGATGAATACCCCGTGTTTGATGTTGGTTGTGGCAGGAATAGGTGGGGTTCTTTGCCATGGGCCATGTGGTGCCCGTTGGGGTAGTGATGAATACTTCTTGTGTTTGTGATGTGATGATAGTGTATGTTTATCTGATAGATTCATACGCTTTATGGTGCCTTGGGTGAAACCTGAGTTTGCATTCATTTTGCATTGGTAGGCCCCTTTTATTATTTGCTCAACATAGAAACGTGGATGATGATTGTGACACTCATGCCTGTACTTATGTTGCTTTTCTTTATGTACATTTGCATACGAAGTGCTGACTTGCAGGGTGAAGTAGTTCCCCGGGATCCGCTAGGACGGCCGGGAGGAGAGGTGTTGTTACACCGTTTGTGGTCAGCCATAGCTGACCCTCGTTTACCGCTTTTTGTGATTTGGTTGCAGGGCAAGAATCGCAGGCTGGACCCAGCGCGCCGGCCAAAAAGGCCTAAAGCCTCATGAAGTGCTTAGTTTGTTTTCCTGCATTACTTTCCTTACATTATGTTGTAACCGGCTTGCATGCCGAGGTAGTTAGGGAAAAACTATCTTTCCCCTTTTGTTGGGATGTCTTTCTAGTATTGAATGTTTGTTGATTTGGACTGTGGTTTTGTAAGGCCTTAAGGCCAGTTGGACTCCTTTGTAGTGTGGACAATCTCTGTGGTTTTTATTTTGTTTTCGTTGTGGTGTCTAAGTTTTGGAGTTGGGTAGTTAATATCATCTTTTAATACTGATTCTGTGGCGGTTATATGCTGTGGGGTCCCGGCCGGACCCATATTATATGGTCATTACAGGGGAGGTGTGACATCGACATCCCTAAGTGATTAATCCTGGCTACTTTACAATTCCAACTATTCAACTAAGGTCAAGTTGTTGTTTGATCAATGATGTCTATCCATTGTACTGGCAGTACTACAAATCATCATTCCAAATATGTTGTTACACCTTCTCATTTTATTCCAAGTAACATTGAGTAAGATCGACTTCAAAATTAGTGTGTTCACGACACAAAATTTTCTAACTTAGGTCTAAGGGAAATCCAAGTCCATCATTAATTTGCCCAATAAACAAAAGGTAAGCCCAAATAAACAAAAGATAAGCCCCAATAAACAAAAGATAAGCCATAATCTATTTTGGGCTAAGTATCTTCGATATCACCATGTCATATTCATACCAAATACGCAAACAATTCTTAGGGCACACAACCTTAGACTTTTCTAGGTACCTTCTACGACAACCTTATCAGGGTCAATATGTCACCCAATCCCAAACGGGTCCCTTCTGAACTTCAATTCTTATCCGACCTTCGGTGTTTTTCGTGGTGGTTGTCTCAATGTAATCATATCACCGGTATGAGGGTTGAGTCTACTAGTCTCATACCATTATGCTTATGTGTCAATCTCTCTTTCTCTATCCTCTTTGGGGTATCCTCGTACCTTCACGAAAAGTTATACCCAAGGTCTATTTCAGACTAGGTCATGGTATAAATTGTCAAGGTAAGTCACGTGTCCTAGTGGGGTTGAGTCTAACTCATTGACTAAAGGACTATCTAAAGAGATCTTTGCAGCCGGAGGTATTCCCTGCTGGGGGCAGGGTTCGTCGCAGGCTACAAAAGAAAACTTGACACTCGTAGGGGAAATTGACCAAGAAAATTCAGTTAAAAGTGGACCTTTTTCAATGTGATTCCCATATGGGCACACCACTGCTTCCGCTGCTAGTTTGTCCTCAAACTAAGCTCACGTGGGGTGGCCTAGGGTTTGTGGACTTCTTTTCTTCGGATCGAGGTTTCCCTCTGATACCACTTGTAAGACCCCATTTTTTTTCTTTTCAAGCATCCGGGTCTTAGGACCAGAACCACCATTTTGTGGTGACACCCTCGCTCGGGATGGTCGCCACTACAAAACGCCGATCCTGTCGGCCAAATCGATCACAAAGAAAAGTGCATTATAGAAGACAAGTCCACAAAATCAATATAAAATATATATAAATGTCCATATGATATAACTGAATAGGAAGATAACAAGGTACAATAATAAAGGGCTGATGTCTTGTACATCATGTCCTCACTACAAGATCACTCGCAGAAGCTAACTACTAATCTCTCACTAATCCTGAATCCTGTGCTCCTGTACTAGACTAGCCCGCCTCCGTCTGCACCGGTCTCTGGTGTTGTTGCGTCTCCACAAACCCCTAAAATGATATGGTCCGCCGACCGTCAGTTAAACTAGACTCAGCAAATCCCCCACCACTCGCCCGGTGACTCCTAGGCACCGAGCGAGAAGGATGAAGTGGAGGACAATCAAGGGGTAAAAACAAAAGAAGGTGATGGCAGATCTAGTCTATAAGAATATCTACAACTACACATGTGTATCTAAATAAATGAAGCAGTAAGTAAAGCATAGTAAAGAGCATGTAAAGAATAGTAAAGCAGTATATATAATGACAAGTAAAGTAATATAAAAGTAACCATTGATTTATAGGAATGCTTATAGACCAAGGGGTCGTTTAGCAAGGCCTATCGTATAAAAAGTCTCATACCAATTTATCGATAGGGTAGGGGTTGAAATGCAATGTTTATGCTATGACATGCAAGGTATGCAGTTTATGCTATGTTCACACAAGTGCAACTCACACACTTTGACTCTATGCGCACAGACCTTTAGTTCCCCCTTTTTGGAGCTAGCAAGACTCCCAGGATACTTCCGTAGTGGAAAACGGAAGCGGTGGGTTGGGCCTCGCCCACCTCTAGGTTGGTATTCACACTACCTAACCTAGACCTATCGTACTCCTCAATGCTAAGAACACAACAGCGGAGCTCCTACGTACTCTTACTGGCTGGACCACCAGACTTTCATGGCTAAGTGCAAATACCACACTTGCCGAGTCAACGTATTGACGTCAGTGTGAACGACCGTCCAATACCGAAGACCCACCACCTTCATGCACATGCAAACATGTTCTACTATCTACCTCCGATCCATAAGCTCCCCGGGCTAACCTGTCCGTCATCATAACCTTCCGAGCCATCGGCTCGCCGGACCAACCCGTTCGTACCAACAAACATTACTGAGTCACAAGCTCGCCAGACTAATTAGTCTACTGCTACAACCATCGAGCTTACCGCTCGTAAGACCAAACCGACTAATATAACCGTGGCAATGGAGTGTGGATGAGTGTATTATTAAGTTAATCTTTTACAACAACTTATCCCTACAATTTATGGTTAATCTTGGACTTCCGGAGGATTACCATGTAAGGGGCTCGCTACGGTATTAGGAGCTATAATGGGATGACACTCCAAAGCTCCCTTTCTCAAGACACTTAATGTTATTGTTATTTACCCATAAGAATACCCCTCTCACAATTTCACTTGAGTTAAACCTAAGTGATTTAAGACACTTTAGCTACGGGAAAGACGATCTTTCGTCAATCCCCATCACAACCTTACCCTTTACTCACCAAGCACTCTTAATCACATAAACTCATTTTGGTGACCTCAAATATCTTCATCCAAATCAGGTACACCAACTACCTCCCATTCCCACCTAATGGTCTACAAGTTATCTCCATTCTACCGTTTTACTATTCGCAGACCAAATGAGTTATATGGGTTATATAAGAGGAGGTACTACAAATATTCATCCAACTGACCCAAGATTATTACTGGGAGCCTATCATGATATCATATGACTAAATCCAGAGAATTATAATTTTCCGTATCTATTTGGCATTTAATTTTAATTTCTTCAACATTGGCCAAGTATGAAAATGAACATAAAGTGTAGTCTATCCTTATGATATGGCTCTCCAAAAATTATGATAAATCTATGATGACAAAATAACAGCAAATACATCATATCATATTTTTACGGTAAGGAATTGTCCTCTATAATTAATATTTAACATCTATCCAAATTTGTAAATTTATGATTGAACCACCAAAAATACTTACACCAAAATTATGGGAAAATTACCAGACCTTTGAATTTATCAGAAAAGTCTACTGACTAAATTATATAATTTATGAGAATCATCTTCTCACTTAAATGAATCCTTTAAGAAAACCCCAAATAAGATAAGTTGTGAAGTAGCCTACTGATTTATGTCTCCAAAAATTATATAAAAATTACCAGAGGACTTCAATATGATTAAAAAGATACTGCCAAAGTTTCATCATCATCCAAGACCATTTAAGCATGTAATTACCTCTTATAATGAATTTCTCTAAAGGGATTATGACCTAATTCAAAGGGAATAATAGTTCCTAAAATTCTTATAAAATTACCTAGGGCCTATTTACCCCCTATGAACTTATTCACCAAGTTTCATAACCATTCAAGGACTTTTGACCCTATGTCCTTCACAAGGTCTTATATGCACACCTAGGGCTAAAACTAGTGTCCTAGGGCATAACCACCTCCACACCACCCCATATCACTCTTGGAGGTGTATTAGGTGATCCTAAACCAGTGACCAAGGTTTCACTTCATGGTGATGAGTTTTGACCACCATACTCCAAGATAAACACCATGCCCTAATTTTGACCCAACTTGACCTAACTTGGGTTGACAAATTACCCAACCAAAACAGTCCCAATTGGGCTGAGATTTTTACCGAGGTCATAACATAACCCTAAGGAGCACCCACCAAAATTTGGAGGACATTGGAGGTCATTTGACCCAACAATTAATTAATAAATGATTTATGAAATTATCTCAAAAACCTTAGAAAACGGTTCTCCTAAAAATCCCATATTTGAGTATATTGTGTGGGTTTATGTAACTAGCCTAGGTTTTAAATATCAAGGCCATATAATCTACTAATAAAAAGATATTCAAGAAATGGTGGCTGTCCTACACTAGGGACCAGCCCCACTAAAATGGCTCTACATGAAGCTACATTACTCCTTTTGGGCTGAAACAAATTTTAAATTAAAGTAGACTCTAAGGGCTACAACTTTGGTGTTGGGAACTTTTTCATCAGAGGTGTTCTAGTATTTTTAATAATTAAAATGAAACACTGCTTATTATGTGACAGAAAACAATATAACACATGTAATTACATTACTGACTCTGCGTTCGGCAAAATTTTTATTGCGCTCGACGAAAGCTGAACACATCTGCGTTCGACAAAAATCTAACATGCGCTCGACGAAATGAATTCCGTTCGACGAACTCCATATTCAATTCATCGAACTCAACTATCAGATCGACGAAGCCTAAAACGCGATTGACGAAACAGTTCCATTCGACGACCTCAATTGGATCTAGGCCAAGTGGATTGGGTCCAATTTGGGCAAATTAGATCATTTTGACCTAAATTAGGGCAAGGGTAAATTGGTCAAATTGCAAGCCCCATGATGGGGCTTTTTTGTCCATTAGGCTCCTAGTATCCCTATTAGGGTAGGGGCAAGGTCACTTTGGCATGGTGGAGGCCAATTGACCCTAATTGAGTAGTTTGACCAATTTAGGGTTAATGTTGACTTTGGTCTAATTGGCCTCTTTATTTGACCCCAATGGGTCCTTGGTGCTCCAAGAGGACCCCTAATGGGTTAGGAATGTTATGGTGGGATCAAGGTTCAAAGTGGGGTCAAGGTTCAAAGTGGGGCCCCTAAATCCAATCCTAGGCTTGCTAACTGGAAATTGCTATTTACAGACCAAGGTGGTTTTCTTCTTCTTTCATAAGGCCAAGTGGTCTTTTCAAGCTTCCTAAGGTTTTTTCATGACCTATTCATGACAAAACCACTCTATGGGTCTAGCTATTTGGGGGATGTTACATCCTACATGTCCCCTTTTTCTTTGTGGGGATTGTAGCTTCTTCTTGAGATGAGGAAGATGAGTTTTTTCCTTTTACTTTCCTCCTTTTTCTGAGAATGTTCATGAAGTTCTTGGAGAATATAGTGAGCTTCACATCAGTTAGTCCCGTACTGGTGGAGATTGTTTCAGATTCTTCAACTTCAGATTCCTTATTCTTTTGGAGCTATCAGCCTTGAGGGCTACAGATTTTTCCTTGTGATTCAGTCTACAGATATCTTCTTCAGCTTTCCTGGTATTCAATTATAGCTCATAAGAGAGAAGTTTCCCAAACTGGTTTTGGCTTTCCATATTGCTCAGATTTCCTACTTACCTTATGGCACAGATTTTAGTGTCCCATTCTTTATAAAGAGATCTCAGGAATTTGTCATTAAGCTCATAATTAAAGAACACCCTTCCATAGGTTCTCAGACCATTCTTTATTCTGGAAAAAAAATCATAGCACTGGGAAATGGAATCCCTCTTGTCCTGTCTGAATGCCTCATATTCTTGATTCAGAAGGAATTTCCTAACATCCCTTAATTCAGTTGTTCCTTCCTTGTATACTACAAGAGAGTCCCACATTTCTTTGGAAGTTTTGCAATATACTAGATTTTGGAATGTAGAATCATCAATAGCGCTTACCAAAATATTTTTGGCCCTCTTGTCCATGGTGGCAAGCACTATCTCATCTTTACTCATCTCAGCATATTTCTGGGGAACTGCAGCTTCGGTGCTGGAGGATGGGGTGTTCATTGGAATGAATGGACCATCTTCAATGATCATAAAAATCCTTGGATCAGATGCCTCCATGTAAAGCTTCACCCTTTCCTTCCATATGGCAAAGTTCTCCTTTCTGTATATGGGCAATTTCATGGACCTGAGTTCTTTGTAGATCCCACCTCAGTGTTGAATCCAATAAATTGGTCTCTGTGGAGTTCGGGCCCTCAACAAGTTGGGGGATGATCTCACACTTACTTCTCCCAAGGGAGAGCGCTAGGTTAGAGGCTTAGGAACTAGAAACAAGACCAAGGGCTTTGCGAGGAGGTCCCACTACACACCCGGAAGATCTTAGAGCACTTCCCCTCCCAAGCCAATGCTAAGCTTGGGCACCTTTGGAGGCTCTCTTCACCCACACAAGAAGCTTGGTGAGAGAGAATGTAACGCCCCGGGTTTTCTTATTTTTTTTAATGAACATATGAAATTAATAATAATTATTCTAAAGCGAGATTTTTATTTAGGGCGTCGGTGTGTAGGGGCGTTACCGTTGCGTGATCGTTGTCATCATTCGGCAAGTTATTTCTAGTTGGAGGCGTAAATGCGGTAATCAGCATGTAATTGTGTATATATATACGTATAAATGTATACATATAGATATCATAGGCTTACTTGAGTATTTACTTATTAGCGTGCCACTATAAATGTATACGAATACAGTTATTTATATGTGTTTGCGTACTTGAAATTTTATAGGGGGTAGCATAAAGGTATATGTATGTACACGTATACATTAATGATTAAGATACAAAGATTGTAAATGAAGATTTATACAATCATAAGCACAATATGTACATGTATATATGCATAAAAATTTGGGCTTCATTAGGCATGTATTTAGGTAAGGTGGATACATGTGTACAATCATATCTTATATACGTGTATAAATTGTATATAAAACTTATGTATAAAAGTTATTATTATTATTATTATTATTATTATTATTATTAATAAGTTATATCTATATGTTGGCAGCCATGGTAAACCCTCCCCATTTTTCTTTCCTGGAGCGATTTCCTTCCTCTCCCCATTATATGTTGGCAAGAAACCTTTTCCTCCTCCTTCCCTTCACTTTTTGATTTCTTCTGCTTAACCGAATCTGGCTGTGATTATGGGGTATGCAAGCTCTTCTGAAGGTATGACTCTTTTACATATGGCATCAGCTTTGGGATTCACTGATGCAGTAGCATTATTTATTACCAAGACAAATCCTAATACCCCATTTAAAGGTGGTGTTACTGCTTTGCATTTTGGCAGCTAGAACTCGCCAGAATAGTAACGAAATAACAAAAAAAAATATTACTTGAAGCTGGGACTGATTTGCAAATCAAAAATAATATAAAAAAAAAGAGTCCTTTGATTACAGCCGTAAATTATAACAATAGTGAGGTGGTGACAACATATATTAGTCATGATACTAACATATGAAATACTAATGATCATGATAAGGCTCTATTCTGTGCTTTACCTAGATTTCATGCTGGAAATTCCCTGGTTTTTACACTAGAAATTTTTGGATTTCTTGGATATACCTGCTTGGTTCATTGGGCTAGTTCCTAATCCTAATCAGTTGGCTAATATTGCATTTCAAAAAAAAAATTGGATGGATAAAATGTATATATCCATGCTTATTCTGTGCATTTCCCTTGAGATTTGGATGGATAAATTAGGCATATCTATGCTAATTCTGCGCATTTCGATAGTGAGGAGTCTAATGGGTTTTACTGATCGTTCTCTGCACTCGGCATTTACTGCACTTGTCATTCTGATCATCCTCTGCTTTTCCCTTGAGCTCTGGTCATTTCCTGCACTTGTTATTCTCTGCACCCAATTTTGTTGATTTTGTTGTTTGGGAACTGATGGTCGGCTGTTCTCTTACCTAGTGCAAATTTCTTGCACCCGATTTGTTGACTCTGTTGTTTGGGAGCTGATGGTTGGCACCCGTTTTGTTGTTCTGTTGTTTGGTAGCTTTTGTTATGGCGACTATTGATTTATTTTATGTCCCTTGGTTTTATGCGGGGTTTCTCCTTAGTCTATATGTTGTTGGTTAACTCTTGGGCTTATTTAATTTAGTTAAGCATAAGTGGTCTTGCTCGGCAAATTTCCAAATCCTGCATTTCTTCTTTTGGTTGGCTAAGTTGATTATTGCGGTAGGCTAAAATTCCCTGGAAATTTCGTATTCTAAACTTCCTGACTATTTGGGAAAAATTAGATGCTAAATTTCCTGGAAATTTTCTCTTGGTAGTTCTCCGTGACCTAGCGAGGCTAGCAATTGTTTAATTCGTTGGATAAGTGGTCGAAATTCGGTTTGGGCCTTTTACTTGCTCCAGTGACCGGCAACTTTGTTCTCTTGTAGCGAATGTTAAAGTTCATCTTCCTGTGTTGATCATGAGACCCTCCTTGACCGTCAAACTAAGCTATGCTCTATTCTTGAGTTGCCTTGTAATTGGTTAGTGATCATTCGTGGTGACTTGTCATGCCTTATTCATCGTACTGTTACGAGAAGTTCGTTGGGGAGTCAAGTTTGGGCTCACCCTGTGTTCCCTTATGAAACTTCGAGTGTTGTCTAATGTTTCGAGTGTTCCCTGGCGTCCTGCACTGAGGCTCATTTTATATATTTATGTATACACACATATATTTATATACATATTTATGCACCCCTGCTTTTGGTGCTTAGTGTGAGTCTGTTGAGCGTGTGAGCTGAAAGTCACTGCCACAGTGCCTCTTTTGGGTGTTGGTTTGAGTGGATTGGAGTCACCGCCGCAGCACTCCTGTTTGGTTTTTGGGTGGCAGTGGAGCACCCTGTTTGGTTTTTGGGTGGCAGTGGAGCACCCTGTTTGGCTTTTTGGGTGACCGTGGAGCACCCTGTCTGGCTTTTTGGGTGGCAGTGGACCACCCTGTTTTCTTTTGAGCTGATCAGTCTCAAGTTATTAAAATATGTGCCTATATATATATGTGTATTATGACATGATATGTGAAACCATCACCTCTGAGTCGCAATTGCGGACAAGTGGTTGGCTGAGTTTGCTTTGGCTATTACCTTTCAGTGCAGGCTTTTCTTTTCCCCTTACCGAGTGCACTCGCTTGAGCTGGCTCGGGCTGTCGTAAGATTATTGATGTTTACCTGTTTAGTTTTCCTTTCTGCACTCTCTTATTTCTCTTACTGCTAAATCTTGGTTTTCTTGCACCCTTTTGGGCTGAGGCATTCTTTTCTTATGAATGTCTCAGGTTCAGGTCTTTAGCTGCCACAGGTGTTAGAGCAGTGTCGTTCAGGTCTCCTGTCGAGGCCCTTTCCTTCTTTTAGGTAAGAGGCAGTTTCTTTTTGTTGTTGTTTTATTTCCTTCTTTTCTATGGGTTCGTGTCAGTTGTTGACGCCCATAGCTCTAGATTTCTTGTGCTAGTTTACTTGTTGTTTGCTTTGTTGTTACTTTTGAGTACTTTACCTACTTGCTCTCTGGGAAGCTTTTTGCTAAGATGTAGTAGTTATTTTATTAATATAAAATGTCGTTCGTGCATTTCATGCTTTTAAGATAAATGTCGCATATTTTGGAAATCGTAGAAAAACCTTTTCTTACTATACTAAACTTAGATATATGCATATCATCTCTGGGATGTTCATCTTCATGCTCATGTAGGCTAAAAACAAACCTATTTTCCGCTGCGTATATATAGTTTTCTACTTGTGGACTAGATGATCCACTGGACCGAGGGACGCGGTCTTAAGTTAAAATGAAAATTTCTCTTTTAATATAAACACATATATGTCTTTTATAAATTTATCGTAAGGAGTGTCTGCCTGAGCGTCTGTAGCCGTCTCCTGCAGGCGTGGCATCACGCCGCGTATTTTCCCCTTGCTATGATAATACGTATTATATTCCTGGGAAAATGCGGGTTGTGACAGTTGGTATCAGAGGGAGGTTAGTCGGGTTGCTGTGATAGTCTGGTTGCCCGATTAACCGCCTGGTGAGAATTGTTATTCATTGCATACACACACCGAAGGGTCATCAGTATGTCTTGGCTGAAGCATGAACACTACACTCATAGCATGATAAGAAGTATACGGGGCATATTATGTAGTATGGGATGCATAATATGTGTTTGTATATGGATCCTCATAGGTGACAACATACGACTGTTATGTAGTATGGGATGCATAACGTAGGTCGCATGCGTGTCCATTAGCTCGTTTTTCTTTTTCGTTACATGCGATAATATGTAGTATGGGATGCATAAGATCGCATGTGTACGCCGCTCATAACATGCATTAAGGCCTTTTTAGATTGCATAGCACTGCATATGCATCATAACATAGCATTTGCACACGTGCCAAGCTAAAAACATACATGATGACGCTTGTACACACATGATTTGAAATAAAATTGGGCATTCATGCATTTATATTTTATGCACATAAGTTGATAGGATGATGATATACCATCCTAAGTTAAGCATGACATCATTTCATGAATTCCCAGAGCAAGGTAACAGCAAGAGCAAGTATCTACTCTTTCCTGGTCTGTATCGAGTTAGGAAATTCTAGTTCCTAGTTGTTGCGTCTTAAGCCAGGTGTATTGAGGTGTTCGTTCGTAATTGCAGTCGATGACTCCTGAGCGTCGTGCGTCGGAGTTGACTCCCCAGTCAGAGGGTGAGTCTTTGGGTGCGCGCAGTGAAGCGGTAATTGAGGAATTGCGTCAGAGTATCGAGGTGTTGTCGAGGCAAGTGGCCGAGATGCGGGCTCAGATCCAGTTTTTGATGGCGGCTACTTTTGGGCAGCAGCCTGAGGCGCAGGACCCTGTGGTGGTTCAGGAGGCAGTGTCGGGAAGGAAAAAGAGGAAGGTGGATAATAGTGGCAGCCCTGCCCCAAGAAAGAAGGGCAGGTAGGAGTTGGATCTTCAAGGTGCTCCGAAGAATATCAGTTACTGCACTTTTTGCAGAAAGATGGGGCACGATCTTATCCAGTGTTGGAGGAAGGACAAGTCCTGTGAGTATTGTGGGCAAAGAGGGCATGATGCGACTCATTGCCGGTTGAAGGATAGGGCATGTTTTCAGTGCGAGCAGAAAGGTCATGTGAAATTTCGGTGTTCGCAGTTCTAGTTGGCCGGCCAGCAGCTAACTCTTGCGGCTCTGGCACCGCCACCGCCTCAGCAACGGCAGTTAGAACGAGGAGAGGCCGAGTTAAATGCAGTAGCAAAGGAAGGGGAGCAGTTTTCCCCCTCGGTAATCCCAGGTTAGATTCTAATCTAATTCCTAACTTTCAGCTTTGGTTCTAGTTTATTTTCGCTCGTTTAGTTGCGTATCCGACCTTATAGGAGAGTTTAAGGTATATTACCTTTAGGCGCGCATTCCTGCTCGATTCTGGTCCTACCCTCTCGTGCGTGGCTAGGTCTTTAGTAGAGCGTCTTGGTTTGACCTTGATCGGGTTGGTGATTCCCTTAGTGTTAAGTTTCCCTTTTGTTGTTTCTGTGGTGTCGAATCAGGGCTTTCAGAGTTGTCCTGTCTTCTTAGGTGGTTTCGTAACTTTTGCCAATCTAAAGGTGCTAGACCTGGAATTTTCATTGTGTTTTTGGGTTTGGGCTGGTTGTCCAGGTTTGATGCTGTTATCCAACGCAAGGTAAAGCGTTTGGTCTTCGAGATGGACATCGGTCAACCCTCATGCGTGTTTGGTTTTCCGCGCTATGTTTTCCCCGGTTATTTCCGCGATGTGTGTAAGGAGCCTTAGTTCTCCAATGGTGTTGCTTATCTTGCTTCTACGCTAGAAACCGTCTTCAGTTTGTTGTGTATCAAGGATTTACTTCCCTATGGTGCGAGATCTCGATGATGTCTTCGTCGTTAGTCTCCCTGGTTTTCTACCTGTGAGAGTTAGGAGTTTGTTTCTGACCTTGAGCCGGGTACCCGACCTATTGCTAAGGCACCGTACACTTTGGCCCCACGGGTCTTGCGAGAGTTGCGCACTCAGTTGGATGAGTGGTTGCAATGTGGTTTTACCTGGCCTAATTATTCGCCCTGAAGTGCTCCCGGCTTGTTCGTGAAGAAGAAAGGTAGTTCGGTGAGATTGTGTATCGATTATCGAGAGCTGATCAAGATGACCATCAAGAACAGGTATCCGTTGCCTCAGATTGATGATTTGCTTGATCAGTTGCGTGGTAGTTCGGTGTTTTCGAAGATTTATCTTCGTTCAGGCTACCATCAGTTGAGGATCCACGAGTCGGATGTTCCGCGATCTGTTTCAGTTCTCGGTCTGGACATATCGAGTTCTTGGTAATGCCCTTTTCTTTTTGGGGTAGACATATCCGCATCAGCTTTCCTATCCCTTTTCGGTTAACGTTTCTATCTAGCGAGTGTAAGCTTACCTCTCCCTTTGCTCTTTTATTCATTGTGTTCTGAGTCTAGGTCTAAGTTTCGGGTCGAAACTTTTGTTAGGAGGGGTGGTTGTAACGCCCCGGGTTTTCTTATTATTTTTTTTAATGAACATATGAAATTAATAATAATTATTCTAAAGCGAGATTTTTATTTAGGGCGTCGGTGCGTAGGGGCGTTACCGTTGCGTGATCGTTGTCGTCGTTCGGCAAGTTATTTCTAGTTGGGGAAGTAAATGCGGTAATCAACATGTAATTGTGTATATATATACGTATAAATGTATACATATAGATATCATAGGCTTACTTGAGTATTTACTTATTAGCGTGCCACTATAAATGTATACGAATACAGTTATTTATATGTGTTTGCGTACTTGAAATTTTATAGGGGGTAGCATAAAGGTATATGTATGTACACGTATACATTAATGATTAAGATACAAAGATTGTAAATGAAGATTTATACAATCATAAGCACAATATGTACATGTATATATGCATAAAAATTTGGGCTTCATTAGGCATGTATTTAGGTAAGGTGGATACATGTGTACAATCATATCTTATATACGTGTATAAATTGTATATAAAACTTATTTATAAAAGTTTTTATTATTATTATTATTATTATTATTATTATTATTATTATTATTATTATTATTATTATTATTATTATTATTATTATTATTATTATTATTATTAAGTTATATCTATATGTTGGCAGCTATGGTAAACCCTCCCCATTTTTCTTTCCTGGAGCGAATAAACCCTCCCCATTTTTCTTTCCTGGAGCGATTTCCTTCCTCTCCCCTTTCCCCGATAACCCTCCTCCCCTTCCCGATTTTCTTTTTTTTTTCTGTCGTGAGTGCGGGAGCCGCGAGCTAGGGCTTCGTCGGTGGCGCCGGTGGTCGGGGAGCTTGGCCGTCGGAGTGGTCGGAGCTCTCGCCGGTGCGGGATCTGGTAGGCTCGGCGAGTCCTTTGTCGGAGGGGGCAGGATTCTTCGTCGCCGGGGCTAGGTTTTCAGCAAGCTTTCCGCGATCCGGCGAGTCTCCGTTTGACCTAAAGGCAAGAAACCTTTTCCTCCTCCTTCCCTTCACTTTTTGATTTCTTCTGCTTAACCGAATCTGGCTGTGATTATGGGGTATGCAAGCTCTTCTGAAGGTATGACTCATTTACATATGGCATCAGCTTTGGGATTCACTGATGCAGTAGCATTATTTATTACCAAGACAAATCCTAATACCCCAGTTAAAGGTGGTGTTACTTCTTTGCATTTGGGCAGCTAGAACTCGCCAGAATAGTAACGAAATAACAAAAAAAAATATTACTTGAAGCTGGGACTGATTTGCAAATCAAAAATAATATAAAAAAAAGAGTCCTTTGATTACAGCCGTAAATTATAACAATAGTGAGGTGGTGACAACATATATTAGTCATGATACTAACATAGGAAATACTAATGATCATGATAAGGCTCTATTCTGTGCTTTACCTAGATTTCATGTTGGAAATTCCCTGGTTTTTACACTAGAAATTTCTGGATTTCTTGGATATACCTGCTTGGTTCATTGGGCTAGTTCCTAATCCTAATCAGTTGGCTAATATTGCATTTCAAAAAAAAATTGGATGGATAAAATGTATATATCCATGCTTATTCTGTGCATTTCCCTTGAGATTTGGATGGATAAATTAGGCATATCTATGCTAATTCTGCGCATTTCGATAGTGAGGAGTCTAATGGGTTTTACTGATCGTTCTCTGCACTCGGCATTTACTGCACTTGTCATTCTGATCATCCTCTGCTTTTCCCTTGAGCTCTGGTCATTTCCTGCACTTGTTATTCTCTGCACCCAATTTTGTTGATTTTGTTGTTTGGGAACTGATGGTCGGCTGTTCTCTTACCTAGTGCAAATTTCTTGCACCCGATTTGTTGACTCTGTTGTTTGGGAGCTGATGGTTGGCACCCGTTTTGTTGTTCTATTGTTTGGTAGCTTTTGTTATGGCGGCTATTGATTTATTTTATGTCCCTTGGTTTTATGCGGGGTTTCTCCTTAGTCTATATGTTGTTGGTTAACTCTTGGGCTTATTTAATTTAGTTAAGCATAAGTGGTCTTGCTCGGCAAATTTCCAAATCCTGCATTTCTTCTTTTGGTTGGCTAAGTTGATTATTGCGGTAGGCTAAAATTCCCTGGAAATTTCGTATTCTAAACTTCCTGACTATTTGGGAAAAATTAGATGCTAAATTTCCTGGAAATTTTCTCTTGGTAGTTCTCGGGGACCTAGCGAGGCTAGCAATTGTTTAATTCGTTGGATAAGTGGTCGAAATTCGGTTTGGGCCTTTTACTTGCTCCAGTGACCGGCAGCTTTGTTCTCTTGTAGCGAATGTTAAAGTTCATCTTCCTGTGTTGATCATGAGACCCTCCTTGACCGTCAAACTAAGCTATGCTCTATTCTTGAGTTGCCTTGTAATTGGTTAGTGATCATTCGTGGTGACTTGTCATGCCTTATTCATCGTACTGTTACGAGAAGTTCGTTGGGGAGTCAAGTTTGGGCTCACCCTGTGTTCCCTTATGAAACTTCGAGTGTTGTCTAATGTTTCGAGTGTTCCCTGGCGTCCTGCACTGAGGCTCATTTTATATATTTATGTATACACACATATATTTATATACATATTTATGCACCCCTGCTTTTGGTGCTTAGTGTGAGTCTGTTGAGCGTGTGAGCTGAAAGTCACTGCCACAGTGCCTCTTTTGGGCTGTTGGTTTGAGTGGATTGGAGTCACCGCCGCAGCACTCCTGTTTGGTTTTTGGGTGGCAGTGGAGCACCCTGTTTGGTTTTTGGGTGGCAGTGGAGCACCCTGTTTGGCTTTTTGGGTGACCGTGGAGCACCCTGTCTGGCTTTTTGGGTGGCAGTGGACCACCCTGTTTTCTTTTGAGCTGATCAGTCTCAAGTTATTAAAATATGTGCCTATATATATGTGTGTATTATGACATGATATGTGAAACCATCACCTCTGAGTCGCAATTGCGGACAAGTGGTTGGCTGAGTTTGCTTTGGCTATTACCTTTCAGTGCAGGCTTTTCTTTTCCCCTTACCGAGTGCACTCGCTTGAGCTGGCTCGGGCTGTCGTAAGATTATTGATGTTTACCTGTTTAGTTTTCCTTTCCGCACTCTCTTATTTCTCTTACTGCTAAATCTTGGTTTTCTTGCACCCTTTTGGGCTGAGGCATTCTTTTCTTATGAATGTCTCAGGTTCAGGTCTTTAGCTGCCACAGGTGTTAGAGCAGTGTCGTTCAGGTCTCCTGTCGAGGCACTTTCCCTCTTTTAGGTAAGAGGCAGTTTCTTTTTGTTGTTGTTTTATTTCCTTCTTTTCTATGGGTTCGTGTCAGTTGTTGACGCCCATTGCTCTAGATTTCTTGTGCTAGTTTACTTGCTGTTTGCTTTGTTGTTACTTTTGAGTACTTTACCTACTTGCTCTCTGGGAAGCTTTTTGCTAAGATGTAGTAGTTATTTTATTAATATAAAATGTCGTTCGTGCATTTCATGCTTTTAAGATAAATGTCGCATATTTTGGAAATCGTAGAAAAAACCTTTTCTTACTATACTAAACGTAGATATATGCATATCATCTCTGGGATGTTCATCTTCATGCTCATGTAGGCTAAAAACAAACCTATTTTCCGCTGCGTATATATAGTTTTCTACTTGTGGACTAGATGATCCACTGGACCGAGGGACGCGGTCTTAAGTTAAAATGAAAATTTCTCTTTTAATATAAACACATATATGTCTTTTATAAATTTATCGTAAGGAGTGTCTGCCTGAGCGTCTGTAGCCGTCTCCTGCAGGCGTGGCATCACGACGCGTATTTTCCCCTTGCTCTGATAATACGTATTATATTCCTGGGAAAATGCGGGTTGTGATAGAGAAGCCAAGAGAGAAGTCCCTCCAAATGGTGCCCCCTTGGTCCTATTTATAGATTTCTGAACTTGGTCTTCCAATAGCCAAATTTTGGCCTACGAGATTACAAAAATACCCCCAGGTTTGGCCTTCCAATAGCGAAATCCTGACATTCCGAGGTGCTAAGCGCAGACCCCCCCCCCCTTTGGGGCTGGGCGAGAGGGGGCCAGCGACCTCCTCCCCTCGCCCCCCTAGCTGGGGCGGGGCGAGACCAGGAGGCTGCCCCCTCAGTCTCGCCCCCCTGCTGGGGCGGGGGAGAGAGGGGGCCAGCGGCCTCCTCCCCTCGCACCCCTAGCTGGGGCAGGGTGAGACCAGGAGGCTGCCCCCCTCAGTCTCGCCACCCTGCTGGGGCGCGGGTGAGGGGGGCCAGTGGCCTCCTCCCCTCGCCCTCCTAGCTGGGGAGGGGCAAGACCAGGAGGCCGCCCCACTCAGTCTCGCCCCCTGCTGGAGCGAGGGCGAGAGGGACACAGCGGCCTCCTCACCTCACCCCCCTAGTTGGGGCGGGGCGAGACCAGGAGGTCGCCCCCCTCAATCTCGCCCCCCACTGCTGGGGAGGGGGCGAGAGGGGGCCATCGGCCTCCTCCCCTCACCCCCCTAGCTGGGGCGAGGCAAGACAAGGAGGCCGCCCCCTCAGTCTCGCCCCCCCTGCTGGGGCGGGGGTAAGGGGGGCTAGCGGCCTCCTCACCTCGCCCCCCCTAGCTGGGGCAGGGCGAGACCAGGAGGCCGCCCCCTTAGTCTCGCCCACCTGTTGGGGAGGGGGCGAGAGGTGGCCAGCGGCCTCCTCCCCTCGCCCCTAGCTTGGGCGGGATGAGTCTAGGAAGCTGCCCCCCTCCCCCCCTCAGTATCTCCCCCCTGCTGGGGCAGGGGCGAGGGGTGGTAGTGGACTCCTCCCCTCACCCCCCTGGCTGGGGTGGGGCAAGACCAGGAGGCCGCTGCCCTCAGTCTCGCCCCCCCTATTTTGGCGGGGGCAAGGGGGGGCCAGTGTCCTCCTCCCCTCGCCCCCTAGCTGGGGCGGGGCGAGACCAGTAGGCTTCCCCCCTCAGTCTCGCCCCCCCTGCTGGGGCGGGGGCGAGGGGGGGGGGGGGGGGGGGGGGGGGGCAGCGGCCTCCTCCACTCGCCCCCCTAGATGGGGCGGAGCGAGACCAGGAGGCCGCCCCCCTCAGTCTCGCCCCCTGCTGGGGTGGGGCGAGATGGGGCCAGCGGCCTCCTCCCCTCGCCCCCTAGCCGGTTGAGCGTGCGGGAGGCCTTCGCCTCCACCGCTCCCCTCCTCTCTCCATGCCCTGGACCATACTGGAAAATAATGCCTTATAAGACCCCTCAGGTCCCGGGAGCGCACTCGAACAATACAAGGTTGTACACAATCCCCGCTCTTTTCGAGCGGGGCGCACGCTCGGATAGAAAAGTCCAACCCTACATATTCGGCGAGTGGCGGTAAGTGAAATTGAGAAGTCCCCGCATCGTCCCGTTGAAAGTTTACCCAAGCTTCCCCGAGAGTCCATCCTACCCTGCCGGCTAGTGAGAGCCAGGCTAGCGGAGCAACCTCAGGGAAAAACACTTAGCCTCCCTGAGAGGCCATCCGACCCTGCCGGCTAGTGAGAGCCCGACTAGCGGAGACACCTCGGGGGAAAAATACTTAGCCTCCCCGAGAGGCCATCCTACCCGGCAAGCTAGTGAGAGCCCGGCTAGAGGAGCCACCTCGGGTGAAAAACATTTTGAAAACCTCCGGCCACCGAGCAGTTCCTGGCCCTACCAGCTAGGTGGGAGCCTGGTCAGCGGACCAGCATCGGGGTTAAGTACTTTCCTTCCTACCTCTGAGCGGTTCTCGGCCCTGCCAGCGAGGTGGGATCCTGGTCAGCGGGCCAGCATCGGGTCTAAGTGCTTCCCTTCCCGCCTCCGAGCGATTCCCGGCCCTGCCAGCTTGGTTGGAGCCTGGTCAGCGGGCCAGCGTCGGGGCTAAGTGTTTTCCTTCCTGCCTCCGAGCGGTTCCCGGCCCTGCCAGCTAGGTGGGAGCCTGTTCAACGGGCCAACATCGGGGCTAAGTGCTTTCCTTCTTGCCTCCGAGCGGTTCCTGGCCCTGCCAGCTAGGTGGGAGCCTGGTCAGCGGGGCAGCATCAGGGCTAAGTTCTTTCCTTCCTGCCTCCGAGCGGTTCCCGGCACTGCCATCTAAGTCGGAGCCTGGTCAGCGGGCCAGCATCGGGGCTAAGTGCTTTCCTTCCTGCCTCCGAGCGGTTCCCGACCCTGCCAGCTAGGTGGGAGCCTAGTCAGCGGGCCAGCATCGAGGCTAAGTGCTTTCCTTTCTGCATCCAAGCGGTTCCCGGCCCTGCCAGCTAGGTGGGAGCCTTGTCAGCAGGCCAGCATCATGGCTAAGTGCTTTCTTTCCTGCCTCCGAGCGGTTCCCGGCCTTGCCAGCTAGGTGGGAGCCTGGTCGGTGGGCCAGCATCGGGACTAAGTGCTTTCCTTCCTGCCTCTGAGCGGTTCCCGGCCCTGCCAGCTTGGTGGGAGCCTGGTCAGCGGGCCAGTATCGGAGCTAAGAACCTTGAGAACTTCCTGCCACCGAGCGGTTTTCGACACTGCCAGCTAGGTGGGAGCCTGGTCTGCGGGCCAGCATCGGGGCTAAGTATTTTGAAAAAAATTCATTACATTAATCATCCCAATACATGCGAGAAAAACTAAGCATGGATACGAAACATCGCATTATGTGGACTTAAGGGTAGAAAAAACTAAGTATGGAAACCAAACTTGGTCTCCTACTCCCAAGCTTGTTCTTCCTCGACCTCTTTTGGTTGTTGTTGTTGCTGCCTTGGACCCCTTGCCTCCCTCATTTCCAAGATCAGGGCAGGTGGACGTCGTGTGACCCTCCTCCTCGTGGAAGTCACAATAGGGTAACTCGACCACATCCCATCTTCTTCCTCTTCTTTCTTCTTTCCTAGATCTCCTCCTTCTTCCTCCCCCAATTTCCATGGTTTGCTGAGGTGGTGGAGAGGGTGCCTTCAGTCACTTCCTCCACCCTGGGGGGTCGGGCCACTCTCCCTAGAAGTTTCCCTCTTCATGGTCGAACCTCCTCTTGGGAGCCTCTACTTTCACCCCCTGCTGCCTTGCCTCCGGATCACTCAGCTTGGCCAACCTTCTTGTGAACCCCAGGTTGGACTCCTCACTTTCGATTTCTTCCGCCGCCCTCTCCATCAATTCTTCAAAGGATAAAGGGGCCTTCCGATTCAGGTCCATTTTGAAGAACCCCTCCCGCAGCCCCACTATGAAGGCAAGATGGAAGGTGAACCCGGGCACCTCCTGGGCTTGCAGGACCTCTTCCTGGAATCTGTCCGTATAGCTTCCCAACGTCTCCTCTGTTGGAACATGGTCTTCTGCATCTCCTAGTTTGAGAATAACAAATCCTATGTGTATTTGATCTTGTGTGTTCAAGTGTGCAGGTTTGCTAGGTCCACATAACTCAAAGAGTACACATGATGACTACCCCCAAAATTGAGGCTGGAATTCGAAAGTGGCCACTAGCGCCGGCGGTAGTGATAGCGTCGGGCGCTAGCGTTGAATAGCGCAATTCCGGCGGCGTTTATAGAAGGCGCTAACGCCGGGCGGTAGCTGATAGCGCCGGCGGTAGCGGAGCGCACAGAAGGAATAGAGCAAGAGGTTGCCGCAGATTGGAGATTCTGCCGCGCAAAACATTTCTTAATCCGGGCTAGCGCCGGCGGTAGCGCTTGGGCTATAAAAGTACCCCCTCTCCTCGTGATTTGATACACCTATTACATACATCTCAGAGAGAGAGTGCTAGAATTCCAGAGGCCTTTCCTTGGCCGAAATATGACGGGCTAACGAAGTGCTGCCAACTTCTGAAGGAGAAACTCCATCACGCCGGATCCAAACGAAGTCCGCTTCAACAACGCTGATTCTACAGCGGATCTTCGTCTCCAACTTTAGAAGTTCATCTATAGGGAGTTTTTATTATTGTTATCTTTTTATTTCCCTTCTTTCCTTGTAAACGATTAGTGAAATCGCCTCGTGTTGGCGACTAGGTCTTGGGGTAGACTTAGGGCTGAAATTCGCCTTGTGTTGGCGACTAGGTCTGGGTTAGACTTAGGGGGTAATTCGCCTCGTGTTTGCGACTAGGTCTAGGGAGTAGATCTAGGGGGTGCTCGAGGCCTTTCTGGGGATAGATTGGCCAGAGCGGCCTTAGGCCGTATCTGGGGAGAGATCGGCTAAAGCCAACCGGTTCGTGGGGATACGAGTCGGTATAGAAAACGAAAAAGAACTATTATTATTCGCCTCGATTTCTAGCGTCATAGAAATCCATTTTTGTAATCAATTTTATTAATAGTAATCATGTCTCTACTTTTGTAATAAAATTGATTTTGTTCTTCATTCATCCAAATTGTTTATTATCCTCTTTTGATCATAAATCAATTTAGATCGCTATTCAAAATTATTACTTTAATCTTGCAATAATTCTAAGTTTTCTAATTATAATCTTAAATTTTTGAAAACCCTTATTCACCCCCCCCCCCCCCCCCCTCTAAGGGCGCCTACCGATCCAACAAGTGGTATCAGAGCTAGGTTTTATTACAATCGGCTTAACAACCAGGAATAATGGCGTCTCATGATCTCGCTTCTACTAGTGGGGGAAATTTTTGTGAAGAGGAAAAATCACTTGCACCACCTTTATTTGAAGGGACAAATTATAAAGGATGGAAAATTTTAATTGAAAATTTATTAAAACTTTAGACATCGAAGTTTGGAATTTTGCCATAGCGAGACCTGCAAATGAATCAAATAAAAAAGAAATTCAATTAAATGCAAAAGCTAAACATTATTTATTTTGCGGTCTATCTAATGAAGTTTTCAAATTAATATATTGCTTTTCAAGTGCATATAAAGTATGGCATTTTCTTGAAGAAATGTATGATTCTCCATCTACAGGTACGGAACAATCATAGGAACCGGAGAATACGCTAGCGTGCACAAATCTTCAAGAATGCCCTTCTCATGACGGATCAATGGAGCACATATCAAATGGAAGAAAAGAAGAAGTACTATCTTTGGAAGGAGGACTAGAAGGCGATAAAGAAACTTCACATCTTACCCCTTCCGATAGCGCTGTAAAAATGTCTAACCCCACTTCTTATTTCCATATACTAAAAATTGCAAAAAGAAAAATGAAGAAATTAAAGATTGAAAATAAGAATAATTTTAAACCAATGTTTGAATGGCGGCCAAAAGTTAAAGATGAAACACAAACTCAAAACAAAAGGGCCCACTCAATCATATCTCCCCAAAAGAAAACACGATATATTTGGGTACCCAAAGGAACCGTCACTACCGGTCCTCTTTGGATACCTAAATTTCTTATTCATTAGTATCCCATCATTTGCATGAAGTAGAAATCAATTAAAAATGAAATATGATTTCTCTACTTCATGATATGCTTAAACCTTCTTTTAATTTATTTTAGTTTGTCTTTCTTTTAAACTATCATGCCATGGTCATCTTATATAGTATTGGAAATATGATTTTATCTCATAAAGCTTAATGAGTTTATAAATAATTTTTGATCAAAATTCAAAGTCATATTTTATTGATGACCTATCTATCTCTCTTATATTCATTATCTATAAATATCTTATATTATCTATATAAATAAAATTCTAAATTTGTTATGAGATATTTATCTATATTAAAAAGAAAAACACATAAGACATATTGAAAGATTAATTGTCATAAATATTAATGCCACACACACCACCATGATCTATTGATATCGTTTGCTAAAATTCTCTAAAATCATAATTCATATCAAGAATCATCTATAAACAACTATCACATTTTATATAATGACAATTGGTATTATAATTGCTTACTATGGTTGGTATATTGTGTGTAGTATGATTTATTTCAAGTTTAGACCTTAGAATCATCTAAATATCAATAAGATGAAATCAAATAAAATCTTCACTTCATACTAGGTCTATAAATTGAAACACTATCGAACTGTGGTATAACATTAAACACTAACATTATCACCTAAAGAATACTTATGTCTATGTTAGGCTTTATATGTTTACCAAGGTATACATGCTGAGTTTTGTCTTATCTAGGGCTTATCCGTGACATTTTTTGCATAAAACATCATATTTAAATCATACTTATTTGGCTTATTCGATCATGATATCTTGTGATTACATTCTCTCAACTTATATCATATTGATAAATATAAACCTTAGAAAGATGAAAATGAAAATATAATAGTTTATATCTCATGGAAATTTATTTGGTAAAAGTATATACAAAATCGCTATTGTTTCATGCAATTTAGACATCTCCTAAAACTTTGCAATTTCTGCATGAAACTACTATTGGGACACTTAATCAAGACCACCAATCAAAATTTTCAAAATCCTGAAAAATCACTTACTGTTTCCCGCGCTAGCGCTAGCGCAGGCGCTAGCGTCGATGTTCGAATTTATGTGATTTTAAAAGTTTCAAAAATTTCTAAAAATATGTTGATCTATATGTACTATTTAGTTTTGCACATCTGATTTTCTTTTATTTTTGAAAAATCAAATACAAAAATAGAAAATTCAAATTACAAAAAATTATATGTTTTGTCTTAGTGTTTTTGTCATTTACTTAAAGTCTATTTTTAAAAAACAAATACAAAAATACAAAACTTTAAAACAATCAAAAACACTGTATGGATTTTTTCTGTGAAAATCAAGCATGATTTGATATATTATTTAGAACTTCTACAATATTACAATTTATCTTTTCAAACTACTTTAAACATTGTTTTCATCATGCTTTGATATATCTATGAATATGTGCATCAATTATATTTTAAAAGGGTGTGTAGAATCTTGCTTAGCATGCCTCTAAGTATGAGTAAATGTTTTATGTTTGATAATGATATTTATTCACTCACCTTTTTGGCATTGTCTACATATGTACTTAATCTAAGAATGCTTGTGTATGTTTTGTATTAGTACAATAAATTAAAATTGCACAAGTATCTTACCTACACTCCTTTATTTGCACTTTTAAAAGTTAAGAAAAGTGGTTATCTTTTTCATAAATTATATTGGTTTGCAAAACAAGTGTATTCGGAGAACTTTGTACAAAACAAAAATCATAAAATAAATGACAAAGATAACTCCACCAAGCACTACTTGAACCTCCTGATAAGTCTTGTTGCGGCTTCTCAACGCCCTCGGTAGACCGGTTTCAACTCGGTCCGTCTTAGCCCGGGCGGTCGAGCGCGCACACAGTCAGAATGTTGCAGAGAGAAAATGCAGAAAATGGTACACACAGATCTTTAGCGTGGAAAACCCTCCAAAGGGTGAAAAACCACGTGGCCGGGACGGTGCTGGCCGAAATCCACTATGTTGTGCTGTTACAGGGCTTTCTTGGAGAATGCGAGGGCGACAGGCCGCACCTCGTTACAATTGTGGGGGAGAGAGAAAGAGACTCCGCGGGTGACAGGCCACCACTTGGGGGTTTAGTGCCTTGCTTCGTGTCTGGTGTGGCTGCACGCTCGCTGGATGAGCACTTTACGGAACACTTCAGCTTTGTCGTTCGGGCACGAGGCGCTCGCCCAGAGTGGCGCAGCACTTCTTCTTGGATGTGCGGCGTTCGCAGGAGAAACCTGGCAGTTAGTAAAAAGAGGTGGCGGAGTGATGGAGTGTAGAGAGAGAAGCTCTGAAGGGAGGAGGAAACTTAGAGAGAGAGAGAGGGAGAGAATCCCAGCTCCCTATGAAGACCCTTGGGGGTCTATTTATAGGCTTGGGAGGCGGAAGTTACGGTGGTTATGGCGGATAACCACCAAATGGATGACCGAGATCGTTTATGACGATCGAAGGGTCGTGATCGTGTGAGATGATCGGAGGGCCACGGGGGCTCGGAGAGATCCGGCGGTGGAGAGTGAAGGGCGGCCGGCGGTGGCCGGTGGGGCCGGCCGGAGGAGGCCGGCCGGCGGCGGCGGGGGGCCGGCCGGCCGGGGGTGGCCGGCCGGAGGAGGCCGGCCGGCGGCGGCGGCCGGCCGGAGAGGGCCGGCCGGAGGAGGCCGGCCGGCGGTGGCGGTCGGCCGGAGGGGGCCGGCCGGAGGAGGCCGGCCGGCGGCGGCGGCCGGCGGCGGTCGGCCGGCGGTCGGCCGGCGGCGGGTGTCCGGCCGGCGGCGGCCGGCCGGCGGTGGAGGCGGTCGGCCGGCGGCGGCCGGCCGACGGTGGTGGTTGGCCGGCGGCGGCCGGTGGTTGGCGGTGGTCGGGATCCCGTGCGAGGTGGTTGGGATCCCGCGCGGGGTGGTTTGGATCGGCGCGTGGTAGTTCGGATCCTACACGCGGGAGTGGGATCCGATGCGCGGAGGTGGGATCCGGTGCGTGGCGGTTTCGGGATCCGGCGCGCCGTAATGGGATCCGGCGCGCGTGAATGGGATCCGGTGCGCGGTGGTTACGGACTTTTTCCATAAATAGGGGGATCCCATCAAGTCTTAATAAGCGTTGTGAGGTTGAGCACCTTGGAACAATAGTAAAGTGTCTTGTGCAAACCATATCTTTCTTTCAAAATAAAAACCACTTACTCTTAAGTACACCGGATCACAAATCTCAAAACATTAAAAATAAAATCTGTGATCCCCCAAGCACTACTTTGCACCCTGATAAGTCTTAATGAGCATTGTGTTTGCAAAGCACCTTGGTTGCTGTACATTTTTTTGTGCATTAAAGTGTGTGGAAGTAAAATTATTTGTGTTTTATTGTGTACTTACTTGACATATCTCTTGTATTTTTGATTAAAACACTTGTATACTCTACTCAAAAATACACTTATGTGCACATTATTATCTTCCATAACACTTCTTCTCATGAGTATTGGATCCTAATGTTAATTCTATACTATTCTTTACTTATGAAATGCACTAGATAACCTAGCATGCTTTCTACGATGTTTGGTATGATTTGAAATTGTGAATTAAAATAACATTGTAGTAATCTCTTTGTGATAATATTATTTCATGCTTGGCTATTTTTTGTCAACCATAAAAGATTTTCATTGAAACATGATTTACATAAACATCTTCTTTTTTAAATTAAACTCATATATCTTTTTATGGATTATCCTTAATTACTATAAGATATTTCTTGTATTTCTACATGTCTTCCGCACCATCACCATATAACTTTTACCTTGCGTTTTCACGCTTATATCATGTCTTAAATCTCAATTTTTCTTAAAAACAAAGTGGTAGACTTGCTTGGTAGAATTTATATTGGTTGTTCTAACATGCATATCTTTTTCATACTAAAAACTCTGATTTATAAACTTTTATGTTAAACACTCCTCCAACAAATGAAATATTGCTTATAAAAACATCTTCTTATTATTGAATTTCAAATCAAATTTCACTTTTGAGGATGTTGTTTCTTGATTCCAAAATGCTTTAACTCTTATGTTTATAAAGTTAGTTTTTGAAACTCAAAACATCTCCTGTTTAAACTTAAACTCTTATTTAGTATTATGATGTTTCTTTTTCGAAATCTTCCGCAATGCTCAAACTCTGATTCATTCATGATTTTCATTATAGCTATGTGAGTGTCTTTCATAAATAAAAATATAAATCCATATTCTATAAAACTTCCCATTAGATTTAAATGATTAATGTTTCCAATAATTGTTATCCATGACTTCATTTCTCACCATAGCGGGGGCGTAGGGTTGTAGACATTAGATAACCTTATCTCTAGTCATGTCTTGTCCTTAACCGGGGAGGGTTCCAGTGGGGCCTTGCGAGGCACTGGGGGGAAAGAGTGTTAGGTTAAGTGTTTGTCTATTGTTTGCATATGGGACTAACACCCCAACCTACGACATGTTTGCAGCTCCTCATGCCCATCCGTCACTTAGTACGGGGATAGGGTGTAGTCGTATTGTCTGGGTAGATCGATTATTTGGAAATCATTACCTTTTATGCTTAAAACTCTTATATAAAGGGGAAATCATTACTTTTGTTCAAACTAAAAACTCTGATATATTTTATACAAAAATTATTCTAACAAGTGGCTCTAAAACTCCTTATCTTTTTTCTCACCAAGAAGCTCGATCATGCTATATCTTATTATCGCTCTGTTCTGTGGTGCCTCCTAACCCACTTTTGCTAATAACAAAGGGGGAGAACTAACATGATAAAAATGCAAAAGGGGGAGAGCTAAATATAATCCGCTATCAAAACCCAACATGATTAATTAAGATGATAGCTTACATATTAGGAGAGCATTCACTTAGGGGGAGCATATAATTAGGTGGAGCAATTCCGAAATGCTAATATATTAATTATCCTAAGTCATCACTCTCACACAAACACAAATAGGATTTCACCATGCTTATCTATTAATGCTCTGATTTATCATTAATGGATTTGTTATTATCAAAAGGGGGAGTTTGTTGGAACATGGTCTTCCACATCTCCTAGGTTTGAGAATAACAAATCCTATGTGTATTTGATCTTGTGTGTTCAAGTGTGCAGGTTTGCTAGGTCCACATAAATCAAAGAGTACACATGATGACTGCCCCCAAAATTGAGGCTGGAATTCGAAAGTGGCCACTAGCGCCGGGCGCTAGCGTTGAATAGCGCAATTCCGGCGGCGTTTATAGAAGGCGCTAACGCCGGGCGGTAGCTGATAGCGCCGGCGGTAGCGGAGCGCACAGAAGGAATAGAGCAAGAGGTTGCCGCGGATTGGAGATTCTGCCGCGCAAAACGTTTCTTAATCCGGGCTAGCGCCGGCGGTAGCGCTAGCGCCGGCGGTAGCGCTAGCGCCAGCGGTAGCGCTTGGGCTATAAAAGGACCCCCTCTCCTCGTGATTTGATACACCTATTGCATACATCTCAGAGAGAGAGTGCTAGAATTCCAGAGGCCTTTCCTTGGCCGAAATATGACGGGCTAACGAAGTGCTGCCAACTTCTAAAGGAGAAACTCCATCACGCCGGATCCAAACGAAGTCCACTTCAACAACGCTGATTCTACAGCGGATCTTCGTCTCCAACTTCAGAAGTTCATCTATAGGGAGTTTTTATTATTGTTATCTTTTTATTTCCCTTCTTTCCTTGTATACGATTAGTGAAATCGCCTCGTGTTGGCGACTAGGTCTTGGGGTAGACTTAGGGCTGAAATTCGCCTTGTGTTGGCGACTAGGTCTGGGTTAGACTTAGGGGGTAATTCGCCTCGTGTTGGAGACTAGGTCTAGGGAGTAGATCTAGGGGGTTCTCGAGGCCTTTCTGGGGATAGATTGGCCAGAGCGGCTTGAGGCCGTATTTGGGGAGAGATCGGCTAAAGCCAACCGGTTCGTGGGGATACGAGTCGGTATAGAAAACAAAAAAGAACTATTATTATTCGCCTCAATTTTTAGCGTCATAGAAATCCATTTTTGTAATCAATTTTATTAATAGTAATCATGTTTCTACTTTTGTAATAAAATTGATTTTGTTCTTCATTCATCCAAATTGTTTATTATCCTCTTTTCATCATAAATCAATTTAGATCGCTATTCAAAATTATTACTTTAATCTTGCAACAATTCTAAGTTTTCTAATTATAATCTTAAATTTTTGAAAACCCTTATTCACCCCCCCCCCCCCTCTAAGCGCCTACCGATCCAACATCCTCCAGACCGTACTTGACTGCGAACAAAAACTCTGCACTCTTCTTCCTCTTCTTGGATGTTGCGAACCTCAACAAAAAGCACCATCGCAGGTCCTCAAAGGCCGAGATAGACCCCACGGGGAGCTGGTGGAACCAGTCCCTTGCCTTCTCCTTCATGGTGGTAGCAAAGAGCTGACACTGGAAAGAGTCCGACATAGGCCTGATAGAGATCATGTCCTCGAACCATTACTGGTGCATGATTGGGTCATCCTTGCTAGAGTAGTAAGACATCTCCAGCTCCCTGAACCCCTCCGGGACTGGGGCTAAAAGTACCAACTCAAAAAAAGGTACCCCCCCCCCCCCCCGGCTCGTCCACCCGCCTCTACTCGACCTCTTTTGGGGTGGGGCAAATGGGGGTCGGGTGCCTCCTCATTCCCCCCCCCCCCCCCCCCCCCCCCCCCCCCTTCAGGATGGGCGAGTGGGGGAATGACACCTCCCTACTGGCCCCTTAGGGGCTGGGCGAGTGGGGGAATGGAACCTCCCCACTCGCCTCCTAGGGGCTGGGCGAGTGGGGGAATGACACCTCCCCACTCGCCCCCTAGGGGTTGGGCGAGTGGGGGAATGGCACCTTCCCACTCGCCCTCTAGGGGCTGGGCGAGTGGGGTAATGGCACCTACCCACTCCCCCCTAGGGGCTAGGCGAGTGGGGGAATGGCACCTCCCCACTCCACCCCCCCCCCCCTCCCCCTCTCGCCATCGCCTCTCGGGGCAAAAACTAGTTGCAAGGTTTGCAGGATCTCCCGCTTGAAATATTCAAACATTTCCATCGTCACCACAGCCACCGACGACACCGAGTGGCCCGGGTTGGATCCACCTCCTCCATCTCCATCCATAGAGCTCAGCTTGAGATTTTCTGTGTTGGTCACTCTCCACGCTCACTGCACCATAAATGTTGAAACCAATAAATTGGTCTCTGTGGAGTTCGGGCCCTCAACAAGTTGGGGGTGACCTCACACTTACTTCTCCCAAGGGAGAGCGCTAGGTTGGAGGCTTAGGAACTAGAAACAAGACCAAGGGCTTAGCGAGGAGGTCCCACCACACACCCGGAAGATCTTAGAGCGCTTCCCCTCTCAAGCCAATGCTATGCTTGGGCACCTTTGGAGGCTCTCTTCACCCACACAAGAAGCTTGGGGATAGAGAAGCCAAGAGAGAAGTCCCTCCAAATGGTGCCCCCTTGGTTCTATTTATAGATTTCTGAACTTGGTCTGCCAATAGCTAGATTTCGGCCTACGAGATTACAAAAATACCCCCAGGTTTGGCCTGCCAGTAGCCAAATCCCGCCATTCTAAGGCGCTAAACACAGACCCCCCCCCCCTTTGGGGCGGGGCGAGACCAGGAAGCCACCCCCCTCAATCTCGCCCCACTGCTAGGACGGGGGCGAGAGGGGGCCAGCGGACTCCTCCCCTCTCCCCCCTTGCTGGGGCGGGGCGAGCCAAGGAGGCCCCCCCCTCAGTATCGCCCCCCTACTAGGGCGGGGGTGAGCGGGGACCAGCGGCCTCCTCCCCTTGTCGCCCTAGCTGGGGCGGGGAGAAACCAGGAGGCCGCCCCACTCAGTCTCTCCCCCTTGCTGGGGCGGGGGCGAGAGGGGGCCAGCGGCCTCCTCCCCTCACCCCCCCCCCCCTAGATGGGGTGGGGCGAGACCAGGAGGACGCCCCACTCAGTCTCGCACCCCTGCTAGGGCGCGGGCGAGTGGGGTTCAGCGACCTCCTCCCCTCGCCCCCCTAGCTGGGGCGGGGCAAGACAAGGAGGCCGCCCCCCTCAGTCTCGCCCCCCTATTGAGGCGGGGGTGAGGGGGCCCAGCGGCCTCCTCCCCTCGCCCCCCTAGTTGGGGCGGGGCGAGACCAGGAGGCCACCCCCCCCCCCCCCCCCCCCCCCCCCCCTCAGTCTCACCCCCCAGCTGGGGCGGGGGCGAGAGGGGGCCAGCGACCTCCTCCCCTCGTCCCCCTACTTGGGGCGAGGCGAGACCAGGAGGCCGCCCCCTTCAGTCTCTCCCCCTAATGGGGCAGTGGCGGGGGGGGGGGGGGGGCAGCGGCCTCCTCCACTCGCCACCTAGCTGGGGCGGGGCGAGACCAGGAGGCCGCCCCACTCAGTCTCACCCCCCTGCTGGGGCGGGGGCGAGGGGGGCCAGCGGACTCCTCCCCTCGCCCCCCTAGCTGAGTCGGGGCAAGACCAGGAGGCCGCCCCCCTCAGTCTCGCCCCCCTACAGGGGCGGGGGCGAGAGGGGGCCAGCGGCCTCCTCCCCTCACCCACCTTGTCGGTTGGGCATTCAGGAGGCCTTCGCCTACACCGCTCCCCTCCTCTCTCCATGCCATGGACCGTACTGGAAAATAATGCCTTATAAGACCCCTCGGGTCCCGGGAGCGCACTCGACGAATACAGGGTTGTACACTCAGATTCTCACAAGAATCCTACACTCAAATCACAAAGATCTTACATAGTGTTCATAGATTTAAAGTGGTTTACAATGATAGACTCAATAGAAAATCAGATTTAGATCTTGAGCCTTCAGTAGAAGTCTAGCATGAAGCTTCTTCTCCCTTGACAGATGATAGAATGTAACTTGTAAGTTTAGATCTATATTAAGGAGATTAACGTCAACAAAAATCCTTCTTCTTATATTCAGTAAACTTTTTCTTCAGAATTTGGATCAAACAGAACTTGTGAGAACTTAGAAGTATCTTGCTCTTGATAGCAGAAAGACTTAAGATTCTTTTCAGTCAAATTTTTTTATGCTTCAGATCAGTAGCCTCAATAGGTCAAGACCTTCTCCTTTTATTATGATGCTTCCATTGAAAAGGAAATAGAGGAGTATATGGGGAGACATAATTATCTTTGAATTTGAATCTTCAAAATTTATCAGAAATGGGAATATTTCAAATTGGACTCAATTAGGAATATTCCACATATGGTAAGTAAGGATCAGAATGGAATGAATAAATCTGTCTGATATTCCAGTCATAATAATTGATTATACTATTTCATAAACAATTCTTCAACGAATTTATTCAATTATGGTCTTTCATAGATGTACCATTGAAATGCTCATTTGATTTGCGTGAAAAGATTGGAGAATTAATGTTGTCACGTGCTATTCAAGCACTTAGAATAATTCTGAATGAATTGAAGTCTGTTCCGTCAATATTGAGATCATCCCGTCGATCGACATTGATCCAGTCGATACTTTGTCCAGTCGACTTTCAGAATAGGTAGTCTGTCTCGTCAATTTTTCCTTGTCAAGGAATAAGTAACATCAGAATAGATAGTCTGTCTCATTGATTAATTCTGTCAACTTATCTTCCTGTCGATGTTTTGAGTTCAATTGATAGACCATCCTGTCAATTTTTACTTGAGCTAAATTCTGACTTTTACAGCCTTCTGAATTCAATAATTTTCTTTGAACTTTTTAGGTAGAGTCTTTAAGATAGATGTTAATATGACTTCAAATAAATACTTGAGGTCATATAACATAAGTAAATGCTTGGTCTTAGTGACCCTAAGCAATTTTACTAAAAGTACCTGTCTCAAGCATCATCAAGATTTCATCAAACACAATAAGTTTATTATTATGTAAATGTTCTTCTTCAAATCAGGAATCTTGGGTATCAAATTCCCAACAAGTGGATCCGACAAAGAAAGTTGCGATACGAGAGTGGCATGTGTTGACTACGGTGGTGGAATTCTTGAGTTTCCTTAGACTTGTCGGCTACTATTGGCGCTTCATAGAGAACTTATTGTGGATAGCTCTTCCTCTCACAACTTTGACAAGGAAGGATCAGAAGTTCGTTTTGTCGTCGGCATGCGCGCGAGCCTTTAAAGAATTAAAGAGTCGTTTGACCACTGCACCAATATTATGTTTGCTATGTAGTATATAAGGCTACGAGATATATAGTGATGCGTTAGGGAGCGTCTTAGGATTTGTTCTTCTACATAATGGACAGTTTATTGCTTATGTCTCTCGCCAGCTAAAAGTGCATGAGAGTAACTATCTGGTCCACGACTTGGAGTTAGAAGCCGTGATATTCGCTCTTAAACTGTGGCGGCATTACTTATATGGCGTGAAGATCAATATCTATATGGACCATAAGATCTTGAAGTATCTATTAGACTAGAAGGACTTAAATATATGACAAAGGAGGTGGATGGAGTTCCTTGGGGACTATGCCTTCACGATACATTACACTCCCGGAAAGGGAAATGTGTTCGATGATGCATTAAGTCGGAGGGCTTCTGCGCAAGCCAGCTTAATTCAGATGCATGATGCACGTCTAATTAGCGACTTGGAGTCCTTGGAGATCTCCTGTGTTGATAGGAGATCTAGTGTGAGTGCATACTTGAACTGGACGGAGGTGCAATATGATCTCGCGGACAGAATAAGATAGGCCCTGGAGCTTGATTCAAGCATGGAACGCTATATGGCGTAGATTGTGGATGGGTCTACTGCCGAGTTTGTAATTGAAGGCGGTCATTTGTGGAAAGACAATCGGTTGTGCATCCTGAATGTTGGCAAACTATGGGAGGATTTGATGTACGAAGCATACTTCATGAAGTACTTAATCCACTCGGGGAGCACAAAAATATACCAGGACATGAAAAAGCTGTTTTGTGGACAGGTTTGAAGAAGGACATAGCCGTTTATGTGGCAAAATGTAAAATGTGCGCACTTGTGAAGGCAGAATGTCAAAAACTGGGTGGGTTACTGAAGTCGTTACCTGTTCCGAAATGGAAGTTTGATGATATTTCTATGGATTTCGTGCATGGTTTGCCAATATTGCATTACGGTAACGATATCATTTGGGTGATCGTGGATCGCTTAACAAAGGTGTCGCATTTTATTCCAAACTGGAGGGACAATTTAGTGGAAAAATTGGCAAAGCTATATGTTGATAGCAAAGTACGATTGCACGGTGTGCCCCGTAGCATCGTTAGTGACCGAGATGGGCACTTTACATCGAAATATTGGAGGCTAATCCACAAACTGTTGGGTACCAAACTTAAGTTTAGCACTGCCTTTCATCCTCAAACAGATGGGCAGATTGAACAGACCAATAGGACATTGGAGGATATGCTCTGAATGTGCACCTTGGATTTCGGTAAGAGGTGGAAAGATCATCTCTTTATGATTGAGTTCGCTTACAATAACAGCTACCAAACAAGTATAAAAATGACGCCCTTTGAGGCCCTTTATGGTAGAAAGTGTCATACTCCTTTGGCTTGGGCGGAGACGGGCGAGACTAAGCTGTTTAAGCGAAAGGAAGTCAAAGATGCCACTTCGACTATTCGAACAATCTGGTAGCAGTTGTTGATTACACAAGATAGGCAGGCAAAGTTCTACAATGCCAAGCACAGAAATGTCGAGTTGTCGTAGGCGACTGAGTTTATCTCAAAATCAAACCTTTCAAGGGCGTATCAAGGATTCGACGCTTGAAAAAGTTGAGTTCGAGATGACTTGGACCCTTTGAGATACTGGAGCGTGTCGGTGAAGCTGCCTATCGGCTCACTTTTTCAACAGAGTCGAGCGGTTTGCACGATGTATTTCACATATCCGTGATGAAGAAGGCTGTGCAAGAACCTACTCAATTGCTTATGGCTAATCAAGTATCGGTCGATGAGGAGCTAAAGATGAAAGTCAAGCCTATTCGCATCGAGGACACTAATGTCAAGCAGTTGTGGAATAAATTGATCTGAATGGTCAAGGTCCGCTGGAATAAATGCGGTCGCGAGGAGCTTACATGGGAGTGAGAGCAAACCATGCGTGAGGAGTTCCCTGAGCTGTTCCTTTAAGGTACAAGTTATGTTTTTATATCTTTTCATGCTTTCTTAAAATCCGGAATTTTGGGATGAAATTTCTTTAATGAGAGGTGGTTTGTAACACCTCAGTTTGCCCAACTAAAGATAGAAAAGAAATATGTTAGCAGGAGCTACCACTGGGCATTAGTGCTAATGCAGGCGTTAGATTAATATCGACGTAAAGTCATGCCTTATCGACGTGAAACTCCTGTTGTCATCGAGATGAATCAGATGCTAACGCCATGCATTAGATTTAACGTTGGAGGTAGGTTAACGACGAATCCTTAAGCGGTTAAGTGGTGAGCAGATAAGCTCCACCGCCTAAGTTACTACCGCGGGGCGGTAGTGCTACGGTGGGATGGTAGCTGACGGGATAAGATTTATCAAATTAAATCTTGTCCATCCATTGCATTTTGGATAGGAGATCCTATGGCTGCAGTTAATCTCGAATTCAATAAGGTCAGAAGAGCTTGTGAGATGGCTCATTACTCTTCTTTCATTCTCTCTCTTCAAAGGCTAAAGAAATGGAGGAAAGAAGAAGGAATAAGGAGACAGCCTTGGACAAGTCTAGAACACTTGTGTCAATGCTAAATCCACGGAGAGGAAGGTGATTTGAACGCCTCCGTCCGACTCAACAATGATTCTATGGAACCAAAACGAGCCTCAAGGGTAACAACTCTCCTTCTGATTATCTGTACATGCTAGTCCTTTGATTGGCATTGTAGTAGGAAGATTTTCACTAATTAGTAGATAGGATTCTTCTGATGGGTTGATATGGAATATGCTCATAGAAATTGCATATAAATTCTGGATTGATGTACGGACATAGGCATGTTGTGTGAAACCCACCCGAACAAGTTGGTCTGGATTGGTGATGCTTATATTGTTTATTGCTTTCTGAAGAAGACTCCATGTTATGTGTTGTGTTTTTAGGTTCTGAGTATTGTGGTGTACTGCATGGAGTTCTGGAGGCAAACTCCAGAAAATACCCAAAAAAGGGGCAGAATCATTGCTTTGTCTCCTATCGCCCAACGGTAGTACTACCGCTGGCGGTATCTTCTGGTCAAATCCAGTGAGCCATTTGTGGTGGGTGTGAATCCTAGGTCCTGGGGATTGGGTGCGTAATACCAAAAAGCTATAGGCTTACAATTGCACAACATAGCTGAGGGAAAATGTGTGTTCTGTCGATAGCGTCAGGCAGTAGTGCTACCGCTGGCGGTAGCTCTAGTGAGTAGATTGTGAAGCAGAATGGCTTGATGTGCCTAACATTGTTGGACTTGTGTGCCAAATATGGGAACAAGGGGAAGCCGTAACCGTATCGGGCATAGTTGAATCCCGACGATATAAGCATGGACAAAGCCGAAGCGAACCCATCCCATAGATGTTCAGTGATGAGGTTGCCCCTCTATTTCACTAAGGGAATTTTGGGAAAGGAACCATAAGGCAGGACAACCTTGACAGTAAAGCTCAAAGCCATCTAAGTTAAGTGACACCTCGGATGGTGGTGTTACTCGGGAAGTACACCGAAAGAGTGTCATGAGAGCATGAAGATTCTGGCCTTTTGTGCCTACATTGTTGTTGATTGCATATATATGTGGTGCTTTGACGCACTTTTGAGATATATGTGGTGCTTTTGTGCCTACATTGTTGTTGTAATAAATCTTGGTCAGCTAAAGCTGACCGGTTGCTTATTTTTGCCACCTTTTGATGGAATGTGTTTGTACAAGTCTAGACAAGCCAAGCGGGAAATAGTGGGATGTTGTGCTATGCTGGCCCTTGAGGGCCAAAATGTGTGTTTACTTATTTTTATGTGTGGCTGGCATGCGTGCCGATGTTAATAAACCATATGTTATTGTGAACATTGTAAAGAACTCTTATTGTATTTTCATTCTTAGTGTACAAGTGGACATATGTAAACTAGTTTAGATTTAAATAAATAAATGCTTCCATTGTGTACTTCTGAGAATGCTTAGATGGTTTTCTATAAACTATTTAACAACTAAAATGTAACTCTCTTTACTGTTCATTTAATGTGGTGTGGGGTCCCAGCTGGACCTACTATTATATTCTATATGACGGGGAGGGTGTTACACAAGAAAAGGAAGAAGGAGGCAACTGCCCTCTTCTATCTGGTGCAAAGAGTGCACGAGACGTTGGGGCAATACATTGACCACTTTCAGGAGGAAGTCCTAGGCATCCAAAAGGTGAATGGCTTCACCCTACAGTTGGCCCTCACAATCTGTTTGAGGGAGGGCCTCTTCAAGCTAGAGAATAGCAGGGATCCTCCTTTATCCTCTGAAGAACTTATTGAGAAAGCCAATAAGTTCATTCGGGGGGGGGGGGGGGGGGGAGTCGACGAACCGAGGATTCCTGGCAAGGCTCACCAAGCTGACCAGGGAAGAAGATGAGGAAGAGGAGAAAGTCCCAGTGCGGGGAAAGCGGGGGGGGGGGGGGAGCCCAGGGAGCAGTAGAGGAAGCAGCAAGCTGGAATGAAGGAGGAGCTCAGGAGGAGAGAAGAGCTAAGGAGGCTGGAGGGGCCAAGGAGACAGGAGGTAAGGAGGCCCTTTATGGCTCCAGAGTGTTGGGAAAAGGAGAGGAGGTACCAGGTACCGGAGAAACGACCGCCGTGGAGACTAATGGGAAGACCCCAGCAATAGGGTCAGGGAAGAAAGTTCTCTCCGGAGGGGAGGAATCATGATTGGAAGGAGAGGCGTCAAGAAGGAGGACGCAAAGAAGCGTTGTCTATTTTCCGTGATGGCAACAGACATCAGCGGAGGAACAATCGAAGGAGGCACCAGGTGGAAGAGATCGCTCTATACTGTGAAATGCACCGGGTGGAGGGGCACAGAATGATGGATTTCCCTGATTTTTGGGAGGCCAGGAGAAAGCTCGGTGCATGAGCAGGGGGAGGAGGAGAGAAGCAGAAGCAAGAGCTCCCGGTAGAGCTGCTGGTGGGTTAGGAACCCGTTCGGAGAAGGAGTGAAGATCAAGTTGACCATGGAGGTCAAGCATGAGTGGCCCAGTGAGGAGGACGAGAAGGAGTAATCCATGGGGGAGCAGGGATTGGAGCATCCCACAAGGCAAGTCTCCATCAAATCTACCACAAGAGGATCGCTTCGACCTCTAAAGCGCCTCCCATGCTGGAGGAGATTACCTTCTCAGAGGAAGACATGCTAGGTAATGAGAACCCCTTTTATGATGCCCTCATCATCCAGACAGTCGTCGACGACTTCACCGTCAATCGAATCCTGGTCGAAAATGGGAGTTCGTCCAACGTCATTTTTAAGAAGATGTTTGACGGGCTGGAGGTGGAGGCAAGCAAGGTGATAGCCTCAGATGCTCCCCTCTTCAGTTTCCCAGGTGAACAGAAGGAGGTGTAAGGAGGAGTGGAGATGTTGGTAACCCTCGGCAGCAAGTCAACCAAGTGCTGGTTCAACATCGCCGTTGCTCCGAGCTATTATAGCGCAATCTTCGGCAGGCCACTCATCAATACCTTCAAGACAGTTCCATCCTCCTACCATCACTGCTTGAAGTATTGCCAAAGATACGTCCAGGTGAGAGTCCTAAGGCTGCTCGAGAGTGCTACCTAAATGCGGTAAGCACTATGAGCTAGATGGAGGAGGCAGAAGAGGCAGACTGAGTCTTGGAATGTAAGGCTAGGCTAGAGGCTACAGAGGAGGTGGAAGAAGTGGAGGTATGCTCGGAGGGCGGAGAGACCTGGCTACTAAAGATCAGTGGAGCGCTGAAGGCAGAGGAGAAGATAGAGATGGTGGCCTATTTGCAAGAGAATGTGGACATCTTCTTGTGGAGCACAGTGGAGATGTCAGGGATCGATGCAGAGGTTGTGTGACATCGTCTCAACCTGTACTCTGAAGTCAAGCTCATTCATCGGAAGAAGAGGGAAAGTGTCACTGCGTTGGTTGAGCCCATCCGATGGGAAGTGAGGAAGTTGCTTGAGGAAGGCTTCGTTTCAGAGATCTAGTATCCAGGCTGGGTCTTAAATGTAGTAATGGTAAAGAAAGTCGGAGGGGGCAGGAGAATGTGTGTAAATTTTTCACTACTGAATAAAGCTTGCCCAAAGGATTGCTATCACCTGCCTCGAATCGACGCGCTAGTTGATTGAGCCATTGGTTTTTCTGTGAAGAGTTTTCTTGATGCCTTTTCAGGATACCAATAGGCCCGGATGCACCCCCCCTGATCATCGCGACATCTCCTTCATCACCAGTGATGGATGCTACAGCTACAAGATGTTTCCTTTCGTGTTGAAGAATGCGGGGACCACTTACCAATGGATGATGGACTAGGTCTTCAAGGAGCGAAAGGGATAGAATCTAGAGGTGTGTATGGATGATCTCTTGGTAAAGAGCAAGAGCACCCAGGAGCACATCGATGATTTGGTGGAAACCTTTGCAATGCTTCAAAAGTTCAAAATGAGGCTCAACCCGGCAAAGTGCGTATTCGGGGCAGGAAGAGGGAAGTTCTTGGGGCATCTTCTCACCCCAAAGGGAGTGGAGCCCAATCCGGACAAAGTTAAGGCTATCTTGGAGAAGGTATCACCTAGAAACGCCAATGAGGTTTAAAGGCTGGCGGGAAGGTTAGTGGGCCTCAGTCATTTCCTGTCACGTGCTGGAGGGAAGTGTTCTTCTTTCTTCAATACCCTCAAAAGTGGCCAACAATTTAAGTGTATCGAGAAGTGTGAGGAGGCCGTTGAAAATCTCAAGCAACAGCTAACCCAGGCACCTCTGCTTTAGGACCTGAAGGAAGGTTAAGACCTGCTCCTTTACCTGGGAGTGGGGGGCAGAGGCGGTGAGCTAGGTGCTGGTGAGGGAAGAGGGGAGGGCGCAACTGCCCATTTACTATGTTAGCAGGTTGCTCTGGAAGGCAAAAATGTGATATCCCATCCTAGAGAAGTTGGTTTTCGCCTTGGTAGTATCAGCGTGGAATCTTCGGCCTTACTTTCAGGCTCACCCCATCCGAGTTATAACCGATCATCTACTCCAAAGTATCTTGGATTGGGTGGAGTATTCCGGGAGGCTGGCAAAGTGGTCGGTAGAACTTAGTGAGTTTGACATCTCCTTCTCGCCAAAGGTGGCAATCAAGGCCCAGACGGTTGTGGATTTCCTAGTAGATTTCTCAGTAGAGGCAGGTGGAGGAGAGGACTCGTCAAATGTGGTTTCCTAGAGGATGTTTTTGGATGGAGCTTCGGGCAAGAGCTTTGTGAGAGAGGGCATCGTACTTGTCAGCTCACAGGGAATGAGGATCGAGCAAGCGGTCAAGATCCTCTACCCCGTCATAAATAATCAGGTAGAGTATGAGGCCATAGTGGCAGGTTTACGCCTTACAAAGGAGTTGGGTATCCGATATGTCCGAGCCTTCACAAATTTTATGGTAGTCGCATCGCAGATCCGCAGAGAGTTTGAAGTGTGAGATGCCATGTAACGACCCCCTCCCGGTAATTGAACACGACCGAGGGGATCGTGATGCCCAGAGCAGTATCCATACGGTAGTGATAGCTAAAGCGCTAACATCCATTGTATGCCACTTGCTCTGTAAGGCGAGTTATCATTACATCACAGTAATACCAATCTATAACATACGATAATAGACAAAGATGAAGTTCAAATCACATTTTTCATAAATATTAAAGGTTTGGATTACAGCGGAAGACTAGGGCTAAGACTTGCCCTAACAACTAATACTAAAGTATGCCCTTAAAACAAAGTAAGTGGAATGAAAGAGAAGCAAGAACTCTCATCTCTTGGTACTTCCTCTACCTCGAGGGTCTGGGACAGGGTCCACAGCTGCGAGCATCTCCATCTCCATCTCATGGATCTCCAATTGGGGATGGTACTGAGAGAACTGCTGCGACTGGGGCTCCTAGAGGGGGTTGTTCAAAACCGTTAGTCAATTTGACAAATTGGATTCCTTTCCTTTCCCCAGGTGCATCTTAAATCATTGGGTAGAGGGAGGGCAATGAGAACAAGCAGTAGTGTGGATAAACCAAGTGACGAGAGAGAGAGAGAGAGAGAGAGAGAGAGAGAGAGAGAGAGAGAGTTTATTCGATGAAGCGGGTAATAAAGAGAAACATAAATGACTTAGCTTATAAGAATGCTCATACATCCTTATAACTTAAGGTTCTTGTTCTAACATAAGTAACAATTTTAGCAGGTGATTTGATAAAATATACAGTACGAATATGTAATAGTTATGGTATAGAAATAACTTAGCTTATATGAATAAACATACAAACTTATAAGTTAAGGTTCTCAAAATTCTTTTATCTTGCAAGAATTTCCATACAAATTTGTAGTATAAGGGTTTTGAAATTATCTTATCTTACAAGAATGATCATACAAACTTGTAGTATGCAAGGTATGCTAAAGTATGATGAAATGATGAACTAGTAGATTTACATGTCTAAGTCCTACCCAGTCCACTTGTTAAGTTGGTAGCTAACCACATGGGTTTTATCACCGTGGCGGATGATAACAGCGGATCGGACATCTCCGCTTCTAGGTAGGTGACACGCAACCATCCTAGGCCTTAATGTACAGTATGGGTTCATACCTGCACTACTATATGAGGTCTCGCTAATAGCAGAGAGTGGATACAAACTCTGGGGATTTACCCACCAGGATTATATCCATAAGACAAATTTCCCCAGAAGCCAAAAGGATCTAACACTCGAGTCCCTCTGATTGCGTGTTCTGTTCGGTAGAGTGGTTAGAGCCGCCATAGTTTTACAGGATTAGACATTACACCAATGTTGTTCGCCACAACAGACTAAGGACTAGTCTCTAATGTAACATCCTGACTTTTATTGGGTCACTAGAACCCTGTGACCCAACAAAAGTGACATGATCCCCTACCCAAGGCCTTAGATGGTAGGAGGTGACCCAATATTTGGATATTGAGCATATGTGCTCCGATTCAAGTTTCGTCTATTCCTATAGACTCATATAGTTAATATGAGTGCAACAGAACTCGTTTCATTCTAATTTGAAGTCATATGGTGAATATGGCCATTTTGATTATCGTGGAGCGTCACGAAGACACAAATTTTGGATATTGAACATACGAACTCTGATTCAAGTTTTGTTAGTTCTTATAGACTTTGTATAGTTAATATGAGTGCAACAGAACTCGTTTCTCTCCAATCTAAAGTCATGTGGTGAATATGACCATTTTGACTATCGTGGAGCGTCACGAAGACACAAATTTTGGATATTGAGCATACGAACTCCGATTCAAGTTCTGTCAGTTCTTATAGACTCGTATAGTTAATACGAGTGCAACAGAACTTATTTCATTCCAATTTGAAGTCATATAGTGAATATGACCATTTTGACTATCATGGAGCATCACGAAGACATAAATTTTGGATATTGAACATACAAACTCAGATTCGAGTTATGTCAGTTCCTATATACTCATATAGTTAATACAAGTGCAACATAACTCATTTCGTTCCAATTCAAAGTAATATGGTGAATATGTCCGTTTTGAGTATTATTGTGCGTGATAACGACGTCATTTTTGAATAATGGGCAAATAAATTAGGATTTGACCCCAGTTAGTCTCATTAGACTCGTATGGTCAATACATGATCAACAAAATTCATTGCACTCGATTTCAACGTCATCGGGTCAACAACGATCAAAACAAGCATTATGGTGCATCAAAAAGCGTGCACACACCGATATTACTAAAATACCTCAACAGTGGCTTGACACCTGACGCCTTGGACCTACTTTTATATTGACCCACATGGGGGACCCCACCCCATGGTTGACTTGAGTCAAACCTCCCAAAAATTCATTTTTTGTTAAAAGGAATTTCATTCCAATATTGTCTCACCCAATGCCAACTCATCAAGGCCTCACATTGGACCACACTCAGCACTAATGGGATCTGATTTCAAGGGGTAACCCATGAAGATTAACTTGGGCTTGGTCTTAAAGCAAGAGTCTCATCTTTCTCTCTCTCTTTCTCCTCTCTCCTTTTCCCTCACATGCCTAATGGCCTACCTAGGCTCCTAAGTGTACAACCCTCCATTAGGAGGCTGCCACCTGTCCTGGACAACTAGGAGGAGCTCAGCCCTTCATCTCCATGGGAGAAAAATCCCATATTGGGGAGAAGAGGATAAGGCACATCAAACTCCTATATAAAGATCCCCCCTATGGTTAGACTGACTCCTCTCCCCAGCCCCAGTCAAACCCAGCAAAGCTCTGCCCAAGCCCCGACAATGCCGGAATCCTCTCACCCGAGCTCCACCGCCCTCCACCACCGCTAATGGCGGATTTCGCCGAGAGCTCCCAGAGACCTCGAAACAAGGTGTGATCTCCTCCTCTCCTCCCTCCCTAACATTATGATGTCTCGCATGTGAGTTCCGACGGTCGAAGCGCCGCCGCTGTTCCCCCCTCTCCTCCATTCAAAATAATAAAATAAATAGCTCCGGCGGTGGCCGGCGGCGGCATGCCACTAGACCATCGCTGGAGGGAGCGCCCGCCACCCTGAAAGTGGGTCGGGCGGAGCCATGGCTGGCCGGCGGCGGGGAAGGCCCGGACGGGCGGTTTTGGTATAGGCGGAGGGGAGGAAAATTATAAATATTTATAATTTTATGATTATTTTATAATATTATAATTTAAGAAGGTATTTGAAGGCCCTGATGAAAAAGCTTTAAAAATAAAAAATGTTTCTGTTGAGGATATCTACCTCTCATAAAAATATGAGCTTTTTTTTACAATGTTTGGTATTTTTAAAAATTAAAATAGTGTTTATTTAGCCAATTTCAGGATATTAAAATGCTCCAAAAAATCTGATACAATTCTCAGTGATATTTATTGCCCTCATACATGCTCTGTAATGACTTGGAGATTTTTGGCAATGCTTTGATATTTTTCAAGCATTTAAAATGATGGATTACACTTTTGGAAATTAATAGAGTCTAACTCCTCCGATCAAAATCTCTTAAAATCATATGGCTGAGTTTTATTTAGTAAAGACATGTCAGAGTGAAGTTTGTTAATTTTTCAAGCATTTCTATTATTTTGGGGATTTTTAAATTATACTTAAGGTTATTTTAAAAATAATTAGAAGCAAAATTATCTGATCAAAATGTCTTATAAGAAATTCTTGATGGTTAAATACAAACATCGGACATGTGTGGGGAATTTTTGAGGCATTCATGGTATTGTAATAAATTGAAATAACTCAAGCCTATTTTAAAAATGCTAGAGGCTATGTAAGATCTCAAATGGATTTAAAATAACCAGAGCCTATTTTAAATGATGTTAGAGGCTCTGTATGTAACACCCCAAAAATCATTATTCGGCGATGCAACGCGGTGTGGGAGTGCTGCGCTCGGAGTTGGGCTGGTTTCGAGCCTGATAGGACACTGGTCGTGCGAAATCCTTCTCGCACGATCAGGCGCACGACCACTGGTCGTGCGTTATTTCCATTTCGTAACAGAGCGTTGTGCACAACCACAGACCTTCTTCACGCATGACCACTGATCGTGCGCCGCTGCTCGTGCGTTTCTCTGGCTTGTCGGATTTACTACAGAACAAGTCGCACGATCAGGGGAAGTTCTTCGCGCACGACCACCGGTCGTGCGCCGCTGCTCCGTTTGTTTTGGTGGTGGCATTTTCGAGCGTTGGAAATGAGAGCGGTGAGAATGAAGGGAGGGGCCAGCTTTGGCGTTGTAGGCTAAAAAGGACGCTTTGTAGCATTGAGAACGGAGAAAAGACTTTTAACAAACAGGTTTTTTCAGCGTTGGCCTTTTTTTCCACCGTCAATGAAGAAAAAACGCCGAAACAAACGGAACCAGAATCAGTCATTTGGAAAATGCATGTTGAGCAACATAAGTACCTGGTAAAATTTATTAATATTGTAAAATGTTGTTTATTTACTAATTAATATTATTATGTATCTATATACTTTTTTTTTATAAAAATATGTATCTATATACTTACTAGTTGTGCACATGATCCTCTCTCTCTATCTCTCTTTCTATTTCTAGTGGTGAAAAATTACAAAATACGAGTTAAAATGAGTCTCCACTGTGCCACCAAAATGGTTTTTTTTTAAATATTTGTGGTTGTTATATATGTATATACATGCACAAATATATGCACATTGAACCTCACAGAGTTGATTTTGAGCTCAATAAAAGTAATTTTGAGCCAACTTGGAGTTAGATTAGTGGATTATCTTATGGTCTGTTTGGTTGGGTGGTGGCGGTTGGAGATGGAGCGGTTGGAGTTGAAGATATGTCCTTGAATGGAGCTCCCTCCCTGCGGTTGAAATCAGACATAAAACGGCTTTTTAGGTGATTGGTGGTTCCAAATGGAGGCTATTCAACTGGTAAAAAATAGCGTTTGCATTTTCTGGAAAACGCAACGAAGAAAAAATGCTCCAACAAACTAGCATCTATCATTCGCGGCTCATTGATAGAATTAACATACATTTCTGTTTCATTTTCGCTCCAGGAAATCACGCGGCTCCAGAAGGTTCAAGGCCCCAGCATGATCAGCGCAAAGGAGGAGATGGCGAGGCTCTCCCGCCATCTCGGCTCTCTGCCCCTCCTCGCGAAGCACCGAATTAACTGCGTCCGGACCGCCATCAAGCGGAACATGGAGGTTCAGAACTACGCCTACGGGAAGCAGATGCTCGACCTCCTCCTCTCGAAGGCGCCGCCGGCCAAGCAGGACGAGCTGAAGAGCTTGATCGACATGTGCGTGCAGAGGGGGCTCTCGAACAAATCGATAGACCCGCAGGAGGATCCCTCGCAGTTCTGCACTGCGACCCTTAGCCGCCTCTCGACAATCGGCCATGATATGTACAGTCTGCGCGGGGAGAAATTCTCGGCGCTGTCTGCGCCGGGGTGCATAGTTTGCGGCATGATGATGTAGGCTTGGGTGTTCGGGACGCTTTCACTTGCGCGATCGATTGGGTCGCGAGATCGTTTCTAAATAACACCTAATCGGATGAACAAACGCAGCCCACCTACGGGTGAGTCCTTCACAACTATCACGCAAAGACTACCACAAGAAGATCCTCCGAAAGCAAAACTCCGGAAATAGGAGGATCTTCCCCAACAAAGGCAAAAGAGAATCGCCACTCCTCGTCGAGTAAAAATAATTCAAGATCGTTCAACTTTCACAAATGAGAAGGATCGCGAAAAAAAATCAATGTCGGAAAATTCGTCACAATTCCTATCCACCACAAATAACTATTGAAGAATCGCTCAAGAGGTAGAAAGCGTTACCCTCCCGGAATAGTAGATCCAGGTTGTAGAAAGTCCTACGTTATTCACAGAGGTGGTCGCCGGAGGGGAGTCCTTGAAGATGTGCACCGTCGCCTTCAAATCCCGCCGCTACGAACAAGCCCAAGACCGCCTTGATGCGTGAGAGAATGTAGAGGGAGAAACGGAAGAGAGAGGGAGAAGGGTGGGCGGCCACAAGAAGGAGAGGGAAAAAGCTAAAGAGGAGGGAGGGGGAGAAGGTGGCCGGCGGCCAAGAAGAGGAAGAGGAAGAGGGATGGCCGAAATTTGCCTAGGGGGGGAGGAAAAAAATCACAATTGATTTTTTTAGGTTTTCAAATTATTATTCATCTCTTCAAATCAACAACAAGCATGGCTATATATAGCCTTACACCACTCAATCTCCTCCATATAAAATTTAGAATAAAATAAAAATATTACCAAAAGTTAACTGCATGAAAATAGAAACAAATATTATGATGGTTATATGCAGCCATCATAATAAAAATACAATTGCTTTAAATAAAACATGCTTAAATTGAAATTGCTAAAAATAGAAATTGTTTGAAATGATAAGTGATAAATTATATAATTTAATTTATAATTATATATTTTATTTAAAATGGTGACGGCGGACGTCGTGCAAAATGTGTAGCGGCGTTGGCGAAGAACGTCGCGGCGTTGGCGTAGAACGTCGCGGCGAAGGCGAAGAAACGACGTGTCTTCGAACTTGCAGCAACGACCATCCCAATCCACGAACTCTCTATGTCGGGGATCAACGACCTCCATCAAGATCATTAGGCCAGCAGCAGTATCATCAGCATCCCCAACCAAGTGGATGTGGGGGTCTTCATCAGCAACATCCCCTACCAAATGAGGCTCGGTGAAGGGGTCTTCATCATCTGGGGTGGGCAAAAGAGAGGGGCTGAAGGGATGGTCCTCATCAATCCTCCCCCACTCGAAAACACTCATCACCGATGAGTGGGCTCGAAGGAGCCGGCGTGGCAAAGCAGTAACCTGGAGGAGTACATCCGAGGGAGCGGGCCATGAAGGTGGCCCATCCAGCCATGGGGGCAGGAAGCAGCAAAGGGCCCAGCATGGCCCAAACGAGTCCTCAACCTGTGGCAACCTGTCAAGCAAAAAGTTGGCCCCGGGGACCTTGATCATAGCATATGAAAAAGAAGGGGAAAGTGCTACAATATCAAAAGACATCTTACCTCCGGAGATCACCATGAGAGTGAACAACATGCTACCCCACTCACCTCTCAACCCAATAGAAATTTTTGTGGAGGGGGACGAAGGGGGAGCTAGATGCAGTGGAGCTAGAAAGAGTGAAAAATATTTCGAGTCATTGAAAATGGGGTTTGGGCCCCTCTCAGCAAAAACTCTCAAATGTAAAGCAAAACTTTCTAGAACGACAACTATTCGATGAATAGTGGAGACAATACTGACATTGCCGTCTAAGTTGCCAATTGGCAACTATCCAGGGGAATGATCTACTAAAACCGAGTCTTCCTTATTGCGAGATTCTCCAATGGGTGCGGTGACTACAAAGTGAATGGACCCAGATGGGTCGACTAGCACCAATTCATCATGTTTGGGAGGATTAAGACCTCTTGAAACACCTACTAATTCATTATATGAAATTAAATTCAGGTTCATCCCAGGGCGATCCCAACAATTAAGATCAGCTAGCATGGGAAAGACAACCCAACGAAACCACTCAACCCGCCCCGCGGCGGTAACGGGCTCCATGCCATACTTCCAGATCGAGGCTGAAGTAGGGGAAACCCAAGCAACCTTAAATGGGTGAAGGTTCAGCGGGGGCGCTAACACTAGCCTAGGGTCCACTAGTGCAGAGAATGTGCCCACACAGCTACTACCCACAGATAATGGATTGGACCATTTGTCTTCCCCACTAAATGTCACAGGAAACGCATGAGCCCTAATCCCACCATCAAAAATGTGAGGAGTCGATAAGGCTCGCCCAATCTCCTCAACCGTCTCACCATCATCATCAGATTCACTCAGCCCATTTTCCGAATTTTCTTCAACCTCCTGAATGTCCTCGGGGTGGCCAACAGAAGGCTCCCTAAGGCTAACGGGATCAAGTAGAGGTTGGCTAATCAGGGCAGCATCAATTTCAGGCACTAAGTCAGTCGAGGGTGCCTCAACTGGGACAATGTCTATGGGCAGGCTGGGACTAACAGGGTCGGGCTCTGGCCCCATACTCAAACTCGGTGTGTTTGCCTCAGAGTGGCTAACACAAACTAAGGGCTGATTTTGACTGACAGTGTCGAAATCCCCAAGTGTGTCTGCACCAGGTGGTGTCGACTCAACCGTGCCGCGAGCATCTCCAGATGGGACTTTGGGCTTCCTGGGCGGGCTGGACCTAAGATATGTTAGTTGACCCCCATGTGTAAAGTCTAGGGTGTTATTCTGGGCGTCATAACTAACGTCATGGCTAGCGAGCCACGGGCGTCCCAGCAAAATATGGAAGTCCTTCATAGGAAGGACGTCACACCAAATGAGCTCAGAATAGGCTTGGATGGTGAGGGGCACCAAACATCTCCTGGACACTAAGATAGTGCTCTCATCCGGACATACGAGACGATAAGGGAAAGGATGTGGCGCAGTGGTCACCAACATCCTAGATACTGCATTCTCCGTGATAGCGTTTGTATGGCAAACACTATCCACCACGAGCCTGCACCACTTCTCACCGTGTTTAAAATTTGCTCGAAATCGGTGTTTCGGGTCGCGGTTGAGCCTAATCACCTTCACAGCGTCATTCTGACCCTTACCTAACTCCCTTAAATTAGCCGATGGTGCAATTATTCGTGAGAGTGCCGGGGGATACCCCGGATTCAGCCTAGTAGTCATTACTAGTGAAAGTTCATGTGCTGACACGGACAAAATTATAATGTCTCCAATTTTCAGGCCTACTTAACGTGGTCAAATCGAAAAAAATTCTGTTTTAATGTTGTCGGAAATAAGATCAGGAAGCTACAGAAAAAATTTCAGATTTTTTTGAGAAGTTTTAAAATTCTGAGGTTTTTACTAAATGCAGACCAATCCGAAAATTTCAGAGATTTGAATTTTGAATTTCAAAAATTTGAATTTTGAATTTGAATTTTGAATTTCAAAAATTTGAATTTTGAGTTTGAATTTTCAAAATTTTGAATTTTGAATTTTGAATTTTCAAAAATTTGAATTTTGAATTTAAAATTTTGAATTTCAAAATTTTGAATTTTGACTTTTAAAAAATTTGAATTTTGAATTTCAAAAATTTGAATTTTGAATTTCAGAAATTTGAATTTTGAATTTCAAAAATTTGAATTTTGAATTTGAATTTTGAATTTCAAAATTTTGAATTTTGAATTTGAATTCCAAAATTTCGAATTTTGAATTTGAATTGTTTTTGGAAAGGAATTGTGCAAGATTAATTAAGATTTGGTTATTTTGGAAAGTAATCGTGCAAGATTAATTATATGTCGGCGTCCTACGGTAAGAAATAAATTAGGATGGTATCAATTAAGATTAAATTTTTTTATTTTTATTTTTATTTTATTTTTTTGCTGGAAAATAACAGATTTAGGATGCTAAACGCAGACCAGAACTTCTAAACAGGCTAAAATTTTACGAAAGATAATTTTATTCTCGCTTAATAACTAAGGTAAGTAAAATATTTTTTTTGATTTTCTTGTAGAAAATAATAAGTAGAATATCCAGAATTTTTTTTTTGAATTTCGCAAAAAAAAATGAGAATTTTAGACCGCTATTCGCAGACCGACGAAATTTTATTTTATTTTTTTAATTTTTTTTAGCGCAAAATCGTGTAAAGATTGTGAGTGCCGTCGTTCTACGAAAATCCCAAGGAATGTATCAATTTATAAATTGACACGAACCTAGCTCTGATACCAAATTGATGTAGGCTTGGGTGTTCGGGACGCTTTCACTTGCGCGATCGATTGGGTCGCGAGATCGTTTCTAAATAACACCTAATCGGATGAACAAACGCAGCCACCCACGGGTGAGTCCTTCACAACTATCACGCAAAGACTACCACAAGAAGATCCTCCGAAAGCAAAACTCCGGAAATAGGAGGATCTTCCCCAACAAAGGCAAAAGAGAATCGCCACTCCTCGTCGAGTAAAAATAATTCAAGATCGTTCAACTTTCACAAATGAGAAGGATCGCGAAAAAAAATCAATGTCGGAAAATTCGTCACAATTCCTATCCACCACAAATAACTATTGAAGAATCGCTCAAGAGGTAGAAAGCGTTACCCTCCCGGAATAGTAGATCCGGGTTGTAGAAAGTCCTACGTTATTCACGGAGGTGGTCGCCGGAGGGGAGTCCTTGAAGATGTGCACCGTCGCCTTCAAATCCCGCCGCTACGAACAAGCCCAAGACCGCCTTGATGCGTGAGAGAATGTAGAGGGAGAAACGGAAGAGAGAGGGAGAAGGGTGGGCGGCCACAAGAAGGAGAGGGAAAAAGCTAAAGAGGAGGGAGGGGGAGAAGGTGGCCGGCGGCCAAGAAGAGGAAGAGGAAGAGGGATGGCCGAAATTTGCCTAGGGGGGGAGGAAAAAAATCACAATTGATTTTTTTAGGTTTTCAAATTATTATTCATCTCTTCAAATCAACAACAAGCATGGCTATATATAGCCTTACACCACTCAATCTCCTCCATATAAAATTTAGAATAAAATAAAAATATTACCAAAAGTTAACTGCATGAAAATAGAAACAAATATTATGATGGTTATATGCAGCCATCATAATAAAAATACAATTGCTTTAAATAAAACATGCTTAAATTGAAATTGCTAAAAATAGAAATTGTTTGAAATGATAAGTGATAAATTATATAATTTAATTTATAATTATATATTTTATTTAAAATGGTGACGGCGGACGTCGTGCAAAATGTGTAGCGGCGTTGGCGAAGAACGTCGCGGCGTTGGCGTAGAACGTCGCGGCGAAGGCGAAGAAACGACGTGTCTTCGAACTTGCGGCAACGACCATCCCAATCCACGAACTCTCTATGTCGGGGATCAACGACCTCCATCAAGATCATTAGGCCAGCAGCAGTATCATCAGCATCCCCAACCAAGTGGATGTGGGGGTCTTCATCAGCAACATCCCCTACCAAATGAGGCTCGGTGAAGGGGTCTTCATCATCTGGGGTGGGCAAAAGAGAGGGGTTGAAGGGATGGTCCTCATCACATGAGATCATCAAGAGACCGGACTCTGCGGCGGGTCCGGTGCCCTCGATGTTCGGGTGAGATTCTTGAGCTTTGTTATCTCAGATTTCTCACAGTAGATGTTTGTTAGTTCGAAGTACTAAAGAAATTATTTGTTATGGCTGTAGGAAACCTGGACACATTCTACCTGAGTGTCCAGAGAATCAAAAGAAAGAAAAGAGAAAAGATAAAGAAGAGAAAAGACACTCCAACAAGCCTTCCTCCCACAAACACAAACATAAGGGAAGAGGCATTGTAGATGAAACTTGGAGTGAAACAGACTCAGAATCTTCATCCAGCTCTTCTGAAGATGAAGCAAATTCAAATGAGAAGGATCAATGCCTGATGGCTATATATGACTCAAGCAGTGAGTCAGAATATGCATCATCATCCAACTGCAGTGATGATGGAGAAGAAAGACACTCTTGCATGATGGCTATCAATGCCTCAGGACATAATTCAGATGAATCAGAATATGAAGTTCACAGTGATCAGGTAATATCTAACTTTGATTTCAATTCAAATGAATTCAAAGGTGAATTCAAAAGTCTTTGCTTAGACTTAATTAAATCTGAGAAGGAAATAATCTCTCTCAGAAATAAGTTGGCTGAAATGAATCAACTAAGTGAAGAAAATTTCAATCTTAAGAAAGATTTGGTTGCCTCCAGGGAACACATTGTTCTTATTGAGAACAAGTTGTCTGAAGCTAAGAAGTTTGAAGAATCACTCAATGGGAGAAGTATCAAACTGATGGACATCACAAGCACAGTGAATGCCAGACTTAGTGGCAGACTAGGCTTGGGTGCATCATCAAGTGAGGCACATCTTATTAAGAAAAACATCCTTTCTACACCAGTAAAATTCATTTCTGCTAAGAGCAAAGAGGCTGTATATATAAGTAAGAATATTTCAAGCAAGAATATTAAGAATAAAGGAATTCAACAGAATTCGTCGAACGGAGCTCGACGAAATCCCACGAAATCGTCGAACGGAGCTCGACGAAAGCTGAACTCAGAATTTTAGTACATCTATCCATCGAACGGCGCTCGATGAAAGCACTTCACTTCGTCGAACGACGATCGATGAATTCATCCAAATTCGTCTAACGGCGATCGACGAATTCATCCAAATTCGTCGAACAAAAAATATATAGAAAATCTGAAGAATTCATTTTCTCAATATACTAAAAATCGTTTCACTGAGTGGATAATTCCTCCAAGGAGATATCATCCACAAGGCTATAAGGATCAGCCTGAAATATCTTACATTTCTTATTTTTGTGGAAATACAAAAGGACCCAAGGTAGTCTGGGTCAAGAACAACTATACTGTTTTTCTGTTTTTGCAGGTATACAGCTATCCAAAAATTTAGGAACAATGGTACTTGGATAGTGGATGCTCAAAGCATATGACAGGAAACAAGGCCAACCTGAGCAACTACAAGGCAAGGCTTGGACCCAAAGTTATCTTTGGAGACTCTAACTGTGGATAGACAAAAGGATATGGACAAGTCAAGGTTGGAGTTGTCACCTTCAAAGAAGTAGCTTATGTCAAAAGTCTGAAGCACAACCTCATCAGCAAAAGTCAGTTATGTGATGAAGGTTATTAGGTAACTTTTAACCCTTCCCAATATCTTATTACCAATAATAAAAACATAAATGTGTTATCTGGTATTAGACAGAGAAATATTTATTTAGTCAATTTTGACTCTGCCAACTGTAACACCCCCATCCGTTCAGGAACATATAGCAGAAGGTCCGGCCGGGCCCCACGCCATATACTACTAAACGAACGGGAACGTCACTTAATTGAAATCGAACAACACTATACACGAAGCCTAACTCAGAGCATTCTATGCGGAAGAAAAAGAGACAAGACGAAAACCCCAAAACCCGAACCCGGGTATGTCCACTTCTATTAAATAGGAATAAAATGTTTACAACTTAAGATTAGGCACGACGGCCTTACAAATTACCAACATCGGCGCGCAGGCCGGCCATACATGAAAAGCAAAAAGGGAACATCACAAGGCCTTCGAGGGCCGCAGCAGCACCAGGGCCTCAGCCCGCTAATAGCCCGCTATGCTCCGCTCGTTCCAGCACCTGTACATCAAGCCCACCAAAAACGGTGGCAAAACAGGCAACGGTCAGCTAAAGCTGACCAATTATAACGACCCCACCCCTTCGAGGGGGTGGCGGTTCTAAGCATCCCTGCAAGACAACTCAGCAGCATATATACATATATAAGAGTGCGGCTAGCAAAGCCCACAACAAAACATACATATGCAATCAACACAAACGTGGGAATGGCCTCCACGTCTCGTGCTCTCAGGCACTCTTTGGTGTACTCCGCCTTCCACCACCACCCTCCCCGGATGGTCTTGCCCTTCGAGGCTAAAGTCGGTGGCCCGAATACCAGGGCACCCCCGTGCTTCAATTGTGAACATAGCGTAGTCCGAAGACTCTCTCCCAACGCCTCCCTACAACTCCCAGAGACTTACTGTTCGGGTGCTGCGATGGTGCGGTTTCAGGTTCGCCAATGCCCGGTGTTCACACTCTCGTGGTACAACCCGAAGAGCGGGTATGGCGTTCCCTCAGCCCAGGCATTCTCATTCAGCCGGCTCCACAGGCCGCTAAGTCATCCACCAGGACACCCTTACGGGTCGGGCACACAAGCCTCAGGTCCTCTCAACAGGTGGGCTCAACAATTCACCAGAACTCAGTTCTGGGAAGCTGTCGCCTGGCGACAGTCAGTGTCGCCAGCGACAGTGCACATAAATACCATTTTGGCTCCTAGCTGTGGGTGTTTCCCAGGGCACACCCCCAGGCATTGCTGCACATGCAGTAACACTCCCACAGCCTCAGCAAGCACAAAAGTCACCAGACCCAAGTCTGAGAGCTGTCGCCCGGCGACATCCAATGTCGCCTGGCGACAGTGAGCAGAACTTCACTTCTGCTTCTAATCTTCGGGTGCTCCCCGGGGCACACCCCTGGGCGTTGCTGCGCATGCAGTAGCACTCTCTAGTCCTACGTAGCAGGATATCAACACGGGGTTTTTCCCCGACACGCACATCATCAAAAAGCAACACCAATCCGGACGAACCGTCTCGGATGGGCTTCACACAGCGCGCCTACGTCCATTCCACGCGTGGACTCTATATGAATGCAAGTTTTGACGGGGATAGCACAAATCGACCCGTCGGAGGCCACGACCTCACCCTTTTGGGTAGGGGCCTCAAGAATGCAAAGGATGGACTAGAACATGTCCGATTAGGGTTAGGGAAGATCGTTACCCTACGGCGTCGCTTCTGGACCATGGCTTGATTTTTGGTACGGATGGAAAGGAGCGCCTTGCCCTCCTCTACGCGTAGCCACGAACGTTGAAGGGATCCGAGGAGTGTAGCTCCACCAAACCCAAGCTCCAAGCTAGGGTTTCCTATTCCTCTTCTTCTCCAACTCCTCTCTCTCTCTCTCTCCAAATAAAGCCTTTAAGGATAATGGGAAAGAGGAGGGATTTCGGCCTTTCAATGCAGCCACTGAACCCCTCTGTCCAAAACCAGCCCCCAAAGTCAATGGGCAATTAATGCCCAGCATTTTGGGCACAAAGCCCAAGTTGGAGCTGTCGCCCGGCGACAGCCACTGTCGCCTGGCGACAGCGATAAGGAACCGACATTGACTAGTCAACGCCACCCGACAGCTTGGCTAGAACCTTCTCAACAGGACACTGTCGCCTGGGCGACAGTCAGTGTCGCCGGCGACAGCACAGGTTTCCAGAAATGCTATTTTCTGAATTGGGGTCTTACAACCCTCCCCACCTTATAAAAATTTCGACCCGAAATTTGTAACAATATGCATATATATATATATATATCCACAAAATGTCTTTACACAAGGGGGGAAAAAGATAAAGAGGTAAACGTCACCGAAACAGCTCGGGGAACTCCTCCATCATGGTCTGCTCGCGCTCCCACGAGAGCTCCTCGCGACCGCAGTTGTCCCAACGGACCTTTACCATACGGATCGCCCTGTTCCGCAACTAACGTACCTCAGCATCCTCGATGCTAACGGGCCTGACCGCCGTCTTAATCCCACTATCCACGGGCACCTGATCCGCCGCGACCACCTGCGTAGGCTCTTGCACTGCCTTCCGCAGTACGGAGATGTGGAATACATCGTGTAGCCCGCTCAGTTCCGCCGATAATGCAAGCCTATAAGCCGCCTCGCCGACGCGCTCGATGATCTCAAACGGTCCAAGGTATCGCGGACTCAGCTTTTTCAAGCGCCGAATCCTGGACACACCCTTGAACGGCCTGATCTTCAAATAGACCCAATCGCCAACGACGAACTGGACGTCGCGGTGCTTCGCATTATAGTACTTCGCCTGCCTATCCTGCGCAACCAATAGCCTCTCCCGGATCATACGTACCGTCGAAGTCGCCTCTTCGACGTCTTTCCTCTTGAAGAGCTTCGTCTCGCCCGTTTCTGCCCAAGCCAAGGGAGTGCGGCACTTCCTGCCATAGAGGGCCTCGATAGGCGCCATCTGAATACTCGCCTGAAAGCTGTTGTTGTACGCGAACTCAACAAGGAAGAGGTGATCTTCCCACCCCTTGCCAAAATCCAGGACGCACATCCGAAGCATGTCTTCCATCGTCCTGTTGGTACGCTCAGTTTGGCCATCCGTCTGAGGATGAAAGGCCGTGCTAAACTGCAGCTTCGTACCCAATAGACGGTTGACTAGCCTCCAGTCGCTCGAAGTAAAGCGCCCATCGCGATCACTGACGATGCGACGGGGCACACCGTGCAATCGTACTATAGTATCAACGTACAGCTTTGCCAACTTCTCCACCGAGTCATCCCTCCGGTTGGGGATAAAGTGCGCCACCTTCGTCAGCCGGTCTACAACTACCCAGATGGCATCGTTCCCGTGCTGCGATCTCGGCAGCCCATGCACGAAATCCATGGAAATGTCGTCGAATTTCCACTCCGGGACCGGTAAAGACTTCAAAAACCCCCCGGGCTTCTGACATTCCGCCTTCACGAGGGCACAAGTGTGGCACTTGGCCACATAGTGAGCGATGTCCCTCTTCATACCCGCCACCAGAAAAGGACTTTCATGTCCTTATACATCTTCGTGCTCCCCGGATGAACTGAATATCTGGTACGATGCGCCTCGTACATCAACTCATCGCGCAGCTCACCCGCCTTGGGGACGCACAAACGGTCTCCCCTCCACAGCAACCCGTCAAGCATCTGAAACTGGGCATCCGGCCCAGCACCAGCATCCTCCGCGTAGCGCTTTAAACTCAGATCGAGTTCTAAAGCCTGGCGGACTCTATCTGCAAGGTCGTACTGCACCTCAGTCCAGCTCAAACAAGCATCGGCACTGCCCCGCTTCTCTACGCAAGAAATATCCAAGGCCTCCAGGTCACGTATCAGGTGCTCGTCATGCATCTGAATCCAGTTGGCCTGCGCTGGGGCCCTGCGACTGAGTGCGTCTGTGACAACATTCCCCTTCCCAGGGGTGTAGTGGATCTCAAATGTGTAGTCCCCCAGGAACTCCATCCACCGCTGCTGCCGCATATTTAGCTCCTTCTGTGACATGAGGTACTTCAAGCTCTTATGGTCCGTGAAGATGTCGATCTTCAGGCCATACATGTAATGCCGCCAAAGCTTCAGGGCAAAAATCACGGCCGCCAACTCCAAGTCGTGGACCGGATAATTCCGCTCGTGCACCTTCAGCTGGCGAGAGCCATACGCTATCACCTGGCCATGCTGCTGCAGAACGCAGCCAAGGCTGCTCCCCGAAGCGTCGGTGTAGATCTCGTAACCCTCCGTGCCGGAAGGCAAACATAAGATCGGAGCCGTGGTAAGCCGCCGCTTCAACTCCTCGAAAGCCTGCGCACACGCAGGCGTCCAGATAAACTCCTGCATCTTCCGTGTCAGTGTCGTAAGAGGCAGCGCGATCTGTGAGAAGTTCTCCACGAAGCGCCTGTAGTAGCCGGCCAGCCCGAGGAAGCTATGGACCTCCGCTACTGAAGAAAGAACAGGCCACTCCCTGATAGCCGCAACCTTCACCAGATCAACCGCCACACCCTCTCCGCTGACCACATGGCCCAAGAATGCCACGGAAGGTAGCCAGAACTCACACTTCGAGAACTTGGCATACAGCTGGTTCCTCCTCAGAACCTCCAGGACTACTCGCAGGTGATCACCGTGCTCCTCCTCGAACTGAGAGTAGACTAGTATGTCATCAAGGAAGACGACTACAAACCGGTCGAGGTACTCTCGGAAAGTCCGGTGCATCAAGTCCATAAACACCGAAGGCGCATTGGACAGCCCAAACGGCATCACGGTGAACTCATACTGCCTGTACCGGGTACTAAAAGCAGTCTTCGGGATATCACACTCCCTGATCCGCACCTGATAATAGCCGGACTTCAAGTCCAGCTTCGAGTACACTGTCGAACCAACGAGCTGGTCGAACAAGTCATCTATCCTCGGAAGAGGATACTTGTTCTTCTCCGTCAGCTTGTTCAGCTCCCGATAGTCGATACAAAGCCGCAGGCTACCGTCCTTCTTTTTGACAAAGAGGACCGGTGCACTCCAAGGTGAAGAACTCGGACGCACGTAGCCCTGCTCGAGCAGCTCCTGCAGCTGCAGCTTCAACTCTGCTAACTCCTTCGGCGCCATACGATACGGCGAGCGGGCCACAGGCTTAGCGCCTGGCACCAACTCAATCGTGAAATCTATCTCCCGCTGCGGGGGAGCACCGGGGAGCTCGCTCGGGAACACATCAGGAAACTCTGACACTATCGGAACATCCACAAGGTTGGGCCTCGGCGCTGAAGCCTCCACCAGAGCAAAGAATAACTCTGCTCCCTGACGCACCGCCTTGGACACCTGGAGAGCAGACATCAGCATCTTGCTCGACCCACGCATGCCCGCGAAGACCGTCTCACAAACGGTACTCCGCCCAAACCTCACCTCCTTTGTGGTGCAATCGATGCACGCACGCTGTTTCGACAGCCAATCCATACCGAAGATCACATCGAACTCAACCAGGGGGAGTAGCGATGCTCTCAGGTCATACTCATGACTTCCAACTAGAACCTTCACGCAACAGCTCCTCTCCACACGCATCGAATATCCATTCGGCAGTAGGACATCCAGTCCATCTGCAGAAGCAATCGACGGAGCACCAATACGTTGGACAAGGTCCGACGATAAGAAGGAGTGCGAAGCTCCAGTATCGAAAAGCGCCCTTGCAGGAACGCCTAAAACATGCACGTAGCAAATGTCACCTTCTGTGCCTCATCCGACTGTGTCGCTGTCAGAATTCGCTCGATATGCGACAACCAGTCCTCGGCCTCAGCTGGGGATTCAACCCCGGTAAACGGAGGAGGTCGGAATCCCATGAAATGCTTCAGCTGTTGCTCAGGAGCACGCCTCACGAGGACTTGCTCCACTCTAGTGGCTCTGGGGCCACTTCCTGCACCGGCTGTTGGCCTTGCCTTCCGGGCTGGGCATTTAACGCAGATAGGACGGCCTCTATGACTTGCCGAATCAACTCAGCTGACGGAGGTGTAGGAGCCTCAGCAGACCCACTACTCTCATTCACGTCACGGGGACGCGACGGTCCCGCAGCACTTCGAGTGCCCTGCACAAGTGCACCACACAGTTAGGCGACAAAACAGTCGCAACTAACAACAAAAGGAACATTCAGGTTCCAAAATCATGCAATTTTTGTTGGTTTGTTGTTACATTTTATTCCTAAGTGGACATTTTTGGGTTTATAGTACGTCTCAACGGTGACGCACACACGTGCTCACCACCCCTTATAAGAATTCGCCCGCAAATTCATTAGAAGGATACGGAACCCTAGAAGCTGATACCAATTTGTAACACCCCCAGGTCCATAACCCACAGGTCGGAGGATCGAAACCTCACTCTGATACCAATTTGTAACACCCCCATCCGTTCAGGAACATATAGCAGAAGGTCCGGCCGGGCCCCACGCCATATACTACTAAACGAACGGGAACGTCACTTAATTGAAATCGAACAACACTATACACGAAGCCTAACTCAGAGCATTCTATGCGGAAGAAAAAGAGACAAGACCAAAACCCCAAAACCCGAACCCGGGTATGTCCACTTCTATTAAATAGGAATAAAATGTTTACAACTTAAGATTAGGCACGACGGCCTTACAAATTACCAACATCGGCGCGCAGGCCGGCCATACATGAAAAGCAAAAAGGGAACATCACAAGGCCTTCGAGGGCCGCAGCAGCACCAGGACCTCAGCCCGCTAATAACCCGCTATGCTCCGCTCGTTCCAGCACCTGTACATCAAGCCCACCAAAAACGGTGGCAAAACAGGCAACGGTCAGCTAAAGCTGACCAATTATAACGACCCCACCCCTTCGAGGGGGTGGCGGTTCTATGCATCCCTGCAAGACAACTCAGCAGCATATATACATATATAAGAGTGCGGCTAGCAAAGCCCACAACAAAACATACATATGCAATCAACACAAACGTGGGAATGGCCTCCACGTCTCGTGCTCTCAGGCACTCTTTGGTGTACTCCGCCTTCCACCACCACCCTCCCCGGATGGTCTTGCCCTTCGAGGCTAAAGTCGGTGGCCCGAATACCAGGGCACCCCCGTGCTTCAATTGTGAACATAGCGTAGTCCGAAGACTCTCTCCCAACGCCTCCCTACAACTCCCAGAGACTTACTGTTCGGGTGCTGCGATGGTGCGGTTTCAGGTTCGCCAATGCCCGGTGTTCACACTCTCGTGGTACAACCCGAAGAGCGGGTATGGCGTTCCCTCAGCCCAGGCATTCTCATTCAGCCAGCTCCACAGGCCGCTAAGTCATCCACCAGGACACCCTTACGGGTCGGGCACACAAGCCTTAGGTCCTCTCAATAGGTGGGCTCAACAATTCACCAGAACTCAGTTCTGGGAAGCTGTCGCCTGGCGACAGTCAGTGTCGCCAACGACAGTGCACATAAATACCATTTTGGCTCCTAGCTGTGGGTGTTTCCCAGGGCACACCCCTAGGCATTGCTGCACATGCAGTAACACTCCCACGGCCTCAGCAAGCACAAAAGTCACCAGACCCAAGTCTGAGAGCTGTCGCCCGGCGACATCCAATGTCGCCTGGCGACAGTGAGCAGAACTTCACTTATGCTTCTAATCTTCGGGTGCTCCCCGGGGCACACCCCCGGGCGTTGCTGCGCATGCAGTAGCACTCTCTAGTCCTACGTAGCAGGATATCAACACTGGGTTTTCCCCAGCACGCACATCATCAAAAAGCAACACCAATCCGGACGAACCGTCTCGGATGGGCTTCACACAGCGCGCCTACGTCTATTCCACGCGTGGACTCTATATGAATGCAAGTTTTGACGGGGATAGCACGAATCGACCCGTCCGAGGCCACGACCTCACCCTTTTGGGTAGGGGCCTCAAGAATGCAAAGGATGGACTAGAACATGTCCGATTAGGGTTAGGGAAGATCGTTACCCTACGGCGTCGCTTCTGGACCATGGCTTGATTTTTGGTACGGATGGAAAGGAGCGCCTTGCCCTGCTCTACGCGTAGCCACGAACGTTGAAGGGATCCGAGGAGTGTAGCTCCACCAAACCCAAGCTCCAAGCTAGGGTTTCCTATTCCTCTTCTTCTCCAACTCCTCTCTCTCTCTCTCTCTCTCTCTCCAAATAAAGCCTTTAAGGATAATGGGAAAGAGGAGGGATTTCGGCCTTTCAATGCAGCCACTGAACCCCTCTGTCCAAAACCAGCCCCCAAAGTCAATGGGCAATTAATGCCCAGCATTTTGGGCACAAAGTCCAAGTTGGAGCTGTCGCCCGGCGACAGCCACTGTCGCCTGGCGACAGCGATAAGGAACCGACATTGACTAGTCAACGCCACCCGACAGCTTGGCTAGAACCTTCTCAACAGGACACTGTCGCCTGGGCGACAGTCAGTTTCGCCGACGACAGCACAGGTTTCCAGAAATGCTATTTTCTGAATTGGGGTCTTACACCAACTCAGACATCTGTCTATTTAATTCAATAAGTAAGACAAATGAATTATGACATAAAAGGCTTGGACACATTAACCTTAGAACTATCTCTAAGCTATCCAAGAAAAATCTTGTTAGGGGACTGCCTTCTGGTTCATACAAGAAGGAAGGACTTTGCAGGGATTGTCAATTAGGAAAGTAAACCAAGAGTAGTTTCAAATCTTTATCCAAGAGTGATACACCTAGGATTCTATATTTGCTACATTTAGATCTTTTTGGACCTAGTGTTATACAGAGCTTAGGAGGGAAGCATTACTCTCTAGTTATTATAGATGACTTCTCAAGATTCACTTGGGTGTTCTTTCTTAGGAACAAGTCTGCCACCTTCAATTTTCTAACAGACTTTCTCAGGTCCATCAAGATTGAGTACTCTACTGTAGTTGCATTGATCAGAAGTGATCATGGCACTGAGTTTGAGTCTCTTTTGATGAGAGAATTCTGTGGAAAAGAAGGGATCAAGCAGTGTTTCTCTGCTCCTAGAACTCCTCAACAAAATGGGGTAGCTGAAAGGAAAAATAGAACCTTAATTGAATCAGCAACTACATTTCTTGCAGATGCTCACTTGCCACTCTCTTTTTGGGAAGAAGCAGTGAACACAACAAATTATGTGTTGAATAGAAGTTTGATACCTAAACTTAAGGGTAAAACTCCCTATGAATTACTCAAGAATAAAAAGCCTAAGGTTAGCTATTTAAAGATTTTTGGTTGTAAATGCTATGTGCATAACAATGATAAGAAATATCTAAGGAAGTTTGAAGAAAAGGCAGCCGAAGGCATATTCCTTGGATACTCTCTTTCTAGTAAAGCATATAGAGTTTATAACAAATCTACTCTTAAGATAGAAGAGTCCATGCATGTTTCTTTTGATGAAACTAATATGTCAAATGAGGAGAGGAACACCACCTCTACCAAAAATGTTTTGCAGGTACCAGCTCTATGTGAAGAGCTCAATAAATTGGATCTACAGAATGAAGAGTCTCTACTTCCATCAATTCAAAGTGCTGAAGACAGTGAAGAAGACAATCCAAAAATTATTGCTGGCAGTTCAGATCACATGACAGCTGAACAAATCCCTCAAGAGGAAATTATTGCTGAACCAACTCAAACTTTTAACCACATCACAGTTAGAGATTATCCAATATCCCAAACTATTGGAGATATTTCAGCAGGTGTTCAAACAAGGCATCAACTCAACCAAAATGGGATGCACACTTGTTTCCTATCACAAGTTGAACTTCAATCCATAAAAGATGCAAAACAAGATCCAAACTAGATTCTTGCAATGCAAGAGGATCTCAACCAATTTGAAAGGAACAAGGTTTGGGATTTGGTTCCAAGACCAAAGGGCCATCCAGTCATTGGCACCAAATGGGTTTTTAGGAATAAGCTTGATGATCCAGGATCAATAATAAGGAACAAAGCAAGACTAGTAGCTCTAGGATATTCACAGGAAGAAGGAATTGACTATGACCAAACTTTTTCTCCTGTTGCAAGACTTGAAGCTATAAGGATTTTTCTTGAATTTGTTGCATTCAAGAAGTTCAAGTTATATCAAATGGATGTGATGAGTGCATTTTTAAATGGAGACATCAAAGAAGAAGTCTATGTGGAACAACCACCAGGTTTCATCTCTCCAACTCACTCTTCTTATGTATTTAAGCTTAATAAAGCTCTCTATGGTCTCAAACAAGCTCCTAGAGCATGGTATGAGACCTTAGCAAATTTTCTTTTGGAGAATAATTTATGTAGAGGCACAGTTGATAAATCCTTATTTTTCAGGATACATAAAAATCAAACTTTACTAGTTCAAATTTATGTAGATGATATTATTTTTGGCTCTACTGATTCAAATCTATGCAAAAGGTTTTCTAACCTAATGCAATCTAAATTTGAAATGATTAGTATGGGTGAGTTATCTTACTTCCTTGGTCTTCAAGTGAAGCAAACTCCAAATGGAATATTCATATCCCAATCCAAGTATTCAACCCATGCCCTCAAATGTTGTTGTGGACAATGATGAATCAGGGAAACCTGTTGATCAAAAAGTATATAGAGCAATTGTTGGCGCTTTGCTTTATTTAAACAGCTAGTAGACCAGATATAGTTTTTGCTACATGCATGTGTGCTAGGTTTCAAGTTAACCCCAAAGAATCTCACCTAATTATATTAAAAAGAATTTTGAGATATATAAAGGGTTTTCCAAATCTGGGACTCTGGTATCCAACTGCATCTAAATTTGAAATAATTGCATTCTCAGATTCAGATAATGCTGGATGCAGAGTAGACAGGAAAAGCACATCAGGAACTTGCCAATTTCTTGGTGATAGGCTTGTGTCTTGGTTTTGTAAGAAACAAACATCTATGTCCACATCAACAGCTGAAGCAGAATACATTGCTGCAGACAGTTGCTGCTCACAGATATTGTGGATACAAAATCAACTTCTAGACTATGGAATCAACTTAAATAAATCAATTATATTTTGTGACAATACTAGTGCAATATCTATAACACAAAATCCAGTACTCCATAGTTGGACTAAACACAGAGAAATTAGGCACCACTTTATCAGAGATAATGTGGATAAAAATAAAATTTGCCTACAATTCATTTCTACTGATTTACAAAGGGCTGATATTTTCACCAAACTCTTGGATGAAAAGAAACATATTTTCTTTATAAATCAGCTAGGAATGATAGATGGAGTTTCAATCATTTAAAATATAAATTTTCTACTTATCCCTTATCATATCAAAAATAAATTTTCTATTTACTGTGTGCCTAGAGAAATTGCTTCTTCTTCCAGTTCCTTTGCACTTGATTTTTTTTATTTTGCAGGAACATTGGCAATCAGATTCAAAAAAAAATTGCCTCCTCCCTTCCTCCCTTTCAAATGTCCCTTCTTCTAGGGGCCTAGCTTCAGGCCTTCCTGAAACTAGGCAGGGGGAGATGTTTCGTGAAGAAGCTCCTTTCTTTTTTTGACAGGGGGAGATGCTTTATGAAGCAGGGGGAGATGTTTCATGAAGAAGCTCCTTTTGATAGGGAAAGATGCTTTAATTGTTTCATGAAGAAGCTTTTGATAGGTAGGGAGAGATGCTTTTTCTTGTTGAAGGAAGATACTTTAGAAAGAAGCTCCATATGATTCTGCATCTGATTCTGCACACAGTAAATAGAATCAGTTATGATGCAGAATAATATGGTTGTTGGTACAGAAGCAGCTCCAGTTATAGCTCAAATTCCTTGATTGCTTTGCTAAAGAAGATTATCAAAGTTTTCCAGTTACAGTTGAAGTAACAGATAAAGTTGATTTGGTGAAGTCACCTCCAACTTAGATAAACAAAGTCAAAGTAGAAGATATATATGTTCTATGTTTTTCTGTTGTTTTATTATTTGAATTTTGTCAAATAGAGTCCTAACCCAAATAGGGGGAGATTGTTGGAACAACCCGATAACTGATTTGGGCTAGGATCACTATCTGTTTACTAGGGCTAAGTTGACCCCAATGTATAGTCTAAGGGTCAAGATTTTAGGCTGCTAGAACTTAAGGAAAAGATCAGTTTCTGCGTTCGACGAACTACAAACTGCGTTCGACCAACTTCATTCTGAATTCGACGAACGGCGTGCTTCTTTTCGACGAATCAAGTTATCCATCCAGTCTCAGCGGTCGACGAACTTGTCTCAGCGGTCGACGAACTTGTCTCAGCGGTCGACGAACTTGTCTTAGATGTCGACGAACTTGTCTTAGCGGTCGACGAACTTCCCAAGTCTCAGCGGTCGACGAACTTGCCAAGTTTCAGCATTCGACGAACTTCTCTCTGCGTTCGACGAAATAGCTTCTCAGCTCGATGAAATCAATCCTTCAAGCCAGTTCAACAGATTCTACTTTAGTTTGACTAACTCCTGATTGAGATCGACGAACTCATCTTTCAGTTCGACGAACTCAGTCTTCGAACTCAGTTCTACAGCAAGTCTGTCAGATTAACTTTCAGATCGACGAACTTCAATTTGAGATCGACGAACTCCAGTCTGTGTTCGACGAATCATTAACAGATGCTCAGTTCGACGAACTCCAACTTCAGTTTGACGAACTCCTACTTCAGTTCGACAAAATTTTCCCTCTTGACTTTGATGCATCCTGAAGATCTTTTACCTAGTTCTCTGAACTCAGATCGACTACAGCAACAGATCTATTCATATATCTTTGGACATATTCAGTCAGATAAGTCAAGATTTTATCCTTCATTATTATATTCCTTATTATTCTCTTATTCCAAAACAATAGTCGTTGACATTTAATGGAAAAGGAATCTTTCACGGCAAAAGAATTAAAGGACACTGCCAAAATCGTTTGGTTACTGTTGCAGTCTCAAGAAGGATTTAATTCAGAATATTCTATTCCTTAAAAGATTGCAGTTTTCAAACAAGAGAAGAAGAAGAGAGATACAGATATAAGATATTCGATTTTTCTGATAGAGAAGAAAAAGAGATACACAGAGAAAAGTTATCATCATCCTCAAGCTGCACATTCATTCTCTGAGAACATCAACAAGATTAATCTCTCAGATTTATGTTGCTAGTCCAAATCTTCAAGAGCAACAACAAATATGAGAAACATTGTCTCTCACATTCATCAGCTTCAAAAAAGATTTGATTCATTCAAGTGAAAGCTCCATCCTCAACTGTCAACCATTTCAATCAAATAGGGGGAGCTTTACAACAACAATCCACTAGTCTTCTCTCAAATTATTGACAGAGAAGAACTTCATAAACCCTCTTTATCCCATCTTGTACAGGGTTCTAACTCCCTTCAAAAGTTAACTGTTTGGTGGCAGGGCACCTGATCAAAAACCTGTAGTTGGTGTTTTGGGCACCAGATCAAAACTCCTTCGGTGGCAGGGCACCTGAGCAAAAACCTGTAGTGGATTCCTACCAAGGGTTGTAGAAGAGTGGATGTACCCAGGTTGATTGGGGAACCATTATAGATCCTTGTGTCCTTTGTGTTTGTGTTTATTTCTCTGTGATGTGTTGTGTGATTGCTTTATTTTGTTTTTATAACTCACTCTATTATACACATATAAATATCAGTATTTTAATTCCGCTATAAAAATGAGTTAAAAAAGTTTTTAATACTCTATTCACCCCCCCCCCCCCCCCCCGCTAGAGTTAATCTAAGATCTAACCTCTCTTTCAAAAACCCCACCTATGTTAAGCAAATTTTGGGGACGAAAATCCTATTATTTTTATTGGATTGTAACATCCCGACTTTTATTGGGTCACTAGAACCCTAGCTGACCCCAAAAAAGTTATGTGATCCCCTACCCAAGGCCTTAGAAGGTAGGAGGTGACCCAATATTTGGATATTGAGCCAATGTGCTCCGATTCAAGTTCTGTCAGTTCCTATAGACTCGTATAGTTAATACGAGTGCAACATAACTCATTTCGTTCCAATCCTAAGTTAGATGGTGAATATGACCATTTTGACTATCGTAGAGCGTCACGAAGACACAAATTTTGGATATTGAACATACATACTCCGATTCAAGTTCTATCAGTTCCTATAGCCTCGTATAATTAATATAAGTGCAACAAAACTCATTTCGTTTCAATTTGAAGTCATATGGTGAATATGACCATTTTGATTATCGTGGAGCGTCACGAAGACACAATTTTTGGATATTGAGCATATGAACACTGATTCGAGTTCTGTCGGTTCCTATAGACTCGTATAGTTAATGTGAGTGCAACATATCTTGTTTCATTCCAATCCGAAGGCATATGGTGAATATGAACATTTTGATTTTCGTGGAGCGTCGCGAAGACACAAATTTTGGATATTGAGCATAAAAACTCCGATTCGAGTTTTCTCAGTTCCTAATGACTCGTATAGTTAATACGAGTGCAACAGAACTCGTTTCATTCCAATCCGAAGTCATATGGTGAATATGTCCATTTTGAGTATTATTGCGCGTCACGGCGATGCCATTTTTGAATAATGGGCAAATAAACTCGGATTTGGCCCCAGTTAGTCACATTGGACTCGTATGGTCAATACGAGATCAACAAAATTCATTGCACTCGATTTCAACGTCGTCGGGTCAATATCGATCAAAACGAGCATTATGGTGTATCAAAAACTGTGCACATACCGATATTACTAAAATTCCTCCACAGTGGCTCGACACTCGACGACTTGGACCTACTTTGAACTTGACCCACATAGGGGACCCACCCCATGGTTTACTTGGGTCAAACCTCTAACAAATTCAATTTTTGTTAAAAGGAATTTCATTCCAATATTGCCTCACCCAAGGCCAACTCATCAAGGCCTCACATTGGACCACACTCAGCCATAATGGGCTCTGATTTCAAAAGGAAACCCATGAAGATTAACTTGGGCTTGGGCTTAAAGCAAGAGGCCCATCTCTCTCTCTCTCTCTCTCTCTCTCTCTCTCTCTCTCTCTCTCTCTCTCTCTCTTTCTCCTCTCTCCTTTTGCATCACATATGCCAACCTAGGATCCTAAGTGTACAACCCTCCATTAGGAGGCTGCACCTATCCTGGACAGCTGGGACGAGCTCATCCCTTCTCCTCCATGGGAGAAAAATCCCACATCGGCGAGAAGAGGAGGGTGTTGGGAATATTACCCTCAATGTTCCCTTGATTTGAAGAGGCATCACTCACCATGCTAAGAACATATTGTATTTAATAAACCCTATTTTGCATCATGACTGTGCAAGGTTTAGATATGCCAAGCATTGGAATAATGTTGATGGATCACTGTCTAAACCGCTGAGAAGAACTCACTGTCTCAACGGAACTGCTGAGACAAGGTTAGGAGCCGCTGAGAACTAGTTTGCCTCAGCTGAGCTGCAGATAGACAATAACTGCTGAGAAGACAAACTGTCTCAGAAGATTTGCTGAGAAGAAGACAACTCAACCGCTGAGACTGAAAACTGTCTCAGCCCAACCGCTGAGACAGATTCAAATCAGAAAATCGACACTGGCGGAATTTGCTTTTGGCGCAAACACTGGAAAGACAGATAATGTATTCTGTCCCTCTCCATGTTGTGTCAGACACCTTTTAAGAGTTGTTGAAGATGGAAGGTGTATACAAGAAGTTGTTAGGGCACTTCAGAATGGACTGGAAGCTGCTGGTGTGCTAAGTGAAAAAGACAATAATGTTCCATTGACGACCCTCAAGCTTTCTCTCTTTCTGCTTGCTGAACAAGGAAGAAAATACAAGGAGAGAAGATAGCTCTTCTATTCTTAAGAGCAAGGTGATCCTCTTTCATCTACTGAAGAGAAGGATCAGTATGGAGCAGGTCTGAAGATTGCTTTCAGCCCAGCTTCAAGATTGCATCTACTGTGCATAATCAACAAAAGACATCAAATCAAAGATGTCCACTGTTGTAAGCTAAAACTTATACTCATTGTAGGAACTGTGTAATTCTGAGCTTGTAATTAGGTATTGTGCCTGAGGTTGTAGGGTTGCTGAACCTGAGTTATAGTCCTGTTAGGCCTGAGTTTGGTAAGGCTGTTGAGCCTGAGCTGTAAGGCATTTTTCCTGAGAAGTAGTGCCTCTTGATAGGCCTGAGGTAGGATACCAGGGTGGCCTCTGAGCTGTAGGAGTGGGAGAACTCTGAGTTGTAGGGCTCGTTAGCCAAAGATAGGGTTTGGAGAAACCTGAGAGATCCTGAGGGGTCTGTGTTGTAAGCTCTTGGAGCTGATATTGGTGGAGTTTGCCTTGTCTAACATACTGTAAGAAAGGTGTTGAGGGAAAGTGGACTACCTATAGACACACTGTCTTGGGGAACCACTATAGATAACTGTTTGTTTTCTTTGTTTGCTTGAGGTTTTATTGACTACTCCTTAACTGCTAGCAATAATTAAGTAAAACTAAAAGAGACCTATTCACGCCCCTCCCCCCTCTAAGTGAATTAGATTACTGACTTATAAACTATTAAGTGGTATCAGAGAAGGTCACAGGTTCGAAACCCGAGGGTTGTTTCTAGGGGGGATTGTAGGGAGGTATGGCTTGCGGGCTATGGTACAACAATGCCCCTAGTATTGTGGCACTAGTTGAATCAGAAGGGTGTGTCCATTGAGTGCCTAACTAGCTGCCTCGTGGATCCTGCCTAGGGTAGCCAGCTCTATAAAGGAGCGGTAGCGCCTTCCCTAAACAATCCAAGCTTTTGGGAGAGTTGGTAGCGCCGAGTCCCTACAAGTGGTATCAGAGCTCCTGTCTCAGTGACCTACAACTCCCGTCTCAGCGACCTAAATCAAGCCCCTATAAATATCAAGATGTTTATTAAGTAATTGCACTTCTCATTAACCCAGCCGACGAGACGAACTCTTCTACCCCCCATCTCAGCGACCTATCCTACAGAAGAAATGGTGCCAAAAATGGCAAAAGATCTGCATGAAGGATATGAGATAGTTAGAAATGGTTTTCAACATGCTCCTGCAGTGATAAGAGAAGTGATTCAACTTATATCTGATCAAGGACTGGAATATGTGCTATCTGAGCCATTGATGCGATCTCGGCAAGTGCACCGGTCGTACAAGTAATAAAGTTGGGAGAGACTCCCCGAATATCGTTCTCAGAGGACTGCAAGTTGGGTTGTATGAATCCTTGTTAGGGAAACGCTTATAAAGATTCTTAAATACTTAATAAAAAGGGGATTTGCTGGGTGTTTTCCTAAGCTAGCAGCAAAGAAAGAAAATGCGGGCCAAGAGCTCCGCTTCGCTTGTCGGAATGGGGTGCAGGCCGCGATGCCATGCTTCGGTGAGCGGGTGGAGTGGACGGCAGACTACGGCGCTCCTCAAATCTCATAAACCAAACAAGATTTCAAAGACATGACATTAAATCAACTAAAACTTGGATTTTATGAACATCATCCACAATCAAAAATACATATAAGGAAAACATCTGAAGCAAGCATAGGGGAAAAGAGAAAACGAAAGCTCGAAGTCTATGATGAAGATTCTCGGCCGAAATCATCGGGTTGTCAAGCCTCGTCTGTGCTCGGTCTTCATGTGCGTCCGGGGTCCGGAGGAGATGTCACCTTCCTCTACTATTACCCGTCTTCTTCATGGTCTAGCTCCGGGTAACTCTTGTTCGACACTGTGAATGCAACGGAAGCTTTCCGTCTATGGTGTTGTTTAGCTCAAGGATGATGGAGGAGGCCAAGGAGGGAGCTTTGGTGGATGATTTGCAAGCCAAAGGTCACCGGAGATCCTCCAAGGTTAGACGGTGGTGGAGAGGCGAAAATGGCGGGCTTCTGAAGCTTTTCCCGCGAGGGGATTGGGTCCTCCCAAATGCAGCAGATTTCCTGCTTTAAATAATAAACGGTCAGAATTGATCGTGCGTTGCCCGTGCGTTATTTAACGATAAAAAATAACTTGAGGAAGAAGCAGCAGCGCCCGTGCGTTTTACTCACGCACGGGCAATTCCGCCCGTGCATAAAAATGCATGAACAAACTCAGATTGACTAAAAACTTGATGAAACAGGCGATCGTGCGTTTTAATCACGCACGGGCAAACTCGCCCGTGCGTAAAAATGCACGACCAAAGTCAGATCACCAGTTTTCTACCCAGATGAAGGCGCACGTCCGCAGCCGTCCGTGCGTCAACAAAAACGCACGACCATGCATTATACACAATCATGATTTCAGGACAAAAGGGGATGATTCAACCACCTGCAGGCAAAGCAATCCAGCTGGGAATACACCTCCAGCACCAATCAAACACGGAAGAAGGATTAGGGAGCACCATGTGCTTACCCCCAATAAGAAGGAGCGCAGACGCACACCAAAATGGTCCATAAAAGAGCATGAAGCACGTAAGTGCACGTGAATGATCACAAGAGAAATATATGCATTAATAGCTAGAAAATGACGCACACAAGAGAGAAAAACAGCCCGGATGAGTGCATAAAAGTGTATATAAATGGGACTCATCACACCCCCAGACTTATCCATTTGCACGTCTCGGGCAAATTACTTAGCTCTCCCGTCGGAACAATTGGGTATTAGAGTGAGTTTGAGCGGTAGAGACCCATGCGAAGTCGTATGCTCACGTGCGTAGAAATATGTTAGAATAGAATTTAACTCAAGATTACATTTAATTATTTCTAGAACAGTAATTTGAAATCTAGTTTACTCGGATGGTGAATCCCGGTGAATCTTTCGGTCGCGCATAGGGGGAAATAGCGTGACTAATGAGTAGAGTATTACTCGAATCAAAACTCGAGACAATCTCCTAAGAAATCCGTCAAAGTCGGTGTCCATAGGCTTGCACGTTTGCACTCTCTACACTGCATGAGATGACTCATATCTAAAATCAATAGGACTTATAGGTTAAGATTTGGCTTAGGTTTAGTTTAGGTTAGATAAGTAGAAGAACGATGGGCATCGCACTCAACATAACCTGAATACTCAATAGTATAAAATCACCAATACAACAATTTCAGGAACCACACAACACCCCCAGACTTCAACTGGACACTAGGTGTGTGCTAAGCCGACCATACATTGTTTTATCGAGAGATTGTATTTGAAAGTTCTCTTTTTTTTTGCACAATTATTTTTATTTTCTCTTCTCGACATATATATCTTTTGTCAGCACTTTATAAACTTCTCCTTTAGCTTTCTCAAAGCTACCATACACATCAGAGCTAACACCAAACGTGATAGATATATAAATTTCTTTCAAACTCATTTGTTGGTGCGAATGTAGGTTTGGACGTATGGCTTTGGTGAAATTTAAGTGGAGCTAAAGAAGAAGGATAGGTAGGCTCAAGTGGGCTTGCAAGGGTGATTACATTGGTTAGGATTTCAAAAGCATAAACAGATCAAGAAACGGCTTACATCACGCTTTAAAACGAGTTATTCACGCAATCGTTTCAAGAGTCGCCTAGTGCAAGTTCTAGCCACCGAGAAAGGTTATCCTTCCTTCTGACCCTAGTAATAAGCTACTACTAATCCTGCTACACTCGACCATATGCTACCATTGGATTCACCGGATTCACCACTCGAGTAAAATAAATTGCAACTACTATAATAGAAATAATTAAATTGTAACATTGAATTTTATTCTACTCTAATTGAATTTCTAGGCGTGACGGGAGCACTCGACTAGAGCACTACTCAAGTCAACATTTTTCTCCACCCCTCACTCCTATACTAACAATCCAATTCTTACGAGCAGGGAACCTCACAGCAATTCCCAATAAGCGCATGTGATCAAGTACGCATGAACTAGGTGCAAATGTATGCTATGTGTGCAACAAAATTGAAAATCCTAACTCAGCACATTCTAACATGAAATGCAAAGTGTGTGCACGCGCATAACTCGATCTCTCCCCTAGACTTGATCAAAACCATATAAAATAAAGAATTCAAGAATAAGGAAAATAGGGGTAGAGTGGACCTATGCTCACGAATTAGCATGCCAGAAGTGCGGCAATTCCTTCTTTAAATTTCTCCTTCCTCAACCCCCAAGCGAGAGCTTAAACCTGCGATGTTAGCAAAAAGCAAATAACACAACATAATAGAAATTGAATAAGCAAACGGAACCTGGTGGTTCCCATGGGTTGTCTCCCAAGAAGCCCTTTTGTTTAACGTCCTTAAAGGTGGACCAAATACCTGAATTAATGTTTGATAGCAACAGTTATAATAATTGTTCCAAACTAAATAAAAAGGCACGACACAACATAGCAAACTAACGAAGCACAATATCAGAACAGAAGACACAACACAACAAAAATAGAAATGCAAAGAATATGAAATAAGAGTCACCGCCTGGGAACAAGGCCCCTGGCTGACAAGATCAAGTATTACGAAGCGAATTACAATTACATCAACATAACATTAAAATAAAAACTGTCCAAATAAAATAACCACACAACCTAGATACAGAGTAGCAATATTTAGTCAACTAAATATACAACTTGACAATCAGACAAGGCAGTGCTTCCCTCATAGATCTTTAGGTGATGACCGTTCACCTTGAATTTTCCTTCTTTTTCGCCGGAAATCTCAATTGCTCCAAAGGGTGCAATGTTGGTTACCACGAAGGGCCCACTCCAACGTGACTTCAGCTTTCCCGGGAATAAACGGAGGCGGGAATTGTAAAGAAAAACATGATCTCCAATTTTGAATTCTTTTTGCGCAATACATTTTTCATGCCACCGCTTCGTTCTTTCTTTATATATGCGTGCGTTTTCATAAGCAAACTGCCAAAATTCGTCAAGTTCGTTTAACTGGGCGAGACGTCGGTCTGTCATGACATGGATGTCCATGCCAAATAATTTGGTTGCCCATAGATCTTTAAGTTCTAATTCTACTGGTAAGTGGCATGACTTTCCGTAAACTAGCTGAAATGGAGACATCCCGATAGGGGTCTTGAAAGCAGTTCGGTAGGCCCACAATGCATCGTCCACCCTCATTGCCCATTCTTTTCTATTAGAGTGGATTGATTTTTCTATTATCCTTTTAAGCTCTCTATTAGAAACTTCCACTTGTCCACACGTTTGCGGTGATAGGCTAGCGAGACATTATGTTGCACACCAAATTTCTTCAATTGTTGAAGGAATTATTTGTTTCAAAAATGGCTGCCCCCATCGCTTATGATTGTCGGCGGCGCTCCGAATCTGGAGAAGATGTTCTTGTGGATGAACTTTAAGACCGTGCGGGTGTCATTTGCAGGAACAGCTTCTGCCTCCACCCATTTCGAGACATAATCCACTGCCACTCTGTTGGAACCTTAGGTTTGATTTGAGTTAGGATCCACATTTAATCTCTAAGTTAATATCATAACTTATCTTATAACTTAGATTAAATCCCTTTACAATAAAAGGCTGATAATATATAAAGAAAAATACATATATAAATATATTAAGAGACTGAAGAACAATTAAGAGAAATATAAAAATTATACTCTCTGTGTTCGTCGAACGGCGCTCGACATTTGTCGAACGACGTTAGACGAATCTTACATTTCATCCCCCGCTCGACAAACAATAAATATCTCAGCGGTCGACGAACAGCCAGTCTCAGTGGTCGAAGAAAGCCAGCCTGTCACAGCGGTCGACAAATCATCCTCTGAACGCCGCTCAACAAATTGAAGAGCTCGACAAACCTTCAGTAAGGCGCTCGACAAATTTCGAACATCGCTCGACAAATTCCAGCCAGAGCTCGACTAACATTATTATACTCATCTATCTTTCTTTATGATATTTAAAATAGCCATTGCAGGCATTAAAGATTATAGCCATTGGCGGTGAGTCAAAGACGACATCTTATCTTCCCAAGGAATCAGAATTAAAGTGCATCATCTCTTTCCTTATCGGCAAGAATTCTAATCGGCTTTCTCTAGAATATATACAGGGACAGAGGAGAAGAGAAAAAGTAGAATAGACGTAGAACACACACAGAAAGAAGAGAATTACACAGGAGCAAAAAGAAGATCAGATCAATATACATTATATCTTCTTTTTGCCTAACTTTTCTTTTGCAGATCATATACATCCTGAGACACCTATCGCCATTTCTTGCTCAGGATCAAGCTGCACAAGAAAAGGAGAAGTTGAATCAAAAGAAGAGGCCTCCACAGGCTGTCATCAAACTACATCAGATAGGGGGAGCTCTTCAACATCATCATCAAGATCCAAACACAACTTCCAATCAGGATCTTCATCTAGAGTCTTCTCAAAAAGAGAAGAACAATATATCTTTTCCCTTTCTCTTTCTCACCTTGTACAGGGTTATAACTCCCTTCAAAAGATAACTCTCGGTGACAGGGCACCTTAGCAAAAACCTGCATCTTGGTTAGAGCACCATATCAAAAGCTCACCTGGTGTGTGGACACCTTAACAAAAACCCCTTGGTGCGAGGGCACCTTATCAACAACCTCCTAGTGGATTCCTACCAGTGGGTAGAAGAGTAGATGTACCCAGTTGAGGGGAACTACTATATTTCTTGTGTCATCTGTATTGCTTGTTTGTTTTGTTTTTATTTCTTACTTGTGCTGTGCATTCTTATGCACTATGACTGTTTGTGTTTATTACTCACTCAGCACACCTACATTTATATATATCATTTATTTTAAAATAAAAATTTAACAAGACCTTTTAACAGAATAAATAATAATAAGAACTAAACACTCCACTTTCACACTATCATGTAAAGCTTTCCATGGGACATTGGGAATGCGCCCATGAAGTCAATCCCCCAAACATCAAATGGTGCGCAAACTAACATGTTATTGAGTGGCATTTCATCTTTCCTCGAGATGTTCCGGGTTCTTTGACATTCATTACATTCCTTCACGTGCATATAGGAGTCACAGAAGAGAGTGGGCCAATAAAAGCCACATTGAAGAACCTTATGTGCTGTCCGTGCAGACCCTATGTGACCACACGCTTCACGATCATGACAATGGAGTAATATAGACTTATGCTCCAGTTCGGGAATACACTGGCGGACAATCCCCTCAGCGCACGTGCGGAATAACAGCGGGTCTTCCCAGAAATAATACTTTGCGTCTGAGAGGAATTTCTTTCTTTGCTGAAATGAAAGATTTGGAGGAAGTTTACCGCACGCCAAGAAATTGGCCACATCTGCAAACCATGGGGAGTTGCTCGGGGTCGTTCCCACTGTGAATAGAATCTCATCCGGTAAAGAGTCAGAGATTGGAGGAGCGTTGGGATGAGAAGGACCTCCATACTCTAGCCTGGATAGGTGATCCGCAATCACATTCTCTGTAACATCCCCAATCCTTCTAGACCCATTGGAAATGTTAGGTCATAGGGGTGAGGTGAGTGGCCACAAGGACCTTAGGCTAGGATAGAAATTGCTAAGTGCACACAAAAACTCAAAAACTAACCTAACCCTAAGCCCCCCAACTAGGTCAATTGAACCTCAATTGTCCAAATTGATCTCACTTATGATGCCCTAACCACTAAGGGAGACATATAGGATGAGAAGTGCTCTTGGGTGGGACCCAATTGCATGAAATTGACCAAAGTCAACAATAGGACAACATTAACCAAACTAAGTCAATTAGGGTTCAATTGACTCTACATGTTCAAATTGACCTTACCACCACACTCTAAACACCTTAAGGAACTCATTGGACCTAAAAGCCGCATCACTTGGTCAACCAATTGACCAATTTGACCAAAGTCAACTCTAGCTTAATTTAGGTCAAAATCACACCTTAAGGCTAATTTAGCCCAATTGGGGCCCCACCATGGACCAACCAATGTTGGGTGATGTTAAGGGACCCATGACCCCCAAGTGGAGTCAACCCACTCACCTTGGTTGACCAAAGTCAACCATGGTCAACCTAGCCCTTTAAGGTGAATTCCAAGCCTAAATTGAAAGGGACCCAACACCCCTTAATTAACCAATATTCATGGACCAAAGACATGCCCATATCAGCCCTAGACTGAAACCTAACATTAAGCTTGGTTAAATCAAATGGAGGGGGACCAAAAGGTTGATCAAAAAGCATAAAGCTTAAAGAGAAAGCATAAAGCAAATTCCCCCTCTACACTCCACCTCCAATCACCCTAGGGGCCTCCCCTGATTACTGTGGGTCTGGGCTTCGCCCAGGTGGAAGCAGGAGGCCGACAGCTATAGGAGGGTGGTAGCAAGGAGAGGACCGAGGTAGTATAATTTCAAATCAGCCTATAGAGGCCTCCCCATCCCAATCCAACCTCACCATTAGCTTCAGGAGGTAGAGAGCAGTCGAGAACGAAACCTGGAGCAAAGCTTTTGCTAGAGAAATGAGTTCGGGAGCATGGTCGTCGGAGCAAGGCAAATCCATGGCCAACCGTCGCCGGAGCCGCCACCACGCACCAATAACAAATCGTTTCTCCTCCCCTCCCCCCATGCTAGATTCTCATCACTAAACGAGGAAGGATCGGGCTCAATTGAGCCCGGATCTACCCCTGAAATCCATGGATTTCAGCTCAAATCGGGACGCTTGGGATCGCCGGAAACCGCCGCCTCCGCCCGCCAGTCGCCGGTGGATTGTAGCCCCGACCACCACGAAGGTGGCGGTGGTGTTGGCCGGCGGTGGTGGTGGCTGGATCGCCGGCAATCTCCCCCGCAACATCGCCCAGCGCGATTGAATCGCAGCCGTTGGCTGGAGGAGGAAGACGACGCGCCTGCCGCCAGATTTGCGTCAAGATGCGTGCTCTACATTATTATTAAGGATTAAATTAATTCAAGCTCTTGATTTTCTACCTCTAATATTCAGTCCACTTTAATAATTAATTAAGGGCTCCTAATGGCTGAATTAGAAAAAGTGCCCAACATGAAAGTTGTAGGCCTTGGTCGTGACTTTCATTAGGGCTTGAGTTCAAGTCATTTGGTGACCCACAGCTCCCTAGGGAGCTGTTTCACTAGGACTGATCCTACACTAGGCCAGTCCATTAAAATAATTACCTAGGCCAAACCCTTCAAGATTTGGAGCTGTGCTTTTAACCATGGGTTGGTATACCCTAGGGGCACCCCGTTCCCAAAGGAAAGTACTTGGTGGACACTTTTACCTAGGGTTTTTGTGGTAATTAGGATATTTAAATTAGGTTGATTTTAGGAGCATATGATGTCCAAATGACACCAAATTTTGGTGGCATGCTTTTTAGTACATGAGTAGTGCTTGCCTAAATTTGCACTCCATTTGGAGTTGATTTGATATGGAAAATGGGAAACCCTAATGAGGGCCTTTAAGGGTCAAATTAGGGTTTAGGTCATTTGAGGAGTTGAGTGTGTTAGCCTCCTCCCATCATGATGGTTATGTAGGTATGGATATAAAAATGCATGTGACCCACCCTAATGGTCCATTTGGAGCCATTAGGGTGGTGTGACCTAAAACCCTAAGGGTAGACACTTAAGGTTGCAAAGTTGAGATTTGTGAAGGACATAGGACCAAATGTTCTTGCCTTGGCTCAGAACTTTGTGGATATGTTTTTAAGAGCATAAAATGACTTAGTTAATTTAATGGGAATTTTTAGAGTCATTTAGGTATTTTTCTTCTTAATAAATGAGATTGCCACCTTTTCCTTAATAAAATGAAATGCATGGGCATATGACCTTGTATGGTTTTGAAACTCTATAAGTGGCTGAATAGGGATGAAAATGGACTATAGTAATTTTGTTATGATTTATTGAAGTATTATCCCTTGTGTAGGAAATTTTAAGTGTAACGACCCAGCTTTGGCGTTCGAGCGGGACCCAGTCCACGATCTGTCCTCAGCTGGCATCGCTACCGGGCTGCAGCCCAAGCACCCCAACCCTTCTCCGCCCACTGGCGGGTTGTTGGTGGCCGCAGCCTCCCTTTTGATGAGCTAAACTCGATAGTCAAGCATGCACCACGGGGACTTCCCAGGAGGTCACCCATCCCAGTACTACTCCAACCCGAGCACGCTTAACTATGGAGTTCCTTCAACTCTCATCACCAATTGAGCAGCTCAATTGGTGATGAGAGTTGAAGGAACTCCATAGTTAAGCGTGCTCGGGTTGGAGTAGTACTGGGATGGGTGACCTCCTGGGAAGTCCCCGTGGTGCATGCTTGACTATCGAGTTTAGCTCATCAAAAGGGAGGCTGTGGCCACCAACAACCCGCCAGTGGGTGGAGAAGGGTTGGGGTGCTTGGGCTGCAGCCCGGTAGCGATGCCAGCTGAGGACAGATCGTGGACTAGGTCCCGCTCGAACGCCAAAGCTGGGTCGTTACATAAAAAGTGCACTTTTTATTGTAACGACCCAGCATTTTGGCGTTCGAGCGGGACCCAGTCCACGATCTGTCCTCCGCTGGCATCGCTACCGGGCTGCAGCCCAAGCACCCCAACCCTTCTCCGCCCACTGGCGGGTTGTTGGTGGCCACAGCCTCCCTTTTGATGAGCTAAACTCGATAGTCAAGCATGCACCACGGGGACTTCCCAGGAGGTCACCCATCCCAGTACTACTCCAACCCGAGCACGCTTAACTATGGAGTTCCTTCAACTCTCATCACCAATTGAGCTGCAGGTCAATTGGTGATGAGAGTTGAAGGAACTCCATAGTTAAGCGTGCTCGGGTTGGAGTAGTACTGGGATGGGTGACCTCCTGGGAAGTCCCCGTGGTGCATGCTTGACTATCGAGTTTAGCTCATCAAAAGGGAGGCTGTGGCCACCAACAACCCGCCAGTGGGCGGAGAAGGGTTGGGGTGCTTGGGCTGCAGCCCGGTAGCGATGACAGCGGAGGACAGATCGTGGACTGGGTCCCGCTCGAACGCCAAAATGCTGGGTCGTTACATTAAGTGCTTGCTAGCTTAAGGGAATTTAATTTTGAAAAATGTCAAATTATGGGGCAAAATTGTGAAACTTGGTTATCTGTCATTCAATGCTATTATATGCCCATGATAATTGTTTGGAAGCTTGTAGATTTGTATTTCATGTACTTCATGTAGAAATTGGAATTTACATCACTTGGGTATTAAATCATTTTAAAATGTCAAATCATGGGGCAATGTTATGATACTTGGGTATCTGTCATTTTATGTTGTTATATGCCCATGATAATTATTTGGAAGCTTGTAGGATTATATTTCATGTACCTCATGTAGAAATTGGAATTTACAACACTTGGGTATTAAATCATTTTAAAATGTCAAATCATGGGGCAATGTTATGATACTTGGATATCTGTCATTTTATGTTGTTATATACCCATGATAATTGTTTGGAAGCTTGTAGATTAATATTTCATATACCTCATGTAGAAATTGGATTTTTCAACCCTTGGGTATTAAATCATTTTAAAATATCAAATCATGGGGCAATGTTGTGATACTTGGTTATCTGTAATTTTGTGTTAATATATGCCCATGACAATTGTTTGGAAGCTTGTAGATTTGTATTTCATGTACTTCATGTAGAAATTGGAATTTACATCAATTGGGTATTAAATCATTTTAAAATGTCAAATCATGGGGCAATGTTTTGATACTTGGGTATCTGTCCTTTTATGTTGTTATATGCCCATGACAATTGTTTGGAAGCTTGTAGATTTGTTTTTCATGTACTCCATGTAGAAATTGGAATTTACATCACTTGGGTATTAAATCATTTTAAAATGTCAAATCATGGGGCAATGTTCTGATACTTGGGTATCTGTCTGTCATTTTATGTTGTTATATGCCCATGACAATTGTTTGGAAGCTTGTAGATTTGTTTTTCATGTACTTCATGTAGAAATTGGAATTTACATCATTTGGATATTAAATCTTTTTAAAATGTCAAATCACATGGTAATGACACAATCTTTTGGCAGAGGACTCTAGGTCCCCATTTGGACACTTGGTAATTTTTGGAGAATTTTCAGAAGTGAAATACTATTTTTCCTAATTATAGTGGCATTTTGGTAATTATACAACTATGATGATTTAGTAGGCCAAATCACATCCTAGGGTCATGGGACTCAGTGAACCACTTTGATATGGGATATTACCTTACTGATAATTTTCATGTAGCATGAAGAATCATTTTGAGGGTAGTTCATGTGTAATTTGACTTAAGGACTTAACTACTTGAAATTGTATTAAATACCAATTTAATATGGAAAATTATGGAAATTGGAACATACCTTATTAAGGTCCGTGGGAGCCTAGTATAATTATTATAGACCTTGGTGATGAGTTTTTAGAAGGATTCCCTTATGGGGTTGATAGTTAGTTCAACTTAGTGGTCTGCGTTTAGTAAAAACAGAATTTTGAGTTTTAGACAAATCAGACCACTAAGTAGTGTTTAGAAGTTATATACAATCAGTAACTGAGTTATAGCACACAATGATTCAAGGAAGGTCAATCTTAGGGTTAGTTGTGAGGTTGTGTTAGGGTTAGTGTATGAGGTGTGGAGGTACGTCCAAACCAATTGGGTCGGACGGGTGTTGAGCTAAGTCACTCTAAGTATATGAAATAATGAGGGTGAACCAAATGCTAATCACCAACTAAAGTAATTGTCTTGAGGAGGATGGTGGGGTTGAGCCCATTGAATCTGTAGTACCGTTGGGAACCCCTTTACGGGATACACCGCGGGAAGTCCAGGATCTACCCTAAATATAACGCTAACTAAATTGTAGGAAAGAGTAGCCTAATTAGTTCAGCAAACTCCAGGATCTACCCTAAATATAACGCTAACTAAATTGTAGGAAAGAGTAGCCTAATTAGGTCAGCAAACTAGTATGTATCTCCTTCGGGAAGGAGATGGGTTAAATCAACTTGTGTGTTAGTCCCTGAGCCGGAAGCTCGGGTGGACTGTTAATACCTGTTACTTATACAAATAGTGGCGAGTCTTCGGTACTAAGCTAGTCGTGTCACCGATGATAGTACGTTGACTCAGGTGAGGGTGAGGTTTAGAGGGCCGGTAGGTTTGTGTATCGCTGTCTGGAAGACAATCCCTAATAACCAACCCCGACCTTAAAGTCTGGTGGATTCCAGCAAGAGTACGCAGGAGCTCTGCTGTTGTGTTCTTAGCATTGAGGCATACATGAGGTCTAGGCTTGGTAGTGACCATACCCGCCTAGGATGTGGAGTTCCCGATCCACTGCCACCGTGAGCCACGACGGTCGGTACCCGAAAGATTGGCTTCCTTTCTAACAAATTGGGAACTATAAAGGTCTGTGCGCATAGAGTCGTGTGGGTGAGTTACATTGCATAAACACATTAAAACATCATAAACATATCATAACATTCACATTAACATACCCCCATGATATAAATTAGTATGTGCTCTTTTATATGATGGGTTACCTGGACATCTTAACTTATATGTCGTATGGGCGTTCATATAAGTTAAGGTACGATCTGTGATGGTTGTTTAGATTTACTTACTGCACCGCATTTTCTTTCAATTTACTTCTTACTTCATTGCTCTAATTTACTGCCTTATACTTGCACCATACTGCTAGCTAGTTTTTACTGCTTTACTTATACCTGCTAGTTTAGTGCCTTGTCACCACCTTTTTGATTACCCCTTGTTGTCCTCCGCTTCTTCCTCCCGCTCGGTACCTAGGAGTCGTGGAGGGAGGCGAGGATAAAATGACTTAGTCTTTATGACTAACGGTCGGTGTGACCGCAGGAGTCCGAGGAGACGGAGTTGTCCTGCACGCAGCAGGACGAGATGTCAGGACCTGAGCAGCGGATGCAGTGTACTACCACGATGCCACAGGTTGATGACTAGATAGTTAGACTTCCGCATTTTGAGAGTTTTGTTGTAGTTTCCGCATGTTGTAGAGAGAGAGAGAGTACATTATTTTGGATATGTATCGGGCTTAAGCCCTTTTTGCTTGTACTTCTCTTTGGACTTTCTGTTTTTCATTATATATATATATGCTGTGATATTGTGGGCATGCCTTTATTCTGTACTTCTTTTTTATGGCATATTTTACTTATGATCGTATAGCCGACAGAGTTGGTGCTGAGCGGTGTTAGCCAACCCGAGTGTTGGTGACACCGCAAGGCAGCGATTCTGGGCGAAGATCCACCTCAACCGTGCGATACGGGAGAGGTTCAAGTTTTCAAGTACCCGAACTGGTTTTGGAAAAAGAGATCCTTCATTCTCAACCCCCTTCTTGTCACAAATTTCAAGGTCATACTCCTGAAGCATCAGGATCCAACGGAGGAGCCTTGGATTGGCATCCTTCTTTTGCTTAAGATATTTGAGAGCAGCATGATCCGTGTGCACAACTACTTTGGACAGAATGAGGTATGAGTGAAATTTCTCAAGAGCGAAAATGACTGTCAATAGCTCCTTTTCGGTCGTTGTGTAGTTCTGCTGAGCCCCATTCAGTGTGCGACTTGCATAGTGAATTGTTTAGAAAATCTTGATTCTTCTTTGCCCCAAGATGGCACCAACAACAATATCACTGGCATCACACATAAGCTCAAAAGGAAGCGACCAGTCCGGTTATGTCAACACTGGGGCGGTCATTAGACAACTCTTCAGCACATTGAACGCATGCAGACATTCATTATTGAAGTCAAACCTCTCGTCCTTTCCTAAGAGATTTGATAACGGCTTAGCTATAGACGAGAATTTTTTGATAAAACGTCGATAAAATCCTGCATGTCCCAGAAAATTGTGAATCCCTCTCACAGATGTTGGAGGAGGGAGCTTCTTGATAATGTTCACTTTGGCTTGATCGACTTCTATTCCTTTGTTTGAAATTTTGTGTCCCAGAACAACTCCCTCCCGGACCATAGTGACATTTCTCCCAGTTCAGCACTAGGTTGGTGCTTTCGCATCGCGTGAGAACTGCCGAGAGATTCCGCAGGCAGGAGTCAAAATCAGCACCGAAGAGAGTAAAGTCATCCATAAAGACCTCTAGGAACTCCCCTACCATGTCGTGAAAAATAGAGAGCATACATCGCTGAAAGGTGGCAGGGGCGTTGCACAACCCAAATGGAATTCGCTTGAATGCAAAGGTGTCGGGCGGGTAGGTGAACGTAGTCTTCTCTTCGTCTTCTGGGTCAATGAGGGGTGTCAGAATCAGCATTTGGCCTTTCTTCGCTTGATGGGTTTTGCGGCCCTTCTTGAGATTTATTCCTTCCGATGGGTTCCGCGGTGGACTTTCCGCTCCTAAGATGCATGGCTTTCAATGTCTCATTTAGGTGGACCATAATTGTCGAGACCATTGATATGATGTTCACAACCAATGACTGGACCCTCTGCAGAGCGTAGTTCTGGGCCTCCATGCATCCCAGGATACATTCAGTGAAAACACGAAACTTATCAACAGAAAGCTCAGGTGGGACGCTGTCGTCCGGCGACGATGTTGTAGAGGTGAAGTTCATGGCCTCATTACATCTCGCGGGGGTACACCACATCGAACTGGTTCGCGAAACCTTTTCAACAATTTGCCATGCGTCAGAGCTTGACCTGCTAAAAAACGATCCACCTGCGGCCACATCGAAGTAAGGTCTATACCCAGCCGATACCCCAAAATAGAATATTTGAAGGTGTGCTAGCTCTGTGAGGCTTTGCACGAAACAGAACTTCTGAAGGGAAATGAATCTCTCCCATGCGTCAAGCAACGTCTCGTCCTCGTCCTGCGTAAACAATAACAATCTATTGCGCATTTCCAGAAGGTAACAACGTGAATAGAATTTACCGAGGAATTCCTCTTCCACTTTGCTCCAAGATTGGATTTTGTTTGCTTGAATCTCTCGATACCAAACCCAAGCTTTTCCTGCCAAAGTGAACGCAAATAACTGAATCCTGACTTTCTCCGAATCATCTTCAGCGTGCTGAAAAGTGCCGCAAACTTCAAGAAAGTTCTGCAAATGGGACAATGCATCCTCACTGGGGATCCCCGAAAACAAGTTAGCCTGAGACACAAAAGTGATTAGCTCCGTAGATATTTCAAAACAGTCGTTGGCCATGTTAAGTAAATAGATAAAAACAAAACTAAATGTATCCTAACAGTAGCACAAAGGCTAGCAAGAAAAGAGAACACAAACAAAAGTATTAAACTAATTCCTGTGAAAGACGAATCATACACGCTTGTAGTCCCCGGCAACGGTGCCAAAAACTTGATGCGATCACGGCAAGTGCACCGGTCGTACAAGTAATAAAGTTGGGAGAGACTCCCCGAATATCATTCTCAGAGGACTACAAGTTGGGTTGTATGAATCCTTGTTAGGGAAACACTTATAAAGATTCTTAAATACTTAATAAAAAGGGGTTTTGCTGGGTGTTTTCCTAAGCTAGCAGCAAAGAAAGAAAATGCAGGCCTAGAGCTCCGCTTCGCTTGTCGGAATGGGGTGCAGGCCGTGATGCCATGCTTTGGTGAGCGGGTGGAATGGACGGCGGACTACGGCGCTCCTCAAATCTCATAAACCAAACAAGATTTCAAAGACATGACATTAAATCAACTAAAACTTGGAGTTTATGAACTTCATCCACAATCACAAATACATATAAGGAAAACATCTGAAGCAAGCGTAGGGGAAAATAGAAAACCAAATCTCGACGTCTATGCTGAAGATTCTCGGCCGGAATCGTCGGGTTGTCAAGCCTCGTCCGTGCTTGATCTTCAATTGCGTCCGGGGTCCGGAGGAGCTGTCACCTTCCTCTACTATTACCCGTCTTCTTCGTGGTCTAGCTCCGGGTAACTCTTGTTCGACACCGTGAATGCATCGGAAGCTTTCCGTATATGGTGTTCTTTAGCTCAAGGATGATGGAGGAGGCCAAGGAGGGAGCTTTGTTGGAAGATTTGAAAGCCAAAGGTCACCGGAGCTCCTCCTAGGTCAGACGGTGGTGGAGAGGCAAAAATGGCGGGCTTCTGAAGCTTTTCCCGCAAAGGGATTGGTCCTCCTGAATGTAGCAGATTTCCTGCTTTAAATACTAAATGGTCAGAATTTTAGTCACGCACGGGCGAACGCACGACCGTGCGTTGCCCATGCGTTATTTAACGAAAAAAAATGACTTGAGGAAGAAGCAGCAGTGCCCGTGCATTTTACTCACGCACGGGCGATTCCGCCCATGCGTAAAAACGCATGAACAAACTCAGATTGGCTAAAAACTCGATGAAACAGGCGATCGTGCGTTTTAGTCACGCAAGGGCAAACCCGCCCGTGCGTAAAAATGCTCGACCAAAGTCAGATCACCGGTTTTCTACCCAGATGAAGGCGCACGACCGCAGCCGTTCGTGCGTCAACAAAAACGCACGACCGTGCATTATACACAATCATCATTTCTGGACAAAAGGGGATGATTCAACCACCTGTAGACAAAGCAATCCAGCTGGGAATACACCTCCAGCACCAATCAAACACAGAAGAAGGATTGGAGAGCACCATGTGCTTACCCCCAATAACAAGGAGCGCAGACACACACCAAAACGGGCCATAAAAGGGCATGAAGCACGTAAGTGCGCGTGAATGATCACAAGAGAAATATATGCATTAATAGCTCGAAAATGACGCACACAAGAGAGAAAAATAGCCCGGATTAGTCCATAAAAGTGTATATAAATGGGACTCATTAGCCATCTATAATTCTCAGAACTGAAGTTCTGGAATTCTTCTCTAGTGCCAAGATGTCCTCATCCAACTCTTCAATCAAAGGCAAGATAGGGAGTGTAAAGATAAAAATCTCCCTAAGGAAAATGGAGAAGGCCCTTCAGCTGGCCTCTTGCAATGAAGAAGAGGAAGATGGCATTTCTGAACAAGACAAAGTGATGGGGACCATCCCTTCATTCCCTCTCTTTCCCCTACTGTTGCCATATTCCCCCTGTGCCAGCTGTGGACAATCAGGAACAAGCCAGTTGTCCTCCAAAGGATCAAGAAGGAGAACATGACACTGAAGGTCATGTAGGTCATGCTCCTGAGAAAGAGTATGAAGAGGAAAAATATGATGTTGCTGAGAATATGTATCAAAACGGTGATGATGTTACTGCTGCTGGAGATAAGGAAATGTCAGTAGGACGAAAAGACGATCACTCTCCTTATGATTCCTCCAATCATGCTACTGCTGAAAAAAGTGTGCAAATTGCACACTCCTCCTCAGTAGAGCATGAGTACAATGAATAAGACACTGCTGATGATCTACAAAGTAAGATTGGCAATATTATTTTCAATCTAGAAAGAAGAATAAGTCTAATACTTGATAACTCCCCAGATTTTTTGGACTCAACTGATCCAGAAAGGTTGGATGCCCTATCTGAGGGGGAAGAGCAGGAAAACTTTTCAGGTATTAAACATGTCAGTATTAACATTAATAATCACACTGATAATAATGTTAATAATTATGTTAATGTGGTTGTAGCTAATAATAACAATGATGCTCCAAGTGAGGGGGAGCAACAACAAGATGATGAAGAGGCATAGCAGAATGCTGCAGTAGATCCGGTTGCTCTCCAGCCTGGTTCTCAAGCTGAGGGTGAGCTTCACAAGCAGACAATGGAGCCACTGGTGGTAGTGGTACCTGCAGTCCATGCTGTAGTTGCACATGATCAACTCCTTAGCTCAATCAGCTCTTTAATTGATGGTCATATGACCTCAATTAAGAATTATATAGATAGCTCCATCTTTGCTGTGAAGACAGAAGTCGTGGCTGAAGTCAAAGAAATCAAGGATGGCACTGCTCTCCTTAATAAGCAAATGACAAAATTGTTTGACTTAGCAGAAAAGTCTATGATTGCACAAAACACCATTCTTAGGTCCATGATCAAACAACTCCAATTATCTGAACAACACCTCAGCTATGTTAAGAACTTTGTGAGCAAGACAGATGAAGTCATAGAAAAGGCCTCCCAGCAAATTGAGGATTTTGTATGGACAACTGGAACAACCATGTTGGGTGAGGCAGAGAAGATGAAAGATGACCTCAAAGCTGATCTGGAAAATGCCTTCCAGACCCTCTTTGGAGCCATTGTTGGTGCCTCCCAGTCCTTGGAGCAAAAGGTGTTTGAAGAAGACAAAAGGGGGGAGATGGCAAATGCTAACACCAATTCTGAATTGGCTCTCCAAGTATTACAAGGAACAAGGGTAGCTCTAAACCTTCCCCTACTGGACAATTACAGTAAAGAGGATTTTTATTTTGATGGTCAATCTAAGATTGCTCAAGACACTAAGCTTGCAAAAAAAAAAAAGAAAAGAGGAGTATTGCTAGCTGAGGAATTCTTGGCTAAGCAAAGGGAAGAGAATGGAAATGACCCTGATTATGAGTATTGGAGTGAGGACTCCAAGAGCATCATTCTAAATGCCTGGCTGAGCCATGGTCAAGTCTGCAAGGATATTGACAGAATCTATCCTTCTGAAGAATGGATAAGGCATCTTGAAAGAAACACAAAAAGGGAAAGAATTTTTAAGGATAATCTAGTGAGGAAGGACAACCCAAGAAGGATGCCTTCTAGGTACATTCCAAAGCCATACATGTACTTCAAGAGGAAAGAAAACAAGAAAAAGCTAGCTGATATAGAAGCAGCAAATGCAGAAAGGGATATTGCTACTACAGACAAGGATACTATTGTTGAAGTCAAGGCTGCTGTTGTTGAAGACAAGGAGGCCACTGCAAAAGGGAAAGAAGTTGTTGCTGACAATACTGAATGCTCAACATCTTCAAAGAGAAGAAAAACCTAGATCAATGTAACTTGTTTTCTCATTAAAACAAATTGTAATTTGAACTATGTATAAATATATGACAGCAGTGAAAATGAAATTTCTGTTGAATTCAATTGTGTGTGTTATAGGCAAATCTTTGTCAAACTTAATGATTATCAATGCTATATATATTCTGTGATGCCTATATAAATTGCTAACAATGTTATTGTTTTTAATGCTTTTATGTTGTCATGAAAATAATCTTTCATGACATTATTGGTATTACCTAATAAATGTTAACATTTACATATTCTGATATCATGAATGCAACATAATACATTTTCATGATGAGTCCTTTTATGGTTACGTATCTTAGCATTGGGGTTGTTCTGCCTTCTTCAAATAGGGGGAGATTGTTGGGAATATTTCCCTCAATATTCCCTTGATTTGAAGAGGCATCACTCACCATGCTAAGAACATATTGTATTTGATAAACCCTATTTTGCATCATAAATGTGCAGGGTTTAGATATTCTAAGCATTAGAATAATGTTGATGGCTCACTATCTTAACCGCTGAGAAGAACTCACTGTCTCAGCGGAACCGCTAAGACAAGGTCAAGAGCCGCTGAGAAGTAGTCTGCCTCAGCTGAGCTGCAGATAGACAATAACCGCTGATAAGACAAACTGTCTCAGCAGATCCGCTGAGAAGAACACAGCTCAATCGCTGAGACTAAAAACTGTCTCAGCCCAACCACTGAGACAGATTCAAATCTGAAAATCGACACTGGCGTCATTCGCTTTTAGCACAAACAGTTGGAAAGATTGATAATGTATTCTATCCCTCTCCATGCTGTGTCAGACCCCTTCTAAGAGCCATTGAAGATGGAAGGTGTATAAAAGATGTTGTTATGGCACTTCAGAAAGGGCTGGAAGCTGCTGGTGTGCTAAGTGAAAAAGCCATTACTGTTCCATTGATGGCCCTTAAGCTTTCTCTCTTTCTGCTTGCTGAACAAGGAAGAAGATACAAGGAGAGAAGATAGCACTTCTATTCTAAAGAGCAGGTGATCCTCTTTCATCTACTGAAGAGATGGATCAGTAAGGAGCAGGTCTGAAGATTGTTTTCAGCCCAGCTTCAAGATTGCATCTGTTGTGCATAATCAACAGAAGATATCAAATCAAAGTTTTCCATTGTTGTAAGCTTGAACTTATACTCATTGTAGGAACTGTGTAGTTCTGATCTTGTAAGGCATTGTGCTTGAGGTTGTAGGTTTGCTGAACCTGAGTTATAGGGTGGTTAGGCCTGAGTTTGGTAAGGTTGTAGAGCCTGAGCTGTAAGGCATTTTGCCTGAGAAGTAGGGACTCTTGATAGGCCTAAGGTAGGAGACTAGGGTGGCCTCTGAGCTGTAGGAGTGGGAGCACTCTGAGTTGTAGGGCTGGTTAGCCTGAGGTGGGGTGTGGAGAAACCTGAGAGATCCTAAGGGATCTGTGTTGTAAGCTCTCGGAGATGAGATTGGTGGAGTTTGCCTTATCTAACACACTGTTAGAAAGGTGTAGAGGGAAAGTGGACTACCCATAGACACACTGTCTTAGGGAACCACTATAGATATTTGTGTGTTTTCTGTGTTTGCTTGAGGTTTTATTGACTACACCTTAACTGCTAGCAATAATTAAGTAAAATTCAAAGAGACCTATTCACCCCCCCCCCCTCTAGGTGAATTAGACTACTAACCTATAAAATATTAGAGGGGACACATAAAACTCCTATATAAGGACCCCCTCCTCCCCCCCCCCCCCCTCTAGTTAGACCGACTCCTCTCCCTAACCCCAGTTGAACCCAGCAAAGCTCTGCCCAAGCCCCGACCTCGCCTGAATCCTCCCACCCGATCTCCACCACCCTCCACCATAGCTAATGGCAGAATTCACCGAGATCCCATGGAGACCTCGAAACAAGGTGGGATCTTCTCCTCTCCTCCCTCCCTAACTTTTTGACATCTCGAATATGAGCTCCAGCGGCCGGAGCGCCGCCACCGTTCCCCCCTCTCCTCCATTCAAAACATTAAAAAAATAGCTCTGGCGGTGGCCGGCGGCGGTAGGCCATTGGCCCACCACCGTAGGGAGCGCCCTCCCCCTGAAAATTAATAGAGGCTGACTCCTCTGATTAAAATCTCTTAAAATTATATGGCTGATTTGTATTTAGTAAAGGCATGCCACGGTGAAGTTTGTTAATTTTTTGAGCATTTCTGCTATTTTGGGATTTTTAAATTATGCTCGAAGTTATTTTAATGATTATTAGAGGCAAAATTATCCGATCAAAATGCCTTATAAGAAATTCTTGATGGTTAAATACAGGCATCAGACATGTCTGGGGAATTTTTGAGGCATTCTTGTTATTGTAATAAATTGATTTAACTCAAGCCTATTTTAAAAATGCTAGAGGCTGTGTAAGACCTCAAAAGGATTTAAAATAACCATAGCCTATTTTAAATGATGTTAGAGGCTATGTAAGACCTCGAAACAATGCAGATTATTTTGAGGAACTTGTATTTTATATTTAAACTCACAACCGTAGTTTGGTGATTTGAAATATGACTTATTTTTAAATGTTAAAATAAGAATTTATTCGAGGCTAAATGAATTATTGAAGCTCAATCAAAGCTCGAAATGACTCGAGGAATTATTGAGGTTTACGTTTTGGCGATTTCAACTTTGGGTTCTGGTTTCGACTCTTTTGGTAATTATTGCATAAAAGATGATTAAATCGGAAGAAAATGATATTGGGCTTAACATACAAACTTGGTTCGCCCTGAAGCGAGTAATTGAGGTTAAGAGATATGGTGTTAAATCTCTTGCAGATATTTAGCCCTCGGTAAGTATTATAACAGGGAGCAAGAAATTATAATAAGGTTCTGTTTCTTAAATATAAGTCTGATTAAGCCAATTTAAGAGACACAACAAAGGTATATATCAGACCTAAATAATGGGTGAAATCCAATAACAAGCCTCCTATAAACAGAGTAATGAACTTGACTCCTATGAACGGAGTGATGAACTACTAACCATCTTATTTTACATTCATTTCAATTTATTGCACTTTCTTTCAGTTCTTCTTGTACTCCAGTTTAGTACTAGTCCAGTTCTTTTCAGTACTTTATTTCAGTTCGCTTTCATTCAAATGCTTTTATAGTTCAGCATTTTATAACTGCAGTTCATTTCAGGGCTTTATTCCAGTACTTTATATCAGCAGTTTATTTCAACAGCTTTTTCTTACTGCACTTATTAACTGCAATTTACTGTTTCCCTGCATTTTAGTTTGGGTCTCGCTCTGACGAGCGACTGACTAGTTGGGTGAGCATTAGTTAGGGCTAACTTGGAGTCAAGGAATTTCTCCAAGGTTAGCCCCAAATAATTTGCTCTCACACTCGTTGCGCTCCTTGTCTAAAGTTGAGCAGCACATTAATTTGAGATGGCCGCTTGCCCAAATTATTTTGTGTCAAGTAGGGAGAGTGACAATGAAGAATCTAAGCAAGAAGACCTATGCTTGATGTCCTTTGAAGGCTCAAAGAATAATGATGGTGTCAAATCATGGAGTGAGACAGGATCAGAAGAAAGCATATCCTCTGAAGATGAAAAAGAAAATAACCTTATTCTCATAGAGGAATCTGAGGATAAGGATGAGGTAAGCATCTTTGATGAAATAGATTTTCAAAGTGATAATTTTAGAAATGACTTTATGGGAATGTGTCTAGATCAATTGAAAGCTAAACAACAAATCAAGGATCTAAAAGAACAAATTAATATGGTTGAGAACCAAAGAAATAAAGAGGATATATGCTCAAAAGATTATGTAATAAGGGCTAACATAAGAGAAAAGGAAATAGAAAGGGCTAGAATAGAAAATCAGCTCCTTAAGAATAAGGTATGCCAGGCAAAGGCCTTTGAAGAATCAATAAAAATGAGAAGCCAAACTCTTAAAGAAATCACTGAAAAATAAACAATAAGACACAAACATCTTGGGCTAGGAGCTGATCCCTCAATCAGCCTAATTCCATCCAACAAACCTGCTTGGATGAGCCCTGTAAAATTCACTAAACCTGTCAAATTGACAAACCAAGAAAAAGACCCAAAAGATAAGGAAGAAAACTCCTTCAAAGAAATAAAGGAATTTGATGAGACATCATATTATTCAGCTGATAACTCAGAAACTTCGTCTAAAGTGACAACTAATCCAAGAGAAACAACACATAAAGGAGTAAAAACAGAAAAAGGTAAAATAAAAATTTATGAAGATACAGTTGCGTCGACTTCATATTGACGCATGCATGATAGTGCGTCGACCTCTACTCAACGCAACCTCTCAGATGCATCGATCTCTTCTCGACGCTTGAACAAAAGTACGTCAACTTCCAATCGACACAACTTTTTCTATGCGTCGAAATCAGATCGACGCCATCTGGAGAAACGCCGAATACAAATCGACGCGACTATCAAAATGCGTCGAATAGATATCGACGCACAAAAGTTCAGAGCAACTTAAATACCTTTCCTCCAAAAACCTTTCACCCTAACCCATATTCAGGACCCATTCATCCTAATCATGATTTTTATCCAAATCAACACCTCTATCCTAACCAAAATGTTTATCCCATCAAACCTTCTATCCAAATCAACACTTCCATCCCTCTCTAAACTCAAACTCTCACAACACTAAGATAATCAAATGCTATATATGTAATAAACCTGGCCACCTTGCCAAACAATGTTGGCACAATCAATCAAACTATCTGTAAAAAGTTGTCCAAGATTAACTTAGAAACCTTTAGAACTAGGAAGAAATGAAAAGAAATAAAATACCTAGAAATTTTCAGGAAAATTAAAAGTCACGTCGACCTCTAATCGACGCACCGTCGAGAAGACCTCGACGCTGGCACTAATCTCCTTCATTCAAAATTACATCGATCCCCTATCGACATACCGTCGACTTCATATCGACGCAAGTCCATGACCACGTCGACAGACCTCTAGGCTGATAAGTCTCCTCGGAGCGTCGACTCCATATCGATGCATGTGTGGACATCAATTCGACGTAACGTCGACTTCTTAAAAACGAGCGGCAATGCTAAAATATTTTTGGTCACATCCACTGAACTACCGAATAAGCCTCGAATTGAGTTCAATTTCGACGCTTCACCTGACTTAAATAGACTCTTCAGTTAGGAGCCTTCACGATTATGCATCTTTCATCCTTCTTGCTCCTCAGACCAGCCGATTTCTCTCCCTCACTGACCTAAAATGGCTCCCAAGACCAACTCAGGCTTCGACATTGACCTTGAGTCCTTCTAAGCAGCCGCAGAAAACTACAAGAGCATCATTGCTCTCTTTACTAAAGCAGGCCTGGACAAGCTCATCTCCACTAGGTGCAAGCTCCTGGAATCAGAGCTCACAGAGCTAATAACTCATGTTCAGATATCTGAACAAGGAGAAATCCAGGGAACACTATATGAGACACCTGTCTCAATCTCAGCAGAACATATTAGGGCCACCTTTGATCTTGCATCAGGTATATCCTAATATCATCCTTGTTTAAATGAAATAGGGAAAGAAAATGAGTTTCAAAAGAATGACTAAATAAGTCTTAATTATTCCCCTATTAGGTGATGAATCCATTGACCTCACACCTGATGAAATCAAGCATGTGCTCACCACCACGAAATTCTCAAAAGATAGACCAATCCATCTGAAAAAGATAGACTTTTCTGATGAGTACAGATTGCTGGCAAATATAGTAGGGAAGATACTGCTATGCAAGACATCAGCCCATGATGCAGTGCCCAAACAGCAGCTGAACATCATGGGGGCCCTTGTGCTGAAGAAGAAGGTGGACTAGGCCAGTTGTCTTCTCAAAATGATAGCCTCCAAATACTCTCACAAGGAAAATGCTTATATGAGAATAATGAGTCAGGTTCTCTTCCATTCCTTCCCTGACCTATGCAGGTCAAAAGGAATCCCTATCCCTCCTAAAAAGTGGATGTCCATTGCCCTCTTCTCCAAATGGACCAGGCAAATCCCCAAGCCTGGTTCCATCCCTGAAAGAACTCCCTCTCCTCAAAACTCTCCTGGTCATCCATCTTCTCCTCCTCCTCCTCCTCCTCAAAGAGAAATTCCCTCTCCTCCTCCACCACCATCACCTCCTCAACCCTCACACCATGAAACCTCTACATCTACTGAGGCTCTCATCACATAGTGCATCACATCCACAGCTCAAAAATTTCAAGCAATGCTGGATGAGCATTGCTCCCAGATTCATTCTTCCATCCTTCACATGCACACCCAAATAGATGGGGTCAGTGCCTCTGTGCAAGATCTGAAGTCCTCTCTCTCTTCCTCTAGAGTGACTAGGTCTTTCTTAACCTCCTTAGCCAAGAAGGTCAAGAAGGGGGAGAATCTAGATGAAGATCAGCCCTCCAATCCTAAATCTCCTTCTCACAAATCCCCTCCTACCTCAAAAGATGACAATCTAGCACTGCTCAAAATCCTTGGGAATGAGATAGTACCTGAGCTACATATTGATGAACAAACAATGGAGGCACTGAGCATAGCAAGAGAGGCTGCAAACCGAGTGGTACTACTACAAGGGGAGGCAAGCAGGGCTGAAAAAGAAGATGGGGAAGATGGTGAGAAAGATAAAGAAACTGAACCTCAGGGGGAGCTGGAAACTGTGTTAGCTGAAGTAGGAGCTAAGGAGCTGGATACTGTTATGAATGAAGCTGAAAATGAAAAAGAGCAGCCAGATGCTGTGTTAACTGAAGCTGAGACTCAGGGGGAGCCAACTGTTGTGACTCAGGGGGAGCTGAGGGTACTATCTGCTATTGAGAAAGAGCAACCCACCAAGGTCTTCAAAAGAAAAAGAAAGACTCCTCCTACCCCTCCTGAGTGATAATCTGGTTTCTAAAAACCAATGATGATAATTTTTATGCTCAAACATTGATTGGTCAATATATATAATCTCTCCTGAGTTTGTGTATATACAATTTCTTATTCTGGTTGCTCAATATATTCCTTATCTATGCAAATACTATGCTGTGTTGATTATATGCTAATACAATTTTTCTCTAAGATGGGTTAAGACAAATATGGGGAGATTGTTGGGGAAATGATTTCTCTTAACCCCTGAAAATAGTAAGAATATGAATTCTAAGAATGAAAAACAAGGCTAAGTAAATATGCGTCGAATAGTATTCGACGCAACGTCGAAATATAGTCGACGTTTCTTTCAGAACGAGTCGAAGTAACTCTAGGAAGATTTCCACGTAATTGCTGTCGACGCTACTCTGATTTCTAGTCGACGCAACTAGTGAAGTCGACGCACCTTAGTCGTCGCACCTTCCTTATCCTCCTCTAGACGTCCAGAAAGGATGCACTCGACGCTTGCGTCGAATAGTAATCGACGCACGTCGATTTCCATGACAGAATTCAAAATCGCCAGATCTCTTTCCTTCTTTTATAGATCTGATTTATATGGAATCAATTTATGTTTTATAGCCGTTCTGAATCATTCTTTTCCTCTATTAGATTCTTGGCTAATTTGATAAACTTCATTAAGGACATTATTTGAAATCTGAATTAACACTTTCCTTCTATGGATATAATTGTTATGGAAATCTTTATCTCTTTCTAATTCTCTGGCTGCTAATTAATTTCTCTCCTATAGTGCTATCTTAATACACAGAGCTATAAAATAACAAGGAGGTCGGCAGAGAATCAAACAGGTAGAGATCCACCATTTTACATTTCAAAAAGAGGAAAAGCTCCCAAGAGAAAAGAGAAAGACTTGAGAAATAATCCTCCAGCAACCATCAAGCTTCAATCTTCTCCTGCCTCTGAAGCAATTCTGCTGCAACTTTGATAGCTCTCACTAAAGAGAGAAAAGGCTACAGAATCTCCTTCTCACTATAGAAGAGAGATCTTATTCACTACTACTTGTGCTTTCAATCTTTTGCTAGGAAGAAGATTCATTCTTGTTTCTATTTCTTTCTTTCTTTCTTTCTTATTTAAACATTGTAAAAGAGTTTTTAGAATCTCTCTTCAAAAAATTCAGTTGTACTGGTTCTAAGAGTCTCCTTTCCAAAAGACTCAGTTGGTTCTAAGAGTCTCCTTATCAAAAGACTCAGGGTGGTTCTAAGAGTCTCCTTATCAAAAGACTCAGTGCAAGTTAGTGAATTCCTACCAAGGGGGTAGAAGAGTGGACTACCCAAAGTTTGGGGAACCACTACATTTTCTTGTGTTGTGCTGTGATTTCTTTCTTGCATTTACTTTCTTTATTTGTTTAATTCTTGTTGGTGTGTGGGAAGTTCTAATCTGTGATCATACACTTATATATATTAACTTTGCACAAAATATTTTTAAATCTCTATTCACCCCCCTCTAGAGAATTCTAGTGAGGTAAACTGTGCACTTTCAAACACAACCTGAGCACTCAAGAGAATTACAATCACCAATACAATATTTTCAAGAATTACACAACACCCCCAGACTTCAACTGAACACTAGGTGCGTGCTAAGCCAAATATAAATTGAATTTGTCGAGAGAACATTATTTTTGCACAACTTTTTTTTCTTTTCTATCTTTCTTTTCTTCTCTCTTCGACAAAATAACATTTGTAAGCACAATAAAACGGCTCCATTAGCTAATTCAAAGCTGCCATACACAACAAAGATGGCACCAAATGCGATCGAAAAAGAAATTTCTTTCAGGTCAAAGGTTGGTGCGAAAATAGGTTCGGCCGTATGGCTTTGGTTAAATTTTAGTGGAGCTAATCAAGGAGGAAAGGTAGGCTCAAGTGGGCTTGCAACGGTGATTACGTAGGTAAGGATTTCAAAAGCACAAACGGATCAAGAAATGGCCTATATCACATTTTATGACGAGTACTTCAACGCAATCATTTCGAGAGTCGCCTAGTGCAAGTTCTAGCCACCAAGAAAGGTTGTCCTTCCTTCCGACCCTAGTAATAAGCTACTACTAGTCTAGCTACACTCGACCTTATGCTACCGTTGGATTCACCAGATTCACCACTAAAGTAAAATAAATTGCAGCTACTATAATAGAAATAATTAAATTATAACTCTGAATTTTATTCTACACTAATTGAATTTCTAGGCGTGACGGGAGCACTTGACTAGAGCACTACTCGAGTCAACATTTTTCTCTACTCCTCACTCATACGCTAACAATCCAATTCTTACGAGCGGGGAACCTCGCAGCGATACCCAATAAGCATGCGTGATCAAGTGCGCGTGAACTAGGTGCAAGTGTATGCAATGTGCGCAACAAAATACAAATCCTAACTCAGCACATTCTAACATGTCATGCAAAGTGTATGCGTGTGCACAGTTCGCTCTCTACCCCAGACTTGATCAAAACCAACTAGAATAAACAATTCAGAAATAAGTAGGAAAGGGGTAGAGTTGACCTATGCTCGTAAAATAGCATGCCAGAAGTGCGGTAGTTCCAACTTTAAATTTTTCACTTTCCACATTCTCCACACGAGAGCTTCACCTGCGATGTTAGCAAAACGGAAATAACAGTATATAAAAGGGATTAAAAGGCAAATGGAACCATGTGGTCCCCATGGGTTGTCTCCCAAGAAGCCCTTTTGTTTAACGTCCTTAAAGGTGGACCAAATACCTGTATTAAGCATTGTTCAAAGAGCAGAAAATTTGGAGAAAAGTTTCACACACACAGATCACAACACAAGAAAAAGAACATCAGCTATACGCGCTTTTGTAGTGCACGTCTCCAGTGGCTTGTAGGCCGGAGGTGAAAGATTTAGGGACAAAATTGGTGTTACCCAATTTTTCCCTAGCCTCTGCCATCTTGCCACTGGAAGCAGTGGAGCGAGCACCACGCAATTTTCTTTCATGTTTCAGTTTCTCCATGGTAGGAGAGCACCGGCATTGGTAGTCGTCAGATTTTCTCACCTTGGTGGTGGGTGGCATCACTCCCTTTACCGTAGTGGCAACTGGGTCAGCCCAAGAGACAAATTGTTTAAGAGGTTAATTACAAGATTTCTTGTTAAATAAAAATGGGACATTGTCCCGAGTTAGGTTCTGCTTAGTGGGTTCAGAAACAAGACTCTCCTTCCTCTCCGGGTCACATTCATTTCGCAAATCTACGTCTTCTTCTTTTTCGCATGATTGCTTCTCATCCTTTTCTTCTTCCAACGATACTATTTCAACCCTGATTCCTGCATCACTAAGAGATTTATCAGAAATACTTTGGGGAGAGCGAGACAATATTTCGGTCACAATCTTGGGGCAAGTAGGGATGATAACTCTCCCAGCAGAGAAATCCAAAGTGGCACCGCTCTCTTTCAATAACGGCACTCCCAAGATGGGGATAGAGTTATTCTCCTGGGGTCCCAATACTTGAAAGTCAGTGACCACCACCGTCCCCTCAACCATGACTTCAACATTTTTCACTTCTCCCTCCGACTGAATAATGGTCCCATTAGCAAGCACCAAAGACTTCCGATCGTCCATATTCATCTCGAGTTGCAATTTAGCAACGTCTTGCAATGCAAGGACGTTGCGGGATGAACCGAAGTCACATAAGGCAGCAGTTTGGACATTATTGATAGAACAAGTGATTACTAATTCACTTGCGTTAACCACTTCCGTGTCGGTAAGACTCTTATCCAACAATAAATTGCGTCTCCAAGCTTCGCATGGACGCGGTTTGGTTAACCATATTCGAGTTCGTGGCATGCATAAACCTTTCATCATTTCTTCGAGGTTGCTCTTCTTAGGAGTCGGGGCACCTTGATTATAACTCGGTTGAGGCGGCCGCGGTTGGCTACCAGAGGCTTGAGCATTGAATTGATGCGAGCCTCCTTGCCATCGTTGGCCTGGAACGTTTTGTTTCCAAGAGAAGTTCGGATGACTTCTCACGCTCGAGTTATAGGTATTATTAAACGGTGCTCCTTGATTTTGATCATTAATATAATTAACACTTTCATCAAAGGAAACTTCGGTAGGTTGCTCACATGTGGGGCACTCATATGCATGATGCCCTGGGTTTCCACAACCTTGACATGAGATCATCATCACAGAGGCAGAAGGGAGGGTAGGCCTCTTTAGTAGCATGGTACTTTCAGCAGGTGCACCAGACGTGTTCACCTCAAAGAATCCCCGAGCGTTCCTTGGAGCATTTCTTCCAGCAGTCCAAAAGGAGCTATGAATGGCAGTGTCTTGGACGATCCGTAATGCCTCTTCGGGGGTGTGGTTCATCAGAGTTCCACCTGCAGCAACATCAATCATGGCCCTGTAGTTAGGTTCAATATCAAAATAAAAATTTTCTACTATGGTCCATGGTTGCAGCTCATGCTGGGGACATTTCCGGAGAAGGTTCATGAACCTCTCCCAAGCTTCTGAGAGAGCCTCCTGATCAAGCTGTTGGAAGGTTGCAATTTCCCTCCGCAAGTTTACAACTTTGTCGACAGGATGGAACTTTGCCAGAAATTTTTCTTGCAGAGTGATAATGCTTTATTTATAGTTATTTTTATATAATATTTTATTAATAATTAATTTACTTTTATTTAATTTTAGTTAATTTATCACTAATTTATCTTTTTTTTTGTATTTTCAGGTAATTTGGGCTGCCAATAGCAATTTCAAGCTCATAAGAATAATGAGGATAATTTTTGGAGTATTTTTGCCGAAATCGCAAAGTACACGCCCTCGGTCACGGGCGTGACCAAGGGCGTGACATTCTGTCACGGGCGTGAACCAGCCCCGCCTATTTCAGTTCCAGAATTCAGCCGCCACGTCAGATTAAAATTACACGCCCTCTGTCACGGGCGTGACAGAGGGCGTGACCTCAATGTCACGGGCGTGACTCACCTGTAATGCATTCATTTCAGCCAGCGATCAATTCCCGCCGTTTCTAGCTTACACGTCCTTGGTCACGGGTGTGACCAAGGCCCTGACTCTTCTGCAACCGCCAGATTAACTCCAGATCGCGGCGTTTCCCGCCGTTTCCAGACCCGTTCAAGACACGCCCTCGGTCACGGGCGTGACCGAGGCCGTGACCCGCCATGCAATTGATTTTTGGCGGTTTCTCTTCCTCAACGTCCCGGGCTTTCATGACAACAATTACGCAGCTTACACGCCCTTGGTCACGGGCGTGACCAAGGGCGTGACTCTCCGATTTTTCAACTATAAAAGGCAGCAATCTCCAGAAGACCAGGAGTTCGATTTTGGAGTTTGCTTACAGCTTTAGTCAACTATTTTTGTTGTTCCAGCTAATTTTTCTTCAAGTTGTAAGCTTTTATTATTGCAATTTCATTTCAAGCATTCTAGTTTTTAATCATGTATTTTCCCTTTTCTACTTGTGTTTTCATCACTATTATGAGTAGCTAAATCTCTTTTAGCACTTGGTCATGATGAACTTTGGAATGAAATAAAATTTGTTTTGAATTTTTCTAATTAGCATCTCTCGTATTGTTTATCTTCGATTTATCTTTGAATTATTTCGTTTTGATTTCATATGTCCGGAATATACTTACAATCTAAGATTCCCTTGCTAGTGATCGAGAGATCCATGCGAACGAGGAGATCACTCAAAGATAAAAAGAGTTGTATGCATTCCTCGAGAGAGGGTGACACAAATCTCCCGGATTGGGGTCAAACCCAATAGTGGGGTTCACCGCTTAAAGCAAGCTTAGGGGGGTTCGACTGGCCGAGGGGTCTTAATCGATCAACCTAAGGTTAGGTGGTAGTTCTCTCGAGAGAGGCTCTACCATAATTTGGGAACCTCAACGGTCGAAGTTATTTCAATAAGAGTTTGCAAATTATTCTTTTGTAAAATTCTATTTTATTCCAAAGGGATTCAAGATCAAGTGCTAATCTTTTAATCATAATTTTCTTCATAGTTAATTCTCTCCAAATCGTTTTTCCAAAACTCATCCAACTTTCGATCGATAAAATAATAGCTCTTCTTTGTGAGTAGAAGTACTCAACAAGCCCGGAAAAATACGACACTTGATTTTCTAAAATCCTATACTATAAAGCGATAGGTACACTTGCCTTTTCGATTTATACGTGGATAACTCTTTAGTTTTGCGCAACGCGAACGATTTTTATTCATCAAGTTTTTGGCGCCGCTGCCGGGGACTTTTGTTGATATTTTGAAAGCTTAGATCTATTAATTTTATCATTTTTTTTCTTTTCTTTCTTTCCCTACGTTTTTCTTTCTGGTGTATGACCCGAAGGAATCCGTCCGATCTTCTTGAATTGGATCCGGAAATCGAGCAAACCATTCGGCGACGCTTAAGATTCCAACGTCCAAATTCTCAAGATCCGATTGAGGAATCCGTAGGCGACACTTCTTTTCCGAATACAATTTCTTCTTCCCCTTCCTCTTCTTCCAAGATGGGTGATCCAAATCAGGAGGCGGTCGCGCAACGGACTATGTCCTATTATGCCCGACCTAATCTGGAGGATACCGCTTCTAGTATTGTTCGACCTGCAATTGCGAACAATAATTTTGAATTAAAGCCAAGCATCATTCAAATGGTACAACAATATGTACAATTTGATGGGCTTCAAGATGAGGATCCCAACGCGCATATTTTTAGTTTTCTAGAAATATGCGATACTTTCAAAATTAACGGGGTATATGATGACGCAATAAGGCTTCGGCTTTTTCCTTTCACCTTGCGCAATAAAGCCAAGCAGTGGTTGAATTCTCTTCCAAGAGGATCCATCACCACATGGGCACACATGACGGAACAATTTCTTACGAAATATTTTCCGCCCGCTAAATCGGCTCAATTGCGTAAGGATATCATTTCTTTCTCCCAAGTTGAATCTGAAATGCTTTATGATACTTGGGAGCACTTTAAGGAATATTTGCGTTGATGTCCCCATCATGCAATCCCCGATTGGTTGCAAATTCAAACCTTTTATAATGGCCTAAATCCTCAAACGCGTCAAATGATTGACGCCGCCGCCGGTGGCACCTTGAATAACAAAACACCGGCGGCAGCCCAGGAACTTTTAGAGGGTATGGCCATGAATACGTATCAATGGAGTACACCTCGGTCGCGCCCAAACAAACCGGTCGGGATATATGAAGTTGATACAATTTCAAATTTATCTGTCCAGGTTGAGCTCTTAAATAGAAAAATAGAAGAGATGAATGCTTCCTCTTCTACACCTACCTGGGGATCCCCCTCCACCAATGCCGAACAGGTGGATTACATGGGTAATCCGAATCGGCCAAACTTTAATTCGGGTAACACTCATTATGGGAACACATATCACCCGGGTTTTAGAAACCACCCAAATTTCTCTTGGAGTAATCCAGGGAATGCGACACAACCACCAAACACAATTGCGCCTGGTTTTCCTCCACCACAAGCTCCAAAATCTCCCTCTCTTGAGGAAGTTTTCACCAAATATGCAGCAAATAACGATGCCAATATCCGGAATCTTACCGGATCTGTTCGCAATTTGGAGAATCAAATTGGGCAAATCGCAAAGATGCTCTCCGATCGTCAGCAGGGAGCACTTCCGGGCAATACGGAGCCCAACCCAAAGGAGCAAGCAAAGGCTATCACGCTACGGAGCGGGAAGGAGGTAACTACCCCTTCAAAATTGGTTGAACCGGAGGTAACAATTTCTCCATCTTCTCCTCCTCCTCAAGTTCCAACACAAAATAAAATTAAGGAATTTCAACCACCACTTCCCTATCCGTCTAAATTATGGAAAGATCGAATGGATGAGCATTACGGTAAATTTTTAGATATGTTTAAACAAATTCAAATTAATCTACCGTTTTGCGAAGCTATCACGCAAATGCCGAAGTATGCTAAATACCTCAAGGATCTCTTATCTAATAAAAAGAAACTTGAGGATATTTCTACCGTTCAATTGAACGAGGAATGCTCGGCAGTTTTACTTAATAAATTGCCTAAGAAATTAACCGATCTGGGTAGTTTCTCAATTCCATGTTTATTTGGCGATTTCTTAGTAAAACATGCGTTGGCCGATCTAGGCGCCTCTATAAATTTGATGCCTTATTCTCTTTTCCAAAAATTGGGTTTAGGAGAACCTAATCCCACGAGAATGAGCATCCAATTGGCGGATCGTTCCATAAAATACCCAATGGGTATTATCGAGGATGTGCTCGTCAAGGTTGATAAATTTATCTTCCCGGTAGATTTTGTCATCCTTGACATAGAAGAAGACGCCGAGGTACCACTCATTCTCGGTCGTCCTTTCCTTGCCACCTCGCGCGCCATAATTGATGTTAGTAACGGTAAACTTCTCCTTAGAGTCGGAGATGAAGAAGTTACCTTTACTATTAATTCTTCTATGAAAAATACGCTCGCAAATGACGACTCTTGTTTCTTCTTGGAGGCTTCACCTGATGAAGACTCCGTTTTATTTTCTGAATATATTTCACCGTCATCTTTTTATGATGAAGAATTTGAAAATCTCGATCTTATTTCTCATGAAATTATTGACGGCACGATCACTCACGAACCTATTTTTGAAATTTTAGAATTGGGTAGTGATCGATTAAAAACTTCTTATGCGGAACCTCCCGTAGTAGAATTAAAACAATTGCCTAATCATTTAGAATATTTATTTCTAGCGGAGGATTCTAAGCTTCCCGTGATTGTGTCGGCATTTCTGTCCGATGAAGAAAAATTAAAATTATTAAATGTTTTAAAACTTCATCGCCGCGCAATTGCGTGGAAAATTACGAATTTAAAAGGGATTAATCCCTCCTTTTGTACGCATAAAATTTTATTAGAAGAAAATTCGCGTAAATCTATTCAGCCTCAACGCCGCCTAAATCCTAATATGAAGGATGTGGTTAAGGCGGAGGTAATAAAATTATTAGATGTGGGCATCATCTATCCGATTTCGGATAGCTCTTGGGTTAGTCCGGTCCAAGTGGTGCCAAAGAAAGGAGGTTTAACAGTAGTGCCGAACGATAAGAATGAATTAATCCCTACTCGAACCGTTACCGGATGGCGGGTTTGTATTGATTATCGTAAATTAAATGATGCGAGCCGTAAGGATCATTTTCCTTTACCGTTCATCGACCAAATCCTTGAACGACTATCCAGACACTCGTTTTATTGTTTTCTTGACGGTCTCTCGGGGTATTTTCAAATCCCAACTGCGCCCGAGGACCAAGAGAAAACAACCTTCACTTGTCCGTTTGGCACCTTCGCCTATCGTAGGATGTCATTTGGGTTATGCAATGCGCCGGCTACATTCCAAAGGTGTATGATAGCAATTTTTGACGAACTAGTGGAGGATATTATGAAAGTTTTTATGGATGATTTCTCCGTTTTCGGAGATTCATTTGATTTGTGTTTGACTAACCTTTCCCGCGTTCTCCAAAGATGTGAGGACACAAATTTAGTGTTAAATTGGGAGAAGTGTCATTTTATGGTACGGGAAGGTTTAGTTCTAGGCCATAAAATATCTAGTAAGGGTATAGAGGTAGATAAAGCTAAAATTGAAACTATAGAAAAATTACCTCCCCCTTCAAATGTTAAGGCCGTACGTAGTTTTCTTGGGCATGCCGGGTTCTATCGCCGATTTATAAAAGATTTTTCTAAAATAACCAAGCCCCTCACCCACTTATTAGAAAAAGATGCACCGTTTATTTTTGATGAAAATTGTTTGCATTCTTTTTCTATTATTAAAGAAAAATTAATAAACGCACCCATTATGACAGCTCCCAATTGGGATCTTCCTTTTGAGATTATGTGCGACGCTAGTAGTTTTGCCGTTGGTGCAGTCCTAGGACAACGCATCAATAAAAATTTTCATCCTATTTATTATGCGAGCAAGACACTTACCGACGCACAAGAAAATTACACAACAACCGAGAAAGAGCTTTTAGCCGTAATTTTCGCTTTTGATAAATTTCGCTCTTATCTTACTTTATCTAAAGTAATTGTTTTTACTGATCACTCGGCTTTACGTTATTTGCTAACAAAAACAGATGTCAAGCCAAGGTTGATTAGGTGGATCTTACTCTTACAAGAATTTGATTTGGAGATCCGGGACAAAAGGGGAGCGGAAAATTTGGCGGCGAATCATCTTTCTCGGTTGGAGACTCCCAATTCGGAGGAGCTCATAGAGGAGGAAATTAATGATACTTTCCCCGAGGAACGCCTTCTCGTTATTCATAAGGTAATAACTCTCCCCACCCCTTGGTTCGCCGATTTCGCAAACTACCTTGTTGCAAGATTTCTCCCAAAAGATTTTTCCTATCAAGAAAAGAAGAAATTCTTTTCCGATTTGAAAAATTATTTTTGGGAGGATCCATTTCTTTTTCGAGTTTGTGCGGACCAAGTGGTGCGGAGGTGTGTATCTCATGCGGAGGGCGCTCAAATTCTGAAGCATTGCTATGAGGGACCCACCGGTGGACATTACAAAGCAAATCGGACGGCGCGGAAGGTTCTTGAAGCAGGCTTCTATTGGCCGAGCATCTTCAAAGACGCTCACGAACATGTAAGTCATTGTGAACAATGCCAACGCTCAGGTAATATCTCCCGTCTTGATGAAATGCCCTTAAAATCTATTTTAGAAATTGAGGTTTTTGATTTATGGGGGATCGATTTTGTCGGCCCGCTACCAGTTTCTTTTGGAAATCGATATATTTTGGTAGGGGTCGATTACGTGTCTAGGTGGGAGGAAGTGCAAGCCCTTCCCACCAATGATGCCCGAGTCGTAACCCACTTTCTCAAAAAACTCTTTTCGCGATTTGGAGCACCGCGGGCGATAATTAGCGATATGGGAACTCATTTTTGTAACGCCCAATTTACTAAAGTTTTATCTAAATATGGCATTACACATAGGATGGCCACCCCATATCACCCTCAAACAAGTGGCCAAGTAGAAGTGGTTAACCGTGAATTAAACGAATTTTAGAAAAAATGGTTTCCACCAATAGAAAAGATTGGTCGCATAAACTCGATGATGCTTTATGGGCCTATCGGACCGCGTACAAGACCGCTATCGGTTGTACGCCGTATCGATTGGTCTATGGGAAAGCATGCCATTTACCGTCGAGCTTGAGCATCGCGCCTTTTGGGCGCTTAAGTTTCTTAATCTAGATAACGATCTTTCTTTCGAGCTCCGCAAGTTCCAACTTAACGAGCTCGATGAGTGGCGCTCCTTTGCCTACGAAAGTAATAAATTATACAAGGAGCGCACTAAATTTTATCATGATAAGAAACTTAAGCATCCTAAAGTTTTTCGACCGGGAGACCAAGTTCTCCTCTATAACTCGCGTTTACGTCTTTTTCCGGGAAAACTTAAGTCCCGTTGGTCCGGCCCTTTTATCGTTAAAGAGGTTTGGCCCTACGGGACCGTTTCAATAATGCATCCCGAAAAAGTTGAATTTAAAGTGAATGGGCAACGGTTGAAATTATTTTTCTCCGGCGATAATCTTCTTGAGCACCGGGAGGAAATTCTCCTTCCAAACACCTAGACCGACGTGCCACCTTGGTCGAGCTCAACGACCGTAAACAAAGCGCTCTTGGGAGGCAACCCATGTTTCTTTTCGTTTTTCTTTCGTTCTATAAAATTTATTTCAAAAAAAAAATCGAAAAAGAATTTTATTTTTATTTAAAAAAAAAGAAAAAATTTAAAAAAAAAAAACCAAAAAAAAAATATGTTATTTTTTTTATTATTATTATTAAGGGTTTTGCAGGTTTGGAGGATTTTTACGAGATAACGGTCACTCGCACCTACGCATGAAACTCCGCTCTCCAAGTCGGTACTTTATTATTAGTATTTTTCTTTATTTTACAACCTTGTCTTTGTTTTTATTTTTGTTTTCTTTTATAAAAAAAAATTTGATTGACAAAACCACTAAAAGAAAAAAAAATTTGCTGAAAAAAAATTTGTGTTACACGGTATCAGTCACGGCCGTGACCATCCTTGGTCACGGGCGTGACATGTGCGGAAGACCATTTTGGCCTAAGCCAACACTCCCGGGCTCAATTTGGGGTGTCACGCCCGTGACACTATATGTCACGCCCGTGACCTTTGAAAGTCACGGTCGTGACTTATCAATCTTGCGCAACAGCTCCACCGCACCCGGTCAAAGATGCCCTTTGACTGTCACGCCCGTGACAGTCAAGTCACGCCCTTGGTCAAGTCACGCCCATGGTCACGGGCGTGACCCTGAGCGGTGACACCTCGGGAAGCGCTGTTTGACCGGCCAGCATTGGATTCCCTGGCCGGTCCTGCTTCGCCAGTTACACGCCCTAGGTCACGGGCGTGACCGAGGGCGTGACATGCAAAATTATTGCTTTTTGACCGGTCAAGCCTCGGATTCCCCCATCCCGCCAGAATTCACGTGTCGCCCCTTACACGCCCTCGATCACGGGCGTGACCGAGGGCGTGACACTTGATTTTTCACCTATTTAAACCCCCCCCTCCCCCTCTCTTTTCCACACACCTTCTCCCACTTCTCTCCCTTCTTTTCTCTCTTCTTTGGCCGAATTCTTCATCTCTTCCTTCACAATGTCCTCCCGCCGTCGCAATCCCACCATTGGTGAGTCCTCCTCTTCACTCCCCGATGACCCTTTTGATGCGGAGGCTATGCTCAATTTTTCCCATCCCACTCATCAAGACCGGAGTAGCCGCCTCCGTGGGAAAGAATTTGGAGTTTTCCGCGTCATCGATTGGAGCGTTCTCACCACTCTCGGGCAGGCCAACGCGGTGCGGGATTTCCTCACTACTCCGGGGTGGGCTCCATTCTTCTCCATTTCGGAGCCGGCGTACTACGAGCTGACGGTGGAGTTTTTCTCCTCGTTTGATTTCCACTGGGCCGGGGCCGACAACGTGCTTGAATTCCGAATGGGCGGACTTTCGCAATCCATTCCTTTACGTCAGTTCAACATTCTCATGGGCTTCTGCGACGAGGCTTTCACCCTTACGGAGGCCTACACCGCGCTCGCTCTCGATTTCCCACGCGATTATAACCTCCCTGGATTTTGAGCGGAAATCAGTAACGACCCCATTCCGTATTCGCCAAAAAAATCCAAGGGTAGTCATCTTCTCTCCCCCGCTTTACGCTATCTCCACTACCTCCTCACTTTCACACTTTCCGCTCGCGGCGATAGCCATGGAGTGGTGACCCGCGCGGACCTGTTATATTTATATAGCATGCACGAATGAGTCCCCCTCAATCTTGGTTCGGCGCTTGCAATGTTTTTTCGGCATCAGGCCGAAAATCGGAGGCTTAGTGCGCTTCATGGAGGTTCGTTTGTTACTTTTTTTGGCCAAGCGTTTGGGCCTCTGGGATTCACTTCCTCCCATGGCTCCACTCCAAGCGCCCGCGCCTATCACTTTTCAAAACCTCCGGGCCCTTGGTTTGATGCGTCGGCGTGGCCGCGAGTACGAGGCCGTTCCTAGTGAAGGTGGTGGCGACCCGATTGATGTTGATTTCGAAGCCGATTCCGGTGGCGTTGCTCCAGCTCCGCAGTTTCCCCCGCCGCCGCAGCAGCATTTTCCCCCTGTGCCCGAATCTTCCACTTATTTTGATCAGCAGTTTGGGCAGATTCACACTCGTCTGGATCAGATTCAGACCGAGCAGTTGTCCATGCGCGCTCATTTTGACACACGTTTTGATACCCTCGAGCAGCGTCATGCTTCCTCTATGGAGCATTTGCATCGGGAATTTGCTGATCTGCGTGCTTATTATCAGCAGGACGACGACGATGAAGCTTAGATATTTTTATTTTTGGTCGTCTATATCTTTTATTTTCTGTCCCGCACCTTTGTATTTGTTTTATTTCTCTGCAAAAATATTAAAAATATAAAAAAATGTTTTGCTTTCTGTTTTTCTTCAGGTGGCTTGGGTATTGCTTTATTCTTCATCAGGGAAGTTTTCTCCCCTTTACTCGTACTTATTTCTCAAACATTGGGGACACTGTTTTCTTTTAAGTATGGGGGGAGGGTATTTCACGTCGGTTTTATTGCGGAGCAACACCCACAATTTTTATCAAAAAAAAAAAACTAAAAATTTTACTTTGGAATGTAGCCGGCGCAAATATAAAAAAATTCCTAGCATACACCTTAGTAGGATCTCAAAAAATTGCAAAAATTGCTACATTCCAAAAATTGCTACACTCGTTTTATTTCTATATTTAGTATTTGCAAAATTCTTAGTAGATTTACTTTTACATAGTGTTGAAGAAATTTTTCTATACTTGATTAGATTTTGAATTTTGGAGTAAAAATTGTTGACTCGTGCAGTGTTCTAGTTACGCGCACGTGTTAGTAGGATCTCATGTCAAATTAACTATTCAGCATAAACTTAGATTTATGTTTTTCTAACTGCGTAAAAATATTTTTGTTTTACTTTTAATTTGAAACCGGTAGAATCCAAAAATAATTTAAGTGAGTATGTAGAAGTTTACTAGAGAAATATTACCCAATTTGAACGGAAGGGTATTCTTTCTCGATGTCTAGAACTTGCCTCTAGCGACTCTCAAGACATTTGCATAAGTTAGATTCATGAGCATGAAAATGATTTAGGCCACCTCTTGATTCGTTTGAGCCTTTGCATTCCGAGCCATAAAATCTTAACCGTTGCTAGCCACCTTGTGCTTTTCACCGTTTCTTTTGTAAGCCTCACTCATTTTCACCAAGGCCAAATAGCCTACCTATGGTGCACGCTTGAAATTTAGAGCTTTATTTGTTGCTAGCTTGTGTTTCTTATTTGTGAAAATGGTGATTTTAATTCTGTTATCATTTTGCTGCAGAAGAAGAAAAAAAAAGGAAGAAAAAAATGATGATAAAAAAGAAACATATTGAGAAAAAAAATTGAAGAATATATTTTGACCCATATCTTTATATTTCAAAATTATTTGGGGTGTAAAAATTAATTAGCATACAAGTTTTTGCAAAACTCTTCTTTTTGTTTTAAGTGTGCCTTAACCCTTCACGTTTATCTTTTGATATCCGCACCTTAAACCTAAGCCACATTTCAACCTAATTAAGTCCTATTGATTCATACTTATGAGTTAAACTAGTGCCGTGGCGAGAGTGTGAAAGGGCAAGCCTATGGCCATCGTCATTGATGGATTTCTTTGGAGGCTATCCCGAACTTTGATTTTGTGTAATATTGATCTTAGTAAACACGCTACCCGCTCCTTGAATATCATTTTAGGATTTACCGGATTTTAAATTTAAAAGTAAAAACAATATGTTATAACGCATTTTTGAAAATTATAAGCTAATCTTTATGCTGAATAGGTTTTTCTACTAGGATTTCTACACGCTTAGGTGCAAGACTTCGCATTTTTACTCCTTAGGTTCAAAATTCTTTTCTAGTATTTAAATTTTTCCACTTCTATGAAAAATTGTTTGCTCGGGACTAGCAAACGGGTAAGTATGGGGGTATTTGATAATGCTTTATTTATAGTTATTTTTATATAATATTTTATTAATAATTAATTTACTTTTATTTAATTTTAGTTAATTTATCACTAATTTATCTTCTTTTTGTATTTTCAGGTAATTTGGGCTGCCAATAGCAATTTCAAGCTCATAAGAATAATGAGGATAATTTTTGGAGTATTTCTGCCGAAATCGCAAAGTACACGCCCTCGGTCACGGGCGTGACCAAGGGCGTGACATTCTGTCACGGCCGTGAACCAGCCCCGCCTATTTCAGTTCCAGAATTCAGCCGCCACGTTAGATTAAAATTACACGCCCTCTGTCACGGGCGTGACAGAGGGCGTGACCTCAATGTCATGGGCGTGACTCACCTGTAATGCATTCATTTCAGCCAGCGATCAATTCCCGCCGTTTCTAGCTTACACGTCCTTGGTCACGGGCGTGACCAAGGCCGTGACTCTTCTGCAACCGCCAGATTAACTCCAGATCGCGGCGTTTCCCGCCGTTTCCAGACCCGTTCAAGACACGCCCTCGGTCACGGGCGTGACCGAGGCCGTGACCTGCCATGCAATTGATTTTTGGCGGTTTCTCTTCCTCAACGTCCCGGGCTTTCATGACAACAATTACGCAGCTTACACGCCCTTGGTCACGGGCGTGACCAAGGGCGTGACTCTCCGATTTTTCAACTATAAAAGGCAGCAATCTCCAGAAGACCAGGAGTTCGATTTTGGAGTTTGCTTACAGCTTTAGTCTACTATTTTTGTTGTTCCAGCTAATTTTTCTTCAAGTTGTAAGCTTTTATTATTGCAATTTCATTTCAAGCATTCTAGTTTTTAATCATGTATTTTCCCTTTTCTACTTGTGTTTTCATCACTATTATGAGTAGCTAAATCTCTTTTAGCACTTGGTCATGATGAACTTTGGAATGAAATAAAATTTGTTTTGAATTTTTCTAATTAGCATCTCTCGTATTGTTTATCTTCGATTTATCTTTGAATTATTTCGTTTTGATTTCATATGTCCGGAATATGACTTACAATCTAAGATTCGCTTGCTAGTGATCGAGAGATCCATGCGAACGAGGAGATCACTCAAAGATAAAAAGAGTTGTATGCATTCCTCGAGAGAGGGTGACACAAATCTCCCGGATTGGGGTCAAACCCAATAGTGGGGTTCACCGCTTAAAGCAAGCTTAGGGGGGTTCGACTGGCCGAGGGGTCTTAATCGATCAACCTAAGGTTAGGTGGTAGTTCTCTCGAGAGAGGCTCTACCATAATTTGGGAACCTCCACGGTCGAAGTTATTTCAATAAGAGTTTGCAAATTATTCTTTTGTAAAATTCTATTTTATTCCAAAGGGATTCAAGATCAAGTGCTAATCTTTTAATCATAATTTTCTTCATAGTTAATTCTCTCCAAATCGTTTTTCCAAAACTCATCCAACTTTCGATCGATAAAATAATAGCTCTTCTTTGTGAGTAGAAGTACTCAACAAGCCCGGAAAAATACGACACTTGATTTTCTAAAATCCTATTCTATAAAGCGATAGGTACACTTGCCTTTTCGATTTATACGTGGATAACTCTTTAATTTTGCGCAACGCGAACGATTTTTATTCATCACAGAGCGTCCCAAGTGGTAGCTGTGCCAGGTGGTATCGTGTGGAGCCATGCCTTTGCCTTGTCACGTAGAGACAAAGGGAACAGAATGAGCTTCACCGTCTCGTCAGCCAGCCCTGCGTAACGAAATGTTCCGCAAATTTCTGCGAATTCAATTAAGTGAAGATGGGGGTCTTCACTGGCTAACCCAGAGAATTGGGCCTGATTGCAGATCATGTTCAGGATGGCCGGCTTTATCTCAAAGTTGTTGTTGGTGATAGCCGGGCCAAATCCAGGGTACACACTCCCAACAGTGGGTGTAGTGTAATCTCTCATAGTCCTGGGTCATGGCCTAACCACTTCATTCTCGTCAGCAACCTGACCCATGACCGGTACATTTCCCACTCCTGGATCAGCCTGATTTCCATTAACATCCATGGTGGCAGCAGCACGGAGACGCGCCCGCAGGGTACGCTCTATTTCAGGGTCAAATGTTGCGCACTCACCAGGATCTCTTCTATGCATACACCCTCTTCAACACAAAAGAAGATAATCAAAAAAAAAAAAACAAAAAGACCTTAAAACAAATTTCCAAAGAAAAACAAATCATACACGCTTGCAGTCCCCGACAACGACGCCAAAAACTTGATGCGCGATTTCAGCACTGTTAATTAGCAAGCACGAAATGCGATACGACGGCAGTGCACCGTTCACTCAAGTAATAAAATAGGGAGGAACTCCCTGAATATAGTTCTCAAAGGACCGCAAGATGGGTAGTATGATTTGCTCAAACCAGAAATTAGTTAAAAGGATAACTAAGTAACAAAGGGGGTTGTGATTTGGGTTCCTAAGCTATTGCAGAATGAAGAGAAATGCGGGTCGAAAAGCGCCGCTTCGCAAGGTGTGGGTGAGTGCAGCGGCCGCGATGCCGCGCTTCGGTAAGCGGGTGGAGTGGCCACAGTGCGAGGTTTTGTGAGGGTCGTACTCACCTTTTAGCTAACATCACCACTAGCAATCGCTAGGTGGCTTCGCACACAAACAACCTAGGCTATCACAACAACAAAAAGGGCTATTCTCGCCACCACATCATCATTGCACATGAACACAAGCAATAATCCATAACATTAACCTTACAAGCGTTCATACAACAACAACAAGAAAGTACAAGCATCAAGGGTTAGAGAGGACCACAAAGAAGATGTCACCGCGTCTTGGGTTCTCAGATGGAATGAGAGGTTGTCGGGCTCTCTCCAGGCTCGGCCCTCAGATGGTGTGCTAACTCGAAGGAGGTTGTCACCGCTCCAACGATCTTCAACGCTTCTATGGTCTCCTCGGCGAGGAATGCTTGAGCTAGTGGCGGAGAAAGCTTGCAAGTGCTCCCAGATGGAGGAATGATGAAGGAGATAGCCGGAGATGGTCTCCTCTTGTCTCCTACGGTGGAAGGGGAGAAAATGGCGGGATTCCAGGCTTTTCCCGCGAGGGGAATCGGGCTCCTTCATGGCAGCAACAATTCCTGCTTTAAATACTAAACAGGCAGAGTTTTGGTCACGCACGGTCGAACGCACGACCGTGTGTTGCCCGTGCGATAATAAATGATAAAAGCTGGCGTGAAGACAAAGCTGCGCCGCCCGTGCAATTTACTCACTCACGGGCAAATCCGCCCGTGCGTCAAAACGCACGAGTAAATTCAGAAACGGCTAAAACAAGGAGAAACAGGAGACCGTGCGTTTTAATCACACACGGCCGATTCCGCCCGTGCGTCAAAACGCACAACTAAACTCAGATCGCTTGTTTTCTGCCCAGCTGAGAACGCACGACCGCAACAGCCCGTGCGTCAAGGAAAACGCACGACCGTGCGTTGCACACAGTCATGAATTATGGGAGAAAACTGGATACAAGATAATCCGACCACCTTCATACAAGATAAAATAGCTGGGAATACACCTCCAGCATCAGATAAACATAGAGGAGGGGAAGGGGAGCACCATGTGCTTACCCCCAATAACAAGGAGCGCAATTGCACACCAAAACGGGCCTAATAGTACTCCTATTAAGGAATAGTAAATATGAACGAAAACATTCCTAAAGTGTGGTGCATAGACTAGATAATCGGCCCAGATGAGTCCATAAATGTATATGTAAATTGGACTCATCATCAACCCGCGTTTATGCCTTTCGGCTCGACTGGTTTGGCAATTCATCATTTTCATATCATTCATGTGCGTTCAAGTCGCCCGTAATATAGCCTCGTGTCGACACGTTTTTCATAATCGTAAGTTATTCATTGAGTTATTCAGTTTATAATCCCCTCATAAGTGATTCGCCTGTTTGCCTTTATCAAGGCCATACATTAAAGCGATATGAAATATCAGTGATATCAACTACGCAGCTAACATTCTATATCATAAGAGTGCATATAATGAAAGAAAATAAAGCAATAAAGCTTAAATGAAACAGGTAGCTCTCACTATCAACTGTTCCTTCCTTTTATCACACTTAATGAGATGTCTTCCTTCACAATTTCTGTGTTTAGGAAACATCATTAGACACTTTTCTATCGGGGTTGCACCTCTTATAATTACAATGTTGACATATAAAATTGTTGGACTTCACCACAACCCCAACCCTTTAACATCCACCATAATAATAAGAAGAAGTTGTAACAGTTGGCCAACCAAAACTAAAGAACCATATCTGACAAGAGGAGCAATAACAGTTGGCCAAGTAAAACTACCAACCGGTCAACCCACAGTAGGTAAGCTTGATAAGAAAAGGACTCTCATAGCTATCAGTTATTAAAAGCCAATCATGCACAACTAGGTCCAACGCTCTCAATTTTTTATATCACAACCATGCACAATCGGCTATAACCAGGAAGAATTCCAAAATCATACTCATGTTGTAATACCCACAATATGGAAAGGGGCAGCACCAATTAACAATACCTAAACTGAGAAGGGAAACAACACCAGTCGGCCCCAAAATCAGCAGTATTTTCCCCCAAACAAAACACCACAACTAAACAAATAAGAACAAAACTGATATTTTGATTCTCACACAAACACCCTAACTTGCGTTATTATGAACTCCAATCCATGTAAGGAGGAAATAAGAGAAATTTAGGAGAAAAGAAAGGCTTACAGTTTAGTTAGAAATTCGGGGCACCGATTCAGCCCGAAACCACGAGCCCGACTGAATATAGGCTCCAGAAAAACCTTGCACATCTCTCATTCCAGCAACAATTAAGGGTTCATGTGCGATATGATGAAACAAAGAGTGGGAGAGTAGGAGAATAGCGAAGAAGAAGATTGGGTTTGAAAGCCCTAGCCGCGAACTGGAGGAGTCGGCGTGCCGGTTTTTACGATGATGAGCTCGGTTCTATCTTATACAGCCGGTCCACACCATCAAGCCACCGCTCAACCCCGCCGCTCTAAACTTCGCTCTTTCTTCTTTATTGGCACATCAATTTCATCAAATTCCTCTATCAGCACACCAATGTGCACTAAATTTTAAATGAACTAACATATATACTCCAATCAACCCATCCAGTTAGCATAATAAAGGAATAAAACCATCCCAAAGCTTTGCCAATATATATAATATGGGAAAAATTCATATTCCGCTAAAACATTTCGAGTGCCGCAACGCATCAATTAAATTCATACTCAACTTTCAAAGCTATGCCGAGCTGACACTGATTTGTATTTTCATCATCGGGGACGTACTATTTATTTCATTTTATGATCCAATTGGGTCATTTCACGTTTTGGGTCGTTACACCCAGCCTCCCGTAGTTCCTTCTCTCCTCCCAGCCACTCGTCGCCCCTCCTCCAGCATCCGGCCACTTACAGCTCCCCTCTATTCGCTACTCCCAGCCACCCGCAGCTTCTTTCCGCTACTCCTAGCCATCCGCAGTCTCTTCTCCCCTCCCAGCCACACGCCACCCCTCCTCCAGCCTCCGGTCACCTACACCTCCCCTCTCTCCGCAAATCCCAGCCACCCGCAGCCCTTTCCCCACCATTCAAGCAGCCGCGGCTCCTCCCCCAACCTCCCAGCCACCACTCTCCATGCAACCGTCCACCATAGCCCTCCCTGTGTCTACCTACAGCAACCCCAACTCCCTCTAGTCATACTCCAATCAGCCGCACCTTTTCCCCTCCTGGCAGAGCTCCCCTACCGACTGTTTTCTCACTCGCAGCAAGCCTGGATGCCCCAATCAGCCGTTGTTTGTCACTGCATGCACGTGTAAGTCTTGTTTGGATTTATTATTTTCTATTGTTGCTTGTTTGGCACCTTTATCTGTGTGGTTGCAATTTTATATGTTTAGTACTTGACTTTATATCACTTGCATGGTTTATTTAGCGCGTGCTTAAAAAAAATTTATTTGCGCCCTGGTGATTTGCAATCAAATACCTTCTCCTCCTTAATTATTATTTGTGGATGTTTGTGTCACTACTTCCAATATATTAATTAATTACTGATGTCAAATTTTGAACAAACCGTCTTGCATTCATCACGATTCATCACATTTAGGGTTTGCATATTACGTGTTCATTCCCCTGTTGGTCTACCACTACAACAAATTGGTATCAAAGCCAGGTTTGGGCCACATTTATATGCGTATTGGTAGGTCTTATAGATTCTTTAGGTTCATTTATGTCTAGCTATTGTCATCGTTCGTCTCCTCTATTTGAGGATCCCGAGTCCACCTATGGCCAATCTCATAGAGCCTCTTCAGAAAAACCCTCATGTTATCATGATAATTATTACCGTTCATCGCACACCACTCCTAGAGATCGTGTCGACCCCTCGACACAATTCCATTATGCTAGATACAATCACCACGACGAGAGGTCCTCACGTTATAATTGTTGCACCTCTCTGCGACATTATGATGATAGAGTTGACTATCGTTCATGTAAGACCCCTTTTTTTCGCTACCGGATCTTATGCCCAGAATCGCCATTTTGTGGTGACACCATCACTCGGGAAGGTCGTCACTACAAAACGCCGATCCTGCAGGCAATATCGATTATAGAAGAAGAAAAGCATATAAACAAACTATATAAGTCAAGTCCACATCACATAGAAAACAAGATCATCGTAAAGAGATGTCCACAGATAATAACTGAATAGAAAGATAGTAATAACAAGGGCTCCCGCCCGATACATCAAATCCTCGCTACAAAAGACACACGCGGAAGCAAATCAACTAGTAACAACAATCACGGATCCTGACACTGGTGCTCCTGTGATAGACTGTCCCGCCTCCATCTGCATTGGCCTCTGGTGCTGCTCCGTCTCCTCGGTCCCCTAAAATGATAAGGTCCATCGGTCATTAGTCAAAAAGATTAAGCCAATCCCCCACCCCTCCCCCGGTGACTTCTAGGCACCGAGCGGGAGGAATGAAGCGGAGGACAGCAAGGGGTATAACAAATGCAGGTGACGATGAATGTAATCTACGGGGGATGTCTATCACTATGCAATATATATTATAATTTAAGCAGTATCAGGTAAAATAGTAGTAAATAAACAGCAATAAGGAAGAGCAATAAAGAAAGACAGTAGTATGGGAATGTAACCATGACTTATAGGAATGCCCATACAAACCTATAAACCAATTGGTCGTTTAGCAGGGTCTATCGTATAAAGAGTCCCATAACCAACTTATACGAAAGGGGTAGAGGTTGAAATGCAATGTTTGTGCTATGTCATGCAAGGTATGTAGTTAGATGTTATGATCATACAAGTGCAACTCACACACTATGACTCTATGCGCACAGACCGTTAGTTCCCCCTTTTTGGAGCTAGCAAAACTCCCAGGATACTCCCGTAGTGGCAAACGGAAGCGGTGGGTTGGGTCTCGCCCACCTCTAGGTTGGTATCTGCACTACCTAACCTACACTTATTGTACGCCTCAACGCTAAGAACACAACAGCGGAGCACCTGCGTACTCTTGCTGGCTAGTCCACTAGACTTTATTGGTAAAGGGTTATCCACACTTATCGAGCCCAAGTATCAACGTCGGTGCAACGACCGTCAACACTAAGGACCCACCACCTTATGCACATACAGTTATGAATACTTATTTACAACCTCCAAGCCATAAGCTCCACAGATATTTAATTCTCTCCTACAACCACCGAGCCTACAGCTCGTAGTACCAAATCAACTAACCTCCCGTAACCACGGGGCATGGGTGAGTGTATTATTAAGTTAATCTTGTACAACAGCTTACCCTTATGATTTACGGTTAATCTTGGACTTCCCGAGGTCAACCCTATGAGGTGCTCGCAGCGGTACTAAGAACTGTGATAGGATGATAGCCCAAAGCTCCCTTTCTCAAGAGACTTATTATTATTGGTAGCTACCCAATGCATACCCCTTTCACTATTTCACCTGAGTTAACCCTAAGTGTTTTATGACACTCTAGGAGAAAGACGGTCTTTCGTCAATCCCGAGTACAACCTTACCCTTAACTCACCAAGCACACTTATAACATAAACTCCTTTTTGGTGACCTCAACCTCTTCATCCTGAACATGTACACCAACTACATCCCATTTCCTCTTTGTAGGCCACTAGTTACCCAAGTTTTATAGTTTTACTATACGCAAACCAAATGAGCTATATGAACTACATAAGTAGAGGTACTCCAAATAATCATCCACATGACTCAAGATTATCACTGGAAGTCTATCATGATATTATGAGACTAAATTCAGAGGATCATATTTTTTTCCTATTTATTTGGCATTATTTATAATTTTTCCAAAACTAGCCATGTATGAAATTGAACATGAAGTGTAAGATCTTCTTATGATATGTCCAAATAATTATGGAAAATCTATGATATCAAAGTAACAGTAAATACAGAACATCACAATTTACAGTAAGGTATTAACCTCTAATTTAAATATTGAATAATTAACCAAAATGGGAAGTTAAAGAAGGAACCACCAACATTATTTGTCCAAAAATTCTGGAAAAATCCCCAGACTTCTATAATGATCAGGAAAGCTTACGTACTGAGTTTCACAATTTATAAAAATCATTTTGTGACCTAAATAAATATTTAAAGAAATTCCAATTAGGACCTATTATGAAGTGAACCTACTTATATCAAGTTCCAAAAATTCTACAAAAATTCACAGAGCTACCTAATGCCCTAAAATTCCCTATCACCAAATTGCACAATATTCCAGAGAGTATTGGACCCTCATTTATTTTTTTAATCCTAAGACAAAATAAATGCCTTGTGAATGAAGTACTTGTTAAATCATTTCAATAATTACACAAAAATTACCAAAGGTTTATATCATGATATTAAAGACACTACCAAAGTTTCATTATCATCCAAGACCATTTGAGCATGTAAATCCCTCATATAAGGGAAAGCCCTAAAGGTGTTTTAACCTAATTCAGAGGGGATAAGTGTTCCTAAAATTTCCATGAAATTATCTAGGGCATAGCTACACCCTATGAACTTATCTACCAAGTTTCATGACCATTCAAGGACATTTGACCTTATGCCCTTCACAAGGTTCAAAGAGCAACCCTAGGGGTAAAACTTAGAGTTCTAGTGCACAACCACCCCACATCATCCCAAATCACTCATGGGGGTGTTTTAGGTGATCCTAAACAAGTGGCCAAGGTCTCACGTCATTTTGATGAGATTTGACCACAATACCTCAATATGGGCACCATACCCTATTTTGACCTAGTTTGACCAAAATTAGATCAACTAATTTCCTAATCAAACTAATCCTTTATGGAATGAAAATTTTACCAGTGTCATATCTTGAAACCAAGGACCACCCACCAAAATACAGAGGGTATTGGAGGTCATTAGACCCATTAATTAATTAACATATGAATTATGAAATTATTACAAAAACCTTAGGAAAATGTTTTCCTAAATTTTCCATTGTTGGATATGATGTGTGTGTAGGTGTAAATAACCTATGTTTCAAATCTCAAGGCTATACTATTTACCAATCCAAAGATATTCATGAAATGGTGGTTGTCCTACTCTTGGGACCAGTCCCACCAAAATGGCTCCATAGGGAGCTACAGTTCTCCTCTTGGGCTGAAACAAATTTTGAATTAAAGTACACACCACGGGCTACAAATTTGATGTTGGCCACTTTTTCATCAAATGGCAGTATGTATTTTTAATAATTAAATCAATGTACTGCATGAAGTGTTACAAAAATGAAATAATCATATATCATAACCATTTAAATCTGCGGATAGCAGGTCGCGGCAGATCCGGCGGCTCACCGTCATCGTCACCAATCAATGGACGGCTCGCGACAGCCCGTCCTGGGTGCCTTTGTTGGATGATTTCTCGGCCACCTGTGCCTGTTCCCGGCCGGCCAATGCCACCACCTCCTCTGTTGAGGTGGTGGCCGGCGATAGATGGAGGATGGCTGGCCGGAGGTGTTCGGAATCAGGGTTTAGAGGAGGGGAAAATGCTCGAAAACAAGCCTCTTTCGGTGGCTAGATCCGAGCCCCATTTGGCTCGAATCAAGCCCCAAGTTGAGAGAGATCTAGCACTAGAGGAGGGGAAGCGGATCGAACCTGAGTGGTGGCCTGAGGCCGCGCATTCCGGCAAGTCGCCATGTCCGGAATCCGAGCTTTAGGTCTCATGTCTCCTTTGGTCTACAGTGCATGATTCCTTCTGGTGATTGGGGGAAAATGTTCCTCTTACTCCTCTGAGGGAGTTATAGATCTCAATTGGGGGAGGGGGAGAGCGATGACATCAATTGCCATTAACACCATTAATGGTGATTTCGGCCACCTCTAATTCTCCCCTTAATTCAGCCCCTTGTGGGATGGAAAACCCCCAAACCTTCTTGTAACTGCCATGGGGGATGAATCCTCATCAATTAGGGGACTTAATTGGCCTCCTTTGGCCATGAATGTTATTAACCCCCTTTCTCTCTCTCCACCATTTTGGGGCTTTCTCTCTCCTGGCCGACCCCTTTGAAATTGAATGGCAATTTCAGTAATTACCAAGCCCACTAGGTGGTGGACCACCTTAATTGGGTCTAGCCCAAATGGAATGGGCTTGATTAGGTCAACTTAGGTCATTTTGACCTAAATTTGAGGTAGAATTGACTTTGGTCAAATTGACCATTTGGATTGACCCCAATGGGTGGCTAGTCACCCATTGGCCTCCCTTAAGGGTTAGGAAGGTCTAGGTACAGTCAATTTGGCAATGTGAAGGTCAATTGACCGTTAATAGACCATATTGACCAAAATAGGGCTAAAGTTGACTTAGGGAAAATTGACCAAATTGGTGGCCCCATGATAGGGTTTTTTGATCCATTGGGTATCTAATACCCTAATAAGGGTAGGGGTAAGGTCAATTTGGCAAGGTGGAGGCCAATTGGCCCTGATTAAGCTACTTTGACCATTTTAGGGTTAGGGTTGACTTTGGTCAATTTGGCCTCTTTGGTTGACCCCAAGGGGTCCTTGGTGCCCTAAGGAGACCCCTATTGGATTAGTGATGTTATGGTGGGTTCAAAGGTTCAAGGTGAGACCCTAAAGTCCAACCCTAGGATGGTATCTGAAAATTGCTATTTGCAAACCACTTGGGTTTTCTCCTTCTCACCTAAGTTCACATGGTTTTAAGCTCTTCTTATGGTTTTGTCATGACCTAGTCATTACAAAACAAACTTAGGCATCTAGTTGTTTGGGGGATGTTACAGTTCAGGTTGTCGTTGTTACACATCTCCTCTAGTTGAGGAATCTAAGTTTGGATATGCGCAACCACCATTGCACGTTCGTAGAGCCCATACCCACCCACGAGCACAATTTGATTATGTGAAGAACTATTGTCTTGATGACCCTCAGGAACCCTATAGAGATCACCATCGCCAGGATCACAACACATGCTGAGACCCTCCTAGTGTTCCATAAATAGAGTTGCCTGAGGCCGAATTTCAACGATTAGTTCTTGACCGTTTTGATCTGTTAGGCGGTCAATTTGCTCATATAAGATCAACATTAGGAAGAAAGCTTAGGAATTTGGGTCAAGCCACAGATGTGTCTAGTAGTACTCCCACCGACATGAGAGGCCCGACCCCTGATTTTGATTCGTCTCATTTTTATGAGACTCAGTGCCCATGTGTTCTTGAGGTTGAATCTAATCATGACCTTATAATACAGATGGAGGGTGATACTAGTATGATTAGTGAGCATGGTCACGTGAATGAGGACGAGCAACCCAATGATGATGTGATGGTATACCCATCCTTCTCACCTCACCTTGACCTAGTTCCCCCTTTGGACAGAGACACTATGTCGGGTGACCCACACTTGAGTCTGGGCACTCCCTGCTCATCCTTTAGTATCATCTTGAGTCACATCACTACTGAGAGCCAAGAGCATAGTGTTGACTTCATAGTGGCTGCCTCACCCTCTTCCGATGACACTACTTCTATCAGCGATAATCATTTGGAGGATCATCCCACTATTATTGACTTCATTGTTAAACCTTCGGATAAGCCTCTTGATGAGCCACTACTCCTTTGGGAGGTTCGCGAGGCTAGCATTGACTTTGTTGTGGGTGTCATACTTGCTTCCATGGACACTACCGTTATTTGTGCTTTCCTCGTGGAGGGCCATCCTGAGATTGTTGACCCCTCGGAATTAAGTCCCTGAGAGGCTTATTTGACCAGCTTCCACTCCCAAAAGGCATTCACTCTATTATGGTTGGTTTGGGGCATCACGTGCGCGATGAATTTTCATATACACCTCCAGGTGAGCCACCTGATGGGCTTTAACATTTGAGAGATACTCATCACACCCGTGTGTCGTGCTCCTTTGTCACCATCTACGATGTTCCTACGGGTGATATCATTGTTCACGCCGAATCTTTTTATCGACCACCCAGGGAGCCTCCTGATCTGCCACACCATGTTAGGGTTATCCAAGTCATTGTTACGCTTTCCCTTAGGAAGTGTGATGAGTATGTCATGCTTCATTGGCATCATTCACATCATTTGCATAAGTCCGTTGAGTCATTTGTTTATCATTTGCATGTGCTGCATGAGTCGGTCCGTATGAAAATTGCATTTAGTAATGATTATTATAAAGATCGAGCAGACCAGCACAGGCGAGAACAAATCTTTGAGGCGGGAGAACAAGTGATGATTCGCATTCGACCAGAGAGGGTCCCGCAAGGACCTGCAAAGAAAATAAGCGCTCGCCGAATGGGCCCCTATACAGTCGTGCGGCGGATAGGTACGAACGCATATGAGATTGACATCCCTCATGGTATGGGTATTAGCCGAGTATTCAACGTAGAAGATTTGGCTCCTTACTATGAGGAGCGCGTGTATGCGGACCCTCTCTCCACACACACCCCTGAGCCTTTACCACCCATGATCCCTACCAGTTCTGCCCCATCCCCGCCTGAAGAGTCACTCCAGGAGGTTCACCCGACACCCGCGATGGCCCCGCCAAGCCAGCAGTCTGACAAAGGTACATCATAGTCTGAGACACCTAACCGGCGAAATATGTCAGATCTTGGGCCACGACTTCTGCACCGTTAGAGGATGGTCTATTGTCCGCTATCTTGTTTGTTGGAGCGGTCGCCTGCTATACGATGCTACTTGGCTTTCTTCTGAGGAGCTCGAGAGACTCGCTCCGCAGCTTCGCCGAGAGTACAATCATCTTCACTCACCGGAGATGAGTGCTTTAAAGCCGGGGAGAGTTGATGGCGCGCATCGACCCACTCACGTATATTCCCATAGGAGGAGGTGATCCTTTGCTCGGACGGTCGATTTGAGCCCATGGTTGCGTCCGGATCATCGTTGCGAGTCGATTTACTATATTCATTTATGTATTTTGAGTTTATTTGGCGCTCAATCGGACCGGACGTTATGAGACGTCCGTTTTGGGATGCCCTAGGTCAGTTTAATTATATATAGTCGGTGCAGAGTTCAGTTGGGGTATCGTGGGTTTGCTGAATAGTGGCAGCCGCTCGGTCCTCTTCATCTGGTGCGATGCTGGCGTACCTCCTCCCTTTTGGTGCGACTCCAATAGGTATTCTCGCAGCACCTCCCCTCCCAGCCACTCCCCGTCCCTCCTCCAGCCTCCGGCCACCTACATCTCCCCTCTATCTGCTACTCCCAGCCACCGCAGCTTCTTTTCCGCTACTCCCAGCCTCCCGTAGTTCCTTCTATCCTCCCAGCCACTCTCCGTCTGTCCTCCAGCCTCCGGTCACCTACAACTCCCCTCTATCCGCTACTCCCAGCCACCTGCAGCTTCTTCTCCGCTACTCCTAGCCATCCCCAGTCTCTTCTCCCCTCCCAGCCACACGCCGCTCCTCCTCCAGCCTCCGGCCACCTACAACTCGCCTCTCTCCAGAAATCCCAGTCATGCGCAGCCCTTTCCCCACCATTCAAGCAGCCCGCAGCTCCTCCCCCAACCTCTCAGCCACCACTCTCCATGCAACCGTCCACCATAGTCCTCCCTGTGCCTACCTACAGCAACCGCAACTCCCTCTAGTCATACTCCAGTCAGCCGCACCTTTTCACCTCCGCGCAGAGCTCCCCTACCGGCTGTTATCTCACTCGCAGCAAGCCTGGATGCCCCAACCAGCCGTTGTTTGTCACTGCATGCACGTGTAAGTCTTGTTTGGAGTTATTATTTTCTATTGTTGCTTATTTGACACATTTATCTATGTGGTTGCAATTTTATATGTTTAGTACTTGACTCCATATCACTTGCAGGGTTTATTTAGCGCGCGCTTAAAAAATAAATTATTTGTGCCCTGGTGGTTTGCAATCAAATACCTGCTCCTCCTTAATTATTATTTGTGGATGCTTGCTCCACTGCTTCCAATATATTAATTAATTACTGTTGTCAAATTTTGAACGGACCGTCTTGCATTCATCACGATTCATCACATTTAGGGTTTGCATATTACGTGCTCATTCCCCGTTGGTCTACCACTGCATCACCTTTGGTCGCAGTTATTTTCTTACACAAATTTGGTGTAAAACTAGCAATTCAGATGATGAATTTTAGCATAAATTATATATAAATATACATGTTAAAGCCCGTCATTAATTGTCGTGGAAACAACTATTAAAGTTTTGAATTCATGTCTATATGAATATTAAAAGACGAGAGTTTGGGTGTTGTATTTTCAAATCGAGAATTCGAGATGAAAATGATGCGTTGTTTAATTTCGAGAGCAAATATGTTGCGTCAGATCTAATGAGAAATTGATGGATTCTCCTTTTATGTTTGTTAATCTTAAATTTCTGCACAACTAAATTTACTTTGTATCAATGTTTTAAGTTTTGTTTTGTTAGCTAATAGATTTTAAATATATGTTATCGTGAATAAGTTAAAAACAATTAACTCGTTTTTCAATAAAAGATGGTCAACTCAAGCTATTACACCTTCATCAACATAACCAATTAATGTTAATTCTAATTTATTTAATATTGATTCTTATCCAATTGAGAATCGTCTACTCGTTTTCGAGAACGATCATGTATTACGACCTCAAATTTGTGAATATCTTATAAATTAACATGATGAAATGTGGCGAGCTTATGTTAAAGTTGGGTCTTATTGGAACAAACTTCAAGAGTATCCATCCTCGCCGTAAATATTGTGACACCCCGACCTGGATAGCTCGAATTAACGAAGCGAGAACAAAGATGCAGTTTAAGAAAATGAAGGTGAGACACAAATATCATAAGCATCTAAATAACTTATGCATGTAATTTTATGTACGCAAGCAAAACATTAAATTCTAAGCTGATTCTCAAGTAAAATAATTAAACACTGCGTACCTCAATATGACGTCATTACATTCCTTACACTTTCCACTTCTACTATCACATCTCCAGAGTTTTTGCTTTGGCTTAACGGTACTTGTCCCAGTAGATCGAAGAAGAATAACCGGCCTCATGGGTTGCTTGTTTCCAAGCCATCCTCAATGCGCCGAGATCAAGACCCGTCGACGACATGAGAAAGAAAGAGGGAGAGACGGCAAACCCTTATTTTTCTTTTTCCCCCTCCAGCTCCCCGTGAGAGTGGAGATAAACCTCATTCGGAGAAACAAAAATTCCACCGAGAAGACTCCCACCCCCCCCCCCCCCCCTTCAATTATTTTATCAGGTTATATTTATTATAAGCCCTGTTATATATAATAGCAAGACAACGTTCTTCTTCCCTCCCTCCTCTGGTCGGGTATGACTGAATCGGACTGAAAATACATAAAAAAAATAATTTAAATAAACATTTTAATAAAACTGCTTCCCCCGCCCGCCATCCATTCCAGCGCTGTAGATTTTGCATTTCTCGTCGCTCTACATTTCGCACCTCCCGCACGCTACAGTCGCCGCTTCCCCCATCCATTCTGGCGGGATTCCAGCCCCCTCTGGCGCCGAGATCCTCGACTGCAGGCATTTTCCCGAGCTCCAGCCGATCTCCATCTCTCCTTTTCCCGAGCTCTCTCACGATCCCCTCTCCTTTTCCCTCTCTCGATCCCCTCTCTTTTTCCCGAGCTCTCTCATGCAGCTCTTCCAGCCCTTAGTGATCTCCATCAGCTAGGGCATTGGAGCTATGGCATTAGATCAGCGATGGCGATCGGATGAGGAATATAGGCCGCGTCCTCCAGTGACGAGAAGGCATCGAACTGGCGGCATCGACACCGAAGCGGACTACCCCTACAAGGGCATCGAAGGCCAATGTGATATTAACAAGGTATTTGGCCATTGATTCCTTGCCGAATTTCTTATCCCTTCTCCGTATGAAGTCCAGGATTTGATGAAATCAGTCATGATTCCAGATAGATGCTCGTGTGGTGAGCATTGATGATTATGAACAAATGCTCAGTAGTAATGCGGAAGTCTTGAAAAAGGTTGTGGCCTACCAGCTTGTTGTAGGGAATGAAGGTCGCAGATAACGACGTCTCCCACCGATCAATAGAGCCTAAAACAATGAGAAAGAAAACCAACAAAACCAAACCCAAGAGATTTACGTGGAAAACCTTACCACTTGAAGGTCAAAACCCACGGGGCACGGCACAAAAAAATCCACTATAACAAATAAGGATTACAGAAAAATTATCTAGGTTTGCCCAAACGTAGAACGCCCACCGGATTTGACACACAAATCCACTCCTCTTTACCACAAAGATAAACAAACAACTTCTCTACAACAGGACAAAACTCTACTCTCTCTTCAAGCACAATAGCAAACGAAGACAAGAAAGAGAACACCTTGAACCGTAGACGAAGAAGCCTTTGTAACGGTAGAGAAATCTACAAGCAGCACTGAGGAATCACCTCCTCCTTCTGGCAACACAGCGACAGCGACAACCCCCCTCCAAATCAGCGGAGGCGACAGCCCTTCTCCAAATCAGCGGCGGCGACAGCCCTCTCCAAAGCAGCACCAGCGAGAGCCCTCTCTAAAGCAGCAGTAACAGCAGCCCTCTCCTCTTTCACGGCAGCGACGGCATCCCTCCTCCAAGGCAGCGCAGGCAGCCCCTCCTCCACGCACCTGCGGCGGCTCTCCAAAAATGAGAGAAGAGAAAAGGGGGGGGGGGGGGGGGGCGGCAGTTCTGAATCGAGAGAGTGAGAGGGGAGAGAAAAGGATCAATACCTAACCCCTCCTAACTCAGCCATAAAAACTGTTCACGCCAAAAAATTAAAACAGTCCGGTTCAGCTTGAACCAGACCAAAGAAAAAATCAGCCTATTTTGCTCCACGCCAAGGACAGCAAGAAAAGAGTTGCAACCTGCCTGTAAAGTTGTTGCAACCTTTTCACTTTTTTCGCAAAAACATCACCTTTAGGGGCTGAACCCCAACAAACTCCCCCTTCAGACCATAAAGGGGAGTTTTCCACCTTGACTCCTTCAAGTGGACATCATGTCGATCAACTGCCGGCAAAGATCATGCTTTTCCCTTGGGACGACCTTCGTCATCATATCCGAAGGGTTTTCATTGTGTGGATCTTCTCAACCACCAACAGCTTCTCCTCAACTGCATCCTGAATCCAGTGATACTTCACGTCGATGTGCACCATCCTGGAGTGAAAGGCGGGATTCTTGGCCAAGAATATAGCACTCTGACTATCACAAAATACTGTGTCCACGTCCTGCCGGAGATCAAGCTCAAGCATGAACTTCTTCATCCAAATAAACTCCTTTGACGCCTCAGTCAATGCAATATATTCAGCCTCCGTTGACGACAATGCCACGCACTTCTGAAGCCTTGACTGCCATGACACTGCTCCCCCTCCAAAAGTGACCATGAATCCAGAAGTGGATCTCCTCGTGTCAACATTTCCTGACATGTCCGAGTCCGAGTACCCAATAAGTTCTGGTGGACCTCCAACAAACTTTAAGCAAATGTCTGAAGTACCTCGGAGATAGCGGAATATCCATTTCACAACACTCCACTGAACTTTCCTTGGGTTTGCCAAGTAACGGCTCATAGACCCCACAACATGAGCTATGTCTGGCCTAGTGCAGACCATAGCATACATCAGGCTCCCCACTGCAGATGCATAAGGAATATGACTCATCTCTTCCACCTCCTTCTCGGATGAAGGGCATTGAGAACTAGAAAGTCTGAAGTGCCCGGCTAAAGGAGTAGCAACGGGTTTTACCTTGTCCATCATGAACCTCTTCAGCACTTTCTCCACATACTCAGACTGAGATAGCCATAGTTGACCAGCACTCCTGTCCCTGGTGATTTTCATTCCAAGTATCTTCCTTGCCGATCCCAAATCCTTCATTTCAAAGGACTCACTGAGCCCCTTCTTCAACTCAGCTATGCTTGCCTTATCATCCCCAACAATCAGCATATCATCTATGTACAATAGCAGAATAGTGAAAGCCTTCTCAGTCCTCTTCACATGTATGCAGTGATCAGCCCTGGTCCGTTGAAATTTGCTCTTCATCATGAAAGCGTCAAATTTCCTATACCACTGCATGGGTGCCTGTTTCAACCCATAAAGGCTCTTCTTGAGTCAGCAGACCAGATGATGCTTCCCCTTGTCCACAAAGCCTTCGGGCTGCTCCATGTATAGCTCTTCCTTCAAATCACCATGCAGAAATGTCATCTTGACGTCCATCTGCTCGACTTCAAGATCCATGGAGGCAGCCATACCCAACACCAGTCTGATAGAGGACATTTTCACCACTGGGAAAAATATCTCATCGAAATCGATACCTTGTTTCTGACTGAAACCTTTCATTACAAGTCTCGCCTTGTACCTCGACTTGTCCCAACACTTGTCAGCGTCTCCATTGAAGGCAGTAGCAGGGATTTCCAGCTCTATCAACTCGTGAGTCCATCATTCTAGAACTGAACTGGTTTTAGCAACTAATATAGTCAATTCACGATTGAAGGGTTTATAAAATTATTGAGGAAGACAATAAATATATGGAAGTGAAAATTTTGTCTCTGACTCAAATTTTAGTTTTTTATTTTTGCAGAATTTTAGACTTTGAAAGGGAAAGGTGGGCACATTATGGTGATAGAACTAGAATTGATGTCGGTATATCACTGTTTATATAAGCTAGCGTGTGATTTTGAGTACACCATGGGAAAGGCGGGTTCACTGTTTATAGGATTTGGAGTACACACTGGACATAATTGGCAAGGATCTAAAAATTAGTAATTTTTGTCAGAGATCCACTCTCAACCATGTTATTGAATTATTTTTTTGTTCTATTTTTGTTAATGAAGTAATTTTTGTCAGAGACTCACTCTCAACTATATTAATGAATTTGTTACTGAAGTAACAATCGATTTTGATTTGTTAATTTTTTTTATGCAGAATAGATGGTCGTGATCATTGTTGGTTGTGAAATGATTTGCAATGCGACTGTAATCTTCAAGATATATATACAAATGATTTTGCCGTCTTAATCTTATTATCATTGTATTCATGTCTTTTTTGGTGATTGGTCGAATTGTCACGATAAATATCATTTTGAGCAGGAACCAGTTCTTCCTGATTGCTTACTTAGAGCCAGAGCAATTGGGCTTATGCCCATGATTGACTAGGTAGTGTGCAAATTAGTTGTTTTCTTTTGCTCTTCCGGCTTCTAAACTTCATGCGGTATTGTTTTTTTCTTCACAAGGTGAGAAAGATGATAAAATCATCGCATTTTGTGCTGATGATCCTGAATACCGCCACTTAAATGATCTCATGAAACTCTCCCCGCATCGCCTCAATGAACTCCGCCGCTTCTTCGAAGATTGTTTGCCCTTGCAGCATGAACAACTATTTTGATTATATCTGAATATTTCTCATTTCAGCTGTAAGATGATAGATTTCTTTTTAACATCCATTAATCTCTGCTATCCTGGAAAACAAATCAGACAAGAAGAATGAGAACAAACAGGTTGTCATTAATGATTTCTTGCATGCAATCACTGCTCATGAAGCCATTCAACATTCTATGTAAGTTATTGCCATTACGGAATATTATGATTGTTAAACCATCTATTCTTGAGCCAAATGTAACGGCCCAACTACTCTCCTAAATTGATTTTAAATTGATGCTTGCGTTAATTATCTGTTACTCCCCACCTACTCTCCTAAATTGATTTTAAATTGATTTTCTTTTCTGATACTATGTTTTTCCTTGGTTCTCCATTTATTTTTGCTCATGCCCAATAAGTTGCCATTTATTCAATGCAACATGATGTTTTCTTTTTTACTTGGGCTATAGATTATGCTCTCACATTCTGAGGTATCTTTTTTACTTGGGTATAGATTAAGGCTCCGTTTGAGGGGACTTATTTTCACCGGTCAAGCGGTTACGACCGCATGAAACCGACCTTAATTAAGTTCTGATTCATGTGGTCGTAACCGCTTGACCGGTGAAAATAAGTCCCCCCCAAACGGAGCCTAAGTTACTTCAATCACTATTTCTCTATAGCGAGTGGGAGATTTGGAACACGATGAAAGAATTAAGCATTGGTCAAATTTTAAAATCCCACCCGGAGGTCTAGATTGTTGACTGTTGATGAATTGCATATATAAATCGTGATGTAGCCCATATAGCCATTAATAATTTGGTGTTGTCAATTGTTGGTGTGCATTTAGTAATTATGTGTATTGGTGTGTAGATAGTAAAATAGGAGTGATATTGTAAAGAGAAGGTATAAATAGATGTATGAGGTATTAAGATTAAATAAGAAACCCTATTTCTTCAACTTGGTATCAGAGCAGGGGGCGGAGCCATCGGTCGCGTTGTTGCGGGAAACGTTGTCATCGTCGATCAGAAGAGAGGAAGGCGGGCTGTCGTCGAGCAGGGGGCGGCGCCATCGGTCGCGGTGTTGCTGCGAGAAACGCTGTCGTCGTCGATCGGAAGAGAGGAAGGCGGAGCCGCTGTCGTCGTCTATCGGAGAGAGGAAGGCGGAGCCGCTGTCGTCGATCGAGAGGGGGGCCTCTGTCATCGTCGATCGGAGGAGAGGACGGCAGAGCCGCTGTCGTCGATCGAGAGGGGGGCCGCTGTCGTCGTCGATCGGAGGAGAGGAAGGCGGAGCCGCTGTCGTCGATCAAGAGGGCTCAGCCGTTGTTCCCGATTCGTCTATTGCATATCGTCGATCGAGGAGTAAGCTGTCATCACTGGTGCAGGAGGATTCGGTGATATCCATCCATCGAATTCGGCGATATCCATCCATCGAATTCAATTCGCCTAATGCCATCTATCGGAACATTCGACGATTGCTGCTACCGAAGGTCACCTGCATCTCCATATTCGTTCATTGCTTCTCCGATTCGGCTATAGGGGTGGTCTTTGGTTGATGTTGTTGGGTCGGCGACGAACGGATGGAGGCCATCTTCGAGAAGTTGGACCCGGCAGAGGTGGTCACTTTGTTGAAGTTGTTGAGTTCATCATCCCGACCGGTGAAGTTGGACCTTCCTCCGGTTGACCTAAAACTTGATGGACCGAACACCTATCTAGGTTGGTCGCGCCGCATGAAGAAGACACTTACAGCACGGAAGGTTGGAGGTCTCTTAACAGGGGAGTTGAAGAAGCCAGAGAACCCAACTATAGGATATGAGTGGGAATCAACCCACATGACGGTGTTCATGTGGCTTCTTAGCTTGGTTGTCCCATCGATCGCTGCCGTGGTGGATGGCCTGGAGACAGTCGCTGAGGTGTGGGACCGACTGAGGTGCACCTATGATGGGGTGGGGAATTCTCTCTTAGTCTTCCAGGTGAAGGGAGAAGTAGACGATACAGTCCAAGGAGAGAAGACCGTGCAGGAGTATGCCTCTGAGTTAGAACGACTGTGGGTGGACTATGATCACGTGTCTGGCGGGATGAGTTGCAAGGACCCTGAATGCAAGGCCTCCAAACTGATTGTAGAAGAAAGGACTATGAGATTCCTTAAAGGGCTACACGAACGGTTAGATCAGAGGAGGGCATTACTTCTGTCAAGCACGAAGATTCCCACCTTGTCAGAGGCCATCTCGGCCATGATTCAAGAAGAGACTCGATTCAAACTCCAGGCGGGACCAGGGGACTCTGGTGTGGCAAAGTCGGCATTGGCAGCAACTGGCTTGCCCTTTCACAGAACTCAAGAAGACACCCGCTAGTGCTACAATTGTGGGGAAATTGCACATATAGTGGCTGTGTGTTCTAGGACACCCAGGGAGGGGGGTCCCCGCGGTCATGAACATGGTCGTGGGTGTGGCCAGGGTCATAGTGGCAGAAGCATTCATCGTGCCAATCTGGGCATTGGTGGAGGTGATGACAACCATAGCGGGATCTACACTGAGGAGGAATAGACTCTACACTGAGGAGGAACAGACTCTACTCAGTAAGATGAGTATGATGGAGGGTCTCAAGGGAAGACAGATTGGAGAGAGCAGAAAGAGTGGAACAGGAGGGGCATCAGCCTTAGCATCGTATGCCCACCCTCCCAAGACGTTGGATTGGATTGCTGACTCAGGTGCCTCTCAGCATGTGACTGGAGATGCGGGTGAGTTTTCTTCCTATACTCGCCTAGTTAAGACTGATACCATACAGACAGCAGATGGGACTTTCCAATCCGTGATCGGTAAGGGCACTGTCGATTGCACAGGTTCAGTAAAACTCTCTAACGTCTTGCATGCTCTATCCTCTCCAGTTAGCCTTCTCTCTGTAAGTTCCATAATTCTTCAACTCAAATGTATTGTTTGCTTTGACATTCCCAAGGTGACCTTCCAAGAGAAAGAGACGGGTCAGATACTTGGGACTGGGACCTGGCATGATGGGCTATGGTACTTGGATCGAGGGTAACTCGATGTAGCTCTCACCTCCAAGTCAAGGGAGTCAGAAGAAGGAGGAGCAAAGATGAGTGCAGAGGACATTCTTCTCCTACATCACCAGCGGCTGGGACATTTATCGTTTGATACTCTAGCTCGAGTTTATCCTGCTTTGTATAAACATTTGAATCGAAGTAAACTTATTTGTGATGCATGTTATTTGGGAAAACTCACTAGGAGTTCTTATGTTAGTACTGGACATCTAAGCTCTGCTAGTTTTTATATAGTGCATTCTGATGTGTGGGGACCATGTGCGGTGAATTTTTTGAATGGCTACAAATACTTTGTAACGTTTATTGATTGTGCATCGCGCGTTACCTGGTTATATTTAATGAGGAATAAGAGTGAAGTCTTCACTTGCTTTCGATACTTCCACAAATATGTTCAAACGCAGTATGACAAGATGATAAAAGTGTTAAGGTCAGACAATGGGACGGAATACACTAAACGAGCGCTTGAAGAATACCTATCTGCCCATGGGATCCAACATCAGACAACGTGTCCGTACACCCCTTCACAGAATGGCATTGCGGAAAGAAAAAACAGACATCTAATGGAGGTGGCTAGGAGCATGATGTTGCACATGAATGTTCCACAAAGTCTGTGGGGATACGACGTTCTAACCGCAACCCAACTGATAAACAGAATGCCATCACGAATTCTCGGATGGAAATCTCCTTGCCAGATGCTGCAAGGAAATAATGGCGGGATGCTTTCGTTAAAGTTTTTTGGTTGTGCGTGCTATGTAAAGGACAACAGACCGGGTGTTGGAAAACTCGATGCAAAGGCACTTAGGTGTATCTTCGTAGGCTACTCTGGGACCCAGAAAGGGTACGTATGCAGGAGTCCAGTCGAAAAGAGAAGTTTTGTGAGCATGGATGTCCACTTTCGAGAATTGGAACAGTACTACCATCATGAAGAAACTTCACGCACACCAGAACCGATGAACTCCGAATGGATTAGGAGAGAGAGAGAAAGCCTGGTGACTGAACTAGAGATATGTGATGAGGAATCGGCAGAGGAGTCTGGGAGCGATGAGGTGTAGGAGGAGGAAGTGAGAACGTGCGACCTACGGCTCTAGGGGAACTGCTTACCTACCATAAGAGGGAGAAACAAACTACTGAACCAGTACCGGTGCCCAGGATGCCAATGCCCAATCCCGTGCCTACGCCCGTCTATCATTCTAGAGCACCTCCAGACCCACAGCCTTGTTCCAGTGAGATCGTTTCTGAAAGTATCTAGTTGTGCCCTAAATCACCTAGAGGGGGGTGAATAGGTGGATTCTATCCCTTTACGAGGAATTAAAAATAATGCACAGAAAAGCACACAATAAAGCACAGCACAGACACAAGGATTTATAGTGGTTCCCCAGAATGGGTACGTCCACTTTCCCGCCTCGCCTATCTAGCACTTCGTGGCTAGACTCGGCTACTTCACCAATCTCAAATTAAAATAATCTAACACCTCGGAGTCAAAACTCCTACAACTCGGAGTACACCACTCCTACAACTCAGAGCAAAACAACTCCTACAACTCGATCCCCAAACAAGGATCTACACAAAACTCGGAAGCAAGCTTCCTACAAGATTTAGAAAAGGAAATTATACAACACAATGTAGATTGAAAAACAATCTTCTTCAACTTCAGATGAAGTTCTTCTTCAGATCTTGAGATATAGATTTCTCCTTCTTGACAATAAACTTCAGTCCTTTTAAGGTGAAGAATGAAGAAATCTTGAGAACGATCTCAAACTGGATCTGAGAATCTTGAATCTGTAGAAGACGAATCACGAATTGCAGCTTTGTCGGAGATGAAACTTTTGCGCGAGAACAGTCGGCCGTAATTTGCGATTCTCTTTCTTCAATTCACAATTAACGATTACGGTTAAAAAGAAATACACCTTAGGTATTTATAGAGTCTTCTACAACGGTCATAAGCGTGAATTAGGGATCTAACTCCACGTGTACTGTACATGGGAGATGCCCTAAAGAATACGCGATCAAAAACGAACCGGAAAATACAGCAGACCGATTTGGTGGATTGGAATAACCGAATGGCATTAACCGATTCGAATTCGGTTAAATGATATAGTCGAATCCGGCAAATATGAAAATTCGACTAAATACATTCACCGAAAAACAATAACTGAATTCGATTATTCTAATACTTAGAAAAACTTTCGGTCATGGATTAGCCGAATTCGGTTATATCCATTCAGACCATATAGTCGAATTCGACTATATGTCCTAAATGATATAATCGAATTTTACTTGAGAAAAATTCCTTTTTCTAATGATTCCATCATCAGCTCCAGTCCTCCTTCTCTAGCACTTAGGAAATGAAGTACATCCCAATAGAGAGATTTCACATGAGCCAACAATTTGGTCTATATAATGAGGGATTACATTGCACAGGCCTGTGTTTGACGACTCATTGAAACCTGACATTGGTCTGTACTTAGAATGGAATAACCTGACACAACACAGCTAAAGTGCATAATCAAATACAATTACAATTCATCTTAGTTTGAAGGGGACTTCTTCAAATCAGGGCTATTGTGGATACAATACCCAACAATCTCCCCCTATTTGAAGACGTCAGAACCCTATCTACTAAGGTGAATTGCATAGGGAATAATAAATGTAAGCAAATAAAGAACTGAACTGTGTGGATATATATAAGCATTATAAACAAAAATTTAAGTCCACAACAATATATAAATATTCTTAAAAGAGAAATAAGGTATCAAGATCAGTCATCCATCATTTCTCATGCTTCTTTCCCTTTTGATATTTCTTGAGTTGTCTCTCAAAATAGGCTTTCGGCTTCGGGACATACTTCGGAGGAGGTGGAGGAGGATTGTCATCTTCTTTATGATCTCTGATGTGAATCTTTCTTTTCAGCATGGAGGCCTGCCACTTGTTGATTTCTTCTCTGTCATAATATGTTGAGGGGAGTTCATTTGAACAGCTAATAAATCTGAAATGATCAAGGATGATACTTTTAGACTCAGGACTCCACACTTCGCCATCATATCTTCTTTGCTTAGAGGCTCCAGAACTAGCATTTCTTGAACCTTCAGCTCTCTGAATATCCTGCCTTGGATTTGCAGCTCTGAATGCATCTCTCATGAAGCCAGATCCACCTGCTTCAGCAACTTCAGATCTAAACCTTTTCCTGGATACCTCATTCTCATCATCAGACCATATATATCCTTCAGGAGGTTCATAGTCACCCTGAGGAGCAGCAAAATGGATGTCTGGATAAAAATCTTCAGAGGGAAAAGCTGGCTGCTCAGAAGATTGTCCTGGCCCTTGGAAACCATGAGCATAGCCTCTTGATAGCTCATTGTGCAACCACACTTGGTTTTGAAGCAGATATCCATATAAATCTTGAAACTTGCTGTCAATACCTCTTGAGATTTATGAAATCTGGGATTAAACATTTGACTGTGATTCTTGAATCCTTCCTTCTATCTCTCTATTCAAATCAAATATTTGTGTTTGAATTCTTTCATGCAATCTTTCCTCCCCCTTTCTGACTTCTTCAGTCAGGGTTTGGATTATTTCATTTTTTATGCCTTGGAGAGAGTTCTGAACGGTAGATCTTCCCTTTACTGCATTCTCAAACATATACTGCTGATTTTCAGAAAGTTTTGTAGTATTTTCACTGATAGCCTGTAATCCTTCCACATCATACTTTAGGGTGGATGCACCCAGAGAGAAATATTCGTCTTGCTTTTCCTTGACTTTGTCCATGCTGTGAGCTACTGATTGCAAGTGATTGCCCATTCCCTTTTCTATGGCTCTGGTCTTGTCAAAGACTTGACAAAGAGCAAACTCAAAATATCTTTTCTGCTTGACAAGCAATTCTTCCAAATTTATCATCATGGAGTCTTCAGCTGAGGGAGGTTGAGCCTGGAGTCGAGAAGAGATTCCAAAATCATCTTCAGCGACTAGAAAATCACCTGAATCGACATCCTTTATATAATGATAAAACTGAAGAGCATCAAGGGTTTCTTCATTTTGAACTGGAGGAGGGGAGGAGCCTTCATTTCTCTTATCTTCGACCGTAATCTGAATCTTGTGAACCTTAGGGGTTGACACTGATTTTCCCTTATTCTTAGAAGTAGAGGCAGAAGGCCCTGCTTCACTTACATCTGCAATTATGATTGTAACATTTTCAGGAGTCTGAGGTAGATCTGTCTTCTCTTGTTTATCTGCTGCAGGGGTAGAGTGATCAGAGTGGATATTCTCCCCCTCAATTGGAGCGGGGACTGCACCCTCTAGAGGAACATCTTGGACTTTATCTGACTGATCTGTCTTCACAGCATCAGCAGCAGGGTCATCTCCCCCTTCATCATTTCCATCACTATCATCATGGCTATCAGCATTGTCATCTTGCTTAGAAGGGGAGCTGTGAGTAGAAGGATTCTGCGGAGACTGAGCTGGAGAACCAACTGGAGAATACGGTGTGTCTGATTCTGGCAGCTTAGAACACTCCCCCTTGGAGGGTGCACCTTCTTTCTCACCTTCTTTCTCACCGTCTGGTTCACTTTCTTTTTCACTTTCCGGCTCACTTCCTTGCTCATCACGAGGAACCTTCTTAGCTTTTGGAGCACTTGGAGACAGCACCTTGGTCTCACCTACCTTCCTGGACCATCTTTCAATCATTGAGGAGTCTATTCTTTTAAAGTGGCGGAGAGGGGTTTCGGTCTTCATGCTGAATCTTACTTTGTCCAAGCGGTTGAGATACAAAGAAAGAATTCTCCCAAAGTTAGGAGTATTCAAACTTGCTGAAATTCTGTCGAACAATACACTCCCCCTGTCAACCCTTTTCTTGCAGATAACTGAACCGAGCAACTTAAACATATCATTTGAAAGGTAGTCGTGAGAGCCGACTTTACACAAGAGAACCTTTCCCATGATATCAAAGAGCAGTTTTCCTTCCTCATTCATCTGTTTCCTGTAAATTGATGTTGTTCCTTTAGGCAATCCACAAAACCTCAGTGCTTGCTTGAGATCCTTGGAAGAGAGAATGTATGATTCTGTTACTACTGGAAGTCTGAGGAGGTTAGTCAATCTTGAGGGAGAAACCTTGACAGTGAAATCACCAATTTTGCTTTTGATTATTGACCCTTGTTTTCTAAGCTCTGCATGCTAATAGAATTTCAATACTTCCGTTTCAAGAATTCTGAAAGGATGCTCTAGAACGAATCCCAGTCCTGCAACTTCAAGCGCCAAAACCACGTTTCTGAATTCATCCACTGACCTATCGAACCCAGTTCTGACTAGCTCACTGCCGGAGAGCAACTTAACCGACTGCTTCTTAGGCATTGCAAACGAATTTAGGAGAGGAATCGATCGAAGGAGACGAAGAATAGGAGGAGAAGGTTGATCGTCGGTCGAAGTCGGAAACGAAAAGACGCACGATTCGGAAATGAAGAGACGCACGATTCGGAAGGCGAAGGGTACGAATTTCTCTTTTAAGATTCATTTATATAGTGTTGGAAATTAAGAGAGAGAGCGCGTACCTGATATTTTGAATCTTGACCCTTCGAATTCCATTAAAAGAAGAATATGAATTCCGAAAAAGTCGTCATTCGGCTATTGGGAATAGTCGAATTCGATTAATAGATTTCGCCGAATTCGGTTAAAGATTTTCGATTAAATGATATCGCCGAATTCGGTTAAACAGAATCGCCGAATTCGACTAATTGATATAGTCGAAATCAATTCGATGAAAGTTTCTGATGGATTCGGTTAATCCAATTCTTGACTTCTGGGAAAAGAAATTTCTGAGTTTCTGAGTGTCTCTAAGATTCTTTGTTTAACATCCCAAGCTCCATTTTGAAATAGTTGAACCTTGATTCGTCGAGCGGCTTTGTGAAAATATCTGCAATTTGCCGATCCGTCGAGACATAGCTAAGATCAATGTCCTTGTGCTCCACATGCTCCCGGATGAAGTGATAACGAATCTCGATGTGCTTCGTCATGCTGTGAGACACCGGATTATTGGCAATTGCAATAGCGCTTGATGAATCACAGTACATAGGAATTTCCTTGAGCTTCAAATTGTAGTCTTCAAGTTGGTTCCTTATCCACAGCAATTGTGCACAACAACTGCCGGCGGAGATATACTCTGATTCAGCGGTTGAAATAGCAACACAATTCTGTTTCTTGCTACTCCAGGAGATAAGCCGTTTCCCTAAGAATTGACACGTTCCTGAAGTACTTTTCCTGTCATCTTTGCTTCCTGCAAAATCAACATCTGAAAAACCTGTTAGCTCAAAATCATTACTTCTTGGGTACCATAAGCCAAGATTTGGTGTGCCTTTAAGGTATCTCAAAATCCTCTTTGCAGCTGAGTAGTGAGATTCCTTAGTGTTCACCTGAAATCTAACACAAACACATGTTGAGAACATTATATCCGGTCTACTCGCAGTAAGGTAGAGCAAGGATCCAATTATGCTTCTAAACTTGGTTTCATCAAAAGGTTTCCCTTTCTCATCCTTGTCTAGAGACATAGCTGAACCCATTGGTGTAAGACCCCAATTCAGAAAATAGCATTTCTGGAAACCTGTGCTGTCACCGGCGACAGTGACTGTCGCCCAGGCGACAGCGTCCTGTTGAGAAGGTTCTGCCGTGAGCTGTCGGACGGCGTTGACTGGTCAATGTCGGTTCCTTACCGCTGTCGCCAGGCGACAGTGGCTGTCGCCGGGCGACAGCTCCAAATTAGACTTTATGGCCGAAATGCTGGGCATTGATGGCACTTTGACTTTGGGGGCTGGAATTGGACAGGGAGGATCAGTGGGGGCTTGAAAGGCCGAAATTCCTTCTCTTTCCCATTATTCTTTAAGGGATTATTTGGAGAGAGAGAGAGAGGAGTTGGAGAAGAAGAGGAATAGGAAACCCTAGCTTGGAGCTTGGGTTTGGTGGAGCTACACTCCTCGGATCCCTTCAACGTTCGTGGCTACGCGTAGAGGAGGGCAAGGCGCTCCTTTCCATCCGTACCAAAAATCAAGCCATGGTCCTGAAGCGACGTCGTAGGGTAACGATCTTCCCTAACCCTAATCGGACATGTTCTAGTCCATCCTTTGCATTCTTGAGGCCCCTACCCAAAAGGGTGAGGTCGTGGCCTCCGACGGGTCGATTCGTGCTATCCCCGTCAAAACTTGCATTCATATAGAGTCCACGCGTGGAATGGACGTAGGTGCGCTGTGTGAAGCCCATCCGAGACGGTTCGTCCGGATTGGTGTTGCTTTTTGATGATGTGCATGCCGGGGAGAAACCCCGTATTGATATCCTGCTATGTAGGACTAGAGAGTGCAACTGCATGCGCAGCAACGCCCGGGGGTGTGCCCCGGGGAGCACCCGAAAATTAGAAGCAGAAGTGAAGTTCTGCTCACTGTCGCCAGGCGACATTGGATGTCGCCGGGCGACATCTCTCAGACTTGGGTCTGGTGACTTTTGTGCTTGCTGAGGCCGTGGGAGTGTTACTGCATGTGCAGCAATGCCTGGGGGTGTGCCCCGGGAAACACCCACAGCTAGGAGCCAAAATGGTATTTATGTGCACTGTCGCTGGCGTCACTGACTGTCGCCAGGCGACAGCTTCCCAGAACTGAGTTCTGGTGAATTGTTGAGCCCACCTATTGAGAGGACCTGAGGCTTGTGTGCCCGACCCGTAAGGGTGTCCTGGTGGATGACTTAGCGGCCTGTGGAGCCGGCTGAATGAGAATGCCTGGGCTGAGGGAACGCCATACCCGCTCTTCGGGTTGTACCACGAGAGTGTGAACACCGGGCATTGGCGAACCTGAAACCGCACCATCGCAGCACCCGAACAGTAAGTCTCTGGGAGTTGTAGGGAGGCGTTGGGAGAGAGTCTTCGAACTACGCTTTGTTCACAATTTAAAGCACGGGGGCGCCCTGGTATTCGGGCCACCGACTTTAGCCTCGAGGGCAAAACCATCCGGGGAGGGTGGTGGTGGAAGGCGGAGTACACCAAAGAGTGCCTGAGAGCACGAGACGTGGAGGCCATTCCCACGTTTGTGTTGATTGCATATGTATGTTCTGTGGTGGACTTTGCTAGTCGCACTCTTATATATATATATATGCTGCTGAGTTGTCTTGCAGGGATGCTTAGAACCGCCACCCCCTCGAAGGGGTGGGGTCGTTATAATTGGTCAGCTTTAGCTGACCGTTGCCTGTTTTGCCACTGTTTTTGGTGGGCTTGATGTACAGGTGCTGGACCGAGCGGAGCATAGCGGGCTATTAGCGGGCTGAAGCCCTGGTGCTGCTGCGGCCCTCGAAGGCCTTTTTGTGTTTCCTTTTTGCTGTTCATGTATGGCCGGCCTGCGCGCCGATGTTGGTAAACTGTAAGGCCGTCGTGCCTCATTTTGAGTTGTAAACATTTTATTCCAAATTAATATAAGTGGACATACCCGGGTTCGGGTTTTGGGGTTTCATATCGTCTCTTTTGCTTCCGCATAGAATGCTCTGAGTTAGGCTTCGTTGTATAGTGTTGTTCGATTTCAATTAAGTGACGTTGCCGTTCATTTAGTAGTATATGGCGTGGGGCCCGGCCGGACCTTCTGCTATATGTTCCTGAACGGATGGGGGTGTTACAAATTGGTATCAGAGCCAGGTTTCGATCCTGGGACCTGTGGGTCATGGGCCCACCACGCTTCCGCTGCGCCACTCTGATATCAGCTTCTAGGGTTCGTATCCTTCTAATGAATTCGCGGGCGAATTCTTTTAAGGGGTGGTGAGCACATGTGTGCGTCACCGTTCAGACGTACTATAAACCCAAAAATGTCCACTTAGGAATAAAATGTAACAACAAACCAACAAAAATTGCATAATTTCGGAACCTGAGTGTTCCTTTTGTTGTTAGTTGCGACTGTGCTATCGCCTAACTGTGTGATGCACTTGTGCAGGGCACTCGAAGTGCTGCGGGACCGTCGCGTCCCCGTGACGTGAATGAGAGTAGTGGGTCTGCTGAGGCTCCTACACCTCCGTCTGCTGAGTTGGTTCGGCAAGTCACAGAGGCCGTCCTAGCTGCGTTAAATGCCCAGCCTGGAAGGCAAGGCCAACAGCTGGTGCAGGAAGTGGCCCCAGAGCCACTAAGAGTGGAGCAAGTCCTCGTGAGGCGTGCTCCTGAGCAACAGCTGAAGCATTTCATGGGATTCCGACCTCCTCCCTTTACCGGGGTTGAATCCCCAGCTGAGGCCGAGGACTGGTTGTCGCATATCGAGCGAATTCTGACAGCGACACAGTCGGATGAGGCACAGAAGGTGACATTTGCTACGTTCATGTTGGCAAATGAAGCCAGGCGATGGTGGGATCAGGTTGAGTTCGATGTGATCTTCGGTATGGATTGGCTGTCGGAATAGCGTGCGTGCATCGATTGCACCACAAAGGAGGTGAGGTTTGGGCGGAGTACCGTTTGTGAGACGGTCTTCGCGGGCATGCGTGGGTCGAGCTGTTGGAGTTGCCATTGTGATCTAGAAGTGGTCAAACATGTAATCTCACTGCCAACGCGATATGAGCCTGCAGGGTCGCACATAAGAGCATGTGGAGAAGTTGGTAGATTGACTGTGTTGGTAAATGTTACCAATCACCATATATAGAATGGGGAAATCCAGCAGGTTGTTGCTGTCTGAATTCGTCGGGTTTACACGGATAGAATTCGTCGGATTTACACGGATAGAATTCGTCGGATTCGTCGGGATTCGTCGGATTGTCCCGTGAACACTCGACGAATTATTACAGAAACCCTTCATTCGACAAAATGTTGTCGTCTGTCTGGATTCGTCGGGATTCGTCGGGATTCGTCGGGTTGTCCCGTGAAGACTCGACGAATTGTTACAGAGATCATTTTCTAGGCAAATGTTGCCGTCTGATCTGATTCGTCGGATTCGTCGGATTGTCCCGTGAAATCTCGACGAATGATCTTCCGTGGAATTCCGACGAATTGTAACAGAAGCCCTTATTCTGATGTGTGGTCTACGGATAGCGATTCTTCTAGAAGCTGTTTATCCTTTGGGTATAAATAGGACTTCGTTTTTAGGGCTCTGATAACTTACGAAAAGAAAGGCCGACGGAAGGAGTTCCGCTCTCGCCTCACGAACCCTAGTCGACGGAAGTGTTCCGCCGTCTCTGAATCGCATCCGCTGACCTCCTCTCCGGCGATCGTCGCCGTGTGTGTTCTTCCTGGAGCGAACCTAGCAGTTCGTGGAAGTCCAAGGTGCAGTCGTTCTTCTCCCGGCTCGTGTGGATCACTGTAGAGACGTAGACATTATTCTACGTGAGAACTCTTGCATAGCCGACGACAGGAATCAACTCGTGGAGCATCTAGGTTGGATTTGATCCAATCCCGCAAAGGTAATTTCATACCTAGCATTTTGTTAACTTCTTGATTCAACATTCATGGCCGATCCAAAGTCTTTTTGGGTTGTTTCTGTTTATTTCCGCTGCGCCTACATTTGATGTATGGTTCTAGAAAAACCCAACACGAGCAAGATGCTGATGTCTGCTCTCCAGGTGTCCAAGGCGGTGCGTCAGGGAGCAGAGTTATTCTTTGCTCTGGTGGAGGCTTCAGCGCCGAGGCCCAACCTTGTGGATGTTCCGATAGTGTCAGAGTTTCCTGATGTGTTCCCGAGCGAGCTCCCCGGTGCTCCCCCGCAGCGGGAGATAGATTTCACGATTGAGTTGGTGCCAGGCGCTAAGCCTGTGGCCCGCTCGCCGTATCGTATGGCGCTGAAGGAGTTAGCGGAGTTGAAGCTGCAGCTGCAGGAGCTGCTTGAGCAGGGCTACGTGCGTCCGAGTTCTTCACCTTGGAATGCACCGGTCCTCTTTGTCAAAAAGAAGGACGGTAGCCTGCGGCTTTGTATCGACTATCGGGAGCTTAATAAGCTGACAGAGAAGAACAAGTATCCTCTTCCGAGGATAGATGACTTGTTCGACCAGCTCGTTGGTTCGAAAGTGTACTCGAAGCTGGACTTGAAGTCCGGCTATTATCAGGTGCGGATCAGGGAGTGTGATATCCCGAAGACTGCCTTTAGTACCAGGTACGGGCAGTATGAGTTCACCGTGATGCCGTTTGGGCTGTCCAATGCGCCTTCGGTGTTTATGGACTTGATGCACCGGACTTTCCGAGAGTACCTCGACCGGTTTGTAGTCGTCTTCCTTGATGACATACTAGTCTACTCTCAGTCCGAGGAGGAGCACGGTGATCACCTGCGAGTAGTCCTGGAGGTTCTGAGGAGGAACCAGATGTATGCCAAGTTCTCGAAGTGCGAGTTCTGGCTACCTTCCGTGGCATTCTTGGGCCATGTGGTCAGCGGAGAGGGTGTGGCGGTTGATCCGGTGAAGGTTGCGGCTATCAGGGAGTGGCCTGTTCTTTCTTCAGTAGCGGAGGTCCGTAGCTTCCTCGGGCTGGCCGGCTACTACAGGCGCTTCGTGGAGAACTTCTCACGGATCGCGCTGCCTCTTACGACACTGACACGGAAGATGCAGGAGTTTATCTGGACGCCTGCGTGTGCGCAGGCTTTCGAGGAGTTGAAGTGGCGGCTTACCGCGGCTCCGATCTTATGTTTGCCTTCCGGCACGGAGGGTTACGAGATCTACACCGACGCTTCAGGGAGCGGCCTTGGCTGCGTTCTACAGCAGCATGACCAGGTGATAGCGTATGGCTCTCGCCAGCTGAAGGTGCACGAGCGGAATTATCCGGTCCACGACTTGGAGTTGGCGGCCGTGATTTTTGCCCTGAAGCTTTGGCGGCATTACGTGTATGGCCTGAAGATCGACATCTTCACGGACCATAAGAGCTTGAAGTACCTCATGTCACAGAAGGAGCTGAATATGCGGCAGCAAAGGTGGATGGAGTTCCTGGGGGACTACACATTCGAGATCCACTACACTCCTGGGAAGGGGAATGTTGTCGCAGATGCGCTCAGTCGCAGGGCCCCAGCGCAGGCCAACTGGATTCAGATGCATGACGAGCACCTGATACGTGACCTGGAGGCCTTGGATATTTCTTGCGTAGAGAAGCGGGGCAGTGCCGATGCTTGTTTGAGCTGGACTGAGGTGCAGTACGACCTTGCAGATAGAGTCCGCCAGGCTTTAGAACTCGATCCGAGTTTAAAGCGCTACGCGGAGGATGCTGGGGCTGGGCCGGATGCCCAGTTTCAGATGCTTGACGGGTTGCTGTGGAGGGGCGACCGTTTGTGCGTCCCCAAGGCGGGTGAGCTGCGCGATGAGTTGATGTACGAGGCGCATCGTACCAGATATTCAGTTCATCCGGGGAGCACGAAGATGTTTAAGGACATGAAAGTCCTTTTCTGGTGGCCGGGTATGAAGAGGGACATCGCTCACTACGTGGTCAAGTGCCACACTTGTGCCCTCGTGAAGGCGGAATGTCAGAAGCCCGGGGGGTTTTTGAAGTCTTTACCGGTCCCGGAGTGGAAATTCGAAGACATTTCCATGGATTTCGTGCATGGGCTGCCGAGATCGCAGCGCGGGAACGATGTCATCTGGGTAGTTGTAGACCGGCTGACGAAGGTGGCGCACTTTATCCCCAACCGGAGGGATGACTCGGTGGAGAAGTTGGCAAAGCTGTACGTTGATACTATAGTACGATTGCACGGTGTGCCCCGTAGCATCGTCAGTGATCGTGATGGGCGCTTTACTTCGAGCGACTGGAGGCTAGTCAACCGTCTATTGGGTACGAAGCTGCAGTTTAGCACGGCCTTTCATCCTCAGACGGATGGCCAAACTGAGCGTACCAACAGGACGATGGAAGACATGCTTCGGATGTGCGTCCTGGATTTTGGCAAGGGGTGGGAAGATCACCTCTTCCTTGTTGAGTTCGCGTACAACAACAGCTTTCAGGCGAGTATTCAGATGGCGCCTTTCGAGGCCCTCTATGGCAGGAAGTGCCGCACTCCCTTGGCTTGGGCAGAAACGGGCGAGACGAAGCTCTTCAAGAGGAAAGACGTCGAAGAGGCGACTTCGACGGTACGTATGATCCGGGAGAGGCTATTGGTTGCGCAGGATAGGCAGGCGAAGTACTATAATGCGAAGCACCGCGACGTCCAGTTCGCCGTTTGCGATTGGGTCTATTTGAAGATCAGGCCGTTCAAGGGTGTGTCCAGGATTCGGCGCTTGAAAAAGCTGAGTCCGCGATACCTTGGACCGTTTGAGATCATCGAGCGCGTCGGCGAGGCGGCTTATAGGCTTGCATTATCGGCGGAACTGAGCGGGCTACACGATGTATTCCACATCTCCGTACTGCGGAAGGCAGTGCAAGAGACTACGCAGGTGGTCGCGGCGGATCAGGTGCCCGTGGATAGTGGGCTCAAGACGGCGGTCAGGCCCGTTAGCTTCGAAGATGCTGAGGTACGTCAGTTGCGGAACAGGGCGATCCGTATGGTAAAGGTCCGTTGGGACAACTGCGGTCGCGAGGAGCTCTCTTGGGAGCGCAAGCAGACCATGATGGAGGAATTCCCCGAGCTGTTTCGGTGACGTTTACCTCTTTATCTTTTTGCCCCCTTGTGTAAAGACATTTTGTGGATATATATATATATTTGCATTTTGTTGCAAATTTCGGGTCGAAATTTTTATAAGGTGGGGAGGGTTGTAAGACCCCAATTCAGAAAATAGCATTTCTGGAAACCTGTGCTGTCGCCGGCGACAGTGACTGTCGCCCAGGCGACAGCGTCCTGTTGAGAAGGTTCTGCCGTGAGCTGTCGGACGGCGTTGACTGGTCAATGTCGGTTCCTTACCGCTGTCGCCAGGCGACAGTGGCTGTCGCCGGGCGACAACTCCAAATTAGACTTTGTGGCCGAAATGCTGGGCATTGATGGCACTTTGACTTTGGGGGCTGGAATTGGACAGGGAGGATCAGTGGGGGCTTGAAAGGCCGAAATTCCTTCTCTTTCCCATTATTCTTTAAGGGATTATTTGGAGAGAGAGAGAGAGGAGTTGGAGAAGAAGAGGAATAGGAAACCCTAGCTTGGAGCTTGGGTTTGGTGGAGCTACACTCCTCGGATCCCTTCAACGTTCGGGGCTACGCGTAGAGGAGGGCAAGGCGCTCCTTTCCATCCGTACCAAAAATCAAGCCATGGTCCTGAAGCGACGCCGTAGGGTAACGATCTTCCCTAACCCTAATCGGACATGTTCTAGTCCATCCTTTGCATTCTTGAGGCCCCTACCCAAAAGGGTGAGGTCGTGGCCTCCGACGGGTCGATTCGTGCTATCCCCGTCAAAACTTGCATTCATATAGAGTCCACGCGTGGAATGGACGTAGGTGCGCTGTGTGAAGCCCATCCGAGACGGTTCGTCCGGATTGGTGTTGCTTTTTGATGATGTGCGTGCCGGGGAGAAACCCCGTATTGATATCCTGCTACGTAGGACTAGAGAGTGCTACTGCATGCGCAGCAACGCCCGGGGGTGTGCCCCGGGGAGCACCCGAAAATTAGAAGCAGAAGTGAAGTTCTGCTCACTGTCGCCAGGCGACATTGGATGTCGCCGGGCGACAGCTCTCAGACTTGGGTCTGGTGACTTTTGTGCTTGCTGAGGCCGTGGGAGTGTTACTGCATGTGCAGCAATGCCTGGGGGTGTGCCCTGGGAAACACCCACAGCTAGGAGCCAAAATGGTATTTATGTGCACTGTCGCTGGCGACACTGACTTTCGCCAGGCGACAGCTTCCCAGAACTGAGTTCTGGTGAATTGTTGAGCCCACCTGTTGAGAGGACCTGAGGCTTGTGTGCCCGACCCGTAAGGGTGTCCTGGTGGATGACTTAGCGGCCTGTGGAGCCGGCTGAATGAGAATGCCTGGGCTGAGGGAACGCCATACCCGCTCTTCGGGTTGTACCACGAGAGTGTGAACACCGGGCATTGGCGAACCTGAAACCGCACCATCGCATCACCCGAACAGTAAGTCTCTGGGAGTTGTAGGGAGGCGTTGGGAGAGAGTCTTCGGACTACGCTTTGTTCACAATTTAAAGCACGGGGGCGCCCTGGTATTCGGGCCACCGACTTTAGCCTCGAAGGGAAAAACCATCCGGGGAGGGTGGTGGTGGAAGGCGGAGTACACCAAAGAGTGCCTGAGAGCACGAGACGTGGAGGCCATTCCCACGTTTGTGTTGATTGCATATGTATGTTCTGTGGTGGACTTTGCTAGTCGCACTCTTATATATATATATGCTGCTGAGTTGTCTTGCAGGGATGCTTAGAACCGCCACCCCCTCGAAGGGGTGGGGTCGTTATAATTGGTCAGCTTTAGCTGACCGTTGCCTGTTTTGCCACCGTTTTTGGTGGGCTTGATGTACAGGTGCTGGACCGAGCGGAGCATAGCGGGCTGAAGCCCTGGTGCTGCTGCGGCCCTCGAAGGCCTTTTTGTGTTTCCTTTTTGCTGTTCATGTATGGCCGGCCTGCGCGCCGATGTTGGTAAACTGTAAGGCCGTCGTGCCTCATTTTGAGTTGTAAACATTTTATTCCAAATTAATATAAGTGGACATACCCGGGTTCGGGTTTTGGGGTTTCATATCGTCTCTTTTGCTTCCGCATAGAATGCTCTGAGTTAGGCTTCGTTGTATAGTGTTGTTCGATTTCAATTAAGTGACGTTCCCGTTCGTTTAGTAGTATATGGCGTGGGGCCCGGCCGGACCTTCTGCTATATGTTCCTGAACGGATGGGGGTGTTACAATTGGAGTCCTCATAGAGGTTGCGTTCTCCATTCCGAATTTCTTAATTAACTCTTTGGTAAACTTCGTCTGAGAGATGAAAATTCCATCCTCGGATTGCTTTACCTGAAGTCCTAAGAAATACTTCAGCTCTCCCATACTACTCATTTCAAATTTCCCTTATATCAAGTTAGAAAACTTTTTGCAGAGGTTATCATCGGTAGATCCAAAAATGATGTCTTCGATATAGATTTGCACTAGCAAAATCTTGCCTTTTACTTCCCTAAGAAATAATGTCTTGTCTATCTTGCCTCTTGTTAATTTGTTCTCAAGTAGGAAGCTGGACAACGTCTCATACCAAGCACGGGGAGCTTGCTTGAGACCATATAATGCTTTTTGTAAGAAATAAACATAATTAGGAAATGAGGAGTCAACGAAACCTGGGGTTGTTCTACGTATACTTCTTCCTTTATCTCACCATTAAGGAAGGCTGACTTCACGTCCATTTGATAGACTTTAAATCCTTTGTGAGCAGCATACGCTAGAAACAACCTGATCGCTTCGAGCCTTGCCACGGGAGCAAATGTTTGATCGAAGTCGATCCCTTCTTCTTGTCTATACCCTTGAGCAACAAGTCTGACCTTGTTCTTGATGATCACACCATCTTCGTCCAGCTTGTTTATGAATATGTTGGAGTTACCATTATGATCTAGAAGTGATCAAACATGTAGTCTCGCTGCCAACGCGATATGAGCCTGCAGGGTCGCACATAAGAGCATGTGGAGAAGATGGAAGACTGACTGTGTTGGTAAAGGTTGCCAATCACCATATAGAATGGGGGAGGTCCAGCAAATGTTGCTGTCTGAATTCGTCGGAATTCCACGGGATTCGTCGGATTGTTCCGTGGAATTCCGTGGAATCCCGTGATATGATTCGTCGGAATTCCACGGAATGTCACGGAATGTTTCGTGGAATCTCGACGAATTGTCACAGAAATCCTTAGCTCGGCAAATGTTGCCGTCTGGTGTGATTCGTCGGAATTACACGGAATGTCCCGTGGAATCCCGACGAATTGTTACAGAAACCCCAATTTTCTGTATGGACTGCGGATAGCGATTCTTCTAGGTCTGTTTATGCTTCGGGTATAAATAGAACTTGTTTCGAGGGTTCAATGAGATTACTCTTACTCGCAAAAGAAGAGCAGCCGACGGAAGGTGTTCCGCCCGAACCCTAGACGGAAGGAGTTCCGTCGCCCCGTTCGCCTCTGCCGACCTCTTCTTCGGCGATCGTCGCCGGTGTTGTTCTTCCTGGATCGAACCTAGCAGTTCGTGGAAGTGCAAAGGTGTAGTCGTTCTTCTCCCGGCTCGTGTGGATCACTGTAGAGACATAGACATTATTCTACGTGAGAACTCTCGCATAGCCGACGCAAGGACTCTTCTTCTTGGAGCATCTAGGTTGGATTTGATCCAACTCCACTAAGGTAATTTTTGCCTAGTATTTTTCTTAACTTCTTGATTCAATATTCATGGCCCGATCAAAGTCTTTTGGGTTGTTTCTCTTTATTTCAGCTGCGCCTTCATATGATGTATGGTTCAAGAAAAACCCAACAGTGGTATCAAAGCGAGGTTGCGGTCATGAATGTTGTTTCAGAAGTTTGGTTATTCCAGTATGTGCAGATCTAGGTATTTGGAAGCGTTCTAAATGTCAAGATTTCTTCTTGGAATATCACATTTGATGTGATTTTGTGTGGTTTCTGGTGGTGGGATTTCAAAAATTTGGTCGGGGCTCTGCCCCGCACCCCGCAAGGGCTCTGACCCTTGACCCCGCTCGCTGATCGGTCAGCGAAGACCACCGCCAGGGGCGCGGCCCCTTGGAACCCGGCCAGGAACGTCTGGGATTTCGTGGTAATTTCTAATTGTTAGAAATTGTTGTCTCCTTAACAGTAACCGTCCCTCAAGTGGTTAATGAACCCTTGTATTGTTTTGGATTTTAAATCCAACAATGAGAGACGAGCTTGTCTACTGCTTTAAGTCGAGTTGTCTTTGCCTTTGTCCAATGCATGTAAATCTGAAGATTTGGAAGAGTTCTAAATGTCCAGATTTAGCCCTTTAGTCTGTCAAAGGTTGATAGTCTTATGTTGTGCACATAAGGGATGCATGTGGATTTTAGAAAGCTTGTTTTTCTGTTGATGTGCACATTGATCAAATGTTGATCATGGTTAAGTGTTAACTCGCTATCAAAAATCCCTTCATCAAATATTAAGTGTTCGGATGCCTTCCGATGGATGACACTCTTCCTGCCTCGATCGATGAAGTGTGGGCTTGCCAAAGCAAGGTGCATTAATCTATCTTGGTAAGGGTGCGAGCGGATAATTGTGATATCCCACTGTCGACATCGGGTCTAACTTAACTAGGTGACCTCAAAGGTTGAGTGCCTAGAGGCATAGGGTTGGCATGCACCATATGATGGATGCGAATAAGGAGTTATTCACCAGCCATACAAGAGTTGCATGAGGATGCAATTGGCAAGCGTTGCCTACCTAAATAACCGCATTATGAGAGGAACGCCAAAGCGGACTCGTGGTGTTGGTGAAATACAGATCTTGTCCACTAAGAGAGTAGCTCGCATGGACTCTCCGAATTGATAGTGAGGGCTATCAATTTGTATAAAATAGTGGGAGTATTTAATTGAAGTCCAAATTAAAATAAATTGTATTTTGAAATTTTGGTACTGATTAAATTCTGCATGAATTCATGTAGAATTCCATGGCAAGTGGTTCACATTCCACCTTGTCCCTGAGAGCTATCCTTGAGAAGGACAAGCTAAGTGGGACGAATTACATGGACTGGTATAGGAACCTGAGAATTATTCTCAGGCAAGAGCGAAAGGTCTACGTCTTGGAAGAAGAAGCCCCCAAGGTGCCGACCGGGAACACGTCCCGTGCTGATAAGGATGCTTATAAGAAGTACACCGATGACGCCTTAGACGTCGAGTGCCTTATACTTGCCACCATGAACTCTGAGCTTCAGAAGCAACATGAGAACATGGGGTGCAAGGAGATTGACGAGCACCTAAAGAAAATGTTTCAAGGGCAAGCTCGTCAAGAGAGGTTCGATGTCACGAAGGCCTTATTTCAGTGCAAAATGGGAGCTCGAGACTCAGTTGGTACTCACGTACTCAAGATGATTGGGTATATAGAGAACCTGGAGAGACTGGGTTTTCCTCTGGGTCAAGAGTTGGCCACAGATCTTATCCTGCAATCATTACCGGATAGTTATGAGCAGTTCGTCTTGAACTATAATATGAATGAAATAGACAAGACACTGCCCGAGCTCCTAGGCATGTTGCGAACTGCCGAGATAAACATGAAGAAGGCCAAGCCTGCTAGTCCCATATTGATGGTACATAAAGGCAAGGGTAAGGCCAAGGGCTTCAAGAAGACGAAGGTGGGACCTAAGTCGCAGCTTGAGCCCAAATCTTCTGCACTGAAAAAGAAGAGCACCGTGAAGGAAGGGAAATGCCACCACTGTGGCAAGGATGGTCATTGGAGGAGGAATTGTCCTTCCTACATTGACGGTCTGCGGAAAATGAAGGGAGGTATGACTTCCGCTTCGAATATTTACGTTATAGATAAACCTTTCTGCTCCTTCATCTTGGGTATTGGATACCGGATGTGGTTCTCACATTTGTACAAATGTGCAGGAACTGGGAAGGAGGAGATTGCTGAGTAAAGGAGAGGTGGACTTGTGCGTCGGCAATGGAGCAAGAGTTGCTGCTGTAGCCGTAGGGGTTTACCGTCTTTCTTTGCCCAGTGGGCTTGTAATAGAACTTAATAATTGTTATTATGTTCCGGCCATAACTAGAAACATTATATCCATTTCATGCTTAGACATGATTGGATTTTCTTTTATAATTAAGAACAATTGTTGTTCTATATTTAAGAATGATGTTTGTTATGTTGTAGCTCAATTGTTTAATGGTCTTTATGTTTTGAACCTAGACCACCCGATCTATAATGTAGATAATAATAAAAGACTAAGAACAAATGACTCAATCCTACATATCTCTGGCATTGTCGTTTGGGCCATATAAACGAGAAGCGCATATCCAAGCTCCATAAAGATGGACTATTGGACTCATTTGATTATGAATCATTTGAGCGATGCGAGTCTTGTTTATTAGGCAAAATGACTAAAGCCCCTTTCACTGGTTATACTGAGAGGGCTGAGGATCTTTTGGGTATAGTACATAGTGATGTATGCGGACCCATGAGTTCCATGGCTAGAGGTGGGTATTTCTACTTCGTTACATTTACTGATGATTTCAGTAGATACGGATACGTGTATCTTATGAAGTGCAAATCCGAAACTTTTGAAAAGTTCAAAGAGTTTAAGAATGAAGTGTAGAACCAATTGGGTAAAAAGGTTAAAGCACTCCGATCTGATCGAGGTGGCGAATACCTGAGTCATGAGTTCCGTGATCATCTGAAAGAGTGTGGTATTGTATCACAGCTTACTCCACCTAGGACACCGCAGCATAATGGTGTGTCTGAGAGGAGAAATCGTACTCTGTTAGACATGGTACGGTCGATAATGAGTCATACAGACTTGCCTGTTTCCTTTTGGGGTTTTGCTTTAGAGACTGCAGTAATGACACTGAATCGCGCTCCAACGAAAACGGTTCTAAAGACACCATATGAGATATGGACTGGGAAGCGTCCTAGTATGTCATTCATTAAAATTTGGGGCTGTGAGGCATACGTACGACGTCAAATGCCTGACAAGCTGGAACCCAAATCAGATAAGTGTTATCTGGTGGGATATCCTAACGAAATGAAAGGATATTACTTTTACCTACCGTCTGAGGGCAAAGTGTTTGTCGCAAGGACGGGTGTCTTCTTGGAGAAAGAGTTCTTGTCAAGAAAGACGCAAAAGGCAGAACTTGAAGAAGTTCAAGAACCACAAGTAGTGAATGAATCAGAATTGGATTCTGAGCCAGGACTACAAGATGTTGTAGCTAGAGAACCTGCTCAAGAGACACAAGTCCTACGTAGATCTGGTAGACCAAGATTTGAGCCTGAGAGATATGGATTTCTCGTGTCTCAAATTGGTAATGTGTTGCTCATGGATCATGATGATGAACCAGCGACCTACCAAGAGGCTATGAATGGACCGGACTCCGACAAATGGCTTGAGGCTATGAAATCCGAAATGGACTCCATGTATACAAACCAAGTTTGGAACTTGGTGGAACCACCTGAAGGGGTACGACCCATAGGGTGCAAGTGGGTCTTCAAGAAGAAGACCGACATGGATGGGAATGTACAGACATTCAAAGGGCGACTCGTGGCTAAGGGTTTCAAGCAAATTCATGGTGTTGACTATGATGAGACCTTTTCCCAGGTTGCCATGGTAAAGTCCATTAGATATTGCTTGCTATTGCTGCGTATTATGACTACGAGATCTGGCAGATGGATGTCAAAACGGCTTTCCTAAATGGAAACCTCCTTGAGGAAGTGTACATGACACAACCCGAGGGTTTTGTATCCCCAAATGAAGCCACTAAAATATGCAAGCTGAACAGATCCATCTATGGATTGAAACAGGCCTTTAGAAGTTGGAATCTTCGTTTTGATGAGAAGATCAAAGAGTTTGGTTTTGTCAAGAATGAGGATGAACCGTGTGTTTACAAGCGAATCAGTGGGAGCATTGTTGTCTTCCTGATATTGTATGTAGATGACATACTGTTGATCGGGAAAGACATACTTACCCTGAAAGTTGTTAAGAACAACCTAGGGAACTGCTTTTCTATGAAGGACTTGGGTGAAGCGACTTACATACTCAATATTAAGATCTACAGAGATAGATCGAAGAAGTTGCTGGGTTTGACCCAGAGTACGTACATTGAGAAGGTGTTGAAGCGGTTCAACATGCTTGAGTCCAAGAAAGGATTTTTGCCCATGTCTCATGGTGTAAATCTCTATAAGGACCAGTGTCCAAAATCTTATGAAGATAAGGACCGCATGAAGTTGATTCCATATGCTTCGGCAATTGGGTCAATCATGTATGCAATGTTATATACTCGACCCGATGTCTCTTTTGCTTTGAGCATGACTAGCAAGTATCAGTCTGATCCCGGTGAATGTCACTGGATAGCCGTGAAGAACATCCTGAAGTACTTGAGAAGGACTAAGGATGTATTCTTGGTGTATGGTGGAGAGGAAGAGCTCGTTGTAAGTGGTTACACGGATGCCAGCTTCCAAACTGATAGGGATGATTCAAAGTCTCAGTCAGGGTTTGTGTTTTGCCTGAATGGAGGAGCTGTGAGCTGGAAGAGTTCCAAGCAAGAGACAGTTGCTGATTGTACAACTGAGGCTGAGTATATCGCTGCGACAAATGCAGCGAAGGAGGCTGTATGGATTAGGAAATTCATCGGCGAGCTAGATGTAGTTCCTAGCATTGTTGGTCCCATAGTTCTCTACTGTGATAACAATGGTGCAATTGCACAATCTAAGGAACCTAGATCCCATCAGCGCTCCAAGCACATACTTTGGCGGTTCCATCTTATTCGTGAGATTGTCGAACGAGGAGATGTGAACATTTGCAGAGTGCCGACTGAGGAGAATATTGCAGATCCACTGACAAAGTCTCTCGCGCAGAGAAAGCATGATGGTCATACTAGATTAATGGGTATATGATACCTGAGTGATCAACTCTAGTGGGAGTCTTGTGGGTTGCATGTAAAATATATATTCTGTTGGCTATTTAATATTTATTCATATGATGAATTGTGTACCAATTATTTCCTTTTACAATTAATGGCAAGTTCTTTTATTACGATATACTGTTTCTATATGATAGAATAAAATTCGTGATAAATACCCTTAGAATGTTCGCTTCCATAGGACATCAAGTACGTGACTTGAATGTGAGAGCCTATGATTTCGAAGCTTCATTCTTAAAAGGTCCCTGGTCGATGTATCATCGTAGAAGCTAAGGGTGATGATGATACGTTAAGACTAGCATGTGTGTTGACTGATGACCGGTTCTCACAGGTCATGATATTGTCATATCAAGTCATCATGTGGGTACTTGTTAGTGAACAAGTTGTACTGGACAGACCCAACCTGAGACTACTTTGTGGATTGTTACTTAAAGGTGTCACAAGTAGGTCTCATTTGACAATGGTGTTGTGGTCCTTTGGCCTGAAGTCACAACATTCATCGAGTGAGGAAGAGCGTGCTTTGATGTCATCTAAAGTCTTCCTTGAAGAAGGGTGATGATACGGGTGGTCGTTGGGTACGTTACGAATCATTTAGGTGTTTGGGTGTGAGCAGATATGGGATTTGTCCTCCTATATAACAGGAGTTGCATCCACGGGCCCCTTGATGGAATTGGACTAAGAAATGCATGGCCATGCTTGGTTGAGTCAATATGTGATATTGAGCTCACCATTCTCTGGAAGTCCATTCTAGATCAAGAAACTTGGATTGAGCTATTAAGAGGGTGACACGGTCCATACCTCCAGTTCTTTCCGGATGTAAGGGACAAAGGGACAAAGACAACGCTGGAACATTGGTCATAAAGGCTTATGAGTTATGAACTCTTATTGCTTGGGGAGCAATGATGTATTGCTAGATGCCGCTCATTGTTTGTGAGGTTTTTGTTTGATACTTTCAAGATCAAGTGGGAGACTGTTGGAGTTACCATTATGATCTAGAAGTGATCAAACATGTAGTCTCGCTGCCAACGCGATATGAGCCTGCAGGGTCGCACATAAGAGCATGTGGAGAAGATGGAAGACTGACTGTGTTGGTAAAGGTTGCCAATCACCATATAGAATGGGGGAGGTCCAGTAAATGTTGTTGTCTGAATTCGTCGGAATTCCACGGGATTCGTCGGATTGTTCCGTGGAATCCCGTGGAATCCCGTGATATGATTCGTCGGAATTCCACGGAATGTCACGGAATGTTCCGTGGAATCTCGACGAATTGTCACAGAAATCCTTAGCTCGGCAAATGTTGCCGTCTGATGTGATTCGTCGGAATTACACGGAATGTCCCGTGGAATCCCGACGAATTGTTACAGAAACCCCAATTTTCTGTATGGACTGCGGATAGCGATTCTTCTAGGTCTGTTTATGCTTCGGGTATAAATAGAACTTGTTTCGAGGGTTCAATGAGATTACTCTTACTTGCAAAAGAAGAGCAGCCGACGGAAGGTGTTCCGCCCTAACCCTAGATGGAAGGAGTTCCGCCGCCCCGTTCGCCTCCGCCGACCTCTTCTCCGGCGATCGTCGCCGGTGTTGTTCTTCCTGGAGCAAACCTAGCAGTTCATGGAAGTGCAAAGGTGCAGTCGTTCTTCTCCCGGCTCGTGTGGATCACTGTAGAGACGTAGACATTATTCTACGTGAGAACTCTCGCATAGTCGGCGCAAAGATTCTTCTTCTTGGAGCATCTAGGTTGGATTTGATCCAACTCCACTAAGGTAATTTTTGCCTAGTATTTTTCTTAACTTCTTGATTCAATATTCATGGCCCGATCAAAGTTTTTTGGGTTGTTTCTCTTTATTTCTGCTGCGCCTATATATGATGTATGGTTCAAGAAAAACCCTACAGAATACCCATTTTGTTTCAATGACATTCTGTTCTTTGGGTCTGGGTACAAGCGTCCACACTTTGCATCTCTTAAATTGATTGAGTTCCTCTTGCATTGCGATGATCCATGAAGCATCGTTCTTTGCTTCATCGAATTTCTTTGGCTCAACCTGTGACAGAAAGCTTAAATTCAAAACTTCATTAGTTGTACCTCTTCTTGTTCTTACTCCAACATGGGTATCTACAATAATTTGCTCTGCAGGATGGTCTCTTAAATGTGTATCATTCCATCATTTGGATGACCATGAGGTTCCTGCACTTCAGGTACATCTTCATCTTCTTGAGGCTCATCTTCCTCACATGTAGATGGAATATTTACTTCAATAGACTTTGGAGCGTCTTCCCTTACAACTTCTTCTAAGTTTAGTTCCTTGAACCTTGCACCTGCATCTTCAACAAAAACACTAGAAGAGCTGCTTTGAAGCATACTCGTCTCATCAAATATAATATTATAAGTTTCTTCTACAACCAGGGTTTTCTTGTTGAAAATCCTATATGCCTTACTATGGCTACTATATCCTACGAAAATACCTTCAAAACATTTTTCACTAAATTTAGTTTTGTAATATTTCCCATTATTAAGTACGAAGCATTTACTACCAAAAATTCTAAAATAAGACAGGGTTGGTTTCTTGCCCTTCAGAAGTTCATAAGGAGTCTTATGATGATTCTTGTTGATTAGTGCTCTGTTTTGCAGGTGGCAGGCAGTGTTGATGCCTTCGGCCCAGAAGTATTCTGGTAGAGAAGAGTCACTCAACATTGTTCTGCAAGCCTCTATGAGTGTTCTATTCTTTCTCTCAGCCACTCCATTTTGTTGTGGAGTACAGGGAGAGGAAAACTCATGAAAGATACCTAGGCTTTCACAAAATTCGGTCATAGCCCCAGACTTGAATTCTGTGCCATGGTCACTTCTGATTTTGACCACAGAACATTCCAACTCATTCTGAATTTGCTTGACGAACGTGGTGAAAGAGTCAAAGGTGTCTGACTTGTGTTTCAGAAAGAATACCCAAGTAAAACGTGAGTAGTCATCAACAATAACTAACGTATAAGACTTACCTCCTAAACTTCGGATTGGCATGGGACAAAACAAGTCCATATGGAGCAGATATAAGCATCTGGTAGAATCTTTGCCAATAATGCTTTTAAAGGTAGTCCGGGTCTGCTTACCCATTTGGCATGCATGACAGGGTCTCTCTTTAATGCACTTAACGTCGGGAGCATCACGAACTAAGTTGTGAGAAAATAACATACTTATAGTTTTGAAATTAATATGTGCTAGTCTCTGGTGCCACTGGTCATAAAGAGATGCACTATATTTTGCTAAAAGACACACTGATGTAGTAGAGTCTAAACAAAGGAAATTTAAGCAAAATATATTTCTACTCCGAGTGCCTGTTAAAATAGTTTCTGACGTATCATAAGACTTTATCAAGCACTTGTCCTTGTAGAACTCAACCATATAGCCTTTGTCACATAGTTGGCTTATGCTAATTAGATTATGTTGTAATCCTTTGATATAAGCTACATCTGTGAAGGAGACTATACCGTTGGTAATCATACCGTAGCCTTTCGTGATTCCCCGATCAGATCCGCCAAAAATAACTTTTGGTCCATCATTCACAGGGGTATACTCTTGTAACAAACTTCTTGTTCCGGTCATGTGCCGAGAACATCCACTGTGCAAGTACCATATTGGATTTGAATTAGCCTTTGGACATACCTGCAATCAATATTCAATTGCCCTTAGGAACCCAAACCGATTTGGGTCCTTGGCTTCTTGTCAGATGACCACCATTGGGAGTGTTAACAGTGCGAGGAGTCACTCTTGCATTGTTACCTCGTGGGGTCTTAACACAATTATAATTAAACCAGCAATCAATGGCGAAGTGACCAACTTTGCCACAACACCAACAGTCAAATCTGTTGTACCTTCTATTGTTCTCCTTCTTTACCTTTTGAACGTGAGGTCTAGTAGGAGCAACCTTCTTAGAAGTAGATGCCTCGTGATTGCAGCAAACACAATGTCCATCTTCTCATTAGACTTAGCACCAACAGATTTACCTTTAGGTGCTTTCTTTGCGGCTGATCCATGGAGAAATGAACCATGGTCCTTGAGACTTACTTCTTCATAAGGAGCCTTGAAAGGAGTCGAGTCAATGTTCCGGGGTTGGCTCCATCCCTGATATCTACTACTAGATTCAATAGGTGTTGGTCTAATGAGATGACCAAGGATGTTTCAAAGTCAAACTGGTTTGTAGGAAAAACGACCTTCCTGAATGAAGGTTGACTTTGATCAGCTTTCCCTTTACCCTTCACGGCTCTTCTCTTGGAAGTCTTACTACTTTCAGCCTTGTGTCCAATGCACTACCCTTCGAAGTAGCAGAGAATTTATCGATGAGAGGAAGAACAGTTTTTGGCTTGTTGAAGCTTTCCACTATCTTCTTCTCCGCCAATAGCTTTTCTTCCAATTCATTTATAAGTTTCTCTTTCAGAATTAATGATTCAGTAGAGCCCTTTAATTCATCCTTCAAGAATTGGACTTCATTTCCGTGGGGAGTTAATCTTTCGATTTCCTCTCACAGAGTCGATTCCAAGTTCTTGAGTGATCCAATCTCTTTTGCTTGAGATCTGACTACCTTACGGCATTTGTCAAATCCTGCGAAAAGGGCTTTATATTGAATCATCAATTCTGATTCCTCCTCTGAAGAGTATCCTTCATTTGCTATGGACGCAGTTTCATACTCAGAGGCAGAAAGAGGAGTATGAGGATTTACCTTCCTCTTATATGAGGTGTCGCTCGCTTCATCATCCGATTGTGCCATAAGCCCAAAGTAGGCTTCTTCATCAGTGCTTGATTCCTCTGAGTCGCTGTCGCTCAGAGTCTTTGGTTTCTTTGCAATGAAGCTCTTTTCCTTCTTCTTACCCTTGAAGGATTTCTTATTCTCTTTCTTTGAGCCTTCCTTTTTCTTGTACGGACACTCCGCAATCACGTGTCCTGGCTTATTGCAGCAATAGCAAATAATATTATTAGAAAGATGTTTACTAGGTTTAGATTTATACCTGTCACTTTCATGATTCTTCTTATGATGATCTCCATCACAGTTCGATCTTCTATGATGAGAAGTCGAGGTTTGACCTCTCGTCTGCCTCCTTTTGTTAAAGAACTATTTGAATTGCTTGGAGAGCAGAGAAAACTCTCCATCTGACATCTCTGAGCCTGAGGGGCTGGCATCATATTCATCCTCATCAGAAGATGATCTCCTGACAGGTGGGAGAGCCTTGCTCTTCCTTGAACTTACAGCTTTTAGAGCAGTGGTCTTCTCCCTTCCAGAGGCTCTGATCCCATCTTCTTCAGCTTTGCGGGTGTTCAACTTTAACTCATGGGACAAGAGCTTCCCAAACAGCATTAGTGGCTCCGTGGTTCCTAGCCTTCACTAATTGTGAATTCTCGATCATAGTTCCTAAGACCATTTACGATCTTGAAGAACTTCTCGTAAGTATCAGAAATGGAGTCACCAGAATGTTGCTTGAAAGCTTCGTATTCTTGGTTCAGCAACGATCTTTGATCATCCCTTACCTCATCTGTCCCTTCCATCAGAACGACTAGAGAGTCCCACATTTCCTTAGCAGACTTGCAGTGAAGCAGATTTTGCAACATGGAGTCATCAACTGCACCTGCTATGATGTTCTTTGCCTTCTTGTCCAGAGCGACAAGTGCAATCTCATCCTTGGAAAGTTCCAACATCTTCTTGGCAACCATGATGGTCAAGTTTATTGAGGATGGTTTCATTGGAACATGGGGACCTTCTTCCATAATCTGAAATATTCTTGGATCAGCAGCTTCCATGAAGAATCTGACCCTCTCTTTCCACATTGGAAAATTTTCTTTGGTGCAGACTGGCAGCTTGACGGAATCCTTGGTCTTATCCATTCCAGACATGCTTGTTGAAGCAACTAGATAAGGAGGTCTTGTTCAAGGTGTTAGCCTTATAGCGAACAACCTACCTCTGATACCAATTGAAAGTATCTAGTTGCGCCCTAAATCACCTAGAAGGGGGTGAATAGGTGGATTCTATGTCTTTACGAGGAATTAAAAATAATGCACAGAAAAGCACACAATAAAGCACAACACAGATACAAGGATTTATAGTGGTTCCCCAGAATGGGTACGTCCACTTTCCCGCCTCGCCTATCTAGCACTTCGTGGCTAGACTCGGCTACTTCACCAATCTCAGATTAAAATAATCTTACACCTCGGAGTCAAAACTCCTACAACTCGGAGTACACCACTCCTACAACTCGGAGCAAAACAACTCCTACAGCTCGATCCCCAAACAAAGATCTACACAAAACTCGGAAGCAAGCTTCCTACAAGATTTAGAAAAGGAAATAATACAACACAATGTAGATTGAAAAACAATCTTCTTCAACTTCAGATGAAGTTCTTCTTCAGATCTTGAGATATATATTTCTCCTTCTTGACAATAAACTTCAGTCCTTTTAAGGTGAAGAATGAAGAAATCTTGAGAACGATCTCAAACTGGATCTGAGAATCTTGAATCTGTAGAAGACGAATCACGAATTGTAGCTTTGTCGGAGACGAAACTTTTGCGCGAGAACAGTCGGCCGTAATTTGCGATTCTCTTTCTTCAATTCACAATTAACGATTAGGGTTAAAAAGAAATACACCTTAGGTATTTATAGAGTCTTCTACAACGGTCATAAGCGTGAATTAGGGATCTAACTCCACGTGTACTGTACATGGGAGAATCCCTAAAGAATACGCGATCAAAAATGAATCGGAAAATACAGTAGACCAATTCGGTGGATTGGAATAACCGAATGGCATTAACCGATTCGAATTCGGTTAAATGATATAGTCGAATCCGGCAAATATGAAAATTCGACTAAATACATTCACCGAAAAACAATAACCGAATTCAATAACCGAATTCGATTATTCTAATACTTAGAAAAACTTTCGGTCATGGATTAGCCGAATTCGGTTATATCCATTCAGACCATATAGTCGAATTCGACTATATGTCCTAAATGATATAATCGAATTTTACTTGGGAAAAATTCCTTTTTCTAATGATTCCAGCATCAGCTCCAGTCCTCCTTCTCTAGCACTTAGGAAATGAAGTACATCCCAATAGAGAGATTTCACATGAGCCAACACTTTGGTCTATACAATGAGGGATTGCATTGCACAGGCCTGTGTTTGACGAATCATTGAAACCTGACATTGGTCTGTACTTAGAATGGAATAACCTGTCACAACACAACTAAAGTGCATAATCAAATACAATTACAATTCATCTTAGTTTGAAGGGGACTTCTTCAAATCAGGGTTATTGTGGATACAATACCCAACAGTTTCCCTTACACACACTTCCCCCACCGTCACTGTCCGGCGCAGTATACGCAGCAATGCGGGCAATCCTCCGGACAGATACAGCTGGGACCTTGCGTCATTTGTCTCTTATAATAATATTTCCCCTTCTCATGGAGCATTCATACCCTCGGTAGATAGTGTTACTGTACCTAACAATTGGCAGGTTTCCAAGACTGATCCGAAATGGAAAGCAGCGATGAAGGAGGAGATGAGAGCCCTTGAGAAGAACAAAACCTGGGAGCTGGCATATCTATCTGACAACAAGAGGGCCGTCGGATGCAGGTGGGTCTTCTCCTTGAAACAGAACCCGGATGGACTTATCGAGCGCTATAAGGCTCGACTAGTTGCAAAGGGATACTGTCAGACCTATGGCATAGATTACGACGAGACATTCGCACCCGTGGCCAAGATGAGCATGGTCAGAACCTTGATAAGCTTGGCAGCGAATGGTGGATGGAGAATGCATCAACTGGATGTGAAAATTGTCTTCCTTCATGGAGAGCTAACCGAGGAAGTGTACATGGAAATACCACCGGGGTTCGAGACCGCTGAGACCAAAGGTAAAGTATGTAGACTGAAAAAGTCATTATATGGCTTGAAGCAGTCACCCCGCTCGTGGTTTGAACGATTCAGGAAGACCATGATTGGGATGGGATACCAGCAGACCAACGCTGATCACACATTGTTCTTCAAGGAAAGTGAAGGTCATCACATTACTATCCTTGCTGTGTTTGTGGATGACATGATCATCACAGGGGATGATGAACAGGAAACCGTCCGTCTCAAGACAGTGTTGGGCAAGGAGTTTGAATTAAAAGATTTGGGGATGTTACGGTACTTCCTTGGAATTGAGATCGCCTACGGAAGAAGGGGTATTGTCCTATCACAGAGGAGATATGCCTTGGATCTCCTTACAGAGACAGGAATGTTGGGTTGTAGACCGGCCGCAACACTGATGCGATAATTTCGGCAAGTGCACCGGTCGCGCAAGTAATAATAATGGGGAAAATCCCCGAGTGTCGGTCTCTTGAGGAACACAGTAAGGTGGAGTTAAATGTCGAGGAAGGACTTGAGATTGAAGTCCTTAAGTCGGATGGAATGCGGGGGAGTTGAGTTGGCTTTTGGAAAATAAAATAAAACAATTACAACTACTCCTATGCAATGCCGCTATGCAAAGCTTCGCTTGGCGGAATGGAGACTAGGCAGGCCTTGAGCGCGCTGCGTCGCAAGGGCGGATGGACGAGTAGGCAAGCGGAATCGAACTATGCAGGCCTTGAGCGCGCTGCTTTGTTAGGCGGAATGGAATACGGGCCGCGATGCCACGCTTCGGTAGGCGGATGGACGAGTAGGCTAACGGAATGAGGGTCGCAAGCACCTCGTCGACAAGCACGCCACTAGCAATTGCTAGTGCGGCACACGAACGTGACAGCGGGATGGAGGATGGAATGGGGCGCACCTCAAGCACACAAATAAACAAAAGGGTACTTCACATAAACATGAAATACCTTTAAATAGCAAGGTCTATAGGGTTCTTCATCAAAATACAAAAGATCTAACAATTACAACAATCAATAAGAGGAGAACAAGGCAAGAAATCGACCGAATCTGAAGGCTCGTTGTAGATTCACGGTTGGAATCGCCGGGTTGTCAATCCGCGTCCAAGCTCGGTCCGCAACTACGTCCGGGGTAGAGAGAGCTGTCACTACTCTCCAATGAGCCCGTCTTCTTCGTGTCACGATCCGGTAGAGGTTGCAAACTTCCCCTTGCTTGATGGTAATGGTGGCTAGGTCTTTCGTTGAAGCTCTTGGATGAAGGAGGAGGCCGAGAGGAAACTCCGGCTCAAGATTGGCGTGAAGAACAAGCCCGGAGCACCTCCAGATGGTGGGCGGCGATGGAGGGGCGAAACCAGGCGCTCTGGAGCAGAAAACGGCGGAATAATGCGAGCGTTCTGATCTAAATCGCGAGCAGGTCGATTTATAGGCGCTGGAATAAACAGTGCGCACGATCAGTGGCGCACGACCAGTGGTCATGCGCACTAGAATCCTGTGATCGTGCGCTCTTCCTGGGCCGAGCCTGCAAGAGAAGACAATTATAAAATAACATGTTCGCACGACCAGTGGCGCACGACCGGTGGTCGTGCGCACTATCGTCGGCGGTCGTGCGCATTGGTCGAAACAGAACTCAGAAAATTAATGATAAGTGCGCACGAACAGTAGCGCACGACCGGTGATCGTGCGCACTAGCGTAGATGGTCGTGCGCACTACACCAAACAGAACTCTTGAAAAAAGGGTTAAGTGCACACGATCAGTGGCGCACGACCAGTGGTCGTGCGCAATAGAACCAGTGATCGTGCGCAGTGTTCCTGTACAGAATTGTACCGGGAACACCTGCACGACACCTGTCCCAGCATACAACACCAGTCTAGCCACTGAAAGTAGAACTTAACAGCATATGAAAGCTAATAACGAAGTTAGACACAAAATCACACCAAAACGGGCCAAAAGTGCACCTAGCAAAGAATGATCAATATGAACTATAACAGGGCTAGAGTGCAGTGAAATGATTAAATAAACAGCCCAGATGAGTCCATAAAAGTGTATATGATCAGGACTCATCACACCCCCAGACTTACCTGTTTGCGCGTCCCGAGCAAACAAATTCTAAGCGAATGGGGAAAGAAAAGTAGATGGCTTAAAATTACAGAACAGAGTACCATGCGAAGTCGCATGCTCACGTGCATAAGAAAATTAGTAGAGAAGACTACTGATTATAAAAATAGTTTATATAGTTCTAAAAGAGTAAAAACATATTAAAACTACTCAAAATGGTGAACAACGGTGAATCATTCGGTCATGCATATGGAGAAAGTAAACTAAACGCTGAGACGAGCATTGCTCAAGATCGGGATGCGGGAAAAACTCCACTGAAATCCATCAGTGTCGGTGACCATAAGCTTGCCCGGTCACATTCTCTCCACGGCACTGGTTTGACTCAAATGCGTGAATCAATAGGACTTTAGGTTTTAAATGGGGCTTGGGTTTAGGTGAGGTATATAATGATAAAGACGATGGTTCAAATACTAAACCCAAATGAGCAAATGCATAACATTATCCAAGTGGCCACAAAACACGCGGATGCACCACACCCCCAGACCTAAACTTAGACGCATGGGTGTGTGCACCGCCTACTCCCAAATATAAATTTCAAACAGATTTTTTCAATTAAACTTTTCATTCTTCTTTTTCTTTTCAAATCTTTTTCTTCTTTTCTTTTTCTTTCTTTAACAATTTCAGCAAATTTTCAAAGATGCACATCCACATTTTCACAATGTACTACCACAATCAACACCACCAATTTGAAATTTAAACAAAATGCTTGCTTTTTGGGTGTGCGACTAGGATTGGAGTTTAGGCTGTGGTGAACAATAGTGGGGCTGAGCCAAAAGAATAGGGTAGGCACAACTGGGCTAGCGAGGAAATCATGATAGGAATGGCACAAAGGCTCAACCGGGCCAAGATGATGGCCTATATCACATTCACGCAATTGACTAACCGTATACCCATGCTTCAAGAATCGCTTGGGGCAAGTTCTAGCCACCGAGAAAGATTCTCCTTTCTCCCGACTCAAGCAATACGAATCTAGCGATCATTTACACACATCCCTATGCTACCGTTTGATTCCACCAGATTCACCATTTGAGTAGAGTAAACAACATTTACACTAATAGAAAAAAAATGTAAAACCATAAGTATAAAAAGAAGTCTAATCTACACAAATTTCTATGCAACTGAGCACTCGACTAGGAGAACTACTAGAGTCAACATTTTACTCTGCTACATAATTCTAAACCATCACCTAGACTTTTCCAAATAAGCAAAAGAATTAAATTCACAACAGAGCAAGCAAACAGACGAGTGCGCGCTCAAGTGGGTGTTGTGGTGTGCAATGAAAATGAACAAAACATTTTAAATGAAATCTTCTAGTACGCAGTGCAATAGTGCACGTGAGCGGGCACAAAAACTGCTCTCCCCCAGACTTAAACTAAACAATCCACAAAATATATGACATGAAAATCAGAGAAGGCTAGGGAAAGAGAGTACCCAGTGCTCAGAAATGAGCATACCAGAAGATTGGCGTGTAAGCTAAAATGAGCCACGGCATCCGCCATCCAGAAAAGATACCTGCAAGGGTCAGCTCCGCAAAAACAAAAGATAAAGAAAAGATAAACTATAATACTACAGCTAACTAAACAGGATTGGATGAAATAAAAATGCAGAAAAAAAAAGATAACTACTGGGGTTATTGTCATCCCAGCACGACTTATTTAAAAACATGAAGGTTCTAACTAATGGGCCTATGAAAGGAGAAGTGGACAGGTAACTGGCCTAATATCCGTGTCGGTAGTGAGTACCGATACGGTGAAAGAACAGTCACCCCTCTACCTAAATATAGATACCTGCGCCTCACAGGTAGAGGGTAGAGAATGTAAGAAAAGGAGGAGGCCTGGTCCTCACTCATCTCACAAAACACATCCTTGCCTGGCAAGGTATCGTCAACAGGGAGGCAGCAGGAGGCGAAGGCAGTGAGTGGAGCTTCCTCTACGGAGGGGGAATAAACCTCCTCACATAAAAAGATGCTCACATCACTGACTTGAGCAAAAAGCTCCAAGTCCTCCTGAAGTACCTGTGATGACTCAACCTGCACAAGCTCAGATGAAGAAGGGGGATCAAGAAATAAAGAAGACGAAGAACATAAATAAACATCAACCAGGGGAGTGATCCCGGTCTCACTCCCATCAGGTTGGGAAAGTAAAATAATGTTAGTATTGTCATCAATGCTACAAGAGTCGGCGGGATCAATGGTGGCCAGGCTTAGGATTTGGACTTCCTCCAATGGTGCTGAGGAAAACTCCTCTTCACCTAGAAGGTTGTCCTCCTCCATAGGAATAGGCACAACACTAAGATCAACAACCTCCTCATGCGACACATCATCAACAATGTCGTCAGAAATGAATGTAGTATGCACAACAGGGGAAAGAATCGAATCCACTAGAAGTGGTGGAGGCACATGGAGAATCTGCTCAGCAGTGTCAGTGCATAGATCAGCCGCACATCCGGTGACCGTATCCATGCCATACCCTTCAAAATGTGAAGGTGACAAAGACACATAGCCGGATGTTGAAGGTGTGCCGCCAGAGTTAGGAGTTGGGACGATCCGGATATCCGGCTCGTCATCCTCGTCCAATTGGCGAAGATACTCGGCACAGTCCTTCAAGACATGATCAGTGCTCCGACAAAACCGCCACTGCCTTGCGGGCTTCTTTGGCATAACGGGAGCTGGAGCCGAAAAGAAGTATGACGGTAAAGGCTCAGCAGAGTAACCATAAGACTTACGCGCACCATGTGGAGTACCGGACGAAGTCGGTGCTCCATATGCTGGGCTATAAGAATTATGCCTACTATTCTCCGTAGGGCATTCATCACTAGAGTGGGAGGTAGCTCCACACCAACGGCAACGGAAATTGAAATGTGCCCACATAGTGTGGAGATAAAACGATTCAAAATAAAAGCTATTGTGCAAAATACTACACCAAACAAAGATTACTAAAGCAACCTACTATAAAACAAGTAAATAAAATACGAAGAAATAAAAACATAGAAATGCAATTTACAAATGGAAGGGCTTCTCTCTCAGATTCTCCCTCTCCAGAAAACTCACACGACTGTGTTCCCCGGCAACGGCGCCAAAAACTTGATGCGATAATTTCGGCAAGTGCACCGGTCGCGCAAGTGATAATAATGGGGAAAATCCCCGAGTGTCGGTCTCTTGAGGAACACAGTAAGGTGGAGTTAAATGTCGAGGAAGGACTTGAGATTGAAGTCCTTAAGTCGGATGGAATGCGGGGGAGTTGAGTTGGCTTTTGGAAAATAAAATAAAACAACTACAACTACTCCTATGCAATGCCGCTATGCAAAGCTTCGCTTGGCGGAATGGAGACTAGGCAGGCCTTGAGCGCGCTGCGTCGCAAGGGCGGATGGACGAGTAGGCAAGCGGAATCGAACTATGCAGGCCTTGAGAGCGCTGCTTCGTTAGGCGGAATGGAATACGGGCCGCGATGCCACGCTTCGGTAGGCGGATGGACGAGTAGGCTAACGGAATGAGGGTCGCAAGCACCTCGTCGACAAGCACGCCACTAGCAATTGCTAGTGCGGCACACGAACGTGACGGCGGGATGGAGGATGGAATGGGGCGCACCTCAAGCACACAAATAAACAAAAGGGTACTTCACATAAACATGAAATAACTTTAAATAGCAAGGTCTATAGTGTTCTTCATCAAAATACAAAAGATCTAACAATTACAACAATCAATAAGAGGAGAACAAGGCAAGAAATTGACCGAATCCGAAGGCTCGTTGTAGATTCACGGTTGGAATCGCCGGGTTGTCAATCCGCGTCCAAGCTCGGTCCGCAACTACGTCCGGGGTAGAGAGAGCTGTCACTACTCTCCAATGAGCCCGTCTTCTTCGTGTCACGATCCGGTAGAGGTTGCAAACTTCCCCTTGCTTGATGGTAATGGTGGCTAGGTCTTTCTTTGAAGCTATTGGATGAAGGAGGAGGCCGAGAGGAAACTCCGGCTCAAGATTGGCGTGAAGAACAAGCCCGGAGCACCTCCAGATGGTGGGCGGCGATGGAGGGGCGAAACCAGGCGCTCTGGAGCAGAAAACGGCGGAATAATGCGAGCGTTCTGACCTAAATCGCGAGCAGGTCGATTTATAGGCGCTGGAATAAACAGTGCGCACGATCAGTGGCGCACGATCAGTGGCGCACGACCAGTGGTCGTGCGCACTAGAATCCTGTGATCGTGCGCTCTGCCTGGGCGGAGCCTGCAAGAGAAGACAATTATAAAATAACATGTTCGCACGACCAGTGGCGCACGACCGGTGGTCGTGCGCACTATCGTCGGTGGTCGTGCGCATTGGTCGAAACAGAACTCAGAAAATTAATGATAAGTGCGCACGAACAGTAGCGCACGACCGGTGATCGTGCGCACTGGCGTAGATGGTCGTGCGCACTACACCAAACAGAACTCATGAAAAGAGGGTTAAGTGCACACGATCAGTGGCGCACGACCAGTGGTCGTGCGCAATAGAACCAGTGATCGTGCACAGTGTTCCTGTACAGAATTGTACCGGGAACACCTGCACGACACCTGTCCCATCATACAACACCAGTCTAGCCACTGAAAGTAGAACTTAACAGCATATGAAAGCTAATAACGAAGTTAGACACAAAATCACACCAAAACGGGCGAAAAGTGCACCTAGCAAAGAATGATCAATATGAACTATAACAGGGCTAGAGTGCGGTGAAATGATTAAATAAACAGCCCAGATGAGTCCATAAAAGTGTATATGATCAGGACTCATCAAACACCGATCAATCAGAAGTGTAAGCTGGGGGCTGAGGCAGGTGACACAGTTGATCGAGAGAGGTACCAGAAACTGGTTGGGAAGTTGATTTACCTGAGACACACACGCCCAGACATCTCTTATGCGGTTAGTGTAGTGAGTCGTTATATGCACGATCCTAGAAAGGGGAACATGGATACTTTGTACCAGATACTACGGTATTTGAAGGCTTCCCCAGGGAAGGGATTGCTCTTCCGAAGAAATGGGCATATGAAGATCGAAGGCTACTGTGATTCTGATTGGGCAAGTTGCATAGATGACAGAAGATCCACGTCAGGCTATTGCATATTTGTAGGAGGAAACCTCATTTCCTGGAGGAGCAAAAAACAATAAGTGGTGGCACGGTCAACTACTGAGGCCGAGTACAGAGCTATGGCATCGGGAGTAGCTGAACTTTTGTGGCTGAAGAGGATGCTGACGGAGCTGATTCTAGATCAAGGGGGCAAGATGAAGTTGTTGTGTGACAGCCAGGCAGCGATCAGTTTTGCAAATAATCCAGTTCAACATGAGAGGACTAAGCACATTGAAATTGACAAGTTCTTCATAAAGGAGAAACTGGACAGTAGGCTGCTGGAGCTTAGTTACGTTGCAAGCAAGGATCAGGCTGCAGATTTTCTAACAAAGGGGTTGAGCTCAAAGGACATGAGAAGGAACTTGGACAAGCTGGGTTTAATAGATATATTTCACCCACCTTGAGGAGGAGTGTTGGTGTGCATTTAGTAATTATGTGTATTGGTGTGTAGATAGTAAAATAGGAGTGATATTGTAAAGAGGAGGTATAAATAGATGTATGAGGTATTGAGATTCAATAAGAAACCCTATTTCTTCAACTTCAATTCATATACCAGCACAATAATGCTGGTTTCAATTGATTTTACTGAAAATGGTAGTGTTTTTTGGTAAAAACAATAGATTGTTAGTGTTCTTTATGATGCGTCCTTTTCCATGATAAACTCCAATATATCGTATCCTCCCGTGGGAAATTTATCTAAATGCTGCAGTATTGTGTTATAGAGAAGAACATTGCTGCAAAGTTACTGCTACATGAACCATATTTTCTTCTTTTAAACGGTGTCATCATTGTATTTTAAAAAGCCTAGAATCATGAATGGAGTAAACATAATTTTCATGTTTACTTCTCTTCAATTTCCACAATAATATTTGTTAATTAACGCAGGCAAAGTTAGACGAAGAACAAGAAGATCCAAACCTGCATAGAAAGTCCATTAGGTGGGAACTTGATGCGTGCTGGATGCAGCATTTGCAGCGAGATCTGGGTAGCCTAAAAAGGACGGTTGAGAAGCCTTTTTGTGGTTGAAAGAATCAGATATTAGCCTCCATGCAATGTATTGTCGTTGAGAGTAGATCAAAACATCTATAAAATCTATGAATGTGTGTGCACACATTATGGCTCTGTTTGGGGGGGACTTATTTTCACCGGTCAAGTGGTTACGACCGCATGAACGTTCTTCCTCTCTCCAACATCTTGGTGCCGGCAAGGTGCTCGCTGGAGTGGCGAACAACACTCGCCCCTCTAGATCTTGCCCCGACCCAACGACAACTTCCTTTCTGGCCCTTCCCCCCGGGGCATTCTCGTCGACCGCTGCTGGGGGAGGGGTCTCCTATTTTGCCGGGGTCGCGAACTAGCTTCGCAGCGTTGCGACCGTGAACCCTAGGGTGCCGAGCACCTCCCTTCTGAAATCTGCGATCAACCTCGCCATCGTCACCTGGGGCGACTCGCCGAACTCCTCGCCCTGCTCCTCATCTCCTGCCATAGCCCTTCCTAGGAACTTTCTTGAAGCAGCCACGCTCCACGCTCACCGCACCAAGATGTTGAAACCAATTTCTCGGTCTCCTGTAGAGCTCGGGTCCCTCAACGAGTTGGGGGGCGTCTAGCCCTTACTTGCCCCTCGTAATAAGTAGACCAAAGACTAGAACAACAGACTAATACCTTAGTCTCAGCGAGGAGGTCCCTCCACTAACCCGAAAGATCATTGAGCGCTTCCCCTCCCAAGCCAATGCTAAGACTCGGGCACCTTTGAGAGCTAGAGAGCCCAACCAAAATGGCCTAGGGAGAGAGAGGGCTCAAAGATTCTGAACCGGAATGCTCTCCCAAGGTGCCCTTTGAGGTCTATTTATAGTTTTTGTTTTAGTGGTCTGTCAATAGCCGAATTCCGCCTTACATTTTCACTATCCACACCCCAAACTGGCCTGCTAACAGCCAAACTTCGCTGTTCAGAGGGGCTAACCGCAGACCACCAGGGGTTTTCTAGTAAAAGACCACTCTGGGCACCGGCGAACCGGGAACCTCGGACCTGTTCGGCGAACACGGGGCTCGCCAAAATGGCTAATTGCACCCCAGAAATGGCTAACTACACCCCAAGGCCCTGAGCTAGCCCGGCGAACTGCCCCCCTCGACTGGCTCGCCTATACTCCCTTTGGCTCGCCTGCCGAATCACACCTCCACAGATCGGGCTCACCAAAATGGCTAACTGCACCCCAGAAATGGCTAACTACACCCCAAATCCCTGGGCTAGCCTGGCGAACTGCCCCCCTCGACTGGCTCACCTATACTCCCTTTGGCTCGCCTGCCGAACCACACCTCAACGGGTCGGGCTCGCCAAAATGGCTAACTGCACCCCAGAAATGGCTATCTGCACCCCAAGGCCCTGGGCTTGCCTGGCGAACTGCCCCCCTCGACTGGCTCGCCTGCCGAACCGCACCTCAACAGGTCGGGCTTGCCAAAATGGCTAACTGCACCTCAGAAATGGCTAATTGCACCCCCAAGGTCTTGGGCTAGCCTGGCGAACATCAGGGTTCTACACAATCCCCGCTCTTCGCGAGGTTGCCCTAAGCTCGCGAAGAACCATCCAACCCCTGGTGTTCGCCGATTATGATGACGTGGCAGGAATCTTCTGGTGGGCCCCATACTCGAAAGCTATAAATATTGTTCATCATGGCCAATGACCAAGACTTTCTTTCTCTCTCCTCCTCGCTGAAAATGCCTTGAGCTCGGGATGTCCACTAAGGGGAGCGCGCTGGATCGCCTGAAGGCCTCGAGAGAGATGGCGAAAGCCCAGGCCGCCGAGAGTGGTGCGTGGATGTTCAACCGTACTGCCTCCCCTTCTCCCAAGACCAAGAAGGCCGAAACGGTCTGGAGTTCTTCGGGGGAGGACGGGTCGTCACCTCCTCCCTCGCCTCCGTCGCCGAGCACCGAGCTTGCACCACTGGTAATTCTGCCGAAGCCCCGTGCCTTGAAGTCATTTGCTTAATCTGTCTCCTCTGCTCGCAGGTTCCTCCTCCCGAGGTGGTCATGGCGAGCCTTACCATGACTCCCTCTCGCGTCCCACCCCCAGCACAGCCGGTTTCTCTAACCACTGGAGCGGGGACCTCCACCCTGCAGGCGCCTCTCTCGCGACCCAGTAAGTCAAACTCTTCTTTTATCCATATGAATCCCCCTTTGCAATGTCAACGCGATTACCGTTTATGCAGACACCCCTCCGACGAACCCTGAGAAGAGGATCCCTACCCTGGCGCGCTCGCCGAGGGAGACTAAGGTGATTCTGGATACCCCGGGCTTTGGCCTCGTTGGACGGCGAAGCCCAGGTGGCTCATTACGGGATGGCATTCAGGTCGTGGAGAAGGTGGTGCATGCCCCCGGCCTGGGGAAACCTCATATTCCACGATTCCGCGAAAACATCAGGGGCCGGCCGGGTACCTCTCGCAAGCAACACAGCGAACCCTCGACCTCGCCAGGTTAGCGAGTTTACGCGAGCTTACTTTTTCGCTCGCTCCTTGGCCCTGCTAACTTTTTCTCTTTCGCAGAGGCTTCTGGGGCCACCCCCAAATCGGAACACGGGAGGGAGGAGATGTCACCCCCGCCCTCGCCGAGCCAGATCAGTGACTTCCTAGGTGACCCGGGCGACCCCGCGCAGATGAAGAGACGGGTGACCGAGGTGCTACAAAAGTATGGGATGATGCTGCGTGAGCTGGAGGAGCGATATGAGGCGGACTGGGTATATACGATGATAGGTTTGCTGCCCTGGAGGACGCAAACGCGCGCTTTCTCGCGGAGGCGAGACCGGTGGCTCCCGCCTATGCTACCTCGCCTGTCGTGCACATTTCGTGAGCTGAGGATCAAGTTCACTTGATCTTACGCGAGCTCAAAGCAGTTCGCAAATATCATTACCCGAAGGTGCCACCACACGCAGGGGGGCATGGTCGTGGTCGTTGGGAGTGGAAACGCTACTGAACCCCGCTTATCGCCCCGAGCCCGTTGTTGTTTTCTTCTTCTCGCTATCGAATAACCCTTTGTCGTGTGCTACTTTCTTTGTTATTATCCTTTTCCTGTAGAACGATGTGTATGATAACATTTACGAGTCTATGGTGACTCGCCTATTATTGTTTTTTCTTCTCTGGCTCGTATATGCGATGTGATCTTTCCATTTCGCCCCTCACCCCTTTTTTTGTTTTTTTATGATGTGCCTGTGAACTGTTTCTAAGTTTATGTTGACCCTTGTCATTAGGTACTTGCGATCCACTGGGTGATGTCGCACCCATGTTCCACCCTTTCACTGACCTGCCACCGACGAGATCAGGGCACTATGCATCGGCGAGCCTGGGCTCGCAAGGTCGCGGCTTGTCGAGTAAGAAACCGCGGTATTTCCGCTATCCACAGCCCCCAGTGCTTCGAATCCCGTGCCCCTTTCACTTTTCTATAAATAGCCGAGATTTTACATTCTAACTACCGCATTTATTTTCTGAATCTTCTCCTCTGGATATTTCCTTCCTCACAAACCCGTGCTCGCGCTCGCCATTCCCAGGTTTTCACTTCCCAGTTCGCTACAGCCCAACTCTACAATGACGGTAGATGGCAAGGGCGAAGGGCGAGCCAGGTGTGCCTCGGAATTCCATGGCCATAACTTCTTTTGTTCGAACATCACCGCGGAGGAATACGAGCATTCCGTGGATTGCTACCTCCCAGAGGGATACACGGCTTGCTGCCCTAGCGACAGAACTGCGCTCACCGAGACCGTAGCCGACGAGCTCGCCATACCCATTGCTCACTTCGAGAATGGGTTGCGACTCCCGTTGTGGCCTGAAGTTTGCCAGGTACTTTGCCTGACCCTTTCGCTACAACCCTGTTCGTTCTTGCGAACTTCTGCTAACTCCTTTTGTTACACGCAGGTACTCCGGTACGATGGAGTGCTGCTGAGCCAGCTAACCCCGAACGCGATTGCGGACGTGGTCGGGTTCGCCTGCTATATGCGAGAGGAGAGGATTGAGTTCAGCCTCTCCATATTCCGCAAGGTATTCTCCTTCCGCGCCTACAGGGATTGGACTACCTACTTCGCGAGCCAACACGTCACCGTCTGCGAGACGGTGAATAAGAGTCACTACTGGACCCAGAAGTTCCTTCTGGTCAAGGAGCCCTTCGACAACCTCCACTACACTCCTCTTCAACGAGACGATGCCACCTATCGCCCCCTAGCTTGCTGGGTGGTGGTGAGGCTAAGCTCTTCCAGTACCTCTCCGTGAAGAACTTCGAAGTCGCCTACCTTAGGCGCAATGTCGATTCCCTCCTCGCGGTTCCACAAGGGGAAGGTCGGGTTCGATTTTCGACTCATCCTCCTTTCTTTTCTTTCATCTAGCTAACAATTTTCTTCTGCAGGGGAGCGCGAAGTCCCTGTCAACCCTCCGCACGCGCGAGGCACCCTAATCACGGTGGACTCACACACGACCGCGACAGTGGAGGCGTGTCGCGGCCCTCCTACCACTGGGTCCGACAAGAAGCGGTCCGCGCCCGCAAGCCAGCCCGACTCGCGGCCCTCCTCCAAGAAACCTAAGGTGAAAATCCTTTAGGCTGCTAAGGATAAGAACATCGTGGTTGACCTAAGAGAGATCGATGGCTCACCCCTTTCCCCTGTCCAGCAACGTGCCCACCTAGCGAGCCAGGGTGCTGGGAGTTCTTCGGGAGGCCCCCTACCCGGGGGTCACAAGAACTTCGACCTAGGGGAGAAAATCTCGGACTCCCACGGCGAGCCCCTGCTCGCCTGGCATCCTGATGCCAACAGGATCTCCTACTACACCCTTCACCCTTCCTGGGTGGAGTTTGGTAAAGAGGGGGGAGGCGTTCGCTATGGGCTTCGGCCTATATGGCCACGAGGACGCCGCCGCCTACAAAACGATGGGGTCAAGGCAGCTGGTCCACGAGGCCATGCGAGCTCAGTTTCGCTCGACAGAGCTCGCACACATGGCGGGTCTCCGGTACCTGCAGTCGGATAGAGACCTCCGCGCATACAGGGAGGAGCTGAAGAAAGCCCAGGATCAGATCAGGGGCCTCAAGGAAAAAGAAGAGGTAACTGAGAGCCTCCTCGCCAGGATCCAGGGCAGGATGGTAAGCGACCCCGGGCCCCCTCACTCTCTGTTGTTCGTGACCTCTGGTGTTTGCCTAACTGTTTTAGTATACTTTTCTTCAGGATGCCGACACCGCAACTAAACTTCTCGCTCGCAACAACGAGTTGGAGCTGGAGAATTTTATGTTGAAGGCCCAGGTGCAAGAGCTGACTCGCGCCTTGCTACCCCCTTCTCCTGGACGAGCTTGATCTCATCAAAGAGCAGGCGAGAGCGAAGACAGGAGGAGGCGAGATGCGCAAGAGGTCGCCAACCTCGTCTTCACTACTCTCAAGAACGCGGATCTCCTCGCTGAAGACGCTATGGAGTTTACAGCCGAGGATGTATGCCCGGACATTTTTTCCATAGCCCCATGGCTGGGAGCTCGCAAGGATGGCGAGAAGCCCCCGGAATGAACCCCTTGGCCTACCCTTTTTTCTTTCTTTTTCCCGTTGTACATTTATTTTTAAGTTGGCGACAACGCCGCTGGATGTAATAGGAACCTTGTGGAATGGAGGGATATTTTTGCTATGTTTATGGTTTCTTGCTCACACTCGCCTTTACCTTGCATCTTTATTCTCTGTTTGCACTGCATTAGATAGCAACTGACTATTTATGATGAGTTCCCGAACCGGTGCCTATCGGCAGAGAACCGTACTGCCCACCTAGGCGACCCCTCTGTTCCTGCCGGAAATCGTAACCTCACACCTGAGTCTCGCGAGCACAAAAAATTGGTGCTCGCCCAGCCTTGTTCCCCCCCCCCCCCAGGTGGACTCTTTCGGACCGAGACTACTAGTCCCACTGCCCATAGGCTTGCGAATCAGGTCTCGCCTGCTTTTAACACCAACTTGTTACTCCAGGCCTTTCCAGCCTTCACCTTCACTACTTTGCAAACCAAACCCTTCCAACTGTAACACCTACCAACTTACCAATCCGGGCTTCACCAGCCTTAGCACCATTCTCTTGTTAATTTCAAAACATATCATTTTGCCAGCCTCTCCAGAGAACAACCTGTACCACCCGTCCAGTGAGAGCCCGGGAGCGGAATTGATCTGGGGCATTCCAGCTTCAATACTTGTCACCTTGCCAGCCTCTCCAGAGATCAACCTGTACTCCCCCCCCCCCCCCCCCCGTCTAGTGAGAGCCCGGGAGCGGAATCGATCTAGGGCATTCCAACTTCAATACTTGTCACCTTGCCAGCCTCTCCAGAGATCAACCTGTACCCCCCTTCTAGTGAGAGCCCGGGAGCGGAATCGATCTGGGGCATTCCAGCTTCAATACTTGTCACCTTGCCAGCCTCTCCAGAGATCAACCTGAACCCCCCGTCTAGTGAGAGCCCGGGAGCGGAATCGATCTGGGCATTCCAGCACCAATACTTGTCACCTTGCCAGCCTCTCCAGAGATCAACCTGTCCCCCCCCCCCCCCCCCCCCCCCCCCCCCCCCCCCCGTCTATTGAGAGCCCGGGAGCGGAATCGATCTGGGGCATTTCAGCTTCAATACTTGTCACCTTGCCAGCCTCTCCAGAGATCAACCTGTACCCCCCGTCTAGTGAGAGCCTGGGAGAGGAATCGATCCAGGGCATTCCAGCACCAATACTTGTCACCTTGCCAGCCTCTCCAGAGATCAACCTGTACCCCTCGTCTAGTGAGAGCCCGGGAGCGAATTGATCTGGGGCATTCCAGCACCAACATTTGTCACCTTACCAGCCTCTCCAGAGATCAACCTGTACCCCCCCGTCTAGTGAGAGCCCGGGAGCGGAATCGATCTGGGGCATTCCAGCACCAATACTTGTCACCTTGCCAGCCTCTCCAGAGATCAACCTGTACCCCCGTCTAGTGAGAGCCCGGGAGCGGAATCGATCTGGGGCATTCCAGCACCAATACTTGTTACCTTGCCAGCCTCTCCAGAGATCAACCTGTACCCCCCGTCTAGTGAGATCCCGGGAGCGGAATCGATCTGGGGCATTCCAGCACCAATACTTGTTACCTTGCCAGCCTCTCTAGAGATCAACCTGTACCCCCCGTCTAGTGAGAGCCCGGGAGCGGAATCGATCTGGGGCATTCCAGCACCAATACTTGTTACCTTGCCAGCCTCTCCAGAGATCAACCTGTACCCCCCGTCTAGTGAGAGCCCGGGAGAGGAATCGATCTTGGGCATTCCAGCCTCAATATATACATAACCCTTTGGTTCTACGGCCAACGCATGAGTCATAAGAGGTAAAGAGCATAACATAATTATAAAAAATATTTCACGGATAGAATCTTTTCAAGTCATCTCCACTCCTAGCCCGGCCGAGTGGGACCCCTTCCACATCATGGAGATGGTACCCCCCGGACCTGAGCACTTCACTTACAATATATGGCCCCTCCCAGTTGGGCTCAAGCTTACCCAGAGCGGCTCCTCTCCCTGCCGCGTCCACCTTCTTCAAAACCAAGTCTCCCTTCTTGAACTATTTCACCTTGGCATGGTGATCAAAATACTTAGCCATCCTCCTCTTGATTTCCTCCTGTCGAATAGCCGCGAGGTCACAGAGCTCCTCCACCAGGTCCAGGGACATCCTTTGCTCGGCCTCGTTCGACATTAGCCACTTTTCATCTCCTTCACCTGCAGCGGTCACCCTGGGGGTCTTTACCTCGAACTCTATCGGAATTACAGCCTCGGACCCATGGGAGAGCTTGAACGGAGTCTCTCCCGTGGCGGTGTTCAGAGTGGTTCTCAAGGCCCAAAGGACGGAGGGTAACTGCTCTGCCCAGCTCCCGCGGAGGTTTTCTACCTTTTTCTTGAGTAAGTTAACAATGATCTTGTTCGCCGCCTCCACCTGACCGTGCTCCTTGGATGATGGGCCGACGCGAACCTAAGATCGATGCCGAGCTGAGTACAGAAGCTGAAAAATTCTTCACTAGCAAATTGAGGTCCGTTGTCCGTTACTATGGCGAGTAGGAGCCCGTGCCTGCAAATGATCTCTCCCCAAACAAAGTTTCTTACCACTTGGGATGTCACCTTTGCGAGTGCCTTCACCTCTATCCATTTGGAGAAGTAATCGATCATTACCAACAAGAACTTCCGCTGGCCACTAGCTTGCGGAAAAGGGCCAACCAGGTCCAATCCCCATATAGTGAAGGGCCACGGAGCTGTGATGGTCCTGAGCCTTTGAGCTGGGAGGAGTTGGAGTGTCGCGTATAGCTGGCACTTTGAACACTTCTTTGTGAACTCCGCCGCATCCTTGCCGAGAGTAGGCCAGAAGTAGCCCTGTCTCAGCACCCTCCCTTCTAAGGTTCGGCTTCCGGAGTGACTGCCACACTCCCCGGAATGAATCTCCTCTAGGACCCTCGGGACCTCCTCCTCAGACACACATCGGGCAAGGAGTCCCGAGAGTGTCTTCCTGTATAGTCCTCCTGCATGCAAGGAGTAGTAAGCCGATTTATACCTGAAGCGACGCTGATCCCCCTCCCCTTCGGGGAACTTCCCTGATGATAGGAAGGTGATGAAGGGATCCATCTACGACACTCGCTGATACACCTCCATCAGTTCTCCTTCCTCGATGGAGGGCCAGAATAGTTCCGAGACCGTCCATCCTGCACCGAGACCAAACTTGGCCAGGAGGTCCGCCTGGGTGCTCTCCTCCCTTGTAACATGCTTAATGGAAAAAGTAGTGAATTGTCCGATGACCCCCCTGACTTTCTCCAGGTAACGTTGGAGGGTCGGATCCTTTGCCTCGAACTCTCCCCTGATCTAGCACGCCACCACCATGGAGTCTGTCAAGACCTCCACGTCTTGCACTCCCAAATCCTTGGCTAGCCGTAGGCCGGCAATGACTGCTTCATATTCGGCTTGGTTGTTCGTTATTGGGAAGTAGATACTCAAGGCCTGCTCAATCCTTGTCCCTTGGGGGCTCATCAGAATGATCCCTCCCCCACAGGAGTGCTTCTCTGATGCGCCATCCACCAACATCTTACATGCCGCCGGGGGAGGTGTCTCGTGCTTCCCCACTTCAGTTGCGTAGTCCGCCATGAAGTCTGCCACCGCTTGTGCCTTGATTGACACACTGGGTATGAATGTGATATTGAACTCGCTTAGCTCCACGGACCATTTTGCCAGCCTCCCCGAGTGCTCGACACCTTCCATGATCTTGATACGTCACTACCTGGATTGAATGCGCTTGGAAGTAGGGTCGGAGCTTCCGGGCCGACACCACCAATGCGAATGCTAGCTTCTCCAGGATGGGGTATCGGAGCTCCGCCTTCCTCAGCACTCGGCTGACATAGTAGATGGGAAATTGTTTCCGTCCTTCTTCCCGGATCAACACTGAGCTTACTGCCTCTGCTCCTACCCCCAAGTACAGGAATAGGTCTTCTCCCAATCTTGGCCCTTGGAGTAGAGGAGTTTGAGTGAGCTGCTCCTTCAGAGCTTGGAAAGCTCCCTCGCACTCCGGGCCCCATTCGAACTTTTTGCTTCCCCTTAATACCTTGAAGAAGGGTGCACACTTCTCTCCCGCCTTAGAGAGGAACCTGCTGAGTCCGGCTAACTTGCCCATGAGGCTCTGGATCTCCTTTGAATTTCTCGGCGACCCCAACTCCATGATTGCTTTGACCTTGTCCGGGTTTGGCTCCACTCCTGCTGGGGTGAGCAAGTGGCCCAAGAATTTTCCTCTGCTAACCCCGAAGACGCACTTCAAGGGATTGAGCCTCATCTTATACCTCCGCAAGGTACCAAAGGTCTCCTCCTGGTCTCGGAGGTGAGACCTAAGATCCTGGCTCTTCACCATGAGGTCATCAACGTACACCTCCAAGTTTCTTCCCTTTTGTTCCCGGAAAACCCTGTCCATCATTCGCTGATAGGTGGCCCCTGCGTTCTTGAGCCTGAAAGGCATCATTTTATAACTGTAACATCCCTCCCCCGTGATGAAAGAGACATCTTTGATGTCCGGGGGGTGCATGCGGATTTGATGGTAACCTGAAAAAGCATCTAGAAAAGACATTACAGGGAAACCGACGGCTGAGTCAACCAACGCGTCAATCTGAGGCAAGGGATAACAATCCTTGGGGCACGATTTATTAAGTAAGGAAAAGTCAATACACATCCTCCACTTACCTCCCCCTTTCTTTACCATGACCACGTTGGAGACCCAGCCTGGGTACTGGATCTCCGATACAAACCCGGCCTTCAGGAGCTTACCCACTTCCTCTCGAATGGGCCCTTCCAGCTTTCCGCTATGGCCCTCCTCTTTTGGTGAATGGGGAGGGTGCCGGGCTCGATATTGAGACGATGGCAGGCCACGTCCGCATCGATCCCTGACATCTCCGCGATGCTCCAAGCAAAGACATCTACATTCTTTTGGACGCAAGCGAGGATCTCTGCCTGCTCCTCCGGGCTGAGCTCTCCACTGACCCAGACCTTCTCCACCACCCCTAGCTGGGTGGTGACCTCGAGCTCCATGATTTCATCCATGGCCTCCAGCCGGGACTGCTCTCCCCAAGCTTTCTCCTCCTCCCCTCCACCAGCGAGTGCCTGGGTTTCTTCCTCCACCTCCTCCTCTACCACCATGAGTTCCTCCGCCCCTCCTCCCGGGGCCTTCTCTCCTTTCCCCTCTTCCGCTCCTTTCTCCGCCCGGGGTCCTTCAGCAACCCCTTCCTGGGCATGGACTCTTCCTCCTACCTTCTCTCCCTCTTCTTTCTTCTCTACCTCCATGAGCTCCTCCACCCCTCCCTCTGGGGTCCTCTCTTCTTTTTCTTCTTCCTCCCCTTTCTCCGCCCGGGGTCCTTCAGCAACCCCTTCCTGGGCATGAACTCCTTCCTCTGTCTTCTCCTCCGCTTCCTTCTCGTCTCTGGCCTCGGCTACCTCCTCCATCACCTGGTCCCATTCCTCGGCTTCTTTCATCCAGGAGATGGTGTTGACAACCATCACATAGCACTGTATTGCCACCTTAGGATCTCCCCTTACCCGGATCTAGACTCCTCCCAAGCTGAACTTGAGGCACTGGTGGAAGGTGTACGGGACGCATCGGAAAGCGCTGATGAGCGGCCGTCCGAAGATGGCGATGTAGCTGCTCGTGGCATCCACTATGACAAAGCGGCAATTCCGATATTGCCCTCCTAGGACCACGTGTAGCCCCACTCCACCCTCCACCTCCTTCCTTTCCCCGGAGAACCCAAACAAAGGGCCATCCGAGGCCAGCACTCTCTTGCTTTCCACCTTCATTTCATCAAACGCCTTCTTGAAGATGACGTTGACGGAGCTTCTGTTGTCCACGAGGACTCGGGACACCGTGAAGTTCTCAATGGCGGTCTGGATGACCAGCGCATCGCAAAATGGGTCTTTGTGGCCCGGCATATCCTTTTGAGAGAAAATGATTTTTTCGGCTGGGGGTGGAGCGGTGGAGGTTGAAGCCACACTCCGGTGATAGATGGTATGGAGGCTCTCCTTGCGGGTCTCCTCCACCCCAACTCCCCCGTGGATCACTCTGATACCCCCTCGGGTCCCCACATCGGCCCGGTCCTCACACCTCTCCTCATCCTCCTGAGGCAGGACTTCTTCGATCCTCACTTACTGCTGCTGCCGCGGCGCGGGTGCTCTGGTCCTCTTCATCTCCAGGAACTCCAGGCAGGTGTCCGTTGCATGACCTTCCTCATCATGGAAGATACAATACGGCACCGGGACCCCTCCTGCTTCGGTTTCCGCCATCCTGTTCCTCCTCCTCCTAGCGGGTCCTGCTTCCACCTCGCCTCTCCTTCCTCTTCCTCTTCCCCGTCCGATGGCCATGGCCTGTTGAGGTGGGGCAGGCATCTGCATTGGACCCTGCCTCCACCCCAACTGGTGGGGTCTTCCTTGACCTCCATAGAAGTTCCCCCTTCCCGGGGCATAACCCCTTCCCTGGCTCTGCACTCCTCCGCCATGTTGCCTCCACTCCCCTTCTGGAGCCCGGGGCTCTTCCCTTATCCTGACCTCCTGCTGCCTAACCTCCGTCTCACTGAGCTTTGCTAGCCTCTTGGTGAGCTCGGGGTTGGCCTCTTCGCTCATGATTTCTTTTTCCACCCTCTCCATTAACTCCTCGTAGGATACGGGGGCCTTCTTCTTCAACGCCATTTTGAAGAAGCTATCCTTCAACCCGACCATGAAGGCGAGCTGGAGTGCAAACCCAGGCATCTCCTGCGTGAGTTGCACTTCCTCCTGGAACCGGTCCGTGTAGCGGGCCAGCGACTCTCTTGGATCCTGCTTCACCTTAAAGAGGGACTCGGCGTCCTTCTTCCTCTTCTTTGAGGTTGAGAACCTCAGCAGAAAACTCCGTCTTAAGTCTTCGAATGCATAGATTGATCCCGCGGGGAGTTGATGGAACCACTCGTTGGCCTTCTCCTTGAGAGTGACGGCGAAGAGCCGACACTTAAAAGCATCTAACATCGGCCTGATGGAGACCGAATCTTCGAATGACTGCAGATGCTGGACAGGGTCATCCCTACCGTTGTAGTACACCCTGTCCCACTCCACGAACCCCACCGGGATGGGTGCGGAAAGCACTAGCTCGCAAAAGGGGCTTCCCCCTCCTGCCATCCTTTCCGTCTCTACTCGCCCACCAAGCTCCCTCACCAGACTTGAGCTTGTCGGGACCGGGCTCGCGAGGACGGCGCTCGCCCCAACTACACCCGCAGTCGCTGCATCCTCCTGGCGCGCACCCGCATGCGCCGCACTCGCGGGAACAAAGTTCGTCGGCCCCGAGCTCGCCGGCATGGAGCTCACCGGCAAGGAGTTTGCTGGAGTGGCGAACAGCACTCGCCCCTCTAGATCTTGCCCCGACCCAATGACAACTTCCTTTCTGGCCCTTCCCCCCGGGGCATTCTCGTCGACCACTGCTGGGGGAGGGGTCTCCTGTGTTGCTGGGGTCGCGAACTAGCTTCGCAGCGCTGCGACCGTGAACCCTAGGGTGTCGAGCACCTCCCTTCTGAAATTTGCGAGCAACCTCGCCATCGTCACCTGGGGCGACTCGCCGAACTCCTCGCCCTGCTCCTCATCTCCTGCCATAGCCCTTCCTAGGATCTTTCTTGAACCATCCACGCTCACCGCACCAAGATGTTGAAACCGATTTCTCGGTCTCCTGTAGATCTCGGGTCCCTCAACGAGTTGGGGGCGGCTAGCCCTTACTTGCCCCTCGGAAGAATTAGACCAAAGACTAGAACAACGGACTAAGACCTTAGTATCAGCGAGGAGGTCCCTCCACTAACCCGGAAGATCGTTGAGCGCTTCCCCTCTCAAGCCAATGCTAAGACTCGGGCACCTTGGAGAGCTAGAGAGCCCAACCAAAATGGCCTAGGGAGAGAGAGCGCTCAAAGATTCTGAACCGGAATGCTCTCCCAAGCTGCCCTTTGAGGTCTATTTATAGTTTTAGTTTTTGTGGTCTGTCAATAGCCGAATTCCGCCTTCCATTTTCACTATCCGCACCCCAAACTGGCCTGCTAACAGCCAAACTCGACTGTTCGAAGGGGCTAACCGCAAACCACCAGGGGTTTTCTAGTAAAAGACCACTCCGGGCACCGGCGAACCGGGAACCTCGGACCTGTTCGGCGAACACGGGGCTCGCCAAAATGGCTAATTGCACCCCAGAAACGACTAACTGCACCCCAAGGCCCTAAGCTAGCCTAGCGAACTGCCCCCCTCGACTGGCTCGCCTGCCGAATCGCACCTCCACGGATCGGGCTCGCCAAAATGGCTAACTGCACCCCAGAAACGGCTAACTGCACCCCAAGGCCCTGGGCTAGCCTGGCGAACTGCCCCTCTCGACTGGCTCGCCTATACTCCCTTTGGCTCGCCTGCCGAACGCACCTCAATGGGTCGGGCTCACCAAAATGGCTAACTGCACCCCAGAAATGGCTAACTGCACCCCAGAAATGGCTAACTGCACCCCAAGGCCCTGGACTTGCCTAGCGAACTGCCCCCCTCGACTGGCTCGCCTGCGGAACCGCACCTCAATGGGTCGGGCTCGCCAAAATGGCTAGTTGCACCTCAGAAATGGCTAACTGCACCCCAAGGTCTTGGGCTAGCCTGGCGAATATCAGGGTTGTACACATGGTGATTGAATGCAATTGACCCCTCAATCCTCCCCCAATTGAAGAGCATTCATCTCCTCTGACTGTTACAAGAAGATTAGGAGTTTTTTCAGGCCATATGGTGGCTAGATTTGAAGGGATTTTAGTTGGCCAAATTCACCCTTCAATGGTCATTAATGGCTTTCTGGAATAAAGCCCCCAAAACTCAAATTGAACCACCCTACCACCATCAGTGATTAGGGAGGAGAAAAACCACCAATTTTTCGAGAGGAATCGGGCACTGGAAAGCAGTGAAGGCATGGCACCAAAAGCTTCAAATCCGGCCATGGCGACTTACCGGAATGCGCGGCTTTAGGCCACCACACAGGTCTGATCCTCTTATCCTCCCATAGTGCTAGATCTACCACAATTTGGGGCTTGATTCAAGCCAAATCGGGCTCGAATCAAGCATCCCAAGGGGCTTGTTTTCAAGCTCCTTTCCCCGCCCCGAAATCCCCAATCAGGCCACCACCGGCCGACAAAAGACCCCCTATCGCCGGCCACCACCTCGACGAAGGTGGTGGTGGCACTTGCTGGCCGAGGAGAGGTGAGGGTGGCCGGAAAATTAGCCCGCAAAAGCCCCCAGGATGGGCTGCTGTGAGTTGTCCTTTATTTGGGGACGAAGTCCACGGGCCCTTGGATCTATGTGATCTGTTATTCGCAGACCAAGCTTATTATTATTCCATGATAAATGTTTTATTTATATAATTCAGTGTGCAGATTTGGTTTTAATTATTTAAAATACTTAGGCTCTGATTTAGAAAAAGTGGTCTACATGATAGTTGTAAACCATGAAGTCTAGTTTAATCTAAAATTTGTTTCATCAAATTTGGACTACTGGTCTGACCACAACACTCAAAATGGTGCAACATGTACAAAGGGTTGACCATATATTGATTTGAGTTCCCCCATCAATCCAGCCATCCCAATGTTTTGAAACTGAAACATAGGCTGTTTATACCCACACCCTTAACATATCCAAAAATGAGAATTTTTGGGGGACCTTTTTCTAAGGTTTTTGCAAACATTTAATAATCCATGTATAAATTAATTCTAGGGTCTAGAGACATTCAAACCCTTCCAAATTTTGGTGGGTGGTCCTTAGGGTCATGATATGACTCTGGTAAAAATTTCATCTCATTTGTGATTGATTTGGTTGGGTATTTAACTAACCCAAGATTGGTCAAACGAAGGGTTAAAAGGTCAAAAGTGCACTTGTTGGGTTGAGTGGTCAAATCTCATCCAAAAGTGATGAAACCTTGGCCACTAATTTAATATCACATAAAACACCTCCTCCCAAGATTTGGGGTGATTTGGAGTTGATGTGCCCTAGAACCCTAGCTCAAACCTTAGGGTTGTATATTGACCCTAAGCAAGGACATAGGTTCTTATGTCCTTGGATTGACTTGAAATTTGGTAGAGAGGTTTATAGGGTGGTGTCAAGCCCTAGGTAATTTATTTGGAATTTTTAGAGACTTTTATGCTCTCAGATTTAGTTAAGAATCATTTAGGACTCTTCCTTACAAGAAGGAATTACATGTTCATATAACCTAGGATGATTATGAAACTTTGTTAGTAAGTTTATATTGTTGTTATTGCTGTATAACAATTTTTCTAAGAATTGTTAAGTGATATTTATGGTACTTCATTATTCATAACTCCCAATCCTTGCCCTAGTTGTATAAGAATTTAATATGGGTTTAATACTTATTAGAAAATTATGGAAATTGGTCAGAGGACTTTTTAGGCTAAGAACATGATCTGCTAATTTTAGTATAATTTTTGGAGTAGTATATATATAGTTCCCTTCACAAAGTGCCATTGGACTTATTTGTTCAAATAATAGAATTATATTGTCAAATTGATTTAGAAAATTATGGAACTCCACCAGTGAACTTTACTGACCATATTGGACACCAGCTAATTTTCTTGTAATTTTTGAATAAGAATTTCTAGTAGTTTCTTTGTTAACCCTTGATCTTGATTAATTAATAAATATTTTAATTGGAGATTAAAACCTTTCTGGAAATTTGTGATATTCATATATGGCTGTTTTTACTATTATTTAGTTGTACAAATTTTAGTGAGACCAGATCTTATGAGAAAACCATACTTGATGTACAAAACCATATGTTCCCTGATTTTAGAGAAATTATAATAAATACCAAATTAAGTAGGAAAATTATAAATTTTTGGAGATGGTGTTATAATGTAATAACTCACCCGCAATAATAATCATGGATCATTTGGATGATTATTTGAAGTATCTCCTCTCATGCACCTCATATAGCTTATTTGGTCTGCGTATAGTAAATTTGTATTGTTAAGATAACCTGTAGGTCATTTGGTAGGAATGAGTGGTACTTGGTGTACCTGGTCTGGTTGAAGAGACTGGAGGCCACCAATAGATGTTTATGTTTTGTGTGTGCCCGAAAGTTAAGGGCAAGTGTGTGCTCGGGATCTACGATAGATCTTCTTTCCCTTGGAGAGTTATAAAACACTTAGGGTTAATCCTAGTGAAATGGTAAGAGGGGTATGCTTATGGGTAGTTACCAACAATATTAAGTGTATTGTGAAAAGGAGGTTTGGGCTATCATCCCATTATACCTCCTAGTATCGTTGCGAGCCCCTCACAGGCTAGACCTCAGGAAGTCCAATATTAACCCTAAACTGCAGGAATAAATTATTATGCAAGATTATCTTAATAATACACACACCCACACCCCGTGGTTATGGGAGGTTAGTTGGTTTGTTCTTACGAATGGTAGGCTTGGTGGTTGTAGGAGCAGACTAATTAGTATGGTGAGCATGTGACTCAGAAATGGTTCTTGGACAGGCAGGTTAGCCCGGTGAGCTTATGGCTCGGAGATATAAATAGTATTCATAAATGCATGTGCATAAAGTTGGTGGGTCTTTAGTATTGACGGTCGTCGCACTGACGTCGATACTTTGGCTCGGTAAGTGCGGTTAACACTTTACCATGGAAAAGTCTGGTGGACTGTCCAGTAAGAATACACGGGAGCTCTGCTGTTATGTTCTTAGCGTTGAGGCGTACGATTAGTCTAGGTTAGGTAATGCAGTTTCCAGCCTAGAGGTGCGTGAGATCCAACCCACCGCCTCTGTTTGCCACTATGGGGGTATTCTAGGTGTTTTGCTAGCTCCAAAAAGAGGGAACTAAATGTTGAAATTGTTGAAGTGGATGTTTTTGGAAGTGGGCGGTCTGGGAGGTAGTCGGGCGGTCTGGTGTGACCGCACGACCTGGCGGTCTCCATCTGTGGTCTGACGTGTTGTCGTCTGGCCGGTCTCCTAGTGATCTGGCATGACTGTTTCTTCTCTCTCCTTAGTTACTGAAGTAAGGCCGCGCGGTCTGGTCTATGACCGCGTGGCGAGTTGTTTACTTCAGGACTGTGCCGGTCTGGTGTGACCGCACAGGTTGTTTCGATATCCGGAAGTCCGATCTGGTGACTGTCCGGGTTCCTGGTTGTGATCGGTGACTAAGGTCATCTTAGTCGAGCGGTCTCTATTCGCGGTCTCAGGAGGAGGCTGGAATGCGAACAGGTGTGTTCGCTTTGGCGTTGGCGAACAGGGTGTGTTCGCAGTATCATTGGCGAACACTGGTGGTGGGCGGCTTTCTGTGGGAGTGGCGATCTCCCGCGGTCTGTAGTTGAAGCCGGCGAGCTCACCAAAAGCAGAATGTACTGTTGCTGATCGCGCGGGTTGACCGGTCTTGGTCGCGCGATCTGGGGGTGTTGATCCTATCTCATAGGGTGGTGACTGGATCAGGTCTTACGCCTATAAATAGGAGCCACTGTAGCAGCAATAATATCGCACCAAGTGTAAGCTGAGTTCGCTTTTGTTCCTGCGGTCTCAACTTCTGTGGATAGTGCGGGCAGCAGCGATCACCTCTTCTTCTGAAAGTGTTCGGGCGGTCTCGCGGCTTGCAGTGCGGGTTGCTGGAGTTCGGGAGTATCATTGGAGTTCGGAAGGAGGTTGTGGAGGTTCAGCGGTCAGGGTGTTGATCAGTGACCGACAGAGTTTGCGGTCAGGAGGCTTAGCAGAGTTCGGCAGGGAGACCACACGGTCTCAGACGGTCTCAGTTATCTTTTCTTCAGCATTGTATTTTTCTCTTTGGTTTGTGTACTGGAGAAATCATGTCTCGCCATGTATACCTCTCCCTGTAATGAAGATTGTTGTGATCATTAAAGACTTCTTTCCTTCATGTGCTTCTGGTTGTTTGGCTTGAACTTTTAAGTTGTACAATTCCTGCTCACTCCATAAAGATTCAGAAATTTTAACATAGTATCAGAGCCAGGTTGGAGTGGATAGAGAAGTGTACAACTTAGAGTAGTCGTCGCCTTTGTGAAGAAGGAACCAGTGGTAGAGCCATGGAAGGAAGTTTTGCTAGAGGTCTTGGTATTGAGATGCTCACGTCAACCAACTTCAAGAAGTAGAAGTCGTGCATGCAGAGCTATCTTCTGGGGGAGGACCTTTGGGAGGTTGTTGGAGGAGACAATATGCAGGAGGTTGTCCCAGAAGGGGATAATGGTTAGGAGGTGAGGAATTGGAGAAGAACTAATGCGAAGGCTGAGTTCTCTCTGAAGAGAGCAATCTCACCTGATCTGTTCGACCACATCTTGGGGTGTGGATCAGCTGTGGAGATCTGGAGAGCCCTGGATGGGCTGTTTAACAAGAAGAATGTAGCAAGGCTATAGTTTCTGGAAAATGAGCTGGCAAGGTCGGCTCAGGGAGATCTTTCTATCTCAACGTTCTTTTCGAAAATGAAGAACCTCTACGCTGAGATTTCAGCACTGGATCCTGATGAGCCTATCTCTGAGGCGAAGCTAAAGAGGCACATCATCCGCGGCTTGCGGAAGGATTATGTGGCCTTTGTGACGTCATTGCAGGGTTGGGCAAATCAACTGTCTCTGCTGGAGCTGGAGAATCTGCTTGCGTCGCATGAGAGCCTGGCAAGGCAGATGGCGGGAGTGTCCGTGTCTGGGGAAGATGGCAAGGTGCTCTTCTCAGGGAAGAAGAAGAGATGGGATAAGAAGAAGAAGACCGCTGGAGGAAATGGGCCTTCAACTTCTGGACAGCAGGAGAGGGGCTATGCTCCCAAGGCTGACGGAAAGAAGAAGGGAGAAGGTCCCAAATGTTTCAAGTGCGGCAAGTTTGGTCACATCAGGAAGGACTGCAGGGTGACTACTCAGCCAGGGCATGCTGCTGAGAAGGAGGAAGCTGAGGCCAGGCAAGTTGATGGAGGATGTGGAGGAGCCTTCTCGGCTTCTGTTGGAACTACGACTCCTATCAACTATCAGGAGGACTGGATCGTGGACTCGGGGTGTGGTCATCACCTCTCCAGGGACGAGTCGAAGCTTTCTTCAGCGCAGCCCTACACAGGTAATAATGCTATCATTACTGCTGATAATATTGTACATGCAGTTGAGAAGGTGGGGGTTGTTTCCTTGGGAAGTGATAGAGGGCCACTAACATTGAAGAGTGTCTATCATGTGCCCGGAATGAGGAAAAACCTCTTCTCAGTGGCCAACGCTGTAGACGTTGGGTATCACATTTTGTTCGACCGAGGTCGTTCAGAAAGACCGAGGTCGTTCATGTCAGTAGCAGGGTGAAAGACTTGTTCATTTTATCGACAAGTTCTTATGTTGATAAGATGAGGACGAATGATGGTGCCGTGATATGGCATGAAAGGTTGGGGCACGTAGGGATGGATAAGCTGAAAGCTATGGCGATCAAAGGTATGGTCAAGGGCCTGCCTAGCCTATCTTCCTACGGTGACGGTAATGTTTGCGAGGGATGTCAGTTCGGCAAGTCTCAACGGCTGCCATTTGATAAGTCGCGGACAAGGAGTAGTGTGCCGTTGGAGTGCATCCATGGTGACTTGATGGGACCGACTGCTACCCCAAGCCTCGGAGGCAGCAGGTATATGCTGGTGTTGATCGACGATCATACTAGATATGTCTGGGTTTATTTTCTGAAGGAGAAGGCAGAGGCGTTTGCCAAGTTTGTGGAGTTCAAGGAGCTAGTGGAGGGTCGGCTAGGCCTGCGGGTGAAGAAGCTGAGGACTGACAATGGGGGGAGTTCACCTCTGGTGAGTTCTCTAGTTTCTGCAGGAAGGCAGGCAACCGGAGGGAGCTCACTTGTGCACATGCTCCACAACAAAACGGAGTTGCAGAGCGGAAGATCCGTCATCTGACGGAGACCTGCAAGTGTTGGTTGCATGCCAAGAGTATCCTAAGGTCCTTCTGGGCGGAGGGAATGTCTTGTTATGCATACGTCATCAACAAGATGCCTCTTAGTCCTATCAACATATTGATGCCGCATGAGATGATGTTCAAATAAAAGCCAAGCGTGGCGCACCTTTGGGTGTTTGGTTTCACCTGCTATGTGCACGTTCCAGATGCGCTTCCGTCGAAGCTAGATGCGAAAGCAAGGAAGCTAGTCTTCGTGGGATATGATGATCGAAAGAAGGGCTGGAAGTGTATGGACCCGGAGACACGGAGATTTTTTGTATCTCGAGACGTCATGCTCGATGAGGTGACATCGTACAAGGGAAGCTCTGGTGTTGAGCTACCAGAAAGCAGGGTGGAGGATCCAGAGAGAGCTGAGGAAAATCTTTAGGTGGAGCTACCCGTGTCACCAGGTGGTCCATCCATTTCTAGTTCTGAGACGGAGGCTTCTGGATCAAGGAGCAGGGGGGGCGATGCTCCGAGTATGTCTGGAAGAGGAGCTAGGGAAGAAGCAGCTGAAGACAATGTGATTCAGGGGAAGGCGTTGAGGAGATCAAATCGAATGATCACCACCCCTGATCGTTATATAGGAGGAAACATGGTGAGCTTTCTCTCTTGTTTCTTCGCCGGTCCCTTGGATGAGAGGGAGCCGTCGAGCTTTGAGAAGGCCAGAGGCGTGGAGGAGTGGGATATTGCTATACAAGAAGAGATGGCAGCTCTCGAGAAGAATGAGACCTGGTCTCTAGTGCTCAGGCCCAAGGGCACCACTCCTATGACATGCAAGTGGGTCTTCAAGCTGAAGAAGAAGGTTGACGGCAATCTCGAGCGATACAAGGCTTGCCTTGTGGCTCGGGGTTTCTCGCAGCAATACGGTGAAGATTATGAGGAGACATTCAGTACGGTGGCGAAGATGACTTTAGTACGATTCATCATTGCTTTGGCGGCGTTTAGTGGATGGGAGATTTGGCAACTCGACGTCAAGAATGCCTTCTTGTATGGCGAGATCGATAAGGACATCTTCATGGTCCAGCCGCCAGGCTTCGTATCTGAAGATTTTCTAGACTATGTCTGCAAGCTGAAGAAGGCCCTGTGTGGGTTGAAGCAAGCGTCGAGGGCGTGGTACGGGAAGATCGCAGAATATCTCCTATTCTGTGGATTTGGTGCTTCAGACTCTGACTCGAGCTTGTTTGTCAAGAAGAGCGGGGAGCTTCAAGTCATTGTGTTGCTTTACGTCGACGATATGATCGTGATGGTGAATTCAAAGGAGGAGGTGGCAAATCTTCGGGCTGAGCTATCTATCAGGTTTGAGATGAAGGATTTAGGTGAACTCCACCACTTCCTTGGACTCGAAGTGCAGAGGATGGATAGTGGAGTGCTGGTGTCCCAGGCTGGATTCGCGGAGCGAATCGTGGAGCGTTTTGGCATGAAGGAAGGGAAGTGCATTTCTACACCTCTAGAGAAGGCCATGAAACTTCGAAAGGATGAGGGGAGGATTCTGCAAGATCCGTTGGTGTTCTGAGCTCTGGTTGGGAGCTTGATCTATCTGACGATCACTAGGCCGGATATTGCATATGCAGTTGGCAGGGTGAGTCAATATATGGCGGATCCACGGATGCCTCATCTGCTAGCGGCCAAGAACATTCTGAAGTATGTCAAGGCGACCTCGGATATGGGTCTCCTATACAGGAGGGATGCGGGCTTCGAGGTGCATGGGTACATGGATGCTGATTACGGGGGAGATTCGGATGATCAGAACTCGACGTCTGGATTCATCTTCATGGCGGGCCCCACGGCTATATCATGGTGCAGCAAGAAGCAGGATTCCGTGTCGGTCTCCACCACGAAAGCAGAATACAAGGCTTCGGCCTTGGCAGCTCAAGAAGCCATCTGGCTTAGGAGGTTGGTGGGAGATGTCCATAAGGAGGTTCGGGAGCCGACTGTGCTCCGCGGTGACAATGAGAGTGATCTCAAATTGGTGACCAATCCAGTTTATCACGCGAGGACCAAGCATATTGATATTGAGCATCACTTCATTCGGGAGAAGGTGCTGGAGGGGTCTCTTTCGGTCGAGCATGTTAAGAGTTAGGACAACATTGCAGACATATTCACAAAGGCGCTGGCGAAGGGGCCATTCACTCGGCTAAAGAGCTTACTTGGGCTGTTTTCAACTTCCCACTTCAAGGGGGAGTGTTGAAATTGTTGAAGTGGAAGTTTTTGGAAGTGGGCGGTCTGGGAGGTAGTCGGGCAGTCTGGTGTGACCGCACGACCTGTCGGTCTCCATCTGCGGTCTGACGTGTTGTCGCCTGGCCGGTCTCCTGGTGATCCGGCGTGACTGCTGCTTCTCTCTCCTTGGTTGCTGAAGTAAGGCCGCGCGGTCTGGTCTGTGACCGTGTGGCGAGCTGTTTACTTCAGGACTGTGCCAGTCTGGTGTGACCGCACAGGTTGTTTCAGGTATCCGGAAGTCCGGTCTGGCGACTATCTGGGTTCCTGGTTTTGATCGCTGACTAAGGTCATCTTAGTCGAGCGATCTCTGTTCGCGGTCTCAGGAGGAGGCTGGAATGCGAACAGGTGTGTTCACTATAGCATTGGCGAACAGGGTGTGTTTGTAGTATCATTGGAAAACACTGGTGGTGGGCGGCTTCCTGTGGGAGTGGTGATCTCCCGCGGTCTGTAGTTGAAGCCGGCGAGCTCGCCAAAGGCAGAATGAACTATTGCTGATCGCGCGGGTTGACCGGTCTTGGTCGCGCGATCTGGTGGTGGTGATCCTATCTCATAGGGTGGTGACTGGATCAGGTCTCACGCCTATAAATAGGAGCCACTGTAGCAGGAATAATATCGCACCAAGTGTAAGCTGAGTTCGCTTTTGTTCCTGCGGTCTCAATTTCTGTGACCGGGCGGTCTGCTGATTGAATTTTCCTTGTGTAGCTTCTGCGGATAGTGTGGGCAGCAACGATCACCTCTTCTTCTGAAAGTGTTCGTACGGTCTCGCGGCTTGCAGTGCGGGTTGCTGGAGTTCGGGAGTATCAGTGAAGTTCAGAAGGAGGTTGCGGAGGTTCAGCGGTCAGGGTATTGATCAGTGACCGGTAGAGTTTGCTGTCAGCCGGCTTAGCAGAGATCGACAGGGAGACCGCGCGGTCTCAGGCGGTCTCAGTTATCTTTTCTTCAGCATTGTATTTTTCTCTTTGGTTTGTGTACTGGAGAAATCATGTCTCGCCATGTATACCTCTCCCTGTAATGAAGATTGTTGTGATCATTAAAGACTTCTTTCCTTCATGTGCTTCTGGTTGTTTGGCTTGAACTTTTAAGTTGTACAATTCCTGCTCACTCCATAAAGATTCAGAAATTTTAACATAGTATCAGAGCCAGGTTGGAGTGGATAGAGAAGTGTACAACTTAGAGTAGTCGTCGCCTTTGTGAAGAAGGAACCAGTGGTAGAGCCATGGAAGGAAGTTTTGCTAGAGGTCTTGGTATTGAGATGCTCACGTCAACCAACTTCAAGAAGTAGAAGTCGTGCATGCAGAGCTATCTTCTGGGGGAGGACCTTTGGGAGGTTGTTGGAGGAGACAATATGCAGGAGGTTGTCCCAGAAGGGGATAATGGTTAGGAGGTGAGGAATTGGAGAAGAACTAATGCGAAGGCTGAGTTCTCTCTGAAGAGAGCAATCTCACCTGATCTGTTCGACCACATCTTGGGGTGTGGATCAGCTGTGGAGATCTGGAGAGCCCTGGATGGGCTGTTTAACAAGAAGAATGTAGCAAGGCTATAGTTTCTGGAAAATGAGCTGGCAAGGTCGGCTCAGGGAGATCTTTCTATCTCAACGTTCTTTTCGAAAATGAAGAACCTCTACGCTGAGATTTCAGCACTGGATCCTGATGAGCCTATCTCTGAGGCGAAGCTAAAGAGGCACATCATCCGCGGCTTGCGGAAGGATTATGTGGCCTTTGTGACGTCATTGCAGGGTTGGGCAAATCAACTGTCTCTGCTGGAGCTGGAGAATCTGCTTGCGTCGCATGAGAGCCTGGCAAGGCAGATGGCGGGAGTGTCCGTGTCTGGGGAAGATGGCAAGGTGCTCTTCTCAGGGAAGAAGAAGAGATGGGATAAGAAGAAGAAGACCGCTGGAGGAAATGGGCCTTCAACTTCTGGACAGCAGGAGAGGGGCTATGCTCCCAAGGCTGACGGAAAGAAGAAGGGAGAAGGTCCCAAATGTTTCAAGTGCGGCAAGTTTGGTCACATCAGGAAGGACTGCAGGGTGACTACTCAGCCAGGGCATGCTGCTGAGAAGGAGGAAGCTGAGGCCAGGCAAGTTGATGGAGGATGTGGAGGAGCCTTCTCGGCTTCTGTTGGAACTACGACTCCTATCAACTATCAGGAGGACTGGATCGTGGACTCGGGGTGTGGTCATCACCTCTCCAGGGACGAGTCGAAGCTTTCTTCAGCGCAGCCCTACACAGGTAATAATGCTATCATTACTGCTGATAATATTGTACATGCAGTTGAGAAGGTGGGGGTTGTTTCCTTGGGAAGTGATAGAGGGCCACTAACATTGAAGAGTGTCTATCATGTGCCCGGAATGAGGAAAAACCTCTTCTCAGTGGCCAACGCTGTAGACGTTTGGTATCACATTTTGTTCGACCGAGGTCGTTCAGAAAGACCGAGGTCGTTCATGTCAGTAGCAGGGTGAAAGACTTGTTCATTTTATCGACAAGTTCTTATGTTGATAAGATGAGGACGAATGATGGTGCCGTGATATGGCATGAAAGGTTGGGGCACGTAGGGATGGATAAGCTGAAAGCTATGGCGATCAAAGGTATGGTCAAGGGCCTGCCTAGCCTATCTTCCTACGGTGACGGTAATGTTTGCGAGGGATGTCAGTTCGGCAAGTCTCAACGGCTGCCATTTGATAAGTCGCGGACAAGGAGTAGTGTGCCGTTGGAGTGCATCCATGGTGACTTGATGGGACCGACTGCTACCCCAAGCCTCGGAGGCAGCAGGTATATGCTGGTGTTGATCGACGATCATACTAGATATGTCTGGGTTTATTTTCTGAAGGAGAAGGCAGAGGCGTTTGCCAAGTTTGTGGAGTTCAAGGAGCTAGTGGAGGGTCGGCTAGGCCTGCGGGTGAAGAAGCTGAGGACTGACAATGGGGGGAGTTCACCTCTGGTGAGTTCTCTAGTTTCTGCAGGAAGGCAGGCAACCGGAGGGAGCTCACTTGTGCACATGCTCCACAACAAAACGGAGTTGCAGAGCGGAAGATCCGTCATCTGACGGAGACCTGCAAGTGTTGGTTGCATGCCAAGAGTATCCTAAGGTCCTTCTGGGCGGAGGGAATGTCTTGTTATGCATACGTCATCAACAAGATGCCTCTTAGTCCTATCAACATATTGATGCCGCATGAGATGATGTTCAAATAAAAGCCAAGCGTGGCGCACCTTTGGGTGTTTGGTTTCACCTGCTATGTGCACGTTCCAGATGCGCTTCCGTCGAAGCTAGATGCGAAAGCAAGGAAGCTAGTCTTCGTGGGATATGATGATCGAAAGAAGGGCTGGAAGTGTATGGACCCGGAGACACGGAGATTTTTTGTATCTCGAGACGTCATGCTCGATGAGGTGACATCGTACAAGGGAAGCTCTGGTGTTGAGCTACCAGAAAGCAGGGTGGAGGATCCAGAGAGAGCTGAGGAAAATCTTTAGGTGGAGCTACCCGTGTCACCAGGTGGTCCATCCATTTCTAGTTCTGAGACGGAGGCTTCTGGATCAAGGAGCAGGGGGGGCGATGCTCCGAGTATGTCTGGAAGAGGAGCTAGGGAAGAAGCAGCTGAAGACAATGTGATTCAGGGGAAGGCGTTGAGGAGATCAAATCGAATGATCACCACCCCTGATCGTTATATAGGAGGAAACATGGTGAGCTTTCTCTCTTGTTTCTTCGCCGGTCCCTTGGATGAGAGGGAGCCGTCGAGCTTTGAGAAGGCCAGAGGCGTGGAGGAGTGGGATATTGCTATACAAGAAGAGATGGCAGCTCTCGAGAAGAATGAGACCTGGTCTCTAGTGCTCAGGCCCAAGGGCACCACTCCTATGACATGCAAGTGGGTCTTCAAGCTGAAGAAGAAGGTTGACGGCAATCTCGAGCGATACAAGGCTTGCCTTGTGGCTCGGGGTTTCTCGCAGCAATACGGTGAAGATTATGAGGAGACATTCAGTACGGTGGCGAAGATGACTTTAGTACGATTCATCATTGCTTTGGCGGCGTTTAGTGGATGGGAGATTTGGCAACTCGACGTCAAGAATGCCTTCTTGTATGGCGAGATCGATAAGGACATCTTCATGGTCCAGCCGCCAGGCTTCGTATCTGAAGATTTTCTAGACTATGTCTGCAAGCTGAAGAAGGCCCTGTGTGGGTTGAAGCAAGCGTCGAGGGCGTGGTACGGGAAGATCGCAGAATATCTCCTATTCTGTGGATTTGGTGCTTCAGACTCTGACTCGAGCTTGTTTGTCAAGAAGAGCGGGGAGCTTCAAGTCATTGTGTTGCTTTACGTCGACGATATGATCGTGATGGTGAATTCAAAGGAGGAGGTGGCAAATCTTCGGGCTGAGCTATCTATCAGGTTTGAGATGAAGGATTTAGGTGAACTCCACCACTTCCTTGGACTCGAAGTGCAGAGGATGGATAGTGGAGTGCTGGTGTCCCAGGCTGGATTCGCGGAGCGAATCGTGGAGCGTTTTGGCATGAAGGAAGGGAAGTGCATTTCTACACCTCTAGAGAAGGCCATGAAACTTCGAAAGGATGAGGGGAGGATTCTGCAAGATCCGTTGGTGTTCTGAGCTCTGGTTGGGAGCTTGATCTATCTGACGATCACTAGGCCGGATATTGCATATGCAGTTGGCAGGGTGAGTCAATATATGGCGGATCCACGGATGCCTCATCTGCTAGCGGCCAAGAACATTCTGAAGTATGTCAAGGCGACCTCGGATATGGGTCTCCTATACAGGAGGGATGCGGGCTTCGAGGTGCATGGGTACATGGATGCTGATTACGGGGGAGATTCGGATGATCAGAACTCGACGTCTGGATTCATCTTCATGGCGGGCCCCACGGCTATATCATGGTGCAGCAAGAAGCAGGATTCCGTGTCGGTCTCCACCACGAAAGCAGAATACAAGGCTTCGGCCTTGGCAGCTCAAGAAGCCATCTGGCTTAGGAGGTTGGTGGGAGATGTCCATAAGGAGGTTCGGGAGCCGACTGTGCTCCGCGGTGACAATGAGAGTGATCTCAAATTGGTGACCAATCCAGTTTATCACGCGAGGACCAAGCATATTGATATTGAGCATCACTTCATTCGGGAGAAGGTGCTGGAGGGGTCTCTTTCGGTCGAGCATGTTAAGAGTTAGGACAACATTGCAGACATATTCACAAAGGCGCTGGCGAAGGGGCCATTCACTCGGCTAAAGAGCTTACTTGGGCTGTTTTCAACTTCCCACTTCAAGGGGGAGTGTTGAAATTGTTGAAGTGGAAGTTTTTGGAAGTGGGCGGTCTGGGAGGTAGTCGGGCAGTCTGGTGTGACCGCACGACCTGTCGGTCTCCATCTGCGGTCTGACGTGTTGTCGCCTGGCCGGTCTCCTGGTGATCCGGCGTGACTGCTGCTTCTCTCTCCTTGGTTGCTGAAGTAAGGCCGCGCGGTCTGGTCTGTGACCGTGTGGCGAGCTGTTTACTTCAGGACTGTGCCAGTCTGGTGTGACCGCACAGGTTGTTTCAGGTATCCGGAAGTCCGGTCTGGCGACTATCTGGGTTCCTGGTTTTGATCGCTGACTAAGGTCATCTTAGTCGAGCGATCTCTGTTCGCGGTCTCAGGAGGAGGCTGGAATGCGAACAGGTGTGTTCACTATAGCATTGGCGAACAGGGTGTGTTTGTAGTATCATTGGAAAACACTGGTGGTGGGCGGCTTCCTGTGGGAGTGGTGATCTCCCGCGGTCTGTAGTTGAAGCCGGTGAGCTCGCCAAAGGCAGAATGAACTATTGCTGATCGCGCGGGTTGACCGGTCTTGGTCGCGCGATCTGGTGGTGGTGATCCTATCTCATAGGGTGGTGACTGGATCAGGTCTCACGCCTATAAATAGGAGCCACTGTAGCAGGAATAATATCGCACCAAGTGTAAGCTGAGTTCGCTTTTGTTCCTGCGGTCTCAATTTCTGTGACCGGGCGGTCTGCTGATTGAATTTTCCTTGTGTAGCTTCTGCGGATAGTGTGGGCAGCAACGATCACCTCTTCTTCTGAAAGTGTTCGTACGGTCTCGCGGCTTGCAGTGCGGGTTGCTGGAGTTCGGGAGTATCAGTGGAGTTCAGAAGGAGGTTGCGGAGGTTCAGCGGTCAGGGTATTGATCAGTGACCGGTAGAGTTTGCTGTCAGCCGGCTTAGCAGAGATCGGCAGGGAGACCGCGCGGTCTCAGGCGGTCTCAGTTATCTTTTCTTCAGCATTGTATTTTTCTCTTTGGTTTGTGTACTGGCGAAATCATGTCTCGCCATGTATACCTCTCCATGTAATGAAGATTGTTGTGATCAATAAAGACTTCTTTCCTTCATGTGCTTCTGGTTGTTTGTCTTGAACTTTTAAGTTGTACAATTCCTACTCACTCCATAAAGATTCGGAAATTTTAACACTAAAGGTCTGTGCGCATAGAGTCGAAGTGTGTGAGTTGCACTTGTGTGAACATAGCATTAAACTGTATAACTCTGCATGTCATAGCATAAGCATTGCATTTCAATCCCTGCCCTTATAGTATAAATCGTTATAGGACTTTTTCAGAATAATGTTATACCGGGATGGCGCCGTCGGTAGCGTTAGCGCAGGCGCTAGAGAACTCTCCTATAAAAGGACCCCTCTACTCTTGAATAATGTTACATATATTGAAAGAGGTTGTGTGCCAATTTTCCAGAGCCATATTCTGCCAAAACTTGATCTCCCACCAAAGTTTCGTGAACTTCTGAAGGATGATTTCATCACGCCGAATCTGAAAGACGATCGCTTCAACAACGCTTATTCTACAGCGGTCATTCATCTCCAACTTCAGAAGTTCTCAAGAGGGAGTTGTTTAAGATTGTTGTATTATTTTTTATCTCTTTTCGTATAGCAAATTCGCCTCGTGTTGGCGACTAGGTCTGGGTAGGGCTTAGGGAGAAATTTGACTCGTGTTGGCGACTAGGTCTAGGGAGTAGATCTAGGGGTGCTCGAGGCCTTTCTGGGGACAGAAAGACTAGAGCGGCTTGAGGCCATATCCGGGGCAGGATAGGCTAAAGCCTACCGGTTCGTGGGGATACGAGTCGGTATAGAAAACAAAAAGAATTTTATTATTATTCGCCTCCAATTTCTAGCGTTATAGAAATCAATTTTTGTAATACCATATTTCATATTAATAAAACATGTCTCTATTTTATTTCACTTAGTTTGTTTGATTTCTCATCATTTTAATCTCTTATTATTTCAAGATAAATCAAAATATAAAAAAAGTTTTTAAAACCCTTATTCACCTCCCCCCCCCCTCTAAGGGCGCCTACAGATCCAACAAGTGGTATCAGAGCTAGGTTTTAATCCAAACGGTCTAACAACCAGGAATAATGGCGTCTCATGATCTCGCTACTATTAGTGGGGAAAATCTTTTTGAAGAAGAAAAATCTCTTACACCACCTTTATTCGAAGGAAGAAATTATAAAGGGTGGAAATTGTTGATGGAAAGGTTTATTAAAAAATTTAGATATCAACGCGTGGAATATAGCAATAGCAAGACCAGCGGACGAATCAAATAAACAAGAATGTCACCTAAATGCAAAAGCTTTGAATAGTATTTTCTGTGCTTTATCTCAAGATATTTTCAAATTAATATACTGTTTTTCTAGTGCTTACAAAGTATGGAAATTTCTTGAGGAAATGTATGATCTTCCTCTCGCAGGTATGGAACATACACAAGAGGAGAAGGACATACAAACATCCACCATAAAGGAGGAAGGCCTAGAAGATGATAAAGGAACTTCATGTTCATATCTTACCCCTTCCTATAGCACTATAAGAAAGTCTAACTCTTCTTCTTATTTTCATATACTAAAAATTGCTAAACGAAAAATGAAGAAATTAAAAATAGCGAATAAGAAATTACTTTTAGAAAATAAAAGGTTAAAAGTTAATGTAAATGTAAAATCAAATTGTGAATTGCCTAGTTCTCACTCTTGCTCCTTAGTTAAAATTGCTTCACCTTATAACTCATACAATGAATTAAAAGATAATTACAAGGAACTTGAAAAAGAGTTTACTTTCGTAAAAGAACAAAATGAAAAATTATGTTTAGAAAACTCTTCTTTGAAAAATGATTGTGCTAAGTGTGAAGGCTATAAAATTGAAATTGAAGAAATGGATGAAACATTTGAGGAATATAGAAATAAATATCAAAATCATATTGATTCAATTGTTTCTACTCATAAAAAATAGCACAATTGCTTATAATAAAGCAAGACATAATTTGAAAATTAGGAATAATGAATTAGAAATTAAAATCAACTTGCTTAAGGAAATCATAAAGAAAAAATCTCAAAACATGCATTCACAATCTCAAGAAAAATTCAAAAGCAGGTTAAACACAAATATGAATATCTTAACTAAACTGAATAATGAGAGTAAGAAACACAAAGTTTTTGTAAATCGAAAACCAAATCACCATTACTTTCAAAATCATGTTTCTCCAAACTTGAAATTCGATTTACACAAATTTCCTATAACCAATACTAGAAATTATAGTTTTCAAAATAAAGATAACCACAATGGAAATTTGATGTATAAGAATAACATTAAACCAAGGTTTGAATGGACACCTAAAATGAAAAATGAAACATTAACCTCACATGAAAGGATCCATTCATCAATATCTACCCACAAACCAACACGTTATATTTGGGTACCCAAAGGAACCACCACACTTGGTCCCCTTTGGATACCTAAATCTCTTATCTACTAGTATCATTCATTTGCATGAAGTAGAAATAAATCAAAATGAATTACAAAACACTCTACTTCATGACATGCCTAATGCTACTCTTTATTTCCCTTTCACATTGCTTAAATCATCATGTCATGGTCACCTAATATAATAGGTAAAATTGGACTTGGTCCATTAAAGTCTAAATGAAGCTTACAAATCAAATCAAATCTAAAGTAAAAGTCATTCTTTTTTACCAATCGATCTTTCTTAGAATCATGGCCTACAAATATCTTATGTGTCCATATAAATTGAATTCAACAATTGTTGTGAGATACTTTTTATGAAATCACATTTTGTTAAGAACTTGTGACCAAAATTTAAAATATGCAACTTTTTTATTATTTTCATAGTTTGTTTACTATATATGATAGCCCTTATACTACACAATCATAATCGAGTGAAATCGGAAATTAAATCGAAGAAAATCCGGGCCAAACACTCAAAATTGGCACTCTCTGTTTGCTAACGCCAGCGCTAGCCATTAGCGCCAGCGCTAGCGTTTGCTCCAATATTCAGTTAATCTCAAAATTTCTATAAAAATCTGAGATTCTAGTTTTTCTCACTCATTTCTGTATTTCCAACTTGTTTTATGGCTTGATTAATTTTTAACTCGTTGCACACGAATATGCTTTTACTCAAAACATAAGTTTCCGAAAGTCAAAAACATAAAACAAAAATTGATCTAAATAATCACTATTGTTCACCCAACAAATCATAACACTAAGACTCTACCATAATATGAATTGATACAAAAAAATTTGCTTAAACACCTCTCCACTTCATAAATTCCAAAATTATAAATAAAAACGTAAGACAAATTTTTCAAAATTACTAAATAAGGACCAGATAAAGATAGCCAAATATCCAAAAACAACACAATTAAACACAACAGATAGCGCCAGCGCTAGCTGGTAGCGTCGAAGCTAGCAGAAAGTGTCCAAAAACAAGTCCCCAAAATCCTGTATTATTACAAAAATCAAATATAAGTTAATCTCAGGACGCTCATATTACTCTACTCAGTCTCTTCCATCTCCTCCACACTTGGACTTGGTGACCTCCGTCTGCGAGTTCGTCAAATAGAATGACGTGGAGGATCCACGGGTGGGCTATCCCATTCCCTTCGCTCCGGTTTTGATGGATTCAACTTTAGAGCCTTTATCATGAATTTCATCATCTTCTTCATACCTGAAACATCCTTCTTCACCTTCGTAACATTCCTTCTCACCTCCATCACATCCCTCCTCACCTCCATCACATCCTCCTCCACTCGTGTCAACCGTTCCCCCACATCTTCTCTAAAATGGTCAAATGAGTCATCACGAGTCTCTCAGGATGACACTCCTCCACGGAGTGGTGGTTGAGTGGATGAAGATGGTTCATCCGGGAGTGATGTCGCTCGAAGATGTGAGGTGCTATAGATGGAAGGAAAGCAATCTGTTAGATAAAAAACAATTTCAATAGAAGGGTACATCGTTAAAATGACCCTTTGTATGATTCCACCAAGGGGCAAGTTGTTAAATCGCTGGCGGGAAGGGTGCTGCAACTTGTATGAGTACCGAATCAATGAAAGTAATAAATCAGCCACATCAAATCTCTCCTCCAGAATGAAATAGGAGACGTAGTTAAGCTGTGTTGTAACCTTTGATGTATCACCTAACTTCAGCAAAATTGTGTGGCGTAATAAATCCTGGATTACAAGGGCGTCAACTGTAAGTGACGACACTATCGAGATCAGACTCCTGCATGCCCTATTATGTAGTACCAAATTCACCTGAGTCCATTCCCTATCAACCCAGAACTTCTTAACTATATCCAACCTATTGGGATGCTCTGTCAATCCTAACAACGCCCTTAGGTTTTCATGGTTTATAGTAACTGTGTGCCCCTGCACTTGGGTCTGCACTCCCCCATCTAGATGCCTGTAAAACTCTCGAACAAACTCCGAGGAAAATCCATCAGAAAGAAAAACATTCAATACCTCAGAGGTTGCAAATAACTGCATGATGTGATGGTGTCTCGGTACTGCAAACTCAACAAAATACGGCATGCCCACCGCTGCAGCCTCAACTACTAGTTCTGCACTTCTCTTTCCTTTATATGCAGGAGCCATCTGCAACATTATAAGAAAAAAAATAATTAATTAAAAATTTTAATAGGACACACTAGCGCCAACGCTAGCACTAGCGCCAGGTGCTATCACTAGCTCCTGCTGTAGCGCCGACGCTAGCTCTCTGATCTAAAACACTAGATCCACCTACTATGCAATGTTACCAAATCCTACAACTATCAAAAACGTAGATCCAAAAATATCTATGGATTTAGACTAAAATAAAAACGAGAAATCTTCATAAAATTCAAAAGTTTTAAAGAAAAATCATAAAAATAGTAAAGATCATCATTTGATCTAACCTTCTTCTAAATCTATCATCAAAATCACAAAGTTTGTGAAATAAATTCATAAATCTTCATCAAAAATATCAAAATTGAATTTTTATTACAAAAATCATATAACATGATGAAGAGTTGCATTTCTTCCTCTCTTGAAAAACAAAAAGATCAAACATCTCAGATCTATCATCTAAACCACCTAATAACTTCGAAAAACTTCTTCACTAACATCAAAATCAAATTTTAAAACAAAAATCAAAAGAAACGATGAAGATTTACCTTAGATCTATCCGTGGGAGGCGCTAGCTAGTAGGGTTTTGTGCATTAAAGTGTATGGAAGTAAAATTATTTGTGTTTTATTGTGCACCTTACTCTACATATGTCTTGTATTTTTTTTGATTAAAAACATTTGTTTACTCTTTTCAAAATACACTTATGTGCACATAGTTATCTTCCATAACACTTCTTCTCATGAGTATTGGATCCTAATGCTAATTATATACTACTCTTTAGTTATGAAATGCACTAGATCACCTAGCATGCTCTTCACAATGTTTTGTATGTCTTGAATGTGTCATCACAATAACATTGTAGTAGTCTCTTTTTGATATATTTCCTTCATGCTTGGTTACTTTATTGTCAAAACGAAAAATGATTTACAAAACCATCTTTTTTTGGGAATTTAACTCATATTTTTCTTATGAATTGTCATGTTTACAAAAAGATGTTTCTTGTATTTCAATAAGTCTTCCGCATCTTCACCATATATTTTTTACCTTGCGCTTTCATGCTTACATCAAGTCTTCCTCTCCAATGCCTTAACTAGTGATAGACTTGCTTGGTAGAATTTATATTGGATATTCTAACACGCATATCATTTTTTTAATGTTAAAAACTCTAATTTATTTCTATGACAATTTATATGCTTAAAACTTCCTATCTTTCTCTTCCCTCTATAAAAGCTCAATCATGCCTTATTTTGTTTCACAAAAAACTCGGTCTAGGTTATTTGCTGTCTTAGCCCACTTTTGCTAATAACAAAAGGGGGAGAACTAACATGATAAATAATTTGCTATCAAATGGAAAACTAACATGATTAGAGAATTAAGGTGATAGCATACATATAAGGGAGCATGTATGTAGGGGGAGCAATTCTAAATACCAAGATTGACAATTATCCTAAGTCACCTCTCACACTCACACACAAGTAGGTTTTATCATGCTTATATATTAATGCTTTGATTTATCATTAATGGATTTTTTATTATCAAAAGGGGAAGTTTGTTGGAACATCGTCTTTCGCATCTCCTAGGTTTGAGAATAACAAATCCTATGTGTATTTGATCTTGTGTGGTTAAGTGTGCAGGAAAATAAGTCCACATGACTCAAGGATAGCACATGAAGGTTTCCCCCAACTGTGAAGTCAGAATTCCAACATGACCACTAGCGTCGGCGGCAGCACCTAGCGCAGGCGCTAGCCCTGATTAGAGCAATTCCGGGAGAAGTTTTAGAAGGCGCTAGAGCCAGGAAATAGTGGATAGCGCAGGCGGTAGTGCGGAGCACAAGAGGTAAGGCGACTGTGTTTCCCGGGAAAGAAAGATACGCACACGCAGAATAATGTTATATCGGGATAGCGCCGACGGTAGCGTTAGCACAGGCGCTAGCGAGCTCTCCTATAAAGGGACCCCTCTACACTCGAATAATGTTACACATATTGAGATAGGTTTTGTGCCAATTTTCCAGAGCCATATTCTGCCGAAACTTGATCTCCCGCCAAAGTTCCCTGAATTTCTGAAGGAGGATTTCATCACGCCGGATCCGAACGACGATCGTTTCAACAACGCTTATTCTATAGTGGTCATTCATCTCCAACTTCAGAAGTTCTCAAGAGGGAGTTGTTTAAGATTGTTGTGTTATTTTTATCTCTTTTCGTATAGCAAATTTGCCTCGTGTTGGCGACTAGGTCTGGGTAGGACTTAGGGAGAAATTATCCTCGTGTTGGCGACTAGGTCTAGGGAGTAGATCTAAGGGGTGCTCGAGGCCTTTCTGGGGATATAAAGGCTAGAGCAGCTTGAGGTCATATCCGGGGTAGGATAGGCTAAAGCCAACCGATTCGTGGGGATACGAGTCGGTATAGAAAACAAAAAGAATTTTATTATTATTCGCCTCTGATTTCTAACGTTATAGAAATCAATTTTTGTAATCCTATATTTCATATTAATAAAACATGTCTCTATTTTATTTCACTTAGTTTGTTTGATTTCTCATCATTCTAATCTCTTATTATTTCAAGATAAATCAAAATATAATAAAAGTTTTTAAAACCCTTATTCACCCCCCCCCCCCCCCCTAAGGGCGCCTACAGATCCAACACCCAGCATAAAGCTCGCAAGGACGACCATCGGCACCCCCAGCATCCAGCTTGAAAGGGTTCAACCTCAACCTCTCTGCAGACCATGCACTCCAACCCCTCTCTGTCCCACCACTGGGCACATTGGGTTGTTGGAGGCCGTAGACCCCTTTTTATGAGAAATTCTTCATTTAAGCTGCATCGCAGGGACTTCTCAGGAGGTCACCCATCCTGTGATTACTCCAACCCAATGTTCCTAGTGGTGGTACAAAGAGGGGTTGGAGTGCATGGTCTGCAGACCGGTTGAGGCTGAACCCTTTCGAGCTGGATGTTGGGGGTGCCGGCGGTCGTCCTTGCGAGCTGTATGCTGGGGAGACCGTTACAAAAAGTGCACTTTTTTGTGTAACGACCCTAGCCGATCCAACGTGACAATGCCACGATTCCGCTCAAGGCAATATTATCGGGCTGTAGCCCAAGCACCCCAAACCCTCTCCAGCCCACTGGCGGGTTGCTGGTGGCCACAACCTCCCTTTGACCAGAAGTGATCCAGTTAAGCGCCCCTACGGGGACTTCCCAGGAGGTCACCCATCCCAGTACTACTCCAGCACGAGCACACTTAACTAAATAGTTCTTTCACTTCTCAGTACTACCGCGAAAGCGTGGTGTGCCCATAAGGGGAATCACATGGAAAGGTCCACTTTTAACTGAATTTTCTTTAGCCAGATCGCCTTACGAGTGACAATTCTCTTTTGTAGCCTGTGACGGACCCAACCCTAGAGCATGGAGTGCCTCTGACTCCAAACATTGTCCCACCGCCATCGTCTCCTACTCCTTTCCAACAGACGGAGACAGGACAGACACTAACGGCCATATTAGATGCATTTAGAGCAAAGCAGGCACCGACTCCTCAGACAAACCCTGGGGGCCAACTGGTTGAGTGTCTTTTGAGGTCTCTCTCCTCCATCATACCTCGGGACGGAGGCAGTTGTGCGGACTGAGGAGTGGGTAGACATAATGGAGGAGATGCTGCCAGGGATTCAATGCTCGACAGAGATGGAGGTGCCCCTAGTGGTCTCATGCTTGGAGTTCCATGCGAAGAGAACTGGACACCACTTATGCTGGATTAGAGGCCGCCGATGTTTCCTAGGATGATTTCAAGGTAGCACTGCTGGATTATTTTGTGCCACAGTCTAGCACAGGAGCACCAGTGTCAGGATCCATGAGTGTTACTACTAGTTTGCTTCCGCGAGAGAACTTGTAGTGAGGATTTGATGTATTGGGCAGGAGCCCTTATTATTGCTACCTTTATTTCAGTTACAATCTGTGGACGACTATCATTATTATGATTTATATTTCATATTGATTTGTGGACTTGAACTTCTATAAGTTTGATTATACTTATCTTCTTATGTGATCGATATTGCCGGTAGGATCCGCGTTTTGCAGTGGCGACCTTCCCAAGTGTTGGTGTCACCGCAAAATGGCGCGTGGTTCTGGGCATAAGACCCGGTAGTGAAGCAAAAAAGGGGGGTCTTACACTCGGTGCCTAGGAGTCACCGGGGGAGGGTGGGGGATTGGCTTATTCTTTTTACTAACGGTCGGTGGACCTTATCATTTTAGGGGACCGAGGAGATGCAGCAGCACCAGAGGCCGGTGCAGATGGAGGCGGGACATTTTAGCACAGGAGCACCAGTCTCAGGATCCGTGAGTGTTACTACTACTTTTGCTTCCGCGAAAGGACTTGTATTGAGGATATGATGTATTGGGCAGGAGCCCTTATTATTGATATCTCTTATTCAGTTACTATATGTGGACCTCTATTATTCTGAGATTTATATTTCATGTGATGTGGACTTGGGCTTCTATATGTTCAAATTTACTTTTCTTCTTTTATGTTCAATATGGCCGGCATGATCAGCGTTTTGTAGTGGCGACCTTCCCGAGTGTTGGTGTCACCGCAAAGCGGCGGTTCTGGGCATAAGACCCGTTAGCGAAGCAAAAAAAAAGGGACTTCCAAATTGGTATCAGTGCAAACCTCGATCCGAAGAAAAGAAGTCCACTAACCCTAAGCCACCCCACGTGAGCTTAGTTTGAGGAAAAACTAGCAATGGAAGCAATGGTGTGCCTATAAGGGGAATCACATGAAAAAGTCTAATTTTAACTGAATTTTTAGCCAGATCGCCTTACGAGTGCCAATTTTCTCTTGTAGCCTGCGACAACCCAACCCCGCAGCATAGAGTGCCTCTGACTCTAAACATCATCCCACCACCACTGGCTCCTACTCCATTCCAGCAAATGGAGATGAGACAAACATTGACTGTTATACTGGAGGCATTCAGGGCACAGCAGGCACCGACTTCTCAGCCAAACTCTGGGGCCAATTGGCTGAGCATCTTTCGAGGTCTTTCCCATCCATCATACCTCGGGGCAGAGACAGTTGTTCGAAGTGGGGAGTGGGTAGACATCATGTACGATATGCTGGCAGGGATTCAGTGCCCGACGGATATGGCAGTACCCTTGGTGGTTTCATGCTTGGAATCCCATGCGAAGAGGTGGTGGAGTCATTACTGGACACCACTTATGTTGGATTGGAGGCGGCTGACATCTCATGGGATGAGTTCAAGATGGCATTGTTGGAGCACTACGTACTGTAGTCTGCAAGAGATGAGCTAGAGGATGTTGTAACATGGTTTTCCGCATCCCTTTGATTTGAGAATAACAAATCCAACTTGTATTTGATCTTGTTTGCCATTGTGTTTTTAGCATGCAGGTTTGAACAAATATGACACTAGGATGCTACTATTGGTCTGGACTTACTCTCAAGCTAAAAAGTAAGGAAGTGAGCTAACGTCCGGCGTTAACTCTTAACGCCGACGTTAACTTTTGTTCCCGCCAAGATGCAAAATGAATGGAGGGAAGCAGCCGTGATTGTAGGAGCATTTTGGGAATGATTTGACTCAATGCCAGGCATTAACTCTTAATGATGCGTTAACTTTTGTTCCCGCCAAGATGCAAAATGAATGGAGGGAAGCAGACGTGATTGCAGGAGCATTTTGGAATGATTTAACTCAACGCCCGACATTAGAGTCAACGCCAGTGTTAAATGAATGTTTCCAAAGATGCAGAATCTCCATCCTGTTTTGAAGATCTGAGCCATCAAAATATTTCTATACTGAGTCAATGCCCGGCGTTAAGTCTTAACGCCGGCATTAGCTTCCAGTCCTATAAAAAGGCGGCTTTCTTTCTCTTCAAGGTTGATCACTGTGGAGGTATATTCCAGCACTCTGAATTATTTGTGAGGGTCGTATTTCCAAACCACAAAAGATCTCCCACTCAATTTCAAAAGGAGAAATCAAGGGAGGCTTAGATCAACACGCTAACTCAACGCGAAGAACGCACGCTTGGACTTCATCGATCTTCAGCGATTCTTCATCGTCTCCTTCATATTACCCCAAAGGGAGTTTTTATATTTGGATTTTTATTTTATCTTTGTAATCGGTTTGTGAATTCACCTCGTGTTGACGACTAGGTCTGGGTAGGACTTAGGGAGTAATTCGCCTCGTGTTGGAAACTAGGTCTAGGGAGTAGATCTAGGGTGTGCTCGAGACCTTTCTAGGGATAGGAAGTCTAGAGCGGCTTGAGGCCGTATCTGGGGAGAGATCAGCTAAAGCCAACCGGTTCATGGGAATACGAGTCAGTATAGAAAACGAAAAGAATATTTCATATTTCGCCTTCGATTCCTAGCGTCATAGAAATCAGATTTTGTAATCAATTATATAAATGATAATCATGTCTTTTCTTGTTTAATAAAATTGATTTCATTTCTAATTTCATTATCTCTTCACTTTTGATTTAACTTACTTCTACCAAAATATCAAAAGTTTTCTATAAAAGTTTAAAGTATTCTAAAACCTTTATTCACCCCCCCCCCCCCCCCCCTCTAAGGGCGCCTACAGATCCAACAAGTGGTATCAGAGGGAGGTTATTCCAAAACGGTTTCACCACCGGGAATAATGGTGTCTCTTGATCATGATCTCGCTTCTACTAGTGGGGAAAATTTTTCTGTAAATGAAAAATCACTAGCACCACCTTTATTCGAAGGGAAAAATTATAAAAGGTGGAAAAATTTAATGGAAAATTTTCTCAAGTCCTTAGGCATAGATGTTTGGAACATTACTAATGAAAAGCCACCTAGCATATTAAATAGAAACAAAATGTTTTTAAATGCAAAATCTATGAATAGTCTATTTTGTGCGTTATACCAAAATATTTTCAAACTTATTTATACTTTACCTACCGCTTATGAGATTTGGAATTTTCTTCAAAGAACTTATGATTCTCCTTCTGTAGGTATGGAACAAACACAAGAATTAGAGAACATACAAGCTTGCACAAATATTCAAGAAAGCTCCTCAAATGATGGATCCATAGAATGCTCATCAAGCGGAAAGGATGATGGAAACTCTTGTTTGGAAGAGGAAGATGAAGAAGACAAAGGAACAATATGTTCAAATCTTCCATCATCAAAAAGCAAAGTAAGGAAATCAAATTCTCTCATTGTTTGCAATTCTATTTTAACATTACAATAGCTACAAATTACAAAGCGTAAAATTAAGAAATTGAAAAATGCTAATTGCAAATTGCGCTTAGAAAATAAAGGTTTAAAAGCAAAAGTTAATGAAGAATCAAATTTTGAGTTATCTAGGTCTACCCTGTGAAAATTTTCCGATGATCGTTTAGAGTGAGAAGGAATCATACAACTTAGAGTTAAACAACCAAACAACCAGAAGCACATGAAAGAAAAGAGTCTTTATTGATAACTGCAATCTTCATACATAGCGAGGTATACATGGCGAGACATGATTTCGCCAGTACAAAAAACCAAAGGGAAAAATACAAGCTGAAGAAAAGATAACTGAGACCGCCTGACCGCGCGGTCTGCCTGCCGATCTCTTGCTAAGCCACCTGACCACACGAACTGCCGGTCACTAGATCAACATCGCTGCCCGCTGAACCTCCGCGATCTCCTTCCAAACTCCATTGATCCTCTCAAACTCCAGCAACCCACACTGCAAGCCGCGAGACCGCCCAAACACTTTCAGAGGAAGAGGTGACTGGCACAATCCTTAAGTAACAACCCGCCACGCGGTCACAGACCAGACCGCGCGGCCTCACTTCAGCAACCTTGGACAGAAGAACGACGGTCACACCAGGGGAACAAGTCAGACAACAGAGGTTATCGCCAGACCATGCGGTCTCACCAGACCGCCTGACTTCCTCCCAGACCGCCAAGTTCCAATAACTTCCACTTCAACATTTTCAACACTCCCCCTTGAAGTGGGAAGTTGAAAACAGACTAAGTAAACTCCTTAGCAGAGTGAACGGCCCCTTCGCCAGCGCCTTTGTGAATATGTCTGCAATGTTGTCCTAACTCCGAACATGCTCGACCAAAAGAGACCCCTCCAGCACCTTCTCCCGAATGAAGTGATGCTCGATCTCAATATGTTTGGTCCTCGCGTGATAAATTGGATTAGTAACCAGTTTAAGAGCACTCTCATTGTCGCCGCGGAGCATAGTTGGCTCCCGAACCTCCTTGTGGACATCTCCCACCAACCTCCTAAGCCAGATGACTTCTTGAGATGCCAATGCCGAAGCCTTGTATTCCGCTTCCGTGGTGGAGATCGACACGGAATCCTGCTTCTTGCTGCACCATGATATAGCTGTAGGGCCCGCCATGAAGACGAATCCAAATGTCGACATTCGATCATCTGAATCTCCCCCGTAATCAGCATCCATGTACCCATGCACCTCGAAGCCCGCATCCCTCCTGTATAGGAGACCAGTATCCAAGGTCGCCTTGACATACTTCAAAATATTCTTGGCCGCCAGTAGATGAGGCATCCGTGGTTCCGCCATATACCGGCTCACCCTGCCAACTGCATATGCAATATCCGGCCTAGTGATCGTCAGATAAATCAAGCTCCGGACCAGAGCTCGGAACACCAACGGATCAGATAGAACCCTCCCCTCATCCTTCCAAAGTTTCATGGCCTTCTCCAGAGGTGTAGAGATGCATTTCCCTTCCTTCATGCTGAATCGCTCCACGATTCGCTCCGCATATCCAGCCTAGAACACCAGCACTCCACTTTCCTTCCTCTGCACTTCGAGTCTAAGGAAATGGTGAAGTTCACCCAGATACTTCATCTCAAATCTGATAGATAACTCAGCCCGAAGCTTTGCTACCTCCTCCTTCGAATTCCCCATCACGATCATATCATCGACGTAAAGCAGCACGATGACTTGAAGCTCCCCTCTCTTCTTGACAAACAAGCTCGAGTCAGAGTCTAAAGCACCAAATCCACAGAATAGGAAATATTCTGCGATCTTCCCATACCACGCCCTCGGCGCTTGCTTAAACCCATACAGGGCCTTCTTCAGCTTGCATACATAGTCTGGAAAATCTTCAGATACGAAGCCTGGCGGCTGGACCATGAAGATATCCTTGTCGATCTCGCCGTACAAGAAAGCATTCTTCACGTCGAGTTGCCAAATCTCCCATCCACTGAATGTCGCCAAGGCAATGATGAACCGAACTGAAGTCATCTTCACCACCGGACTAAATGTCTCTTCATAGTCTTCACCGTATTGCTGTGAGAATCCCCGAGCCACAAGGCGAGCCTTATACCGCTCGATACTGCCGTCAGCCTTCTTCTTGAGCTTGAAGACCCACTTGCATGTCACAGGAGTGGTACCATTGGGCCTGGGCACTAGAGACCAGGTCTCATTCTTCTCAAGAGCTGCCATCTCTTCTTGCATAGCAATGTCCCACTCCTTCATGCCTTTGGCCTTCTCAAAGCTCGACGGCTCCCTCTCATCCAAGGGACCAGCGAAGAAACAAGAGGCAAAGCTCACCATGTTTCCTCCTGTATAACGAACAGGGGTGGTGATCGTTCGATTTGATCTCCTCAAAGCCTTCCCCTGAATTGCATTATCCTCAGCTGCTTCTTCCCTAGCTCCTGCTTCAGACGTGCTAGGAGCATCGCTCCCCCTGCTCCTTGATCCAGAAGCCTCCGTCACAGAACTAGAAATGGATGGACCACCTGGGGACACAGGTAGCTCCACCTGAAGATTTTCCACAGCTCTCTCCGGCTCCTCCACCCTGCTTTCTGGTAGCTCTACACCAGAATTTCCCTTGTACGACGTCACCTTGTCGAACACGACATCGCGAGATACAACAAATCTCTGCGTCTCCGGGTCCATGCACTTCCAGCCCTTCTTCAGATCATCATATCCCACAAAGACTAGCTTCCTTGCTTTCGCATCTAGCTTCGTCCGAAGCGCATCTGGAACGTGCACATAGCAGGTGGATCCAAACACCCGAAGGTGCACCACACTTGGCTTTTCTTTGAACATCATCTCATGCGGTGTCAACATGTTGATGGGACTGAGAGGCATCCTGTTGATGACGTAGGCAGCACAAGACATTCCCTCCGCCTAGAAGGACCTTGGGATACTCTTGGCATGCAGCCAGCACTTGCAGGTCTCCGTCAGATGACGGATCTTCCGCTCTACAACTCCATTTTGTTGTGGAGTATGTGCACATGTAAGCTCCCTCCAGATGCCCGCCTTCCTGCAAAAACTAGAGAACTCACCAGAGGTGAACTCCCCCCCCCCCCCCCCATTGTTAGTTCTCAGCTTCTTTATCCGCAGATCTAGCCGACCCTCCACAAGCTCCTTGAACTCCACAAACTTGGCAAACGCCTCCGCCTTTTCCTTCAGAAAATAAACCCAGACATATCTGGTGTGATCGTCGATCATCACCAGCATATACCTGCTGCCTCTGAGGCTTGGGGTAGCGGTCGGTCCCATCAAGTCACCGTGGATGCACTCCAACGGCACACTACTCCTTGCATGTGACTTATCAAACGGCAGCCGATGAGACTTTCCGAACTGACATCCCTCGCAAACGTGACCGTCACCGTAGGAGGATAGACTAAGCAGGCCCTTGACCAGGCCTTTGATCTCCATAGCTTTCAGCTTATCCATCCCTACGTGCCCCAACCTCTCGTGCTATGTCACGACACTGTCATTGGTCCTCATCTTGTCAACATAAGAACTTGTCGATAAAACAAACAAGTCTTTTGCTCTTCTCCCGACATGGACGACCTGGGCCTTCACGGCCTCCACGTTACGTAGAAACTTCACTTCTGTTGGGCCGAACAGAACGTGATACCCAGCGTCTACAGCGTTGTTCATAGAGAAGAGGTTTTTCATCAGTCCGGGCACATGATAGACACTCTTTAATGTTAGTGTCCCTCTATCACTGCCCAAGGAAACAACCACCACCTTCTCGACTGCATGCACAGTATTATCAGCAGTAATGATAACATTATTACCTGCGTAGGGTTGCGCTGAAGAAAGCTTCGACTCATCCCCGGTGAGGTGATGACCACACCCTGAGTCCACGATCCAATCCTCCTGATAGTTGATAGGAGACGTAGCTCCAACAGAAGCTGAGAAGGCTACTCCCCATCCTCCATCAACTTGCCTGGCTTCAGCTTCCTCCTTCTCAGCAGCATGCCCTGGCTGAGTATTCACCCGGCAATCCTTCCTTATGTGACCAAACTTGCCGCACTTGAAGCATTTTGGACCTTCTCCCTTCTTCTTCCCGTCAGCCTTGGGAGAATAGCCCCTCTCCTGCTGTCCAGAAGTTGAAGGCCCATTGCCTCCAGCGGTCTTCTTCTTCTTATCATATCTCTTCTTCTTCCCTGTGAAGAGCACCTCGCCATCTCCCACAGACACTGACACTCCCGCCATCTGCCTTGCCAGAATCTCCTACGACGCAAGCAGATTCTCCATCTCCAACAGGGATGGCTGATTTGCCCAACCCTGCACCGACGTCACAAAGGATACATACTCCTTCTGCAAGCCACGATGATGTGCCTCTTCAGCTTCGCCTCAGAAATTGGCTCATCAGGATCCAGTGCTGAAATCTCAGCGCATAGGTTCTTCATTTTCAGGAAGAACGTAGAGATAGAAAGATCTCCCTGAGCCGACCTTGCCAGCTCATTTTCCAGGAACTGTAGTCTTGCTACATTCTTCTTGTTGAACAGCCCATCCAGGGCTCACCAGATCTCCGCAGCTGATCACACCCCAAGATGTGATCGAACAGATCAGGTGAAATATCTCTTTTCAGAGTGAACTCTGCCTTCGCATTAGTTCTTCTCCAATTCCTCACCTCCTGACCATTATCCCCTTCTGGGACAACTTCCTGCGTACTATCTCCTCCATCAACCTCCCAAAGGTCCTCACCCAGAAGATAACTCTGCATACACGACTTCCACTTCTTGAAGTTAGTCGATGTGAGCATCTCAATACCAAGACCTCTTGCAAAACCTCCTTCCATGGCTCTACCACTGGTTCCTTCTTCACAAAGGCGATGGCAACTCTAAGTTTTTCACTGCTTTATCCACTCCAACCTACCTCTGATACCATGTGAAAATTTTGTGATGATTGTTTAGAGTGAGCAGGAATCGTACAACTTAGAGTTAAACTGCCAAACAACCAGAAGCACATGAAAGAAAAGTGTCATTATTGATAACTGCAATCTTCATTACATAGCGAGGTATACATGGCGAGACATGATTTCACCAGTACAAAAAACCAAAGGGAAAAATACAAGCTGAAGAAAAGATAACTGAGACCGCCTGACCGCGCGGTCTGCCTGCCGATCTCTTGCTAAGCCACCTGACCGCACGAACTGCCGGTCACTAGATCAACACCGCTGACCGTTGAACCTCCGCGATCTCCTTCCAAACTTCATTGATCCTCCCGAACTCCAGCAACCCACACTGCAAGCTGCGAGACCGCCCGAACACTTTTAGAGGAAGAGGTGATCGCTGCTGCCCGCACAATCCGCAGAAGCTGCACAAGGAAATTCAATCAGCAATCCGACCGGTTATAAAAATTGAGACCGCAAGAACTAGACGCGAGTTCAGCTTACACTTGGTGCGATATATTTGCTGCTATAGTGGCTCCTATTTATAGGTGTGAGACCTGATCTAGTCACCACCCTATGAGATAGGATCACCACCACCAGATCGCGCGACCAAGACCAGTCAACCCGCGCGATCAGCAACAACCCATTCTGCTTTTGGTGAGCTCGTCGACTTCAACACAAGACCGGGAGATCGCCACTCCCACAGGAGAACGCTACTCCCACAAGGAGATCGCCACTCCTCCAAGAAGCCGCCCACCACCAGTGTTCGCCAACGAGACAGCGAACACAACTTGTTTTCCAACGCCACAGCGAACACAACCTGTTCGCATTTCCGGCCTCCACTAGAGACCGCGCGACTAAGAACCCTTAGTCGGCGAACATCACCAGGAACCTGGACAGTCGCCAGACCAGACTTCCGGAAACCTGAACCAACCTTGTGCGGTCATAGCTTGACAGGCACAGTCCTGAAGTAACAACCCGCCACGCGGACACAGGTTAGACCGCGCGGCCTCACTTCAACAGCCTTGGACAGAAGAACGGCGGTCACGCCAGGAGACTGCGGCTGGACTAAAACAAGTCAGACCGCAGAGGTGATCGCCAGACCGTGCGGTCTCACCAGACCGCCCGACTACCTCCCAGACCGCCAACTTCCAATAACTTCCACTTCAACATTTTCAACTTACCCATGGCTCCTTAGTTTAAAACATTACACCTTGTGTAGAATATAATGAATTAAAAGAAAAACACAAGAAACTTGAAAAAGAGTTTATTTTTGTAAAAGAACAAAATGAAATATTATGTTTAGAAAATTCATCTTAAAAATGATTGTTAAGTGTAAAGACTATAAAATTGAAATTAAAGAGATGGATGAAATATTTGAAGAATATAGAAATAACTATCAAAATCATATTGATTCAATTGTTTTCACTCTTAAAAATAGCACAATAGCTTATAATAAAGCTAGACATAATTTAAAAATTAAGAATAATGAATTTGAAACTAAAATCAACTTGCTTAAGGAAATCATAAAGAAAAATTCTCAAAACATACATTCTCAATATAAAGCAAAATCCAAAAGCAAGTTGAATATAATTTCTCAAAATTTGAATAAGCCAAATAATGGAAATAAAAAACTTCAAAAGATTGAAAATGAAATTCCAAAATACAATCATCATTATCATTTACAACATCAATCTTCTCCCAACATAAAATTAAATATTCACAAATTTCCTATGAAAAATACTTTCAATAATCATTACAATTATAATCTTAAAGATAAAGATAACCACAATGGAAATTTGATACATAAAAATAATATTAAACCAAGGTTTGAATGGAGACCCAAAGTTAAAGATGAAACACAAACTCCACTCAAAATGGCTCATTCATTTCCATCACCCCGAAAGCAAACACAATATATTTGGGTACCTAATGGAACCATTCCACTTGGTCCCCTTCGGATACCTAAATCTCACATTCATTAATATACAATCATTTGCATGAAGTAAAAATAATTGAATATGAAATATCATTAACTCTACTTCATGCTTAAATTTTTTTGTTTTCTTTTACTTTTCTTGAGCCAACATGATAAGGTCACTAAATATATATCTTGCAATATGATTTTTCACACATTAAGCCTAAATTCATTAATAAATCAAATTGATTGAATGAAATTGAATAAAAGTCATATTATCTCTCAAGTGACCTATCTATCCTTTTTATTTTTAAACTTCTAAATCCATTACCTTTAAATGTCTTATATCATCATTATAAATTAAATGCTAAATGTTTATATGATATTATCATGACTAATAAAATATTTGTCAAAAAAGGATTTAAAGGAAAATTACGGGGTCTTAGGCTAAATGTATAAAATGCACAAGTGGTTGATTATTTATTTAATATCATTGTGTCATTTGATAGCCTCTAATATGTTTAATCATAATAATGAAAAATCGGAATTGAAAAATTGCAAAAATCATATGTTTTTTTAGCAAAAACCAAAATTAAATTTACAAAAATATGCGAGATTTTGACGCAAACTTCAAATGATCGTAACTTTTGATCCGCTTGTCCGATTTTTGCCCATAATAACTTTTAGGAACGAGGACAAGAAGATCTATGCAATGGCAAACCAGCTTTGCTGGTTTGAGTTCATTTTGACCCTCAAATTGCCAAAAGTTCAACTCAGTTTAAAAGTTATCTCAGTTTTTCTTTTCGGCAATTTTTGTGTCTATGGATTGTACATCATATGCTCCTAAGTACCATTCCAATGACCTTAGAATCAACCTTATACTTATTGAAAATAACTCACAAGATTAAATCACATCATTCTAGGTCTATGAACAGTTAGGTTGAATCTCCATGTTGAATATATGCAAATCTATCATATGCTTGTAATCTTCACATAACATTGCACCTTGTTATCATAACTTTTCATCTAACATCATCACTTACTATAAGTATAAATCAATGGTTATGCTAGTTATATCATGTCATATTATGCTAAGGAAAAATAGAATAATAAAATTTGAAACTCAAGAAAATTATATATATATATGTTTTTGTTTAATATTCAAAAACCAAAGAGAATTTATAAAACCTTTCAAAAATAACCAAAAAAATAATTTCTAATTGTATTCATTATTCACCTTAAATTCTTTTTCTTTAATAACTTGAAAATGATGAATATGATTCGCTTTATATATCTCACTTACATCATTATGAATAAGTAATGTTGAGTATTTAATTCCTATGTGTCAAGATTCATGATCATGTATAATAATCATGCAAAATCAAATGATCTTTTAAGTCAAACATCAAATATAACTACAAAAGATCTTATTGCTTCCAACATATAGTTTGTGATCATGATTATTATATGAATCTATTATGTTTTGCATGTATCTCATTTATTTTTAGATCATAGAATCAACTTTATATCTATATGAATAAATCAATTAGAATCATCACTTTATTCAATGTCTAAAATTTGAATCACTGTTGTTGAATGCATGCAACATTATATCAATTAACCTTATGGCATAACACTACATTCAAACTCATCATATCTAGCATTATCAACTAATAAATATTATCATCCATGCTAGATATCTTTTTATTGCCATAATGAATCAATCTTAAAGAAGAACAATTGAAAGCAAAAACTCATAATAACTATGTTGCTTTAAAATCAAATATAATAAGAAGTTAATCGTGCATAAAAGCCATAGTTTATGAATTCATTCCATAGAACAAAATGCTTAGGATGTCCATGATAATTCACCCACATTATGTGTCTCACAATAGCGAGGGTGTGGGATTGTATGCATTTGAAGAACTAACTTCTAAGTCATGGCTTGTCCTTAACCGGGGAGGGTTCTAGTGGGGCCTTGCGAGGCACTGTGGGGAAAGAGTGCTAGGTTGAGTGTTCTATAGTGTGTGCATATGGGATTAACACCCCATCCTACGGCATGTGTGCAGCTCCTCATGCTCATCTGTCACTTACTACGGGGCTAGCATGTAGACATATAGTTAGGAAATTATTATCTAGGACATACCTATATCATATATATTGCATACACTCTTTATGATTATATTACTCATGCATTCTTGGTTTGATCGAACATGATTATCTTGTGTTTTGCATATTTCGTCATTTTTGAGCTTTAATGATCTTATAAAACACAAATATATGAAAACTAAATAAAAATATAAAAACCATTTTTGAACAAATAAAACATGCTTAAATAGCCTTCTAATCATTTCCAACTTCTCTGAAATTTCTACACTAAGAAGGTTTATATACATACTACCCATTCCAAAGAATTTTTTTTGAAAAATCTCAAAAAACGGAGTACTGTTTGGGCGTTAACTAGTTAACGCCAGGCATTAGCTATTTTGGCCAAATTGAATTTCTGATTTTTCTAAAATATTTCTAATATTTTTCTAATGATTTTTCTCTGTTTATTTTCTCAGATTTAAAATTATTTTGTTATTAATTTGGTTATTTTATTCCAAAATACAAAAAAAATATCAAATAACTCAAAATAATCAAAAATATGTTTTTGTTATGTATTATACTTTAAATGTTCACAAAAAACTATGGTTTGCCTATAAGACCTCACAAGAGCATACATCTTAGTCATTTTTGTTTCAAAGGGTCAAAAATGATTTGGCATACACATCAAGATTTTCTTCAATGTCTAATTCTAATTTCAAATTTTCTAAACATTAACTTTGTCATGCCTTGACCTTAATCTGATTATGTGCAATGAAATAGTCTATAGATAATTATGTATGATTGCCCAGCATGCCTCTAAGTATAAGTAATGCTTTATGTTAATCAATGATTCACACACTCACTATTTTGGTAATCTACATGTGCTCATAATCTTAGTCTTGCATGATTGTGTAGTGTAATAGTTTTAACACATTAAATTGTATGTCTAAATTACCTACACCTTCATTTAAAAAAATAAATTTCTTGCACACATAGAAGTGTTATTTCAAAATTATAAATGTTTGCAACAACACGTGAATTCAGAGACTTTTGGCCCCAACAAAAAATTAATTAATAATATGTCAAAGATAACTCCACCAAGCACTACTCACCTTCATGATAAGTCTTAATGAGCATTGTGAGGTTGAGCACCTTGGAAAGACATGTAAAGTGTCTTGTGCAAACATATTTCTTTTTATCACTTCTATTTGTACACCGGATCACTAAAATACAATTTTTATAAAAAAATGCTTATGTGGTCCCCCAAACACTACTTCGCTCCCTGATAAGTCTTAATGAGCATTGTGTGGGCAAAGCACCTTGGTAGTTGTACTTATATTATGTGCTTTGAAATTTTATTCTAGATGATGTGTGAAAGTAATTATAAGATTACATTCTTAATGTTTTTTTTACTATTTCATTATATATGTCATGTGTTTTGATTATTTCACTTGTATACTTTTATCAAAACACCTTATGCACACATCATTGTTTTTCATAAAGCTTCTACTCATGAGAATTGGATCCTAATGCAACCTTATATAATCCTCTAAAACCTTAAGTAAAAGCACTAGATTGCAATGCATGATTTCTACAATGTTTTCTTCACTTGAAATACGACTTGGTTACATTGTAGCTATTATCTTTTTGAATATGTTAAATCATTCTTGCTTATTAGTTATGAAAATTTTCAAAGTTAAAATGCTTAAATATGAAGATATATATCGTTGGAATGGTCAAACTATTACAAAAATGTTAATATTAGTTATTTTGTTTTGTTTTTCTGCATTTCTAATTTGATCATGTATCTTTTTACCATGCTTTCTCATGCTTACTTCTAAGGTTTTTCTTCACTTGTGCTCATCACACAATATTGCATCTCTTTAAACAAGTTGTATTCTTCTTAAAAATTAATTTGAAAAGCAAGTGGTTGAATTCCTTTGGTAAAATCATGGAATGATGCTCTTTCACGCTTATCATATATTTTTCCGATGTGCTACTCTCTCCCTTAGCTCGATCATGACTTACTTTATATTTACACAAAACTCTTAATCATCTCTTAGTTATGTCCCAACTTTTGTCTTCTTTATTCTAGTTTTGTTTCACTCCACCCTCTTTTGCTAATAACAAAAGGGGGAGAATAAAATGATAAATCATAATGATTAATGGAGTAGGATTCACTAGATTAAGGGGGAGCATAAATCTATGACTCTTATTAATATCTCTATGATCGCTTAGTGTCATATATCCTTCTAAAAACACATATCTTATATATGAATATGATTTATCTCTATTGGATTTGTTATTATCAAAAGGGGAGATTGTTGGAACATGGTTTTCCGCATCCCTTTGATTTGAGAATAACAAATCCTACTTGTATTTGATCTTGTTTGTCATTGTGTTTTTAGCATGCAGGTTTGAACAAATATGACACTAGGATGCTACTATTGGTCTAAACTTACTCTCAAGCTAAAAAGTAAGGAAGTGAGATAACGCCCGGCGTTAACTCTTAACGTCAGCGTTAACTTTTGTTCCCACCAAGATGCAAAATGAATGGAGCAAAGCAGCCGTGATTGCAGGAGCATTTTGGGAATGATTTGACTTAATGCCCAGCGTTAACTCTTAGCGCTGGCATTAACTTTTGTTCCCGCCAAGATGCAAAATGAATAGAGGGAAGTAGCCATGATTGCAGGAGAATTTTGGGAATGATTTGACTCAACGCCCGGTGTTAGAGTCAATGCCAGCGTTAAATGAATGTTTCCAAATATGCATAATCTCCTTCCTGTTTTGAAGATCTGAGCCATCAAATTATTTCTATACTGAGTTAACGCTCGGTGTTAAGTCTTAACGTCGGCGTCAGCTTTCAGTCCTATAAAAAGGCGGCTTTCATTCTCTTCAAGGTTGATCACTGTGGAGACCTATTCCAGCACTCTGAATTATTTGTGAGGGACGTAATTTCAGACCACAAAAGATCTCCCACTCAATTTCAAAAGGAGGAATCAAAGGAGGCTTGGATCAACATGCTAACTCAACGCGAAGAACGCACGCTTGAACTTCATCTATCTTTAGCGATTCTTTGTCGTCTCCTTCATCTTACCTCATAGGTAGTTTTTATATTTGTATTTTTATTTTATCATTGTAATCGGTTTGTGAATTCGTCTAGTGTTGACGTCTAAGTCTGGGTAGGACTTAGGGAGTAATTCACCTCATGTTGGTTGTTGGATCTGTAGGCGCCCTTAGAGGGGGGGTGAATAAGGGGTTTTAAACTTTTTACGATTATTAGAGAAAATAATTTTCTGTTGCTACCGCTAGTTGTAGTGTTACCGCTCGGCGTTAGTAACAGTGAAACTTCGTTTAGGTTAAACTAACTAAACTAAAAAAACACGAATCAGAGATGAAGAAACAAACATTTTTTCATTAGATTTAAACAATTAAGATTACAAAAACTTTTCCAATAACGCTTGGAAAGAGGCGACGAATGAAAAACTCTTTTGGTTTTCTTTACCGACCCTTCTCCTAAGGACCGGTTGGCTTTAGCCTATCTCTACCCAGATAAGGCCTCAAGCCGCTCTAGCCCTTCCCTCACCGGAAAGGCCTCGAGCACTCCCTAGATATACACCCTAGACCTAGTCGCCAACACGAGGCAAATTTTCCCTAGTCCCCGCAAGGCCCTAGTCGCCTTGAGGCGAATTTCTCTACCGAACAAAAGATATAATGTTTACAATAAGAAACGAAAATAAACAAGACTAAAAACTCCCTCAAATGAAGAACTTGAAGTTGATGTAGATGCGATCGGATCGGTCTTAAAGTTCTTTGCGTTCACAAACGTTGACGGAGTTCTTCGGGCTGCTTGGATAAGGCTCTCACGAGTGCTCTGAAATAATGGCTTCAAATCATTCTGCAACTGTCCGCCTTAATGGATAAAGCGCACATCTGTAAATAGAATCGGCAGCTACTGCCTGCGATAGAACTACCGCCCCGTGGTAGTCGCACGATCAAGTATGCGGATCGTGGCAGTTCAGGCAACTCCTGGGCGCTAACCGTTGTCTTCCGCCTAGCACGTCGCGGTAACGCTACCGCTCCGCAATAGTGAGATCACCTTCCTTCAGCTAATATCTCCATCCACATTTGCCCCTCAATCACATGCGGACGAGAGGATTCCAAAAGCTACCGCTGGGCGGTAGACATAATGCGTCGTGGTAGGGCATGCTAAATATGCATCCCGTCAATCATTCCTTTTTCTCCACGGTTTCCTTCCCGTCAATTGTTTCCATTTATGCTAGCACCAGCGGTAGTGCTAACGCTTCGTCGTAGCAACAACACATCATATTCCTGTGGATATTTGAATGCACAGGATCCTGCATGTTATAAACACAAAAGACAAATATGAGCAAATACAATAGGATTTGTTATTGTCAAACCAAGAGATGCGGAAAGCATGTTCCAACAAACTTCCCCTTTTGATAATAACAAATCCCTTAGAAAGAAATAATTCAAATGATAGGAATTTGTGTTTATAATCATGAAAATTAGGCATGTTCAAATGCTCCCCCTAAATAAATTCTCCCCCTAAAGGAATTCTCCCCCTACAATAAACACTTCATATGAAATTAACTCCCCAAACATGTGAATTTCTTTCAAATTTATTCTCCCCCTTTTGGTATTATCAAAAGAGGGTGCAGAGGAAGTCTAACATTAATGTGTGCAATAAATGTGTAGATAGGGAATGATCATGATAAAGAGTTAAATGCTTAGGAAAAATACAATATATATAGGAGAGAGAAAAAAGAAATGTGAAGAAATTTTCATAAGGAAACCACTTGTTGGGAAAAACAAATTCATGATCGAGCGAACAAGTAGTAACAAGGTGGAAAGCATGAAGACATATATTTGTGAAGGAAACATCTATATAAGAATGGTGAAGCATAGTAGATGATTAAGAGTTTTAGATATATCAAAAATAGATTTTGTAGCAATTTAAGTACAAAATGATTTTAGTTGCAACATTTCCATACACTAGTTTTGAAAGGTATTCAATAAAGAGTACACTGAGCGTAGCGAAAAAAATATGTAAGCATGATACAACATATCAAGTAAAGATAGAAGAATACAATGTCCTAAATTGAGAATCAAGGACACTTATACATTGTATTGATCATGCAAAGTTATCTAGTGCATTTACTTAAGAATTTAGAGAATACATGTAGATATGCAATGGACTCCAATTCTCATGAGTAGAAGGCTTACAAGTGATAATGATGTGTACAAAATTGTGTTTTTGATAAAAGTATACATATGAGTAAATCAAAACACATTACATGTATAATGGAATAAACACAACATTATTGAAAATGTGTTTATAGAGTAACTTCTACCCACAAAGCTATATAAGTTTTTCAATGCACATAGAAAAGAAGTACAACTACCAAGGTGCTCTACACACACAATGCTTATTAAGACTTATCAGGGTGCAAAGTAGTGCTTGGGGAATCACACATATTATTTTGAAAATGTTTTGTGGTGTGTGATCCGGTGTACAAGAAGAAGTAGTAAAAAAGGAATGTTTGCAACAAGGCACTTTACAATTCTTTCCAAGGTGCTCAACCACACAATGCTCATTAAGACTTATCAGGAGGGTGAGTAGTGCTTGGTGGAGTTATCTTTGTCAATTATTCATTTGAATTTTTGCTTAACGACAAAGGTCTCTGAATTCACTTGTATTTGCAAACATATGATTTTTGAAAGATACATACTTCTCCACAAATAGGTGCATGAAAAAGATTCTCAAATGTCGTGTAGGTAAAACTAAGCATGCATAACAATAATATTAAGTTGTTACACTACACAGTCATGTCAGAGTAGATTAAATTCATATGTAGTTTATCAAAAATATGAGTAAATAAATCATTAGCAAATATAAACCATTTACTCATACATAGAGGCATGTTATGCAATACTACACATGATTTCTATAATCCATTTCAAAGCACACATAAGATAATGATCAAGGCATGATACAAAACAATGTTATTAAGATACTTGAAATAGAGAATGAAACATTGTATTCTATACTTGGCAAGATAAACCATATCATCCTTGAAACATTGAAAATTACATCAGTTTTTATAAATTTTAAGTTTTTCAAAAGTAAAAAATAAAACAAATAGAAAGCATGTTTTTGTTGTTTTAATTAGTTTTTCAATTTTGTAGTTGGTTTTGTTATATAGAAAAACAAAGCATGTTTATGGTTGGATTTTGATTTGTTTTATAGTTTTTTTTGTTTTTTAGAATTTTAAAAGGAAATAACAAGAACTGCAAAAAAATAAAAAAGAAACTGGAAATTCAAAACTACTCACTACTGCCAGCGGTACCCAGCTATCCCCGGGCGGTAGTGATAGAACTCGAATTTTTGGGAAAACGTTACATTTTTCAGAATTTTTCTTTTGAATATATTTGTGCAGATTAGTGACAATGTAGTCCAGCACAGAAATCAGATATATGCATACACAAAAATGCTGTTTTTGCAAGTATATTGGAGATGCTAAAATTCATCGGGTTTTGACTGACTTTATATAAGAGTGACGTGCCTCTTGTTTGAGATTAAACATGTTAAGTAACATACAGTCATGTGGAGTTTCGATAGTAGCCATGATGACCGGAAAAAAAAAATTTAACCACCCATAGAATAAGTACGCTACCGCCGGCGATAGAGTTACCGCGCCGCGATAGCCACGTGAAATAAAAGGATTTGACCCAGTCATATTTCATTAGTTCAAGGCGTTTGGATCTCGAATTTCCTCCTACTTCTGCCAGAGATGGGAACAGGTAAGGTTTTTCTTTGGTTATTTTTCTTTCTTTTATGCTTTTTGTTAGTGATTCAAGGTAGGATCTAGTGGATTTGAAAGACTTTCATAGCAATGTAGTCAAAGGAGGATTTTTGACAAATTTTTCAAGTTATTTTGGTAGCTCTATGAGTTATTGTATAAGTATTCATGTTAGATTAGGTTAGATATCTCAGATCTGATATTTTCAATCATTTTCGAAATGATTTAGAGGGTTATTTGGGTGAAATCGGAGGAGGAAGATGATTAAGAGTTTCATCAGCTACCGCGCGGCGGTAGCAGCTACCGTGCACGGTAGATCTTGTGTCCATATTTTTGATGTTTGTCTTTCAATTTTATTTTGGTTCAGATTTGAGAATGGCTGCCTCCAGTGGTCGCGCTCGATGATCAAATGTAGATCGGAATTAAGAGGGTGGTAATATATTTCCTGGTATTGAGGATGCCACCATCGGAGTAGCTATGACGGTGGGGGTATAATTGCCCATTCATGCGCATATATACGAATATTTGGCTGATGCGAGTGTTTTCTCTATGATCATAGATGATAGTTTTTCCTCAGTTTTAGTAAGGGAGTTTTACATGAGATTGGATGATCCGGATCGGACGAATCTTGAAGGAGGAGTAAGTTCCTACGTCCAAGGTCATGAGGTAGTAATAACACATGAAGATTTACGTGCAGAGTTTGGTCTTGAGTGGAGTAGTAATTTCTTGGATTTCGTAGAGAGGTTTTGAACACTTCGGAACTGGACTCGAGTGAACGAAGTATTGCATGGTCAAGAAGATAAGGAGGATTTGATTTCATCGGTCACAACACTAACTTCCGATGCGTACATGATACAAGAGATCCTACGACATACGATCATGATAAAAGGGGGGATACATATATGATCACATCACAATTGAGTATGGTCACTTACCATATTTTAGAAAGAATTCAGTTTGATATGGCAGATCTCCTTCTATCAATGATCAGGTATACATATAAACTGAAAGATCCAAGGCGACAGTGATTGAATACTCTTCCGTTGGGAGGAATTATTCAACGAATTGTATACAATAAATGCATGTCTCTTAATCGGGAGGTTTGTCATCTTGATTGTCGACCACCCAGATTATCTACACTATCAATTCATCCTCCACGACAAGAAAGGGCACCATCTCCACAACCTCCAGTTCGACGAGGCGGGTCAATGAGAGAGATCCAGTGAGAACTACAGGAGCTAGCGGAGCAGGGAGCGAACATAAATAGGAAAGTGACACGAATGTCGAAGAAAATACCCGGTGTTGAGAAGATGTTACGGAAGATAATGGTGGCACTCAAGTTAACTCCATCACCGCCAAGAGCTGAGAGTCCTGAGGAGGAGCAGCCATGACGATCGGTTCGTCGGGGACGACGTGGAGGTGATGAAGGGGAGAGCAGCAGAATGGGAGCTGGAGAATGAACAATAATTTTATTTTTGTAATAATACAGGTTTTAGAGACCGCAAGACAGACTTCTGTTACTAACGCGCGGCGATAGTACTAGCGCTGGCATTAGTACCAGCATACTATCTGGGTTCATGTTTTTCATTTCAGACTAATTTCTGGCTTATTTTAAGTGTTCTTTTATGCTTATCTAGCTGAAGTAGTTTACAGATATCCTGCATGGTTATAAATTTTTCTCACTTCATAGTTTGATAATTATTTTTATTTGTCTTGGCATTATCATGTGAAAAATTAAATTCTCCGATTTTAATTTTTTTTGAACGTCAATGTGTAAGACACTTTTGAATGAGTTTAAACAACAATAGTCGAGAATTAGTATATATATATTTTTGAAATTTTGATCAATTTGATTTATAAACTCATTAAGCTTTAAGAGATAAAATCATATTTCCAACAATATATTTGATGACCATGACATGATAGCTTAGAATAAAGTGAAAACAAAGAATAAAAGAAACACTAGGCATATCATGAAGTAGAGTATTATGTAGTGCATTTTGATTTATTTCTACTTCATGCAACTAAATGATACTAATAGATAAGAGATTTAGGTATCCAAAGGGGACCAAGAGTGGTGGTTCCTTTAGGTACCCAAATATAACGTGTTGGTTTGTGGGTAGATAATGATGAATGGATCCTTTCATGTGAGGCTAATGTCTCATTTTTTTATTTTGGGTCTCCATTCAAACCTTGGATTAATGTTATTCTTATACATCAAATTTCCATTGAGATTTTCTTTATTTTGAAAATTGATAGTGTTGTTTATAGGAAATTTGTGTAGTTTGAATTTCAGGTTTGGAGAAACATGATTTTGAGAGTAATGGTGGTTTGATTTTTGATTTACAAAGACATTGTGTTTCTTACTCTCATTTTTGGGCTTAGTTAAGTTATTCATACTCATATTCAACTTGCTTTTGCATATTGCTTGATATTGTGAACTTATGTGTTGTGAATTTTTATTCATAATTTCCATAATCAAATTGACTTTTGATTTTAATTCATCATTCTTGAGATTAAGATTATGTCTTGCTTTATTGTATGCGATTGTGCTATTCTTTAGAGTGGTGATAATAGAATCAATATGATTTTGATAGTTATTTCTATATTCCTCGAATGTTTCATCCATCTCTTTAATTTCAATTTTATAGTCTATACACTTAGCACAATCATTTTTCAAAGGGGAGTTTTCTAAACATAATCTTTCATTTTGTTCTTTTAGATGCTCCTTTTCGTATACCTTGAGTTTCTCTTTAAGAATATTACAATCAAAACAAGGTTTTATATTTTCAATTAAATTGCAAGGTGGAGATTAATCAAACACATCAATCTTTGTTTCTACATAACATTTAGCTTTTAAGTTTTTATTTTCTAACCGTAATTTTGAATTTGAATTTTTTTAATTTCTTAATTTTATGCTTAGTAGTTTGTAGCAATTGCAACATAGAAATTGAATTACAGACAATAAGGGATTTTGATTTCCTTACAACACTTGTGGATGAGGCCTGGTTTGAACATGATGTTCCTTTTTCATTGTTATTGTAATCCTCTTCCATGGATGAGTTTTCATCTTCCCTTATGTAAGATGTGCATTCAATGGATTCGTCATGAGAGGAGCATTCTTGAAGACTTGTGCAAGCTTGCATATTCTCCGATTCTTGTGATTGTTCCATACCCGTAGAAGGAGAATCATAAGTTCCTTAAAGAAAGTTCCAAATCTCATATGCGGTAGGTAACGTATAAATAAGTTTGAAAATATTTTGATCTAACGCACAGAATAGACTATTTGTAGATTTTGCATTTAAAACCATTTCGTTTCTATTTAGTACACTAGGTGGCTTTTCAATAGTAATTTTCCAAACTTTCTCATCTAAGGCTTTAAGAAAATTTTCCATTAATATTTTCCGCCCTTTATAATTTTCGCCCAAAAATAAAGGAGGTGCTAAAGATTTTTCATTTAATGAAAATTCATCCCCTCTAGTAGATGCGAGATCATGAAGCGTCATTATTCCCGGTTGTGAAGTTGTTTTGGAATAACCTCGTTCTGATACCACTTGTTGGATCTGTAGGCGCCCTTAGAGGGGGGGTGAATAAGGGTTTTAAACTTTTTACGATTATTAGAGAAAATAATTCTCTGTTGCTACTGCCAGTGGTAGTGTTACCGCTCGGCGTTAGTGAAGTGAAACTTCGTTTAGGTTAAACTAACTAAACTAAAAAAACACAAATCAGAGATGAAGAAACAAACATATTTTCATTAGATTAAAACAATTAAGATTACAAAAACTTTTCCAATAACGCTTGGAAAGAGGCGACGAATGAAAAACTCTTTTGGTTTTCTATACCGACCCTTCTCCTAAGGACCGGTTGGCTTTAGCCTACCTCTCCTCAGATAAGGCCTCAAGCTGCTCTAGCCCTTCCCTCACCGGAAAGGCCTCGAGCACTCCCTAGATCTACACCCTAGACCTAGTCGCCAACACGAGGCAAATTTCCCCTAGTCCCCGCAAGGCCCTAGTCTCCTTGAGGCGAATTTCTCTACCGAAGAAAAGATATAATAATTACAATAAGAAATGAAAACAAATAAGACAAAAAACTCCCTCAAATGAAGAACTTGATGTTGATGTAGATGCGATCTGATCAGTCTTCAAGTTCTTTGCGTTCACGAACATTGATGGAGTTCTTCGGGATGCTTGGAGAAGGCTCTCACGAGTGCTCTGAAAATATGGCTTCAAATCATTCTGCAACCATCCGCCTTAATGGAGGAAGCGCACATCTTTAAATAGAATCGGCAGCTACCGCCTGCGATAGAACTTCCGCCCCGCGGTAGTCGCACGATCAAGCACGCGGATCGTGGTAGTTAAGTCAACTCCTGAGCGCCAACCGTTGTGCTCCGCCTTGCACGCCGCTGTAACGCTACCGCTCCGAGATAGTGAGATCACCTTCCTTCACCCAATATCTCCTTCCACGTTTGCCCCTCAATCACATGCGGACGGGAGGATTCCAAAAGCTACCGTCGGGCGGTAGACATAACGCGTCGCGGTAGGGCATGCTAAATATGCATCCCGTCAATCATTCCTTTTTCTCCACTATTTCCTTCTCGTCAATTGTTTCCATTTATGCTAGCGCCAGTGGTAGTGCTATCGCTTCGCAGTAGCAACAACACAGCATATTCATGTGTATATTTGAATGCACGGGATCCTGCATGTTATAAACACAAAAGAAAAAATATGATCAAATACAATAGGATTTGTTATTGTCAAACCAAGAGATGCGGAAAGCATGTTCCAGCATTGGAGACTAGGTCTAGGTTGTAGATCTAGGGGGTGCTCGAGGTCTTTTTAGGGATTGGAAGGCTAGAGCGGCATGAGGCCGTATCTGGGGAGAGATCGGCTAAAGCCAACCGGTTCGTGGGGATACGAGTCAGTATTGAAAACGAAAAGAATATTTCATATTTCACCTTCGATTTCTAGCGTCATAGAAATCAAATTTTGTAATCAATTTTATAAATGATAATCATGTCTTTTCTTGTTTAATAAAATTGATTTCATTTCTAATTTCATTATCTCTTTACTTTTGATTTAACTTACTTCTACCAAAATATCAAAAGTTTTCTATAAAAGTTTAAAGTATTCTAAAACCCTTATTCACCCCCCCCCCCCCCCCCTCTAAGGGCGCTTACAGATCCAACAGAGGACAAGTTCCTACAGTTAAGGCAGGGTAGCAGGACAGTGGTGGAGTATCACGAATAGTTCACACACCTAGCCAGGTTTGCGGACTCTTATCAGTTGGACAATGCGGGCTACGCAAAGAGGTTCTATAAGGGCCTTCGTGATGTCCTGAGGCGGGCCCTCCTCTTTGTTTCTGGCAGTAGTATGGCCAAGGTCTTGGAGATGGCCAAGAAGTTGGAGGCCGACCAGCACATCATTCGAGGTAGGAAGAGGCCAACAGAGGACCAAGGATGGAGTGGCAGGAGAGACCAGCAGAAGGGTCGTTATATTGGGGAGAGAAGAACATAGGACCGACCACGCCAGGTGGAGAGTCAGGAGCAGAGGGAGTAGGTAGTGTTGGCTCCTCAGCCTCTACAAATGAGGGAGGTGTCGAGGCTGGGAGGTGGGCCACCTCTCCCACAGGAGTGCTACCAATACCACTAGCCGGGCCACATCCGAAGGAACTTCCCTCGGAGGAATGCACCACCAGCTCTACAGGCTGCCCCACCTACCCAGCACTTCAGGGTACGAGGATATGGATGAGGTCGTGCATTCCAGGGCGAAGACCGGAGACAGCACAGGAATCAGATGTACGCCCTGGACCTGGTACAGCCCCGAGACCCGGCAAGGGTCATCACAGGTACTTTAATATTTTTCTTATAATTACTAGCACCATGTAAACCCTAGCTTTACCTTAGCATTAAACCAAACAACAAAACCACTCAGGTATAGTACTAGTCTGTGGCAAGCTCACATACACTTTATTCGATACGGGTGTCTCACACTCGTTCGTTTCAGAAGAATTTGTGGACGATTTGGATCAAGTTCAGCATTTCACGGGCATACACAGGAAGGTGCAACTACCGGACGGAACGGAGTTAGTAATGAGTGTCAAGTGCAATATGAATGTGGAGATTGGAGGAAAGTTGTTAGAAGCACCGGCGACACTCTTGAAGATGAAAGACTTTAGCCTGATCTTGGGCATGAATTAGCTGCATTGGAACCATGCAAGGATTGACTACCCGGCAAGGAGAATTGTGCTAAGGCATGAAGACTTGGAAGTAGTAGTTGAAGTTATTAGACCCAACTCTCGTCTTTTAGTATCGTCAATTCAGGCCATCAAGGCCCATCTGCAGGGAGATGAGGTATATTAGGTGTTGTTCGAGATGACGGAGGTCAAGGATTCTGTGGCTAGTATCCCTGTAGTGTGGGATTTTGCCGACGTATTTCCGGAGAAGCTACCTGGGCTGCCACCTCACCACGAGAAGGATTTTCAGATCCAGCTGGTGACGGGGGCAAAGCCGGTATCTTGAGTTCCATATCGGATGGCCCTGAACGAGTTAGTAGAGTTTCGGAGCCAATTACAGGAGCTGGTGGAAGCTGGGTTCGTTAGACCGAGTTCCTCACCTTGGGGAGCTTCGGTGTTGTTCATGAAGAAGAAGGATGGGTCATTCAGATTCTGCAATGATTATAGAGCCCTGAGTAGGCTGACGGTGCGGAACACGTACCCATTACCAAGGATAGACGCGCTATTTGATCAATTGGAGGGAGCTCACTGGTTCTCAAATCTGGATTTTAGGTCGGGGTACTATCAGCTGTGGATTCAGGAGGAGAACATCCTGAAGACCGCATTCAGCAGTTGATATGGGTTGTACGAGTTCACCGTGATGCCATTCGGGCTCACGAATGCACCATCGGCATTTATGAGTTTGATGAACCGGGTGTTCGAGCCATATCTCGACATCTTTCTCATCGTATTCATCGACGACATTCTCATCTACTCGAGGACGGAAGAGGAACATGCACGACATCTGGCACTAACATTGGAGAAACTTTGAGAGCACGGCCTATACGCAAAGTTCAGCAAGTGTCAGCTTTGACTGAAGGAGGTAGCCTTCCTAGGTCACATTATCAGTGGAGCTAGACTAGCAGTGGATCCAGCGAAGATCCAGGCAGTATGAGATTGGCCACCGCTGAAGACGGCCACCGACGTGCGGAGTTTCTTAGGACTTGTCGGCTATTACCGGAAATTCATGCAGGGGTTTTCTCAGATAGCCCTCCCGCTCACATCCTTGACGAAGAAGGATACTGCTTTTATTTAGACGCCGCAGTGCGAAGAGGCCTTCCAGGAGCTGAAGGGTCGGCTTACGACGGCCCCCATCCTTGCTCTTCCATCAGGGAATTAAGGATTCCAGGTGTATACAGATACATCATACCAGGGGATGGGTGTCGTTCTGATGAGAACGGGCACGTGATAGCATACGCTTCCCGCCAGTTGAAGAACCATGAGCGAAAATACCCGGTGCACGATTTAGAGACGGTAGCGGTGATGGATTGTTTGAAATTAAATTCTTGCGGAGCCTGGGTTCGGTTAGATTCAGGCGGGCATTTTCGAGGAGTCCGACGAGTACTCGTACTTCAAGGAGCTAAACCGTTATCCCACCTGTCGAGGTGATGGAAGTAACGGTCGCTCCCGCTTTCGGAATATCGGGGGTAGCACCGCGGCGACGGGGACGGAATTCTTTTTTGGTTAATTAATTTTATAAAAAAGGGTCTCTCGCAGAGTTTTTGAAAGTAATTTATCCAACTTATCTTGCGATAAAGGCAAGTGCACCTTATCGTTTATAGTACAAGATATAATTTTTTTTGAAAATGATATCGCGGTCATATTTATCCGAGGCCGTAATGATTATCTCTACTTTGGGGACGCGTTATTATCTTATCGATGAAAAGAGTGATTGCAGTAATTAAAAAGCAGAAATGACGAAAATCGCGGGCTTGGTGTGCGTTTAGCAAAAACTAAGAAAAGTGATAGAAAAGCAGAAAATCTAAGATATGAAAGCGTTAAATAATGCAGAAAATCTAGGCTATGAAAGAGGTAAATAATGCAGAAAATCTAAGATATGAAAGCGGTAAATAATGCAGAAAATCTTGCTATAAAAGCGGTAAATAATGCAGAAAATCTAGCTACCAAAGCGATAAAGAATGCAGAAAATCTAAGCTATGAAAGCGATAAAACTAATTATGAAAGCGATAAAAGCTATGTTAAGGAATAAAATTGCATTTTAACACCTGTACACCCACGCACTCTACGGAAAGGAAAGGAAATAAAAGCGACTACACTACTAAAAGAAGAATAATTCCATGAAGAAAACAAAGCTATTTCATTAAGCAAAAGAAAATATTACAATCCTAGAGAGAGAAAGAGGGAAACAAAGAGAGAGAAAATTACAAAAAATACAAAAAACTCAAAAGTGGATCACAAATCCCAAAAAATATCAAAATTTGTGAACACTCAAACCATCAGCCAACCCCCTCTATTTATAGGAAAAAATGAGCTACATTTAGCAAAAAAAGGAAGCAGCTGGCGGGTTTGACGTGAGAGGTTGGCAAGCTTGACTTGGATGCTGGTGGTGTGCGGATAGAAGCTGGTTGTTTCTAGAAGGAGAGTGCTGGCGGGTTGGATGAGAGTTCGTCAAATGCAGAGAGATTCGCAGAGAGAGTTCGTCGAACGCAGAGAGGGATTCGTCAAACGCAGTGAGAGATTCGTCAAACGTAGAGAGATTCGTCGAACGCAGAGAGAGATTCGTCGAACGCAGGGTTGCTTTCGTCGAACGCAGCTTGCCTTTCGTCGAACTCCTGCAGACATATATATTGTTGGGAAAATGATTTATCTTAACCCCTAAAATGAGTAGAATATAAATTCTAAAGATGAAAAATTAGGATAAGTAAATATGCGTCGAATGGTATTCGACGCAACGTCGAAATGTAGTCGACGTTTCTCTCAGTATGTGTCGAAGTAATTTCAAATAGAATTCGACGCGTCTTATGTCGACGTTACTCTGACTTCTAGTCGATGTATCTAGTGAAGTCGACGCAGCTTAGTCGACGCACCTTCCTTATTCTCCTATCGACGTCCAGCCAGGATGAATTCGACGCTTACGTCGAATAGTAATTGACGCACGTCAATTTATATGACAAATTCAAATACACGCTAGATCTCTTTCCTTCTTTCTGTAGATCTGATTTGTATGGAATGATTTTATTCTTTTATAGCCGTTATGAATCATTCCTTCCTTCTAATTGATTCTTGGCTAATTTGATTAAATTCATTATAGACATTATTTGAAATCAGAATAAATTCTTTCTTTCTATATATACAATTATTATGGAAACTTTTCTATCCTTCTATTTCTCTGATTGCTAATCAATTATCTTCCTATAGTATTAATTGAATGGACAGAGCTATAAAATAACAAGGAGGTCGGTAGAGAATGTTACAAAAGTGATCCACCATTTACATTTGGAAAAGAGGAAGAGCTCCCAAGTGAAAAGAGAGAGAATTGAGAAATAGTGTTGCAGCAAACATCAAGCTTTCTTCTTCTCCTGCTTCTGAAGCCATACTGCTGCAAACTCTGATAGCTCTCATTAAAAGAGAGAAAAGCTACAAATCTCCTTCTTGTGCTTCAAATCTTCTTGCTAGGAAGAAGATTATTTCTTGTCTTTTAATTGTTTCTTCTTCTCATTCTTATTTCAATTGTGTAAAAGAGTTTTAAGAATCTCTCTTCCTTAATTGTTGTGCTGTGATTTTTTATTCTTGCATTTACTTTATTTACTTGTTTAATTCTTGTTGGTGTGTGGGAAGCTTAAATCTGTGATCATTACATATATATATATATATATATATAGTTATTAACTTTGCACAAAAACTTTTTTAAATCTCTATTCACCCCCCCCCCCCCCCCCCCCCCTCTAGAGAATTCTAGTGAGGTTAACTGTGCACTTTCAACTGGTATCAGAGGGAGGTTGATCTAAAATGGGTAACCCCTTGATCAAAAAGATCCTACCTCTTATATATATATATATATACTTTTCTAACAAAACTATTTTTATGGCACAAATCAAAGATTATGCTTCCACCAGACCACCAATGTGCAATCTTGAAATGTTTGCAGTTTGGAAAACAAGAATTAGGATCTATATGAACTCTATTGATGATGAATTGTTTAATGTTATTTTGACAGGTCCTCCCAAGCCTTATAGAAGGTATTCAAGTGGCAATCTAACTCAAACACTTGTCCCAAGATCTGAGTGGACAGATGATGAGAAGAAGGCAAGAGCATATGATCTAAAGGCTATGAACATTCTTGTCTCAACTCTCTTTGATGAAATCTTTCAAAGGGTTGTTGACTGTGAATCAACCAAAGAAATTTGGGAGGCTCTCATAAAGATGGTAGAAGGAAGTGCTGATGAAAGAAAAGATAGGAAGGCTCTATTAATCTCCCAATATGAGAACTTCCAAAAGAATGATGAAGAAAGCATCTTTGAGATGTATGATAGATTCAGTCTGATCATCAACCAATTAAGGAACTTGGATAGAGAGATCTCTCTCACAGAGATCAATGACAAATTACTAATGAGTCTCCCAAGTTCATGGGACTCAATAATATGGGCAATAAGAGATACAAGAGGACAAATGGAAATTTCAACAGATGCTCTCTTACGAAAACTCAAATCCTATGAGCAACTACTGAAAACCAGAGAAGAGAAGAAAAGAAGAGAAAACACTCCAACCTCTTCAAAAGACAGGAACATTGCATTAAAAGCAACAAAAGAAGGAACCCCTGTCACTAAAGAAGAACTATTCAGTTTCCTGGCCAGAAAATTCAAGAAATGGGTCAGGACAGATGGATCTAGAAGGAGAGAATCAAAACCAAGGTATGACAAAACTCCCACTAAAGAAATTGTATGTTATTCTTGAAGGAAACCTGGACATATTGCCCCAGAATGTCCAGAAAATGCTGAGACAAAGAAAGATCTGAAAAAGAAAGATCTCAAGAAAAAGGGGAAGAAAAAAGAAAGAGGCTTTATTGCAGAAGCCTGGAGTGAAACAGACTCTGAAGACAGCTCCTCTTCTAAAAGTGACAATGAAGAGTCTAAGCAAGAAGACCTATGCTTAATGGCTCTTGAAGGCTCAAAGAAAGATGATGTTGCTGAATCATGGAGTGAGACAGGATCAGAAGAAAGCATATCATCTGAAGATGAAAGAGAAAATAGCCTTATTCTCATAGATGAATCTGAGGATGAGGATGAGGTAAGCATTTTTGATGAAATAGATTTTTCATGTGATGATTTCAAAAATAATTTTAGAGGATTATGTTTAGATCAACTAAAAGCTAAACAAGAAATCAAGGATCTAAAAGAACAAATCAATATGGTTAAAAACCAGAGAAATAGAGAGGTTACATGCTCTAAAAATTATGAATTAAGGGCTAACATCAGAGAAAAGGAAATAGAAAGTGCTAGAATAGAAAACCAGCTCCTTAAGGATAAGGTATCCCAGGCAAAAGCTTTTGAAGAATCAATAAAAATGAGAAGCCAAACACTTAAGGAAATCACTGAACAACGAATAATAAGACATAAAAATCTTGGGCTAGGGGCTGATCCCTCAATTAGCCCAATTTCATCTAGCAAACCTGCTTGGATGAGCCCTGTCAAATTTACTAAGCCCATCAAATCAACAAACCAAGAAGAAGACTCACAAAATAAGGGAGAAGACTTCAAGGAAATAAACCAATTTGATGAAACATCATACTATTCAGCTGATGACTCTCAAACTTTTTCTGAGAAGGCAACTAGGCCAAGAAAAGCAACTCAAAAAGAAATAAAATCAGAAAAAGAGAAAAATAAAATTTGTGAAAACACAATTGCGTCGACTTCATATCGACGCATGAATGATAGTGCGTCGAATTATACTCGACGCAATCTCTCAGATGCCTTGATCTCAACTCGACGCTTGAATAAAAGTACGTCGACATCCAATCGACGCAACTTTTTCCATGCATCGATACCAGATCAACGCAATCTGGTGAAAGCGCCAAATATAAATCGACGCAACTATCAACATACGTCGAATAGATATCGGCGCATAAAAACTCAGAACAACTTAAATGCTTATCCTCCAAAAACCTTCCATCTTAACCCCCATTCAAGACCCATTCATCCTGATCAAAATTTCTATCCTAACCAAAATTCCTATCATAATCAAACTTTCTATCCTAGTCAACACTTTTATCCCTCTCTAAACTCAAATTCTCATAATCTTAAGATAATCAAGTGCTATTTATATAACAAAACTGACCACATTGCCAAACAATGTTGGCACAATCAATCAAATTATCTGTAAAAATTTAGCCCAAGGCTGACTTAGAAAACCTTAGGAATAGGAAGAAATAATTTCTCAAAGAAAATCCAGAATTTGTCAAATAAAGTCACGTAGACTTCTAAATCGACGCACCGTCGATAACTCTGCTCAAAAAAGGAAATCGACGCATGTGTCGACTCCAATCGACGCATACGTCGATAGGAAACCCTTTCATCCCAAATCAAACTATATCGACGCTCACGTTGAATTCCATTCGACGTAACGTCGACTTCATGAAAACGAGCGGTAATACTACAATATTTTCGGTCACATCCACTGTAGTACCGAATAAGCCTCGAATTGTGTCTCGTTTCGACGTTTCACCTGACTTAAATAGACTCTTCAGTTAGAAACCTTCACGACCTCTGCATCTTCCATCCTTCTTGCTCCTCAGTCCAGCCGTTTCTTCCTCTCTCTCACTGACCTAAAATAGCTCTCAAGACAAACTCTGGATTCGACATTGACCTCGAATCCTTCCAAGACGCCGCCGAAAACTACAAGAGCATCATAGCTCTGTTTACTGAAGCTGGATTAGATAAGCTCATCTCCACACGATGCAAGCTCCTGGATACAGAACTCACAGAGCTCATGACTCATGTTCAGATATCTGAACAAGGAGAGATCCAAGGAACAATCCATGAGACACCTGTCTCAATCTCTGTTGAACACATTAGGACCACCTTTGATCTTCCATCAGGTACATTCCAATATTATCTTTGTCCAACTCAAATAGGGAAAGAAAACCAAACTTCTAAAGAAGTAACAAACAAATCTCCTTCTCAGGTGATGAACTTGTGGAACTCACACCTGATGAGATCAAGAATCTGTTAACCACCATGAAGTTCTCCAAAGATAGACCAATCCACCTAAAGAAAATAGATTTTTCTTATGAGTATAGACTACTGGCAGACATAGTAGGAAAGATACTACTATGCAAGACCTCTGCCCTTGATGCAGTGCCCAAACAACAACTGAACATCATGGGGGCCCTTGTGCTAAAGAAGAAAATAGACTGGGCCAGCAGTTTGATCAAGATAATAGTCTACAAGTACTCTCACAAAGAGAATGCATACATGAGGATTATGAGTCAAGTACTCTTCCAATCCTTCCCTGACCTATGTAGGTCAAAAGGAATCCCTATTCCTCCAGGAAAAAGGATGTCAATAGCCCTCTTCTCAAAATGGACCAGGCAAATTCCCAAGCCTGGTTCCATTCCTGAAAGGACTCCTTCTCCTTCTAACTCTCCTTCTCATCCTCCCTCTCCTCCTCATCATCCACATACAGAAATTCCTTCCCTTCCATCATCATCCACTACAATACCTTCTACTATACTCACTCCTCCTACATCTTCTCAAATACATGTTCAAGCATCAGTTCCTCCTCCTCCTACTACTCTCTCATCCTCTCTACCTCCATCATCTCCCATACCTCATGTATCAATACTCACTTCTCCACCTTCCTCACCTCCTCCTCCATTATCTCCTCCACCACCACATTTTGACCCATCTCCATCCACTGAAAATCTCATCACTCAATGCATCCAATCCACAGCTCAAAGATTCCAAGCAATGCTGGATGAGCACTGCTCCCAGATTCATTCCTCCATCCTACACATGAACACCCAAATAGATGGGGTCAGTGCCTCTGTGCAAAGCCTGAAGACCTCTCTCTCTTCCTCTAGGGTCACCAGGTCTTTCTTAACCTCCTTGGCCAAGAAGGTCAAGAAGGGGGAGAAGGTAGATGAAGATCAGCTCTCCAACCACAAAACTCCCTCACACAAATCCCCTCCCTCTTCAAAATCTGACAGTCTTGCACTGCTCAAAACCATTGGGAATGAAGTTGTACCTGAGCTACATATTGAAGAACAACTAACAGAGGTACTCAACATAGCAAGAGAAGCTACACAACAAGTGACTCTATTGCAAGGGGAGGCAAGTAGGGCAGAAAATGAAGTTGAAAAGGAAATTGAGGTTGAAGGTGAGCAAGAAAATGAAGCTGGAAATGAGAAAGAGCCAGATGCTGTGTTGGCTGAAGCTGAAGCTCAGATGGAGCCAGATGCTATTATAACTAATACTGAAATAGAAGTAGAAGGCTCAAAAGAAGTTCCATCCCAGGGGAAGCAAACCACCTTGACTCAGGGGGAGCACACTGCTATAACTCAGGAGGAGCTAAGGGAACTACCTGCTACTGAGAAGGAGCAACCCACAAAAGTATTCACTAGAAAAAGAAAAACTCCTCCTACCCCTCCTGGGTGATGTTTTGAAACAATACTGATACACTCTATTTTGAAAAAATTTCATGCTTAACTACTGGTTGGTCTGAACATGAAGTTGGTTTATATATGATTTCTTATTCTGTTTCTCTTCTGATTGCTTAAACATATACCCTATCTATATAAATGCTTTGATGTGATTGATTAAAAGCTGTTACAATTTCTCTCTAAATAGGGTTAAGACAAATAGGGGGAGATTATTGGGAAAATGATTTATCTTAACCCCTAAAATGAGTAGAATATAAATTCTAAAGATGAAAAATTAGGATAAGTAAATATGCGTCGAATGGTATTCGACGCAACGTCGAAATGTAGTCGACGTTTCTCTCAGTATGAGTCGAAGTAATTTCAAACAGAATTCGACGCATCTTATATCGACGTTACTCTGACTTCTAGTCGACGTATCTAGTGAAGTCGACGCACCTTAGTCGAAGCACCTTCCTTATTCTCCTCTCGACGTCCAGCCAGGATGAATTCGACGCTTACGTCAAATAGTAATCGACGCACGTCGATTTATATGACAAATTCAAATACACGCAGGATCTTGATAGTTTATTAAGAGTAGTCAATATTACCTAGAGGGGGGGTGAATAGGTTTTACTTATTTTTAGTTTATGAGAGTCTAGCTACAGAAGTATTGCACCCAGAAAGCACACAAGCATGTATAGAGGTTCCTCAAGACAGGGTGTCTTGAGTAGTCCTCTTTCCCTCTTCACCCTCTAACAGTGAGTTAGATAAGGCCACCAACTTCAATCTCAGTTCCTTGAGCTTACACCTCAAGTTCCTCAGAACTTCTCAGATCAAGAGTGATCCTACCTCGAGCACAGCAACTCTACACTCAGGCTCAACAGCCCTACACTCAGAGTTATGTATAACTCCTACCTCTCAGAAATTCTACAGATTTCCTACCTCAGACTTGTCAAGAAGTCCTACCACTCAAGCTGTCAATACAGCTCTACACAGGCTCAACAGCCTTTTTCTCAGGCAAGCTGCCTTACAAGGATGTAAATGAGTTTGTATTGAGTTCAGATGACAAAGGATTTACTCTTAGGTCTTCTGGTTTCTTTCTTCAGATTTGAATCACCTTGATCTTCTCCTTCAGCGAGACAGAAGATCAACTTGCCCTTCTGAGTTGGAACAGGAAGAGCTAACTAATCTTCCTTAGAAGATTAACTTTAGCTTCGGAGAACTGCTTTACTTTGCTGGAACGAGAATGCGCGATTACGGCTTGCAGCAAAAACTTCTTAATGGAACAGTGTGAGATGATATGCCCTAACATCTTCTTTTATACTTCCAGAAGGCTTCAACGGCTATCTCTATCCTCCTGACACAATATGCGGCTGATTGGACTTGCTTTTCCCTTTCAAATATTATTTGCGCCGAAAGCAGATCTCGACAAAGACTTTGGATCTGTCTCAGCGGTTGGGCTGAGATGACTTTCAGTTTCAGTGGCTGCTTCAGTCTCCTTCTCAGTGTATCCGCTGAGACTGCTCCTCGTCTCAACGGTTGTGGGCATATTGCTGCTAAAACTATTCCTTGTCTTGGAATAACTTAACCCTGCATACTTATGGAATACACGTAGGGTTTATCAAATACAACTTGTACTTTGTATTTGAGTGTGGGGGGGGGGGTGGCCTCTTCAAATTAAAGGGACATTGAGGTTCAATTCCCAACAATCTCCCCCAATTTGAAGAAGGCAGAACACTCTCAAATGCAAGAGTACATTACTTATAAAGTTGTGGTATATATATCAATACAGCAGTGAATCTGTCATGTTAAGCAAACAGAGTTTATAGCAGATGATCAGTAGTATATATACACAGCAGATAATCAATTCATCGCAATGAATAGAAAGATATGACAATGCATCTCATAAAAGCAAAATCAATAACACTAATGTAAGACTTAGCTTAATCTTAAATTGGTGATTCAAGTAGAGCAATATTTAAATAGCTTCAGTTTGCATAAAATAATTTAGACAAATTCTAGTTCAAACCACCCTTTGATTATTCATATGAGTTTTTATACATCTTATCAATGTTTGCTTTTCTTAGAGGATGAACATTCAACAACAACTTCTTCTTGGACTGCAGGCTCCTTGTCTTTAGCAGGTGCAGAAATATCTTTATTTAGATTTGAAGTTGCCTTATTTTCTGCAAACTTTCTCTTGATCTCTTGCCTTTTAAAATACATGTAAGGTTTTGGGATGTACCTAGATGGCATTCTTTGTGGGTTCTCCTTCTTGACTAGGTTTGCTTTGAATACCTTTTCTCTTTTAGTGTTTCTTTCAAGATGTTTTATCCATTCCTCAGCTGGATATAATCTATCAATGTCTTTACACAACTGACCATGACTTACCCAAGCATTCAGAATTATCTTTTTGGAATCATCAGTCCAATATTCAAAATCAGGATCTCTCCTGTTTTCATCCCTTTGGGAGGCCATGAATTCCTCAGTGAGCAAAACATGCTCTCTTTCTCTTTTCTTTTTCAATCTTTCATTTTGTGCTATTTCTTCTTGATGCAGAAAGTCCCAGTCTTCTGCCCTTTCTGCATCTAGTAATGGCAGGTTCAAAGCAATCCTTGTTCCTTGGAGAACTTTCAGTGACAGTTCAGAATTGATGTCTGCATTTGTATTCTCCCCCTTTCTGGCTTCGTCAAAAATCTGTTGATGGATATCTTGCTTTGCTGCTGTGATTGTGCCAGAGAGGGTTTGGAAGATATTTTCAAAGTCAGCTTGAAGATCACTTTTTAATCTGCCAACTTCTTCAGTCATATGAAAAGAGGTGGCTTTTGTCTCAAGAGTTTGAGAGAGATGTGCAATATCTCCTTTGAGTTCTTCCTTGTAGCTGTCAGCAGCTTCATTTAACTGCATTGCAGTGGAGTAGAAGTGCTCTTGAAGATGATTGGCTGACTTTATAATGACCTCATCAGTTGTACTAACATAGTTTTTGACATAGGAAATGTCTTGGGCAGATAGGGCCAGGTCCTTCTGAATAGACTTGAATATCTTTCCTTGACAGTCTACAGTCTGCTTGGCTGAGTTAAACCAGGTGGTCATTTGCTGATTAAGGAATGTGGAATCCTCTTTGAGGATGTTTATTGCTACTAGAAAATTAACTTTTAGTGATGAAAGTTTTCATCACTAAATATTGAATTTTGGTCACTAAAGATATTTAGTGACCAAATTTTGTTCGTCACGAAGTGGTCACGATAGCCCCGCCGCTAAATGTATTTAGTGACCAAAAAGATTTTCGTCATTAATCGTATATATTTAGTGACTAAAATAATTACGGTCACTAAAAGAAGTTTTGGTGACCAAATTGATTTGGCCACCAAATAAATCTTTAGTGACAAACTTGAATCGGTCACTAATGAAGTTTCAATGACTGAATTGGTTCGGTCACTAAATGAACTTTTAGTGACCAAGATGGTTCGGTCACTAAATGAAGTTTTGGTGACCAAATGGATTCGGTCACTAAATAAACTTGTGCATATGTATTTTTAGTGACAAAATATCTGGTCACTAAAGAGATAAACATAATATAACAATGTTTGTTACTAAATTATGTTTAATTCCTCAAAAAATATCACATAATTATTTCATTTGCTATTCATTAGAATTCAATTTTAGACATTCAAACAAAAGAATAAATTAAATACTCAATTTCAATAAAAGTTTGTTCAACATATGTTTTTATTAATAGAGAAAAAAAGAGGGTGGGAGATAGCCAAAAGCCCTCAATACAGAGTTATATTGTTTTCATCTATAATTAAACTGAATACATGAAAAATATTAATAATGAAGAAAAAGATCTCGGGCCCGAGGACGTCTTATGGCCGACGAAGGTCTTGCACTCCAACGATCAGGTTCAAGAAGGTCTTGCACTCCAGCGAGCAGGTTCAAGAAGGTCTTGCACTCCATCGAGCAGGTTCAAGAAGGTCATGCACTCCAGCGAGCAGGTTCAAGAAGAAGGTCTTGCACACCAACCTGATAATTAAAAATAAAACAACAAATTTGAGTATAGAAAAATAATCTTATAGATCAAAGTTTGAAATATCTGTTCATGAGGAAGTTAATCAAAACTTACATTTCCATTATCACACCAATTCTGATAGATTAATAGCATCAATGGAATATATGGTTGCAGACTACGGAACCACAATCAGCATTGCTGTTGCAGGATTCAATGCACAAGTTAGAGTTCGAAGCTTGAAACATGCTCGAAATTTGGAATTCCACCTCTCCGGCAGTGGAGACGGCATCACTCTGTCTTTTGAGATTAACATAATTGTGCCTAGAATTGCAAACAAACATTTTAAAGGAATATGCATATGGCTTAACAGATTGAGCAAATCATATGGTGACATAAGAGCACACACATTACAATAATCAGAACCATGAAAGGTGAGAAGTCAAATTTCCAGATTAGAGCCATCAACATAAAACAAGCTAGAAATTTTTTTAATAGAAGAGTGGTTAGTAACGCATGGATTCATAAGTTCTATCCATAAATCTTTCTCAACTACATTAATAAGGTACTTACGACAATTATGATGGTAATGAAAATTGCATAAATCTGAAATTTATCACCAAGAAAATATAACAGCCAACCTCAATAAAAATTTCATGATGCTCGAAAACAATTATTCCTCCTTATAGGCTCCCCATCTCGAGACTTATACAAGCTTGCTAACAGGAGATTAGATAAACTACATCATATGACGACCATACAAAACTACGAAAGCACCATGAGATGAAATGGCACAATTGATATAAGAATGGGCACAAGAACTTGCCGCCCATCTAGAATCAAGTGGTAAATTGAGACTTAAATATATGTATGTATGCATAATCAAATAAGCTGGGCTTAAATATATGTATATATGTGTGTATGTACGCTCAAATAAACTGTATCATTCAATGAGGAGTGTCTATTAAACTTAAGTAGCCTAGCACTATAAGCAGTTAAATCTTGAATCCAACTAGAATTTGTGGTCCCATATTCAACATAAACGTACTTATTTATCTCAATTAAGAACACAAACTGGATTCACTATTTAAAGGTATTTGTGAATGGAACGTGTAAGGAAGATGCCAGATTGCAATAGAGGAGCATGCCAATGCATTTGCATCAATATATTTGCATCAAGCAACATACATACCTTTATGGAAAGCCCCGGGGAAGATATCACGAAGAAGTAGGTCCCCACCATTTGCACAAATGTGTCATAAATCAACATTTTCAGTAGATGTTAATCTACGGCCTTTTGACAGGGAAACAGATAGCTCATGAAGCGACACTCCATTGGAGGCATGGATTTTATTGTAACTACAAAAACAGGGAAAATTTTGTATGAATTTCGAAATTTGATTTCAAATTTACAATAACAGCCATATCAAATAAATGCAAAACTTTTAAATATCATCTTATGGCTTGCGTCGTGATGCTTGACCAGCATGAGCTTAAAACTGCGAAGGACTAACACTACAACAAACAGGGCTACGACAACACTTTTTTGGGCTTTCCGCGGCGTTTTTCAAGCGCCGCGAAAAAGCCCGCTAAAGCGATTGCCGTCGTAGAACTCCACGACACTTTACGAAAAACATCGCTAATACAAGAAGCATTTGCGATGTTGTTTTCAAAACACACCACCAATATCTGCACCATTTTTTTTAGAAAACACCGCAGACTTGGGAACTGCTCGTCCTGGTAGCAAAGATGAAAGACCTTCAAATAGCGCAACCGACAGAAAACCACCGAAGTAGAGTGGCTTTGAGGGGCATGGAGAAACTGGCGTATACACATATTAAACTGAATCTAAATTATCTCTCAATAATTTATATGTGAATGCATCCATGAGAGGAAACATGGAGAGGAGAGAAAAAGAAAAAACATATATTTTAATGATTATAAGTAATCTCTTTCTAGTGGCAAACTAAAACGATTGAAGCAAGAAAAATCCAAACAAGGTACGAAAAAATAGGAAGCACATATTTCTCAATAACTCTAGAAATTGACTGCTTCTGCTTAATGGTATTAGCTATGTCCTGTTTAAGTTCCTCTAACTCAGACTTCATATGACCACGTTCCGCTTCTATTCTTTGTTGTCTGCTGACAAGATTATTAATTTCCCTATATACATGTAAGTGGAGTCAATGGAGAACACAAAGGGAGCATGATATTTGGTTAATTTCATCCAGATTTATGATTGGTTTCTAAACCACAGTAAATGCATGATATTTAGTTAATTGCTATATGCATTTTACTGAAAAATACAACTGTATAAATAGAATATGTGAAGCATTCTTCACAAAGTGTTAATGTATAGATTCCTCCACAAAATGATGTACAAAATTAAGGTTGAAAAATGAATTCAAATTTAGACTTAAGATCCTGTTGAAGAGATCTCAACGTGGCCAACAAATCTCACAGGAAAAACAACATCATGCCTGACAAGCTCCCATGGACTGAATTTCTATTGAATTTGTTTCAGTCATCATAGAATGTTCATAAAAAGATGATAACATTAGGTATATCATCTTCAAAATGACATGTTTCATGGGCCTACCTCCAGCCAATCTTCAGCTAGCTCTTCTTGACCGTCTTTGGAAATCTTTTGTTTATAAAGGCCATATCTATATCACAGACCATATCCCCAAGCAGGCAACTTTATTGTTGCCATTAAATTTAGAAAGCATGATGCAAGCCTGCCCAAGCCTCCATTTCCTAGAGCTGCATCTTTTTCCTAAAAACATCGAATTTGATCCAATTTACACAATAGTGGTTCATCCATAGCTAGAAGTCAAACACGCACAAGACTGAAAAGAAATTTTTATGTAAGAAAATATGATGCACAAGGGCATGAAACATGTATTTTTAAATTTATAGCAGATTATCATCTGAGTACAAGATTCACTACAGTATTTCAGTGCGATGCGTATACAAATATGATCATTCTCTCTCCTATAATAGAATCTAGTGTGAATAATGATGGCCATGGTTTGGTTTGTAGAGAAAAAACTCTAGGTAAAAGCCAGATTTAACAATTAAAAAAGAAGCATGCATAGCTACAAAGGATTACCGCACAATATATAAGCTCCCATTTTGTTTCTCCTGCGCCTTCTCAATGTTAACCCTCATCTTAATAGACAGAGATGAAAAGTGAAGGGGGGGGGGGGGGGGGGGGGGGGGGGGGGGGGGGACTTAATAAATTAAAAATTCAATCATCATCATTCAACGGCAGAAAGGAGGAGATAAAGTGCAGAATAGAAGGCGCGGAAATGGTTCAACGAAGAAGAACGACGGCGTGTTCGATGTGGATGAATAGCATTTGCGATGAAGATTTGCGAAAGTTCGTGGGTTAGAAGAGCGGAAATCGAAGGCAGAAAGGAGGAGATAAAGTGCGACGAGATGGGTAATGCGGCATACCATAGGTGTTGTATAAGAAGCACCGGCGATGTGGGGAGGATCGTTGACGGTGGCGTTGATTCATAGCGTCGTGGATGCGATATAAGGATTCCCTAGTAAGGATCAAAGGGGATGTGTAGAGTTGCGGGGTTTTTGCGAATGGAATGCTGGATGAGATATGTGAATGGAATGCGCTAGCGAGGAATGCGAATGAATGTGGAAGAACCGACAGATCGTAGGTTGTGGTTACCTAATCAGAAGATGCTAAGATGTCAAGGATAAGTGGAGACGTGGGGGCAAAATGAAATACTAGATACAAGGGACAAAATCAAGGCGGAGGAAAAAATAGGCACTATTATGCTTTTGTAAGTATAATTAAGATGAAAGATCATTTTTTTTTGTAACTTTCGGTCACTCAAAGCGGGAGTCGTGAAGAGAAAGGACTCGTACAGATGCACCAGGCACGTCATTGCATTCTTCGTCAGCTCGTCGCTGGAGTTGTTCGGTCGTGACCTAAATCGCGACAACGTCAAAGTTTTCTGCTTGCGAAAATGAAAGTCGAAATGTCTACAGGAGTGCACGAACATGCTCATATATTTTTAATTATAGACATGCTAACTTTCTTATAAAGTAGGATAGATATAAATTCGATCACTAATTATTTTAGTTAGTAAATAATTTTGTAACGAAAAATTTTTTATCATTAAAAATGAGTTATAATGACGAACTTATATTGCGTCACTAAAAATGTGTATTTAGTGACGACCATTTATTTCGTCACTAAAGCCGTGTCTTTAGTGAAAAAATAAAAGGTCGTCACTAAAAACACACATTTAGTGATGATATATATTTTGTCACAAAATATCTGTCACTGAAGACTTACTTTAGTGTCCGAACTTTTATTTGGTCACTAAAGATGTCTCTTTAGTGACCGACATTTACTTCGTCACTAAAGATGTGTCTTTCGTGACCGAAATTTATTTCGTCACTAAAATCTTGTCTTTAGTGACGAAATATATTTCGTCACAAAATTTTGGTCACTAAAACTCATTTTTCTTGTAGTATAGTCATTACTTCATGCCTTACAGCAGAGACAGATTGGAGAATCTGGTCTCTGATTGATGCAGCCGACCTATCAACGTGCACTTGCACAGATTGAAGGTGTGCGGCTAGTAGGGGTTGTATGGTTAAGTCAATGGATCTATCAACATAACCTTTCATAGATGCAAGGTGTGCATCTAGCATGGACTGTATTGAGCCTAAGATGTGCTCATTTTTCTGAGAAGAGGAGGCAAGGGCCTGCTGTTCTACTGTTTCTGCCTGTGTGAACCCCGTCGGAGAACTGGGTGGAGGAACCACGTTTGTAGGTGGTGTGAGGATGTTTGGTTCAGACACCACAGCAGGAGGAATCACGGGATCCAGGTCCTTTGAAACTGCACTCCCTTGGTGTTCAGCATGTGGGGCAGAATTATCTAGAAGGTCTGGATGGTCTTCATCATCATCATTGAAATGCATAACATCTGCATCTTCCTCTTCAGTCCCAGCATGCTGCTCCCCCTCAGATGGTGCACCATGATTTTCAGGGGTAGGGTCGTTTGATTATGCTATTGGATCAGGTGCCCCTGCCTTGTTCAGCATCTCCCCCTCAGATGGAGTATTTAATATCTCTGCGCATGCTTTGGAAAGGATCACAAGTGAGTCAGGTGCCTGTTCTCTACAGAATCAGCTGGCACATGTTGTGCATCTGCATTATCTTTGGTGGAGGAGACATCCTCGTTATCTACCTCCATATGGGTCCGTGCAGAGTCATTGTCAGCTCTATGAGACACCTCATTGTCAGACCCAATTGATTTGGATGGGGAGGCAGGTTTCTGCTTTGTGGGCTTTTTCTCCTTGTCCTTGGCCATGGATGACTGGCTCATAGGGAGCACTCTGGAGAATCTGTCCAGAGTTTTAATGTCCATTCTTTTGAGGTAATGAAGATTTACCCCCTTTGAGTTGGCAAAGAACTCTGAATAACTATTCTGTAGATACAGAGATAGTATTCTGCCCATATTGGGAGCATTTAGACATTCTTTTAGTCTTTGAAAGACTACCCCCCCCCCCCCCCCATGAGGTTTTCTTGGCCACAATTATCCTGGTCATAAGTTCAAACATGGACTGGGAGATAGTGTCATGTGAACCTGGTTTGCAAAGAATGGCTTTGCCCACTATATCAGACAGTAGCTTTCCCTGTTGATTGAAGAATTTTCTCCTGAGACAGCTAGTCTTCGATTCACTGTACCCTGTCCATTTTAGGGCAGTTTGTTTATCCTGGTCAGTTATCTCCTCCTCTTCAGTTTTATTGCAGGAAGGTAATTTCAGTCCTTTCGCCAACTTTTTGGGTGTCATTTTTATCTTCACAGATCCTATCTTGGACTGCAGAATGTCTTTAGAGGGAGATGACTTTACATTGGTGAACCATTCCAGAACTTCAGTTCTGAGTATGCAGCTTGGTTCAGATAGCAGGAATTCGAGACCTTGAGCATACAGCAGATGAATGACCTGTTTTATTTCGACGGAGGCATGAGAGAACCCGTCTCGGACTATCTCATAGCCCTCCAGGAGATCTTTTGAGCTTGTCGGGGCCATTCAAGCGAAGTTTGATGCGCTGAGTCGGGAGGGAAGATGAATCGACTCGGCGGCTAAGGGTTTTGATTTTGTCGTGGTGTTTTTTTTTTTGTTACAAGGTAGCTATTTATAGGAAGTTAGTTTCGTTTCTTTTACCCCTAGGTTTTTGGACTTATTTACCTTATAATATTAAGAAATGTTAGATTAATTAAGGCTGGATGTTAAGATATAATTAATCAACAAGCCCGTCTCAGCGGTTCTGCTGAGAGGGAAACATGGACCACTGGGATAGTGATCGATCAACCGCTGGGACAGTTTGCTCATCTCAGCGGTTCAGTTGAGAGTCTTCACAGCTGATCCATCTGAAAATCCTTTTGAAGATTTGGTAAGGTGAAGACCAACTGTAGATTTGTAGACTAAGCAGATGCCCTAGACATGTCACTAAGGTGTAGTGGGAAATGTAGAGCTTTATTGTTCATAATGTAGAATCAACAGGAGTGACATTTATGACTCATATATGTAGAATTATTCCATACTAAGCATGCCAAGGTCAATTTTGAAAGCATTGAATTTGGATTCATCCAGTGGTTTAGTAAAGATATCAGCTATTTGTTTGTCAGTGGTGACAAATTCAAGACAGATATCTTTATTTTCTACATGTTCTCTAATAAAATGATATTTGATTTCTATGTGCTTAGTTCTGCTATGAGAGACAGGATTTTTAGCTATAGAGATTGCACTGGATGAATCACAATATAAAGGAGATTTTCTTACCTTGATATTGTAATCCTCCAACTGATGCTGTGTCCAAAGGAGTTGTGCACAACAGCTACCTGCAGCGATGTATTCAGACTCAGCTGTGGATATGGCCACACTGGTTTGTTTCTTGCTGCTCCATGATATCAGCCTTTTTCCAAGAAACTGACAGGTACCACTTGTACTCTTCCTGTCTTCTTTGCAACCTGCAAAGTCTGCATCTGAAAAGCCGGTTAGTTCAAAGTCATTGTTCTTAGGGTACCAAAGGCCAAGATGCAAGCTGCCCTTAAGGTATCTCAGAATCCTCTTCACAGAGGTGTAATGAGATTCCTTAGGACATGCTTGATATCTAGCACAAACACATGTAGAATACATAATGTCTGGTCTACTAGCAGTTAAGTATAAGAGAGATCCAATGATGCATCTATACATGGACTCATCAAAGGCCTTCCCCTTTTCATCCTTGTCTAATGATACATTTGACCCCATGGGTGTGCGCATGGTGGAGGCTGATTCCATTCCAAATTTCTTGATGAGCTCCTTAGTGTACTTGGTCTGGGAGATGAAGATTCCATCATCAGACTGTTTCACTTGGAGCCCAAGGAAATATTTGAGCTCACCCATACTGCTCATTTCAAACTCCCCCTGCATTAGATTGGCAAATCTCTTGCAGAGGTTGTCATCAGTAGACCCAAAGATTATATCATCAACATAAATTTGGACTAAGAGACACTTGCCCCTTGTTTCCCTAAGAAACAATGTGCTATCAATCTTGCCTCTCATGAACTTGTTCTTGAGAAGAAAATTGGACAAAGTCTCATACCAAGCTCTTGGAGCTTGCTTGAGACCATATAATGCTTTCCTAAGAAGATAAACATGAGATGTTAGGGTTGGATGCACAAAACCTGAGGGTTGTTCAACATATACCTCTTCCTTCAAGTCTCCATTGAGGAAGGCTGATTTGACATCCATCTGATAGACTTTGAAACCTTTGTGGGCAGCATAGGCAAGGAATAGCCTTATTGCTTCCAACCTTGCCACTGGTGCAAATGTTTGATCAAAGTCTATACCTTCCTCTTGCCTGTATCCTTTGGCTACTAGTCTGGCCTTGTTTTTGATGATTGTTCCATTCTCATCAAGCTTGTTCCTGTATACCCATTTAGTGCCAATCACATTGTGTCCCTGAGGTCTTGGCACAAGCTTCCATACTTTGCATCTCTTGAATTGTGGGAGCTCCTCCTGCATGGCTTCAATCCAGAAGGTGTCTTGATTGGCCTCTTCAAACTTCTTGGGCTCCATTTGAGAGAGAAAACTTAAGAATAGGGCCTCATTGTGAGCTCTGCTTCTTGTTAATATGCCTTGGGTATGATCTCCAATTATTAGATCTCTTGGATGATCTCTCAGATGCCTTGCAGCAGCAGGAAGAGGTTCTTCTGGTGGTTGTGTTTGTTCTACTGGTTCAGCTATGCATTCACCATATTGTACTTCTTCCTCTTCAGGAATTGCAGCAGCTGTTTGTGTTTTGCTGCTGCTGGGCTTGTCTTTGACAGTCAACTCCTGCATCCCTTCTGCATTTTCTGTCAAAATAGAAGAACTAGACCATTCTTTGTAGAGAAGGTTGGTCTCATCAAACACAACATGCATAGATTCTTCTACAACCTGGGTTTTCTTGTTATAAACTCTATAAGCTCTACTATGTGAGCTATCTCCAACAAGAATTCCCACATTGCATTTTTCTGCAAACTTTGTTAGTTGAGATTTTCGATTGTTTAGGATGTAGCATTTGCATCCAAAGATTCTAAAGTAGGAGATTGTAGGTTGTTTGCCTTTCAGAATCTCATAAGGGGTTTTGCCAAGGACCTTATTGATGGAGGCTCTATTGAAAACATAACAAGCTATATTGACTGCCTCAGCCCAGAAGTATTCTGGGAGTGATGAGTCACTAAGCAATGTTCTCCCAGCTTCTATCAAGGTCCTATTCCTTCTCTCAGCCACACCATTTTGTTGTGGAGTCCTTGGGGAGGAGAACTCTTGGGTGATATCAAATTCTTGACAAAATTTTGTCATGGCTTCAGATTGAAATTTTGTGCCATGGTCAGTTCTAGTCCTGACTACAGTAAATAGTAGATCATTCTGAATGGCTTTGACAAAATTTATAAAGACATGTAAGGTATCAGATTTCTTCTTAAGGAAGAATACCCATGTATACTTTGAATGATCATCTACAACTACCAAGGTATACAACTTCCCACCTAGGCTCTGAAATGGCAAAGGACCAAACAAATCCATGTGCAACAAGTATAAGCATCTTTCAGTATCCTTGGAGCAAATACTTTTAAAGATGGTCCTTGTTTGCTTACCCATTTGGCAAGCATGACAGGGACAACTTTTAACACATCTTAATTGAGGACTATTTCTGACAAGGTTTTTAGAAAATAATCTATACATTGTCTTATAATTAATGTGGGCAAGTCTCTTGTGCCATTGGACACAAAAAGACTCACTTTCATTAGCTACAAGACACACAGAAGAAATAGAATTATTGCAAATAAAATCCAAGCAGTAAACATTTCCACTCGTAGTGCCTGACAGAATTGTCTCCAAGTTGTTGGATCTTTTGATCAAGCACTTGTCATTGTGGTATTCAATGACATAGCCTAGGTCACATAGTTGGCTTATGCTTACAAGGTTGTGTTGCAACCCTTCAACATAAGCTACCCTTGTGATTGAGACTATGCCATTGGAAATCATACCATATCCTTTGGTGACTCCCTTTTCAGATCCACCAAAGATTACTTTGGGTCCATTCTTCACTGGATGATAATCCTTTAGAAGATCTTTTGTTCCTGTCATGTGCCTTGAGCACCCACTGTCCAAGTAGCAGATTTGGTTGAGATTGGTACCTGAACTAACCTGCAACATAAAATTTAATTGTCCTTAGGAACCCAACGGTTTTTGGGTCCTAGGTTCATGTTAGCACCATAGGGAATCTTCCCAGAGAGGGCTGGTTTGGCTTGAGGTACAGTCCTTGCCTTTGTCACATTGGGTTTGTGCCATCAATCAATTGCAAAGTGTCCTACCTTGCCACAGTACCAACAATCATAAATATTGTATCTCCTTTTCTGAACAGTTCTCTGAATTGATGCAGCACTTTGTATATGTTCAGCAGAAGAGATATCAGCATTCTTCCTATTTCTTTCAGCAATAATCTGACTGAAGGATAATCTGTGGACAGTCTTGCTGCCCTTTGTCCTGATGGCCTCAGCTTGCAATGACTTGGTGGCCATACAAGATTTGATGGAATCAGACACTGGACAGCATGGCTTGTTAACAGATTCTACAGCAGTTTTGCTTTTTGCTGAATCAGATTTGGAAGATCTTGCTTCCACATTCTTGATTGAAGGTGCTGAGACACCAAACACAAATGGTCCAGGTTTAGCCATTTGTATTTCCTCATGTGCAGCTTTCAATGCACTCAATCCCATGCTCTTTTTATTTCCATAGCTGTAAGCATTCTTGCTCAAGTTAAAGGAACTTCCATTCAATAAATGACCATGAATACTTTCTTGGTCATACTTATTTGAGGGCATCAAGACTTTCACAACGGAGGTCTTAGATTCTTTTGAGTCTTTCACCTTTCCCTTAGAGTTGCTGGATGATGCCTCATTATTGAAGCCAACTCCCCCTTTATTAAGGGGGGTGAAAGTGTCAATAATGGGCAGCACTGTCTTGGGCTTAGAGAACTTAGCCACTAGCATCCTTTCCTTGAGGAGCTTTTCTTCAAGATCCATAATGATCTTGTTCTTGTGGCTTATGGTGCCCAAATGGACGATTGACATTCCCTTCAGTTTGCTAATCTCCTTGCTCATTTGTGTAGCATTCTCAAGGAATTCAGTATTTGATTGCTTTAGGGAAGTGATCTCTTGTGCTTGCCTCTTGGCAAGCTTTTTGCTCCTTTTCAGAGCTTCCAGGAGTGCACCATAACTATCAATCAATTGATTGACATCCAACATAGAATTTGATTCTCTTTCAACTTTAGATGAAGGAGATTCAGATTCTTGACCTGTTTCATAATTGGAAGAAGAAGAGATTCAATGTATCAATACCTGCTCATGTTCTGAATTGTTATGGTTGTCCTCATCTTCAGTTATGGACATCAGCCCATGGTCATCTGGAATGATCTCATTCTCCTCTTCATCACTATCTGAATGTGATAGAGGGGCCCTGATTTCTATCCTGGCAGCAGGATAGTTTTCTTCTTTCAGATCAGCAAATAGCCCCAAGTAGGCTTCCTCCTCACCATCTGAATCTGAAGGTGAGGATTCAGATTCACTCCAGCTCTTGTCTTTCTTAGCTAGGAAGGATTTTTCACCTTTCCTCTCCTTCTGGTGATGATGCTTCTTATCACCTCTTTCCTTTCTCTTGACTGGGCAGTCAGCAATGACATGTCCAGGCTTACTACAGCAATAGCAGATAATGTTAGTTGAAACATGTTTGCTGGGTTTAGAGTCATACCTGTCCTCTTTGGAATGATGCCTCTCAGATCTGTAATGATCCTTCTTGGGATGAGAGGAGGAGGAAGGTTTGTTCTTCCATTGTTTCCTCCTGATCGTCTTCTTGAACTGCCTTGTGAAGGCAGCAAACTCCTCATCAGAAGAAGAGTTGTCTGAATTGCAGCTCTCAGATTTCACAGATTCAGCCGCCTTCCTTGGAGGTGACTGTACTCTACCCTTGTTCTTCTTAGAGCTTTCAGCTTTGAGAGCAACTGATCTCTCCCTTGTGTGGTCCCTGGAGGAAGTGTCTTCCTCCTTTCTTGCAGAAAGCTGCATCTCATATGAGAGCAGTTTCCCAAATAGTGTGTGAGTAGGGGTTTCCCCAAGTCTTGCTCCTTCCCTGATTGCACATATTTTGGTGTCCCAATCTCTAGTTAGAGATCTAAGGAACTTGTCATTGAGTTCATAATCAGTAAACACCCTCTCATAGGTTCTCAGTTCATTTACTATTCTAAAGAACCTTTCATTGCACAGGGAGATATTTTCCTGGCTCAGCTGTTTGAAGGTTTCATACTCCTGATTAAGGAGTGACTTTCTATCATCCCTTACCTCAGCTGTTCCCTCCATATAAACAACCAGTGTGTCCCACATTTCCTTGGCAGTTGTGCAGTGTACCAAGTTCTGAAATGTAGTGTCATCAATGGAATTTACTATTATGTTTTGTGCTCTCTTATCCATGGTGTACAATGTAATCTCATCATTGGTCAGCTCAGAGAATGTCTTGAGGACTTTTCTAGTGGCGTCAATAGTAGAGACTTTTTCGAAGGTATAGGGACCATTTTTGACAGTCAAAAAGATCCTTGGGTCTGAGGCTTCCATGAATATCCTTACCCTTTGCTTCCATATGCCAAAGTTTTCTTTGGAGCATATGGGCAACTTCATTGACCCCAACTCCTTTTTCATTCCACCGCTGGCCATTGGATTTCAGATTTGACTACTCCTTTAGGAATCTGATCAGACTGTTAAGTCTTTTTGATCAACCTCCCTCTGATACCACTTGATAGTTTATTAAGAGTAGTCAATATTACCTAGAGGGGGGGGGGGGGGGGTGAATAGGTTTTACTTATTTTTAGTTTATGAGAGTCTAGCTACAGAAGTATTGCACCCAGAAAGCACACAAGTATGTATAGAGGTTCCTCAAGACAGGGTATCTTGAGTAGTCCTCTTTCCCTCTTCACCTCTCTAACAGTGAGTTAGATAAGGCCACCAACTTCAATCTCAGCTCCTTGAGCTTACACCTCAAGTTCCTCAGAACTTCTCAGATCAAGAGTGATCCTACCTCGAGCACAGCAACTCTACACTCAGGCTCAACAGCCCTACACTCAGAGTTATGTATAACTCCTACCTCTCAGAAATCCTACAGATTTCCTACCTCAGACTTGTCAAGAAGTCCTACCACTCAAGCTATCAATACAGCTCTACACAGGCTCAACAACCTTTTTCTCAGGCAAGCTGCCTTACAAGGATGTAAATGAGTTTGTATTGAGTTCAGATGACAAAGGATTTACTCTTAGGTCTTCTGGTTTCTTTCTTCAGATTTTAATCACCTTGATCTTCTCCTTCAGCGAGACAGAAGATCAACTTGCCCTTCTGAGTTGGAACAGGAAGAGCTAACTAATCTTCCTTAGAAGATTAACTTTAGCTTCGGAGAACTGCTTTACTTTGCTGGAACGAGAATGCGCGATTACGGCTTGCAGCAAAAACTTCTTAATGGAACAGTGTGAGATGTTATGCCCTAACATCTTCTTTTATACTTCCAGAAGGCTTCAACGGCTATCTCTATCCTCCTGACACAATATGCGGCTGATTGGACTTGCTTTTCCCTTTCAAATATTATTTGCGCCGAAAGCAGATCCCGACAAAGACTTTGGATCTGTCTCAGCGGTTGGGCTGAGATGACTATCAGTTTCAGCGGCTGCTTCAGTCTCCTTCTCAGTGTATCCGCTGAGACTGCTCCTCGTCTCAACGATTGTGGGCATATTGCTGCTAAAACTATTCCTTGTCTTGGAATAACTTAACCCTGCATACTTATGGAATACACGTAGGGTTTATCAAATACAACTTGTACTTTGTATTTGAGTGTGGGGGGGTGGCCTCTTCAAATTAAAGGGACATTGAGGTTCAATTCCCAACAGATCTCTTTCCTTTTTTCTGTAAATCTGATTTGTATGGAATGATTTTATTCTTTTATAGCCGTTATGAATCATTCCTTCCTTCTAATTGATTCTTGGCTAATTTTATTAAATTCATTATAGACATTATTTGAAATCAGAATAAATTCTTTCTTTCTATATATACAATTATTATGGAAACTTTTCTATCCTTCTATTTCTCTGACTGCTAATCAATTATCCTCCTATAGTATTATTTGAATGGACAGAGCTATAAAATAACAAGGAGGTCGGCAGAGAATGTTACAAAAGTGATCCACCATTTACATTTGGAAAAGAGGAAGAGCTCCCAAGTGAAAAGAGAGAGAATTGAGAAATAGTGTTGCAGCAAACATCAAGCTTTCTTCTTCTCCTGCTTCTGAAGCCATACTGCTGCAAACTCTGATAGCTCTCATTAAAAGAGAGAAAAGCTACAAATCTCCTTCTCACTATAGAAGAGAGATTTCTTTCACTACTTCTTGTGCTTTAAATATTCTTGCTAGGAAGAAGATTCTTTCTTGTCTTTTAATTGTTTCTTCTTCTTATACTTATTTCAATTGTGTAAAAGAGTTTTTAGAATCTCTCTTCAAAAAATTCAGTTGTTCTTGGTTCTAAGAGTCTCCTTATCAAAAGACTCAGACTGGTTCTAAGAGTCTCCTTATCAAAAGACTCAGTGCAAGTTAGTGAAACCTACCAAGGGGGTTGAAGAGTGGAGTACCCAAAGTTTGGGGAACCACTATATTTCCTTATGTTGTGCTGTGATTTTTTATTCTTGCATTTACTTTCTTTACTTGTTTAATTCTTGTTGGTGTGTGGGAAGCTTAAATCTGTGATCATTACACATTTATATATATATATGGTTATTAACTTTGCACAAAAACTTTTTTAAATCTCTATTCACCCCCCTCTAGAGAATTCTAGTGAGGTTAACTGTGCACTTTCATATATATATATTTATTTATATGTTTATATATAATATATATAATATTTATAGTTCATCGAACGCAGAGAGAGGGAGAGTTCGTCGAACGATAGAGAGTTTGTCGAACACAGATCTGGTCTCAGCGAGCTGACTCGTCTCAGCGGTTCGGGCTTAGTCTCAGCAGCAGGACTGGTCTCAGCGGTTGAGAGTTCGTCGAACGCAGCGGAGAGGGATTCGTCGAACGCTAGACTGGGAGAGTTCGTCAAACGCAGCTCGGGGAGAGTTCGTCGAACGCAGTGCAGACATATATATGTTTATAATATATATATATATATAATATTTAGAGTTCGTCGAACGCCTGGGCTGAGAGTTCATCGAACGCAGCTCTGGATTCGTCGAACGCAGCTCGGGGAGAGTTCGTCGAACGCGGCTCGGGGAGAGTTCGTCGAACGTAGCTCGGGAGGAGTTCGTCGAACGCAGAGCGGGGGGAGTTAGTCGAACGAAGAGCGGGGGGAGTTTGTCTAACGCAGAGCGTTATTCGTCGAACGTAGTTTGGACATATATATATATATAGTTATATTTATACATCTTTATATACTATTATTATTTATTATATATATACTATTATTATTTAATATATATATATACTGTAATTATTACTATGTTATTTATTATACTATACTACTATATTTATTATATATATAAATATATAAATATATATTCAATAAATATTTACATATATATTTTAATACTTTATATATATATATAAATACTTTATATATATATATTTACATACTTAAATAGTTCCTTTTTACATATAAATATATAAATATAAAAATTAGCTAAAACAAGTTATTTATTCAATAATTTATATGAATATGTACAAAATTTTCCAAAATTATATTAAAAACTATACTAAAAATATGGATAATTTATTATTCATCAAATTCCCACATACTTAAGCTTTTGCTATTCCAGGGCAAAAGTAAGAGATACCTCCTATAAGACATTAATAGAATTTTTAATTTTCCAAAATTTTATTTAATCGAAAAGTAAGCTTGAAATAAATTTAGGATATTTAAAGAGGTAAGTACTATATTGTTATAATGATTTAAAAACAGCGAAAAAATTTTAGCCAACAAGACTTCTGAAGTTAGCTAAGTAGCGACCTAAATAATTGAAATCTTTTAGCACCATGATTAGAATATAATTATAAGAACTTTAACTTTTTAAAAGAAAATTTTTAAGAATAATTAAAACTTACTAATTATGCTCTCTCAAAATTTTTAATTTATATCTAGTTTTCAATTGTATTGGCTGAGGGGTAGGGGAAACTTGGTAGGAGAAGAGATTTTTGATTTGGGGGTGATGAATTTTATCCTCTCACCCCACTCAATTTTTTTTTGCTTAGATAGAGAAGGGAACGAAATCTTATTCCCAAATATTTTTTTTTCTCTTCACAAATACCCAATGCCTATAATTACAGAACGAAATTTTGTTCCCATTGACACAAGATCTTTTACTTTAATTAATTGGGTGCCTATGTTTACGGAATGAAATCTTATTCCCATTGACATAGGATTTCTTTTAAACGAAATTACCGAGGAATTTGAATAATAGGTAAGGGGTTTAGAAATTTCCAGAATTTATAAATTAAGAAAATTTTTGAGAGCAAGTTTTAGTAGATTTAAAACATTCCTAAAGTTTCACAAGTTTGAAGTAGGAATAATTAAAGTCTAAAGACGGTCTGCCAAAATGATACAACAAGAAGCTATTTTAGGGTAAACTAGAAGTAGTGCTACAAAAATTGATCTCAAATTAAATTAGAATCACAATATATATTCTTTACAACTAAAATTCCATAGATCTAAATCTTACGAACTGTGATACAAATAAAGGTTTTAGAAAATTAAAAATAGTGAAAAATGCTTATAAATAAACTCAAACTAATTTTGAAAAATACAAAGCTAAGTATGGGTATTTATTATATTTTTGGGATTTTATCATTTTGTTTTGCCTTGTTTTTTGGATTTTGGGTTTTGGGGATTTTTTTTCTAAATATTTACAAAGTATCAAATAATGTTTTTTATTTTTGTGTTTTCTAGAATTTTTTTTGGATTTTTCTAAGTATTTACAAAGGAAATAATTTTTTTTTTTGTGGTTTTTAGAATATTTTTTTTCTAAGTATTTACAAAGTTTGAAGAACGGAAAAAGAGACCCCCATACTTAAAACCCAACAATGTCCCCAATGTTGTAAATTAAGTATGAAGAAGGAGGAAAGAAAATGCAGTTTGTAAAAAAATTAAAGAGGAGAAAATGCAAGAAAACTCTGCAAAAATAAAGTAGACAAAAGTAAAAATATTAGATAAATATGGTGTGCCTCCCACGAGCGCTTTGTTTACCGTCGCGTAGCTTGACTGATTTAGCATTTTTACTCGCTCATAGGTCCGCTAGGGCATATTTTATTAACAAATTGCCGAATAGACACGGGATGGAGAACCTTCCCGGGTCATTCAATTTGGGCGGCAATTTGTTAAGTAGGACCATCGAGCACTCCACAATAAGTGAAACACGTGAAATATCCTCGAGCTTCTTTTTATTAGAAAGAAGCTCTTTAAGATATTTTGTGTATTTCGGCATCTGAGAGAGTGCTTCGCAGAAGGGGACGTTAAATTGAATTTGTTTTTTTAAATGCTTAAAAATTTATAATGTTCGTCTTCCTTCTTTTTATTAATTTTTGAGGGGTAAGGAATTTGCGGGGGCGAAATGATCGGCGCAATTGGAAAATCGAATATATATATATATATATATATATATGAGTGACAGTGCACGGGGGGCCCCCCGTGCCCTACGCGACAGTACTTCGCCGGCCCCGACGGGCTTCGCCCGGCCCCGGCGGGCTTCGCCCGCCCCCGCCTTCGCCCGCCCCCACCGCGCTTCGCCCCGCCCCGCCCCGCCACCCTTCGCCCAGCCCCGCCGTGCTTCGCCCTTCCTCACGACAGGTTTCACCCATCCCCGGCACGCACCAAGTTTTATTAATTTATTTTTCCTTTTTCTTTTTTCATTTTTTAGAAAATTATAAAAATATAAAATTCTTATTTTATTTTAAAATATTTGTATTCATATATATAATAAAAAATTTATATTAATATAGTATATATATATATTATATTTGTATTCATATAATATTATTTATATATATATATATATTATATTATATATAAAAATTTAGGTTTTTTTTATAATCACGATCTGGACCTGCACTGTTCACCTCCGCCGAAACCCGACTCCCTCCGCTGCCGCTGGCAGAGACGCCGCCGGCCTGACCCGAACCTAACGGCAGGTTCGCCGGACCCCGGCGAACCTGCCGGGGGTAGTCCGGCGGCGCTCCGGCAGGGCCACCGCCGGCAGTGGCCCTGACTGTGAGGCCCAGATTTGGGTCTCACGGTCAGGGCCACCGCCGGCGGTGGCCCTGCCGGAGCGCCGCCGGACTAACCCCGGCTGGTTCACCAGGGTCCGGCGAACTCAGCGGGGCCTCCGGTCAGGCTGGAGGCGGCTCCGGCGGCGGCGGGGAAGGGCAACGGGAGGGGGTCCGGCGGGTATCGGGCTTCGATGGGTTCTGGGAGTTTAGTTTTTTTTTAGTTTGGCTATTCGCAGTCCTAATGTTTAGTTTTTTGGTTATTTGCAGCCCATATCGTGTAGATCCAACGGCTGAGATTCAATCCTTGGTCATAATTTGGCTTCAAAAGGTCTCAAATGTATTCCTTTATATAATATATATATATATACATTTTGTATTATTAAATTTTTTGTTTTTTTTAATCAGAGGAGATGGTGGATGGGTCGGAGTCGAAATATGTACCTTAGGCGCAACCCGCGATGGGGAGGAGACCTCCTTGCCACTTCAAAGGGTTTATGCATGGGCATTTTCACGCGGGTTCGGCTCCATGTTCCCTGGCAGTGCTCCAAGTGGCTGCTCGGAGTCCATTTTCGCAAGTTGTCCAACCTGCATTTCAGAAAAATTTAGCGATCTGGTTATATTCCGGATATTTATTTCGTTGGATGATACGTATTTTGCGAAAACTTCCTCGAGCGGTAAAGGTTTTGGAGGAGGAGGAGGTTGATACCCCTGTTGAAGTTGATGAGTCCCATTTATATATATATATATATATATATTTGGACTCATTTGGGCTGATATTCTAGTGTTTGCACCACATTTTAGGCACGTTTCCATTCATATGGACTATTCCATGCTAGGTGCATTATTAAGCCCATTTCGGTGTGCAATTGCATTCCTTGTTGTTGGGGGTAAGCACATTGTGCCCCCCTTCCCTTCTTTTATGTATTTCTGTGCTGGACGTGTATTCCCAGCTTGTGTGCCATGTATGCAGGTGACCTGATCACCCGGTTTTCGCCATAAGTAATTTCTGTGCAGATCGCACGGTCGTGCGTTTCCTTGACGCACGATCTGTGCGATCGTGCATTTGTGTTTGGGCAAAAAACGGAGCATCAGAGTTTACTCATGCGTTTTAACGCACAGGGGGATTCGCCCGTGCGTGAGCAAAACGCACGGTCGACCTGTGTCTTCTTGATTTCAATGCGTCGGAGTTTACCCGTGTGTTTGAACGCACGGGCGGCATTGGTCATGCGTGAACAAATCGCACGGGCGGCGCAGTGTCTTCTCCAAACCATATTTTATCCGTAAATATCGCACGGTCTGCGCACGATCGTGCCTTCGACCGTGCGTGACCAATTTTCAGCCTGTTTCCTATAAAAAGCAGGAATCGAGGCAGTCAAAGGGGGACGACCAGGGGACGAGCGGGAGTGATCCTGAGGGCGGGAAATCTCTTCCTTCCCACTGCTCTTGAGGGTTGAAGGCTTCTCCTTCATCTCCTTCACCATCAAGGCCATTTCCGGTGACTTTCCACCTCCATCCTTCCATCCGGGAGCACTAGGAAGCTTCATCCACCATTAGCTCAAGCATTCCTCGCCAAGGAGACCAAGGAAGCGCTGAAGATCGTAGGAGCGGTGACAGCCTCCTTCGAGCCAAGCTCACCATCTGAGGGCCGAGTCCGGAGAGAGCCCGACAACCTCTCATTCCGGCCGTGAACCCAAGACGTGATTTCTTCGTTGTGGTCCTCTCTAACCTTTGATGCTTGAACTCGTTTGTAGTTGTTTTATGAATGCTTGTTAAGTAGATCTTATGGATTACTGCTTATTTTCATATGCAATGTTGTTGTGGTGGCATGAATAGCCCCTTTGTTCCTAGCGATTTTCTGTGTTACGTTTTGGTTGAAGCCGCTAGCAATTGCTAGCGGTGATGTTTTGAGAAGAGGTGTGTGCGACCCTCAACCGTCATAGTGATATTCCGCCCACGCGCCTTCCGAAGCACGGCATCGCGGCCATTGCACCCATCTCGCCGTGCGAAGCAGAGTTTTGACCCGCATCTTTCTTCATTCTATAATAGTGTAGGAAACCAAATCAACCCCCCCCCCCCGTTGTTACTATTTAAATCCTTTGAACTGATTTCCTGTTTAGAGCAAGTCGTACTACCCAACTTGCGGTCCTTCGAGATCGATATTCGGGGAGTTCCTCCCTATTTTATAACTTGACAATGACCGGTGCACTGCCATCGTATCGCATTTCGTGCCTGCTAATTAGCAGTGCCGAAATATCGCATCAGAAGTCCTTGGGGGAACCCTTGCGGATAGCCTTGGGGACCCGCATTTGGGGCACGTTGCGCATTATTAGGGTCGTGCGTGAACAAATTGCACGGGCGGCGCAGCGTCTTCTCCAAGCCATATTTTATCCGTAAATATCGCACGGTCTGCGCATGATCGTACGTTCGACCGTGCGTGACCAATTTTCAGCCTGTTTCCTATAAAAAGCAGGAATCGAGGAAGTCAAAGGGGGACGACCAGGGGACGAGTGGGAGCGATCCTGAGGGCGGGAAATCTCTTCCTTCCCGCTGCTCTTGAGGGTTGAAGGCTTCTCCTTCATCTCCTCCACCATCAAGGCCATTTCCGGTGACTTTCCACCTCCATCCTTCCATCCGGGAGCACTAGGAAGCTTCATCCACCATTAGCTCAAGCATTCCTCGCCAAGGAGACCAAGGAAGCGTTGAAGATCGTAGGAGCGGTGACAGCCTCCTTCGAGCCAAGCTCACCATCTGAGGGCTGAGTCCGGAGAGAGCCCGACAACCTCTCATTCCGGTCGTGAACCCAAGACGTGATTTCTTCGTTGTGGTCCTCTCTAACCTTTGATGCTTGAACTCGTTTGTAGTTGTTTTATGAATGCTTGTTAAGTAGATCGTATGGATTACTGCTTGTTTTCATATGCAATGTTGTTGTGGTGGCATGAATAGCCCCTTTATTCCTATCGATTTTCTGTGTTACGTTGTGGTTGAAGCCGCTAGCAATTGCTAGCGGTGACGTTTTGAGAAGAGGTGTGTGCGACCCTCACCCGTCATAGTGATATTCCGCCCACGCGCCTTCTGAAGCACGGCATCGTGGCCGTTGCACCCATCTCGCCGTGCGAAGCGGAGTTTTGACCCGCATCTTTCTTCATTCTGCAATAGTGTAGGAAACCAAATCACCCCCCCCCCCCCCCCCCCCCCCCGTTGTTACTATTTAAATCCTTTGAACTGATTTCCTGTTTAGAGCAAGTCGTACTACCCAACTTGCGGTCCTTCGAGATCGATATTCGGGGAGTTCCTCCCTATTTTATTACTTAACAACGACCGGTGCACTGCCGTCGTATCTCATTTCGTGCCTGCTAATTAGCAGTGCCGAAATAGCGCATCAAGTTTTTGGCGCCGTTGCCGGGGACTGCAAGCGTGTGCGATTTGTTTTTCTTTGGAGATCCATTTTAAGGTCTTTTTGTTTTTTTTTTTGATTATTTGCTTTCGTGTTGAAGAAGTGTATGCATAGAAGAGATCTCGATGAGCGTGCAGCATTTGATCCTGAGATAGAGCGTACTCTGCGGGCGCGTCTACGTGTTGCTGCCACCATGGATGTTAATGAAAATCAGGCTAATCCCAGAGTGGGAAATGCACCGGCCGTGGCTCAAGCTGCTGACGAGAATGAAGTGGCTAGGCCACAACCTAGGACTATGAGAGATTACACTACACCCACTATTGTGAGTGTGTACCCTGGATTTGGCCCGGCTATCACCAACAACAACTTTGAGATAAAGTCGGCAATCCTGAACATGATCCGCAATCAGGCCCAATTCTCTGGATTAGCAAGTGAAGACCCCCATCTTCACTTAATTAAATTCGCAGAAATTTGTGGAACATTTCGTTATGCAGGGCTGGCTGACGAGACGGTGAAGCTCAGGCTATTCCCTTTCTCTTTACATGACAAGGCAAAGGCGTGGCTCCACACGATCCCTGCCGGTACAGCGACCACTTGGGACGCTCTGCAAGAAATTTTTTTGGCAAAGTTTCACCCTGTTGACAAAGTTGTGAACTTGCGGAAGGAAATAGCAACCTTCCAGCAGCTTGATCAGGAGGCTCTCTCAGAAGCTTGGGAGAGGTTCATGAACCTTCTCCAGAAATGTCCCCAGCATGAGCTGCAACCATGGGCCATAGTAGAAAAATTTTATTTTGCTATTGAACCTAACTACAGGGCCATGATTGATGCTGCTGCAGGTGGAACTTTGATGAACCACACCCCTGAAGAAGCTTTGTGGATTGTCCAAGACACTGCCATTCATAGTTCCTTTTGGACTGTTGGAAGAAATGCTCCAAGGAACACTCAAGGTCTTTTTGAGGTGAACACGTCCGGTACACCTGCTGAAAGTACCATGCTACTTAAGAGGCCTACCCCCCCTTCTGCCTCAGTGATGATGATCTCATGTCAAGGTTGTGGAAACCCAGGGCATCATGCATATGAGTTCCCCACAGGTGAGCAACCTACTGAAGTTTCTTTTGATGATAGTGTTAATTATATAAATGATCAAAATCAAGGAGCACCGTTCAACAACACTTATAACTCGGTCGTGAGAAGTCAACCGAACTTCTCTTGGAAACAAAACATTCCAGGCCAACGATGGCAAGGAGGCTCGCATCAATATGATGCTCAAGCCTACGGTAGCCAACCGCGGCCGCCTCAACCAAGTTACAATCAAGGTGCCCCAACTCTTAAGAAAAGCAACCTTGAAGAAATGATGGAAAGATTTATGCATGTTGCGAACTCTAACATGGTTAACCAACCGCGTCCATGCGCAACTTGGAGACGCAATTGGGACAATTGGCTCAATTGTTAACCGAGCGGTCGCAAGGGACCCTTCCTAGCAACACAGAAAAAAATCCTATAAATCAAGGGAAGAGTCTCACCGACGCGGATGTGGTTGACCCAAATGAATTAGTAATCAATTGTTCTATTAATAATGTTCAAACTGCTGCCTTATGTGACTCCGGATCATCCTGCAACGTCCTTGCATTGCAAGACGTGGCTAAACTACATCTCGAGATGAACCCGGATGATCGGAAGTCTTTGGTGCTCGCTAATGGGACCATTATTCAGTCGGAGGGAGAAGTGAAGAATGTTGAAGTGAAGAATGTCGCTGACTTCCAAGTGTTGGGACCCCAGGAGAATAACTCTATCCCCATCTTGGGAGTGCCGTTCTTGAAAGAGAGCGGTGCCACTTTGGATTTTTCCGCTGGGAAAATTATCATCCCAACTTGCCCCAAAATTGTGACTGAAACCTTGCCTTGCTTTCCCCAAAGTATTTCTAATATATCTCTTAGTCATGCAGGAATCAAGGTTGAATTTGTATTATTGGACGAAGAAAAGGAGGAGAAACAATCATGCGGAAAAGGAGAAGAAATAGATTTGAGAAAGGACTGTGACCCGGAAAGGAAGGAAGATCTGATGTCTGAACCCATTCAGCTGAACTTAATTCAGGACAATGTCCCATTCTTATCCAACAATAAATTTTGTAATAAACTTTTTAAACAGACGGTCTCTTGGGCTGACCCAATTGCCACTGCGGTAACGGGGGTGATGCCATCCACCACTAAGGTGGGAAAATCTGACGGCTACCAACGCTGGCGCTCTCCTACCGTGGAGAAGCTGAAACTTGAAAGAAGAGAGCGTAGTGCTCGCTCCACTGCTTCCAGTGGCAAGTTGGCAGAGGCTAGGGGAAAATTGGGTAATACCAATTTTGGCCCTAAAGCTTTCACCTTCAGCCTACAAGCCACTGGGGACGTGCACTACAAAAGCGCGTATAGCTGAGTTCCTTTTCTTATGCTTTGATCTGTGTCTGTGAAACTTTTCTCTAGATTCTCTGCTACTTGAACAATGATTAATACAGGTATTTGGTCCACCTTAAAGGACGTTAAACAAAAGGGCTTCTTGGGAGACAACCCATGGGGAACCACCCGGTTCCATCTATCTTTTTAATCCTTTTTGCGTATTGTTATTTCAGTTTTGCTAACATTGTAGGTGAAGCTATGCTCTCGCGTGGAAGGAGATTTATTTTTAAAGAAATTGGGATTAACGCACTTCTGGCATGCTCCTTTGTGAGCATAGGTCAACTCTACCCCTCTCTTATTTATGTTTGAATCGTTTATTCTAGTAGTTTTAATCAAGTCTGGGGGAGAGAGCGAGCTGTGCACGTACACACACGTTGCATGACATGCTAGAATGTGCTGAGTTAGGATTTATATTGTGTTGCATACACGTGCACCTAGTTCACGCACACTTGATCACGCGTGCTTATTGGGTATCGTGATGAGTCCTGATCATATACACATTTATGGACTCATCTGGGCCGTTTATTTAATCATTTCACCGCTTTTTAGCCTTGTTATAGCTTATATTTGATATTCTAGGCTAGGAGCACTTTTTGGCCCTTTTTGGTGTGATTTCTTGTTTATTTTCATTAGTAGGTTCATGTGATGTTAGGTGCTACTTTCAGTGGCTAGATTCGTGGTTGTACGCTAGAACAGGAGTCGTGCAGGTGTTTCCGGTGCAATCCTGCACAGGAACACTGCGCACGATCACTGGTTCTACTGCGCACGACCACTGGTCGTGCGCAACTGATCGTGCGCATTTAACACCTTTTTCATGAGTTCTGTTTGGTATAGTGCGCACGACCATCTACGCCAGTGCGCATGACCACCGGTCGTGCGCCACTGTTCGTGCGCACTTAACTGTAATTTTATAAGTTCTGTTTCATCTATTGCGCACGACCACCAACAATAGTGCGCACGACCACCGGTCGTGCGCCACTGGTCGTGCGAACATGTTATTTTGTAATTTCTAACTTTGCAGGTTCCGTCCAGGCAGAGCGCACGATCACAGGATTCTAGTGCGCACGACCACTGGTCGTGCGCCACTGACCGTGCGCACTGTTTAATTCCAGCGCCTATAAATTCCCTGCTCGCGATTTAGGTCAGATACGCCCGCCGTTTTCCGTCGTTCCTGCTCCAGTCCGCCTAGTTTCGCCCCTCCATCGCCGCCCACCATCTGGAGGTGCTCCGGGCTTGTTCTTCACGCCGATCTTGAGCCGGAGTTTCCTCTCGGCCTCCTCCTTCATCCAAGAGCTCCAAAGGAAGACCTAGCCGCCATCTCCATCGAGCAAGAGGAAGTTTGCAACCTCTACCGGATCGTGACACGAAGAAGACGGGTCCATTGGAGAGTCGTGACAGCTCTCTCTACCCCGGACGTAGTTGCGGACCGAGCTTGGACGCGGATTGGCAACCCGGCGATTCCAACCGTGAATCTACAACGAGCCTTCGGATTCGGTCGATTTCTTGCCTTATTTTTCTCTTATTGATGAATTTGTAACTAGATCTAACAATATGATGAAGTGTGTTTCGATTATTATCATTTATACTTGATTATGTCTATGTGATTTGGGTATTCTTGCTTATTATTTTGAGGTGCGCCGCCATCCATTTCCATTCCGCCGCCGCGTTCGTGTGCCGCACTAGCAATTGCTAGTGGCGTGCTTGTCGAAGAGGTGCTTGCGACCCTCAATCCGTAAGCCTTCTCGCCCATCCGCTTACCGAAGCGTGGCATCGCGGCCCGTAATCCATCTCGTCTAACGAAGCAGCGCGCTCAAGGCCTGCATAGTTCGATTCCGTTTGCCTTCTCGTCCATCCGCCCTTTCGACGCAGCGCGCTTAAGGCCTGCCTAGTCTCCATCCCGCCAATCGAAGCATTGCATCGCGGCATTGCATAGGAGTAGGCGTAATACTTCCTTTTATGTGCAAACCCCAAAGCCCTTTCGTTCGCATTCCGCCTCCCGCAGGACTTCAATCTCAAGTCCTTCCTCGATAGTAAACTCCACCTTACTGTGTTCCTCAAGAGACCGACACTCGGGGATTTTCCCCATTTTTATTACTTGCGCGACCGGTGCACTTGCCGAAAATATCGCATCAAGTTCTTGGCGCCGTTGCCGGGGAACACAGTCGTGTGAGTTTTCTGGAGAGGGAGAACCTGAGAGAAAAGCCCTTCCATTTGTAAATTACATCTTTTATTTTTATTTCTGTCTTTTTATTCCTTCTTCTTGTTTTATTAGGTTGCTTTAGTAAGTTTTTGTTAGGTGTAGTCTTTCGCACAATAATGTTCTTATTTTTGAATCGTTTTATCTTCGCACTATGTGGGCACATCTCAATTTCCGTTGCCGTTGGTGTAGAGATACCTCTCACTCTAGTGATGAATGCCCTACGGAGAATAGTAGGCATAATTCTTATATCCCCGCATATGGAGCACCGACTCCGTCTGATACTCCATATGGTGTGCGTAAGTCTTATGGCTACTCTGCTGAGCCATTACCGTCTTACTTCTTTTCGGCTCCAGCTCCCGCTGTGCCAAAGAAGCCTGCTAGGCAGTGCCGGTTTTGTCGGAGCACTGATCATGTCTTGAAGGACTGTGCCGAGTATCTTCGCCAATTGGACGAGGATGATGAGTCGGATATCCGGATCATCCCAACTCCTAACTCTGGCGGCACACCTTCAACATCCGGCTATGTGTCTTTGTCACCTTCACATTTTGAAGGGTATGGCATGGATACGGTCACCGGATGTGCGGCTGATCTATGCACCGACATTGCTGAGCAGATTCTCCATGTGCCTCCACCACTTCTAGTGGATTCGATTCTTTCCCCTGTTGTGCACACTACATTCGTTTCTGACGACATTGTTGATGATGTGACGCAGGAGGAGGTTGTTGATCTTAGTGTTGTGCCTATTCCTATGGAGGAGGACAACCTTCTAGGTGAAGAGGAGTTTTCCTCAGCACCGGTGGAGGAAGTCCAAATCCTAAGCCTGGCCACCGTTGATCCCGCCGAATCCTGTAGCATTGATGACAATGCTAGCATTATTTTACTTCCCCAACCTGCCGGGAGTGAGACCGGGATCACTCCCCCAATTGATGTTTATTTATGTTCTTCGCCTCCTTTATTTCTCGATCCCCCTTCTTCATTCGAGCCTGTGCAGGTTGAGTCTTTTCAGGTTCCCCAGGAGGACTTGGAGCTTCTTGCCCGAGTCAATGATGATTGCATCCTTACATGCGAGGAGGTTGACCCCTTCTCCATTAAGGAAGCCTCATTCGTTGCCTTCTCCTCCTGCGGACCTGCTGTGGACGATACCTTGCTAGGCAAGGATGTGTTTTGTGAGATGAGTGAGGACCAGACCTCCTCCTCTTCTTACTTCCTTTTCCCTCTACCTGTGATGGGCAGGTTTTATCTTTATGCGGGTAGAGGCGTGACTGTTCTATCACCGTATCGGTACCCGCTACCGACACGGATATTAGGCCAGTTACCTGTCCACTTCTCCTTCCATAGGCCCATTAGCTAGAACCTTCATGTTTTTAAATAAGTCGTGCTGGGATGACAATAACCCCAGTAGTTATCTTTCTTTTCTGCATTTTTATTTCATTTAATCATGTTTAGTTAGTAGTATTTTCTTTTTAGTTTTCTATTTTCTTTTGATTTTGCAGAGCTGACCCCTGCAGGTATCTTTTCTGGATGGCGGAGGCTGCAGTTCATTTTAGCTTACACGTCAATCTTCTAGTGTGCTCATTTCTGAGCACTGGGTACTCTCTTTCCCTAGCATTATTCTGAATTTCATAGCTACATTTTACGAATATTGCTTAGTTTAAGTCTGGGGGGGAGTGTACCGAGTGTTCACTACACGTGTACACGTTTTTGCATATCAGAAGTATATTTTTATTTATGTCATATTTTAGCATACACCACAACACCCACTTGAGCGCGTACTCATCTGTTTGCTTGCTCTGTTGTGAATTTAATTCTTCTGCTTATTTGGGAAAGTCTAGGTGATGGTTTAGGATTATGTAGCAGAGTAAAATGTTGACTCTAGTAGTGCTCCTAGTCGAGTGCTCAGTTGCATAGAAATTTGTGTAGATTAGACTTCTTTTTATACTTATGGTTTTATATTTTTCTATTAGTGTAAATGTTGTTCACTCTACTCAAATGGTGAATCTGGTGGAATCAAACGGTAGCATAGGGATGTGTGTAAACGATCGCTAGATTCGTATTGCTTGAGTCGGGAGAAAGGAGAATCTTTCTCGGTGGCTAGAACTTGCCCCAAGCGACTCTTGAAGCATTGGCATAGGATAGTTCTAGTGCGTGAGAATGACGTAGGCCATTATGTTGGCCCGGTTGAACTTTTTATTCCATGCCTATCGTCTACCCTTGCTAGCCCCTTTGTGCCTACCCTTTCCTTGATTCAGCTCCACATATATCTCACCAAAGCCTAAAAGCCTAACCTAGTCGCACACCCAAATCTGAGCTTTAGTTATGAATTTATTCACATCTTGGGGGGTGTTGATTGTGGTGTCTATTATGAGAATCTGTGGGTTTGCGCATTTGACAAATCTGCTGAAAGAAAAAGATAAGAAAAAGAAAATTGAAAGTAAAGAAAAATGAAAAGGAAAAGAGAAAAAGAAAAAAATGAGTTTTATTGAAAAATCATGTAGAAGAATTGTGTATTGGGAGTAGGCGGTGCACACACCTATGTTGCAAAAGTCCAAGTCTGGGGGTGTGGTGCACTTGCATTCGATTTTGATGCGTGGGTAGTTATTTTTAAAGCTCATTTGGGTTATGTGTTTTAAGCCATTTTGTTTATCCTTGTTTACCTCACCGTAACCCAAGCCTCAATCAAAACCTGAAAGTCCTACTGACTCACGTCTTGAACCAATCTAGTGTCGTGGAGAGAATGTGACCGGGCAAGCTTATGGTCACCGACACTGATGGATTTCAGTGGAGTTTTTCCCGCACCCCGATCTTGAGTAATGCTCGTCTCAGCGCTTAGTTTACTTTCTCCGTATGCATGATCGAATGATTCACCGTTGTTCACCATTTTGAGTAGTTGTAATATGCTTTTACTCTTTTAGAAATGTATAAACCGTTTTTATAATCAGAAATCTTTTCTACTATCGTTTTTATGCACGTGAGCATGCGACTTCGCATGGTACTTTGTATTGTAATCTTAAGCCATCTACTCTTCTTTTCTCCGTTCGCGTAGAATTTGTTTGCTCGGGACGCGCAAACAGTTAAGTCTGGGGGTGTGATGAGTCCTGATCATATACACATTTATGGACTCATCTGGGCCGTTTATTTAATCATTTCACCGCTTTTTAGCCTTATTATAGCTTATATTTGATATTCTAGGCTAGGAGCACTTTTTGGCCCATTTTGGTGTGATTTCTTGTTTATTTTCATTAGTAGGTTCATGTGCTGTTAGGTGCTACTTTCAGTGGTTAGATTCGTGGTTGTACGCTAGAACAGGAGTCGTGCAAGTGTTTCCGGTGCAATCCTGCACAGGAACACTGCGCACGATCACTGGTTCTACTGCGCACGACCACTGGTCGTGCGCAACTGATCGTGCGCATTTAACACCTTTTTCATGAGTTCTGTTTGGTATAGTGCGCACGACCATCTACGCCAGTGCGCACGACCACCGGTCGTGCGCCACTGTTCGTGCGCACTTAACTGTAATTTTATAAGTTCTGTTTCATCTATTGCGCACGACCACCAACAATAGTGCGCACGACCACCGGTCGTGTGCCACTGGTCGTGCGAACATGTTATTTTGTAATTTCTAACTTTGCAGGTTCCGTCCAGGCAGAGCGCACGATCACAGGATTCTAGTGCGCACGACCACTGGTCGTGCGCCACTGACCGTGCGCACTGTTTAATTCCAGCGCCTATAAATTCCCTGCTCGCGATTTAGGTCAGATACGCCCGCCGTTTTCCGCTGTTCCTGCTCCAGTCCGCCTAGTTTCGCCCCTCCATCGCCGCCCACCATCTGGAGGTGCTTCGGGCTTGTTCTTCACGCCGATCTTGAGCCGGAGTTTCCTCTCGGCCTCCTCCTTCATCCAAGAGCTCCAAAGGAAGACCTAGCCGCCATCTCCATCGAGCAAGAGGAAGTTTGCCACATCTACCGGATCGTGACATGAAGAAGACGGGTCCATTGGAGAGTCGTGACAGCTCTCTCTACCCCGGACGTAGTTGCGGACCGAGCTTGGACGCGGATTGACAACCCGGCGATTCCAACCGTGAATCTACAACGAGCCTTCGGATTCGGTCGATTTCTTGCCTTATTTTTCTCTTATTGATGAATTTGTAACTAGATCTAACAATATGATGAAGTGTGTTTCGATTATTAGCATTTATACTTGATTATGTCTATGTGATTTGGGTATTCTTGCTTATTATTTTGAGGTGCGCCGCCATCCATTTCCATTCCGCCGCCGCGTTCGTGTGCCGCACTAGCAATTGCTAGTGGCGTGCTTGTCGAAGAGGTGCTTGCGACCCTCAATCCGTAAGCCTTCTCGCCCATCCGCCTACCGAAGCGTGGCATCGCGGCCCGTAATCCATCTCGCCTAACGAAGCAGCGCGCTCAAGGCCTGCATAGTTCGATTCTGTTTGCCTTCTCGACCATCCGCCCTTTCAACGCAGCGCGCTCAAGGCCTGCCTAGTCTCCATCCCGCCAATCGAAGCATTGCATCGCGGCATTGCATAGGAGTAGGCGTAATACTTCCTTTTATGTGCAAACCCCAAAGCCCTTTCGTTCGCATTCCGCCTCCCGCAGGACTTCAATCTCAAGTCCTTCCTCGATAGTAAACTCCACCTTACTGTGTTCCTCAAGAGACCGACACTCGGGGATTTTCCCCATTTTTATTACTTGCGCGACCGGTGCACTTGCCGAAAATATCGCATCATATCGCTGCGAGGTTTTCCCGCTCGTAAGAATTGAATTGTTAGCATGTGAGTGAGGAGTGGAGAATAATGTTGACTCGAGTAGTCCTCTAGTCAAGTGCTCCCGTCACGCTTAGAAATTCGATTATAGTAGAATAAAATTCGGAGTTGTAATGTACTTATTTCTATTATAGTAGATGAAATTTATTTTACTTTAGTGGTGAATCCGGTGAATCCAACGGTAGCAATAGGTCGAGTGTAGCAGACTAGTAGTAGCTTATTACTAGGGTCGAAAGGAAGGACAACCTTTCTCGGTGGCTAGAACTTGCACTAGGCGACTCTCGACACAATTGTGTCGAGGTACTCGTCATGAAATGTGATATAGGCCATCTCTTGGTCTGTTTGTGCTTTTGAAATCCTAACCTATGTAATCACCATTGCAAGCCCACTTGAGCCTACCTCTCCTCTTTGTTTAGCTCCACTATTTAATGTAACCAAAGCCATACAGTCAAACCTATGTTCGCACCAACCGCTGAGCTGAAAGTCATTTCTGTCTCGATCGCTTTTGGTGTCATCTTCGTGTGTATGACAGCTTTAATTTAGCTAAACGAGCTGTTTTATTGTGCTTAAAAATGTGCTTTTGCCGAAAAGAGAAAAGAAAAAAAATAAAAGAAAAAAAATAAAAGAGTTGTGGAATAATAATTTTCTCTCGGCAAAATTTTATTTATATCTGGCTCAGCACGCACCTTGTGTTCAGTTGAAGTCCGGGGGTGTCGTGCAAGTATTGAAAATGTTGTAGTGGTGATTATATTTCTCTTGAGTGCTCAGGTGGTTGAGTGTGATGCCCATCGTCCTTATACTTACCTAGCCTATACTCAACCTAAGCCTAATAATTGCCTATAAGTCCTATTGATTTTAGACATGAGTCGTCTCATGCAGTAGAGAGAGTGCGGACGTGCAAGCCTATGGACACTGACTTTGATGGATTTCTTAGGAGATTGTCCCTAGCTTCGATTCAAGTAATACTCTACTCATTAGTCACATTATTTTCCCTTTTTGCGCAACCGAAAGATTCACCTGGATTCACCATCCAAGTAAAGTAAATTCCAAACTACTGTTTTAGAAATAATTAGATACAACCTTGAGTTTAATTCTGTTCTAATGTATTTCTATGCACGAGAGCATGCGACTTCGCATAATTCTCTACCGCTCAAACTCATGCTAACACTCAATTGTTCCGACAGGAGAGCTGAGTAGTTTGCCCGAGACGTGCAAATGGTTAAGTCTGGGGGTGTGATGAGTCACATTTATATATGTATATTTGGACTCATTTGGGCTGATATTCTAGTGTTTGCACCACATTTTAGGCACGTTCCCATTCATATGGACAATTCCATGCTAGGTGCACTATTAAGCCCATTTCGGTGTGCAATTGCATTCCTTGTTGTTGGGGGTAAGCACATTGTGCTCCCCTTCCCTTCTTTTATGTATTTCTGTGCTGGACGTGTATTCCCAGCTTGTGTGTCATGTATGCAAGTGACCTGATCGCCCCGTTTTCGCCATAAATAATTTCTGTGCATACCGCACGATCGTGCGTTTCCTTGACGCACGGTCTGTGCGGTCGTGCATTTGTGTTTGGGCAGAAAACGGAGCGTCGGAGTTTACTCGTGCGTTTTAACGCACGGGCGGATTCGCCCGTGCGTGAGCAAAACGCACGGTCGACCTGTGTCTTCTTGATTTCAATGCGTCGGAGTTTACCCGTGTGTTTGAACGCACGGGCGGCATTGGTCATGCGTGAACAAATCGCACGGGCGGCGCAGTGTCTTCTCCAAACCATATTTTATCCGTAAATATCGCACGGTCTGCGCACGATCGTGTCTTCGACCGTGTGTGACCAATTTTCAGCCTGTTTCCTATAAAAAGCAGGAATCGAGGCAGTCAAAGGGGGACGACCAGGGGACGAGCGGGAGTGATCCTGAGGGCGGGAAATCTCTTCCTTCCCACTGCTCTTGAGGGTTGAAGGCTTCTCCTTCATCTCCTTCACCATCAAGGCCATTTCCGGTGACTTTCCACCTCCATCCTTCCATCCGGGAGCACTAGGAAGCTTCATCCACCATTAGCTCAAGCATTCCTCGCCAAGGAGACCAAGGAAGCGCTGAAGATCGTAGGAGCGGTGACAGCCTCCTTCGAGCCAAGCTCACCATCTGAGGGCCGAGTCCGGAGAGAGCCCGACAACCTCTCATTCCGGCCGTGAACCCAAGACGTGATTTCTTCGTTGTGGTCCTCTCTAACCTTTGATGCTTGAACTCGTTTGTAGTTGTTTTATGAATGCTTGTTAAGTAGATCTTATGGATTACTGCTTATTTTCATATGCAATGTTGTTGTGGTGGCATGAATAGCTCCTTTATTCCTAGCGATTTTCTGTGTTACGTTTTGGTTGAAGCCGCTAGCAATTGCTAGCGGTGATGTTTTGAGAAGAGGTGTGTGCGACCCTCAATCGTCATAGTGATATTCCGCCCACGCGCCTTCCGAAGCACGGCATCGCGGCCATTGCACCCATCTCGCCGTGCGAAGCAGAGTTTTGACCCGCATCTTTCTTCATTCTGTAATAGTGTAGGAAACCAAATCAACCCCCCCCCCCCCCCCCCCGTTGTTACTATTTAAAACCTTTGAACTGATTTCCTGTTTAGAGCAAGTCGTACTACCCAACTTGCGGTCCTTCGAGATCGATATTCGGGGAGTTCCTCCCTATTTTATAACTTGACAACGACCGGTGCACTGCCGTCGTATCGCATTTCGTGCCTGCTAATTAGCAGTGCCGAAATATCGCATCAGAAGTCCTTGGGGGAACCCTTGCGGATAGCCTTGGGGACCCGCATTTGGGGCACGTTGCACATTATTAGGGTTGCTCCAGGAGAAGTTCGGGTGATTCCTCCAACCCGGATTATAGTTATTACTATAAGGGTTGTTATTAGGGTTGAAGGGGCCCCGAACAGGATTGCCGAGGAAATCCACCGTCTCCTCGATTAAATTATCATTATTATTATTATTATTATTATTATTATTATTATTATTATTATTATTGGCATTATTATTAGCGGCACTCGCCCAAGCCGGAGTGGAGGAGGAAGCAGTCATCTCCGTCACTTGCTTACTTAGCCGCTCTACCTGTGAGGCTAAGTGAGAAGTGGCATCCACTTCATAAATTCCAGCCGGTTTAGAAGGACGCCCCCTGGGAACATTCCATTGGTAGGCGTTCATGGCTATTTCCTCGATCAATTCTTGGCACTCCTCCGTGGTTTTATTATTTAACGTCCTCCCGACGGCCGAATCGATCACTTGTCGAGTTTAGAAATTTAAGTCGTTATAGAACGTCTGGACCTGTAGCCAGGGTGGTAGCGCGTGATGAGGACACCTGCGCAAGCAATCTTTAAAATGTTCCCAAGTCTCGTAAAGAGACTCGGAATCGAATTGTATAAAAGAGACAATATTTGTGCGCAGCTTTGCGGTTTTTTACGGAGGAAAGTATTTCGTTAAGAACTTTTCCGTCAACTCGGCCCGCGTGGTTATGGCCCCTCTAGGAAGAGAAGTTAACCACGACTTAGCCTTCGTCCACAAAGAAAATGGGAATAAACGCAAGCGAATGGCGTCATCGCTGACGCCATTAATTTTAAATGTATCGCATATTTCTAAAAAGTTTTGGAGCTGAAGGTGAGGGTCCTCATCTGGCAAGCCGTCAAATTAAACTGACTGTTGTACCATCTAGATAGTGCTGGATTTTATTTCAAAATTATTATTAGCAATAACTGGGCGAGTGACACTCGACTTTGTATCTTCCAAATTCGGCCTGGCATAGTAGGCTATGGTCCGTTGAGGAGGCCGCATTTGGATTGATCTCTGCCATAATTTCTTGTATAGTGTCGCCGACTAACTCTTCGGGATTTCCGGGATGATTTGGGTCACGAGATCGGCGACGCTCGTGGAGAGTGCGCTCGATTTTGGGATCAAAAGCTAATTCTGGATTATCCGAAGAGCTTCCTCGGGTCATGTACTTTTATATTATATATATATAAGTTTGTAAAATATTTTTTTTGTAATTTTTGGATGTTTTTTGGATGAAAATATAACCAGGAAAAAGAGGAAGAAGGAAAGAGAATTTTTTGGTGTTTTTAGGGTTTTTTTTAGAAAAGGAGAGATAAACTTATAATATTCTAAATTATTTAAATAATTTTTTTAGAGCGTTTTTTTAGATGAAATGGTATATACGAGAAAAAAAGGCGTAATAATAATTTTTTGATTTTTTTTATTTTTTTCGAGTTTTTAGAAGAAAAAAAATATATTCACAAAGATATGTTATTTATTTATATATTTTTTTTGTGAACTTTTTTTAAGCTTTTTAAGGAGAGAGAAAAAAATGATATAAGATAAAATTAATAGCGATTCCCTGTTTCAAAATAACGACACGAAAAAGTCCCCGGCAACGGCACCAAAAACTTGATGGATTGTTTGAAATTAAATTCCTGCGGAGCCTGGGTTCGGTTAGATTCCGGTGGGCGTTTTCGAGGAGTCCGGCGAGTACTCGTACTTCGAAGAACTAAACTGTTATCCCACTTGTCGAGGTGATGGAAGTAACGGTCGCTCCCGCTTTCAAAATATCGGGGGTAACACCGCGACGACGGGGCAGGAATTCTTTTTTGGTTAATTAATTTTATAAAAAGGGGTCTCCCGCAGAGTTTTTGAAAGTAATTTATCCAACTTATCTTGCGATAAAGGCAAGTGCATCTTATCGTTTATAGTACAGGATATAGTTTTTTTTGAAAATGATATCGTGGTCGTATTTATCCGAGGCCGTATTGATTATCTCTACTTTGGGGACGCGCATTATCTTATCGATAAAAAGAGTGATTGCAGTAATTAAAAAGCAGAAATGACGAAAATCGCGGGCTTGGTGTGCGTTTAGCAAAAACCAAGAAAAGCAATAGAATAGCAGAAAATCTAAGCTATGAAAGCGGTAAATAATGCAGAAAATCTAGGCAATGAAAGCGGTAAATAATGCAGAAAATCTAGGCTATGAAAGCGGTAAATAATGCAGGAAATCTAAGCTATGAAAACGGTAAATAATGCAGAAAATCTAGATATAAAAGCGGTAAATAATGCAGAAAATCTGGCTACGAAAGCGATAAAGAATGCAGAAAATCTAAGCTACGAAAGCGATAAAACTAATTATGAAAGCGATAAAAGCTATGCTAAGGAATAAAATTGCATTTTAACACTCGTACACCCACGCACTCTACGGAAAGAAAAGGAAATAAAAGTGATTACGCTACTAAAAGAAGAACAATACCATGAAGAAAACAAAGCTATTTCATTAAGCAAAAAAAATATTACAATCCTAGAGAGAGAAAGAGGGAAACAAAGAGAGAGAAAATTACAAAATTACAAAAAACACAAAAGTGGACCACAAATCCCAAAAAATATCAGAATTTGTGAACCCTCAAACCAACAGTCGACCCCCTCTATTTATAGGAAAAAATGAGCTGCATTTAGCAAAAAAAGGAAGCAGCTGGCGGGTTTGACTGAGAGGTTGGCAAGCTTGACTTGGATGTTGGTGGGGTGCGGATAGAAGCTGGTTGTTTCTAGAAGGAGAGTGCTGGCGGGTTGGATGAGAGTTCGGCGAACGCAGAGAGATTTGCAGAGAGAGTTCGTCGAACGCCTGAAGGCGGAGAGGGATTTGTCGAACGCAGAGAGAGTTCGTCGGACGCAGAGAGAGATTCGTCGAACGCAGAGAGATTCGTTGAACGCAGAGAGAGATTCGTCGAACGCAGGGCTGCTTTCGTTTTACGCAGCTTGCCTTTCGTCGAACTCCTGCAGACATATATATATATATATATATATATATATATTTATATGTTTATATATAATATATATAATATTTATTGTTCGTCGAACACTGGACAGGGAGAGTTCGTCGAACGCGGGGCGGCTTTCATCGAACGCAGTGCAGACATATATATGTTTATATAATATATATATATATATATATAATATTTAGAGTTCGTCGAACGCCTGGGCTGAGAGTTCGTCTATTATTATTTAATATATATACTGTTATTATTACTATGTTATTTATTATACTATACTACTATATTTATTATATATATATATAAATATATATATTCATTAAATATTTACATATATATTTAAATACTTTATATATATATATATATATATTTAAATACTTTATATATATTTACATACTTAAATAGTTCCTTTTTACATATAAATATAAAAAATAGCTAAAACAAGTTATTTATTCAATAATTTATATAAAATATGTACAAAATTACGCAAAATTATGTTAAAAACTATACTAAAAATATGCATAATTTACTATTCATCAAGCAGTTATATTCGCTCTGAAGATCTGGCGGCACTACCTCTACGGTGTTCACTGCGATATATTCTCAAATCACAAGAATTTGAAGTACGTAGACACGCAGAAGGAGCTGAACATCGGGCAGAGACGATGTGTGGAGTTCTTATTGGATTATCAGTATACTATGCACTACCACCCGGGGAAGGCGAATGTGGTGGCGGACGCACTGAGCGGGAGAGCTACCACATTGGGAGCGGAGCCTTGATAGGAAAATTATTTTCCAAAAACTTGATAAGAAAATAATTTTACGAAATTGCTAGAGGCAAGCGCACCTATCGCGTGTAGTATATATATGATAAAAATATCATAACATAGTCGTATTAGTCCTGGGTCCCGTCGAGTATTGTTACTTCGAGAAAACGCGTATTGTTTTATCGGATATTAAAAATAAGTGAGTGTTTGCAATAATTAAAAACAAAAATGATAACAATCGTGGGCTTGGTGTGCGTTTAGCAAAAACCAAGAAATGCGATAGAAAGGACAAAAAAACTACGTTATGAAAGCTATAAAGAAAAACATAACAATCGCGGGCTTGGTGTGCGTTTAGCAAAAACCAAGAAATGCGATAGAAAAGACAAAAAAAACTACGTTATGAAAGCTATAAAGAAAGCTGTAAGTCTAGGTTATGAAAGCTGTAAATAAAGCATAAAAGCTAAGTTATGAAAGCAGGAAATAAAGCAATAAATTTACCTATGAAAACATGAAAGAAAGCATGAAAAGCTATTTTATCAAAGCATTAAAACTATTTTATGAAAGCATTAAAACTAATTATCAAAGCATAAAAATTCTAATTATTAAAGCTTTAAAACTAACCTCATACACACACACACCCAACAAAAATTAAGAAAAGTAAAATAAAAGAAGAACACACACTCTAAATGAAATCTACTCTCATACACACACACACTAAATGAAATCTACTAAAATTAAAAGAAAGCGAAAAAAACATTAAAATTAGCCTCATACACTCACACACCCAACTTAAATTAAAAAAGAAAACAAGACATGAAAAAGATTACAAAAAAAAAAGAAAAACAAATTAAAAGAAAAAAGAACAACATCAAGAACACTTAGATGGACAAGAGTAAGAACTTGATGAACAAAAACTTATTTTATTAAGCAATAATAAACATTACATAACAAAGAGAGAGAGACAAAGGGAAACTAAGAGAGAGAAAATAAAAAACATAAAAGTAAATAGAAGATATGGAACACAAACCCTCTAAACTAATTAGGATTTGTGAACCCTCAAAACTATTGCCAACCCCATCTATTTATAGGCAAAAGTGGTGGGGTGCCAATAGCAAAAATAAAGAAAACATGGTGGCTTCTAGAAGGAGAAGAGGCCAATTTTGACTTGAGTGTTGAGGGGGGTGCGGTTAGCATGGCTGGAAGGGGGCTAAGCTGGCGGGACAGCTGGGCAGGGCGGAGCGGGCAGCAGGGCGCGGGCAGCTAGCTGGCAGCAGGCAGCAGATTAAATCCAGCAAAAATCTGCATTGGGCCGGATTCGAACCCAGGGCGGCAGCGGGGGCAACCAAGACCAGAACCAGTGAGCCAAGTGGCTCTATCTACAATGTACAGGGGTATATTATATATATTATATTAGGATCAGAATTAATTAAAAGCAAAAAAAGGGTGGGATCGCGCAGACAGAATTAAATCCCAATAAATCCGCCAGCGCCAGGATTCGAACCCGGGCCAGCAGCGCTGCAAGCCAAGACCAGAACCAGTGAGCCAAGCGGTTCCTTCAACATATGAGGAGCAATAAATATACTTATTATAATTTACACAGATATTTTTATTTTTTAATTTAATTTTCATTTAATTTACAAAATTACTTATAAGATTATATTTTAATATATACTCTCTAATTATTTATTATATATATATGTTATTATTATATATTATTTAATATTATTATTATTTTACATTTATTATATATATATATATATTTCAATATATATAATTTTATATACTATTATTTTTATTTATATATATTGTTATTATTTATTATATTTATTTATTTATTTATATATATACTTATTATTATTTCATATATACATATATGTATTTATTATTACATATATACATAAATATATGTATTAAAAATATATTAATATTTATTTATACTTATAATATTTACATATATTTACATATAAGATAAAACAAGATATTATTTCAATAATTTACATATTGCATGTACAAAAATACCCAAATTAGGCTAGAAATTATATTAAAAATATGCAATATTTTCTATTCATCAAATACCCCCATACTTAAGCTTTTGCTATTCCAGAGCAAAAAGTAAGGGATACCTATAAGACGTTAATAAAATTTCTAATTACTAAAGTTTTTATTTAATCAAAAGTGAGATCGAAATAAATTTAGGAGATTTAAAGAGGTAAGTCCTAAATTATGAAGATGATTTAAAAAGAGCGAAAAAGTTTTAGCGAGACTTCTAAAGTTAGCTAAATAGCGTCGAATATTGCAGTCTTTGGCGCCTTTAATTAGAGTAGAATTATATAAAACTTTAACTTTTTAAAGAAAATTTTTAAGAATAAATAAAACCTACTAATTATGCTCTCGCAAACTTTTTAAATTAAAATCTAGCCTACAATTTTATTGGCTAAGGGGTAAGGGAAAAAAGGTAGCCTTGGCAAAAAGAAGAGTGCTTGGATTAGGGGTGATGGATTTAATCCTCTCACCCCACCTTTTTGGTGGTTTTGCTTTGGTTCCCAGCGTTGGTTTACGGGGGATAATTGAAATCTTTTCTAAACTTAACCCAATGCCCGTGTTTACGGAATTTTATTTTTTATTCCCATTGACACGGGATTTCTTTTAACAATATTGGGTGCCTGTGTTTACGGAATCTTTTTATTCCCATTGACACAAGATTTCTTTTAAAACTTCTTCTTTTACTTTTTTATGCCAAGCTAAAGGGGTGAGGGTTTCAAAAGAAAAACTAGAATAATAAAAAAAGATTTGAGAGCAAAATTTAGTAGATTAGAATATTCCTAAAGTTTCACAAGTTCGAGTTAGAATAATTGAATCTAAAGATGGTTTGCCAATTTAATACAAAAGCGAATCTATTTAGGGTTAACTCGAGGTAGTGCTAAAAATTTTGTTCTCAAATTGAATTAAAATCACAAAATATTTTTTACTGCTAAAATTCCAAAAATTTAAACCTACAAACTATGATACAAATAAAATGGTTTTAGCAAATCAAAAATAGTGAAAACGCTTAAAGATAAACTCTACCTAGCCTTGGAAATAACAAAAAGCTAAGTAGGGGTTTTTATTCTATTTTTGGAGTTTTTTGATAAGTTTTTCTTTTCATCAAATTTTTTTTGAGTTTTTAAGATATGATATTTTTTGATTTTTTATAACAAAATACATATATAAATACTTAATAAAAACAAAGTAACAAAAAGAAAGAAGAAAATTAAGAAAAGCAAAAATACATACAACATATTTTTTTGGTTTTTTCTAAGAAATTTTTCATCATAATTTTTTGGTTTTTTAATTTTATTAAAAATATGTACATTAATACTAAAAAAGAAAAAGAAAGAGAAAGAAAGGAAAATAAAAATTTATATAAAAATTTTTTGGTGTTATGACAAAATGAATTTTGTTATAACAAATTTTTAAGTACATATTTTCATCATTTTTTTTGGATTTTGATTTATTTTCAAATATGGATATTTATATACAATATAAAAATAAAACATGTATAATAATTTTTTGGTGTTTTTTTTTTCAAGTTATTTAATAATTTTTTTGGATTTTTTTTTATTTTGTTACATATTAAAATTTTACAAAAAGAAATGAAAAATAAAAGGAGGGACAAAGATGTTGCAACATAAATTTATTATGTCATAACAAATTTTGTTATGTTATAACAAATAGCTTTTTTATGTTGTAACAAATTGCTATTTTATTTATTTTGTTATATTTTTGTTTTTGAAAACATACCATACCCCCATACTTAAAATTTTACAAAAAGAAATGAAAAATAAAAGGAGGGACAAAGATGTTGCAACATAAATTTATTATGTCATAACAAATTTTGTTATGTTATAACAAATAGCTTTTTTATGTTGTAACAAATTGCTATTTTATTTATTTTGTCATTTTTTTGTTTTTTCTAACATACCATACCCCCATACTTAAAATCAACATTGTCCCCAATGTTGAAGTAAGTATGAGGAACAATTCTATATATGTACAAAAGCATGAAAAAGAGGAAAAAGAAAATACAATGGGGGAAAAAGCAGGGGGAAAAAGCACGCCCCTATTTTGGAGACGGGATAACCGGAATGATTACCTGCAAAAGATGTTAAAACATAATAAAGGTTATTTACAAGGGGGGGGGGATAAAAATGATAAAATCATATGCATATATATATATATAAGTTTTTTATTTGTTTTTCCAATTTTTCTTAGTTACAAAAAAATATAAAACATAGATACATAAAGCAAACTATATATATATATATATTTTGGGAGATCTTTCTAACACATATTTTCATCATTATTAAAATATGCATATATATATAAACCTTTATACTTAATAAAAATAAAAAATAAAGAGAAACTTTAAAATAAAAAGCAAAGAAGAAGAAGTGAAATGAAAGGATAAAAGTAATAGGGTTTCCCCTTTTCAAAATATCGACAAAAATCCCCTTTCGGGTCTGTCGAGTAATCCTACTTCGAGAAAACTACCTATTATTCTATCTCAAAAATTCCAAAAATTCTTTTTGATTTATGTTTCAAAATTTTCCATTATTTTGTCATTTTAATTAGAGTATTATTTTGTTTTGTTTAAATATGCATAGATAATCTTAATGAAAATAAAATAGAAATCATATCATTTTTTTCTTTATGCATATTTATATTCAAAATAAAACTTAATAAGTAATAAAACTTAAGAAAGATAAAAAAAACAAAGAAAGAAAAAAAAAAGCATATATTTTTTGGATTTTTCAAATCAATATTTTCATCATTTGTTGGATTTTTAATATGATAAGAATATATATAAACACTTAACAAAAAGAAAAGCAAGAAAAAAGGAAAGAGGAAAAAAAGAAAAAAATAAGAAAGCCAAAAATACTTAATTAAATTTTTTTTTTTGGGATTTTTTTTTTTTAGTTTTTCCATCATCATTTTTTTATTTTTCAAAATTTGGCCAAATATTTACATATATAATTTACATATATAAAACATAAAAATAAAAATAAGAAAGAAAGAAAAAAAAGGAAAAAGATATTTACAAGAAGAAAGATACATAATTATATTAATTTTTTTGGATTTTTCTTATATGTACATTTATATACATAATGATACTAAAAATAAGAGAACAAAAATAATAAGAACAAGAAAGAGAAAGACAAAGTGAAAAGGAATTTTTATGATTTTTGGTTATTTTTCTATATCACAAAAAGGATGAAATATATATATAAAGTAAAACCACATATATATTTTTTTTTTGAGTTTTCTAAATGTATTTTCATCATTTTTGAAATACGCATATTCAAATTTATATTAAAACATAAGAAAAAACAAAATTAATAAAGAAAATCTTTAAAATGAAAAGCAAAGAAGAAAATGTAGAAATAATAAGGTAAAAGCAACGGGGTTTCCTCTTTTCAAAATATCGACAAAAATCCCCTTTCGGGTCTGTCGAGTAATCCTACTTCGAGAAAACGATCTATTGTCCTACCTCAAAATTCCTAGAATTCATTTTGATTTTGATTATAAAGTTTTTCATTATTATTTTTCATTTTGAAATTTGAAATAATATGTTTTCAAATATGCATAAAAAAACTTTAATGAAAAACAAAATAGAAATCCTATCATTTTTTTTGGATTTTCTTATAGGCATATAAAGAAAGAACATATGTTTTTTTTTTGGTTTTTAATTTTATATATTTACAAATTAAGGCTTAATGAAAAGGAAGAACATATATTTTTTTTGGTTTTTGTTTAATGAAAAAGCATGTTCTTGATAAAATATTTTTTTTTGGTTTTGGGGGTTTTTTTATTTTTTTTTATTTTTTTGAAGATGATAAAATCAATAACGTAAACTCTTTTCGCAATATCGACGAAGGATCCCCGGCAACGGCGCCAAAAACTTGATAGGAAAATTATTTTCCAAAAACTTGATAAGAAAATAATTTTACGAAATTGCTAGAGGCAAGCACACCTATCGCGTGTAGTATATATATGATAAAAATATCATAACATAGTCGTATTAGTCCTGGGTCCCGTCGAGTATTGTTACTTCGAGAAAACGCGTATTGTTTTATCGGATATTAAAAATAAGTGAGTGTTTGCAATAATTAAAAACAAAAATGATAACAATCGTGGGCTTGGTGTGCGTTTAGCAAAAACCAAGAAATATGATAGAAAGGACAAAAAAACTACGTTATGAAAGCTATAAAGAAAAACATAACAATCGCGGGCTTGGTGTGCGTTTAGCAAAAACCAAGAAATGCGATAGAAAAGACAAAAAAAACTACGTTATGAAAGCTATAAAGAAAGCTGTAAGTCTAGGTTATGAAAGCTGTAAATAAAGCATAAAAGCTAAGTTATGAAAGCAGGAAATAAAGCAATAAATTTACCTATGAAAACATGAAAGAAAGCATGAAAAGCTATTTTATCAAAGCATTAAAACTATTTTATGAAAGCATTAAAACTAATTATCAAAGCATAAAAATTCTAATTATTAAAGCTTTAAAACTAACCTCATACACACACACACCCAACAAAAATTAAGAAAAGTAAAATAAAAGAAGAACACACACTCTAAATGAAATCTACTCTCATACACACACACACTAAATGAAATCTACTAAAATTAAAAGAAAGCGAAAAAAACATTAAAATTAGCCTCATACACTCACACACCCAACTTAAATTAAAAAAGAAAACAAGACATGAAAAAGATTACAAAAAAAAAGAAAAACAAATTAAAAGAAAAAAGAACAACATCAAGAACACTTAGATGGACAAGAGTAAGAACTTGATGAACAAAAACTTATTTTATTAAGCAATAATAAACATTACATAACAAAGAGAGAGAGACAAAGGGAAACTAAGAGAGAGAAAATAAAAAACATAAAAGTAAATAGAAGATATGGAACACAAACCCCCTAAACTAATTAGGATTTGTGAACCCTCAAAACTATTGCCAACCCCATCTATTTATAGGCAAAAGTGGTGGGGTGCCAATAGCAAAAATAAAGAAAACATGGTGGCTTCTAGAAGGAGAAGAGGCCAATTTTGACTTGAGTGTTGAGGGGGGTGCGGTTAGCATGGCTGGAAGGGGGCTAAGCTGGCGGGACAGCTGGGCAGGGCGGAGCGGGCAGCAGGGCGCGGGCAGCAGCGGGCAGGGCGCGGGCAGCTAGCTGGCAGCAGGCAGCAGATTAAATCCAGCAAAAATCTGCATTGGGCCGGATTCGAACCCAGGGCTGCAGCGGGGGCAACCAAGACCAGAACCAGTGAGCCAAGTGGCTCTATCTACAATGTACAAGGGTATATTATATATATTATATTAGGATCAGAATTAATTAAAAGCAAAAAAAGGGTGGGATCGCGCAGACAGAATTAAATCCCAATAAATCCGCCAGCGCCAGGATTCGAACCCGGGCCAGCAGCGCTGCAAGCCAAGACCAGAACCAGTGAGCCAAGCGGTTCCTTCAACATATGAGGAGCAATAAATATACTTATTATAATTTACACAGATATTTTTATTTTTTAATTTAATTTTCATTTAATTTACAAAATTACTTATAAGATTATATTTTAATATATACTCTCTAATTATTTATTATATATATATGTTATTATTATATATTATTTACTATTATTATTATTTTACATTTATTATATATATATATATATTTCAATATATATAATTTTATATACTATTATTTTTATTTATATATATTGTTATTATTTATTATATTTATTTATTTATTTATATATATACTTATTATTATTTCATATATACATATATGTATTTATTATTACATATATACATAAATATATGTATTAAAAATATATTAATATTTATTTATACTTATAATATTTACATATATTTACATATAAGATAAAACAAGATATTATTTCAATAATTTACATATTGCATGTACAAAAATACCCAAATTAGGCTAGAAATTATATTAAAAATATGCAATATTTTCTATTCATCAAATACCCCCATACTTAAGCTTTTGCTATTCCAGAGCAAAAAGTAAGGGATACCTATAAGACGTTAATAAAATTTCTAATTACTAAAGTTTTTATTTAATCAAAAGTGAGATCGAAATAAATTTAGGAGATTTAAAGAGGTAAGTCCTAAATTATGAAGATGATTTAAAAAGAGCGAAAAAGTTTTAGCGAGACTTCTAAAGTTAGCTAAATAGCGTCGAATATTGCAGTCTTTGGCGCCTTTAATTAGAGTAGAATTATATAAAACTTTAACTTTTTAAAGAAAATTTTTAAGAATAAATAAAACCTACTAATTATGCTCTCGCAAACTTTTTAAATTAAAATCTAGCCTACAATTTTATTGGCTAAGGGGTAAGGGAAAAAAGGTAGCCTTGGCAAAAAGAAGAGTGCTTGGATTAGGGGTGATGGATTTAATCCTCTCACCCCACCTTTTTGGTGGTTTTGCTTTGGTTCCCAGCGTTGGTTTACGGGGGATAATTGAAATCTTTTCTAAACTTAACCCAATGCCCGTGTTTACGGAATTTTATTTTTTATTCCCATTGACACGGGATTTCTTTTAACAATATTGGGTGCCTGTGTTTACGGAATCTTTTTATTCCCATTGACACAAGATTTCTTTTAAAACTTCTTCTTTTACTTTTTTATGCCAAGCTAAAGGGGTGAGGGTTTCAAAAGAAAAACTAGAATAATAAAAAAGGATTTGAGAGCAAAATTTAGTAGATTAGAATATTCCTAAAGTTTCACAAGTTCGAGTTAGAATAATTGAATCTAAAGATGGTTTGCCAATTTAATACAAAAGCGAATCTATTTAGGGTTAACTCGAGGTAGTGCTAAAAATTTTGTTCTCAAATTGAATTAAAATCACAAAATATTTTTTACTACTAAAATTCCAAAAATTTAAACCTACAAACTATGATACAAATAAAATGGTTTTAGCAAATCAAAAATAGTGAAAACGCTTAAAGATAAACTCTACCTAGCCTTGGAAATAACAAAAAGCTAAGTAGGGGTTTTTATTCTATTTTTGGAGTTTTTTGATAAGTTTTTCTTTTCATCAAATTTTTTTTGAGTTTTTAAGATATGATATTTTTTGATTTTTTATAACAAAATACATATATAAATACTTAATAAAAACAAAGTAACAAAAAGAAAGAAGAAAATTAAGAAAAGCAAAAATACATACAACATATTTTTTTGGTTTTTTCTAAGAAATTTTTCATCATAATTTTTTGGTTTTTTAATTTTATTAAAAATATGTACATTAATACTAAAAAAGAAAAAGAAAGAGAAAGAAAGGAAAATAAAAATTTATATAAAAATTTTTTGGTGTTATGACAAAATGAATTTTGTTATAACAAATTTTTAAGTACATATTTTCATCATTTTTTTTGGATTTTGATTTATTTTCAAATATGGATATTTATATACAATATAAAAATAAAACATGTATAATAATTTTTTGGTGTTTTTTTTTCAAGTTATTTAATAATTTTTTTGGATTTATTTTTATTTTGTTACATATTAAAATTTTACAAAAAGAAATGAAAAATAAAAGGAGGGACAAAGATGTTGCAACATAAATTTATTATGTCATAACAAATTTTGTTATGTTATAACAAATAGCTTTTTTATGTTGTAACAAATTGCTATTTTATTTATTTTGTTATATTTTTGTTTTTGAAAACATACCATACCCCCATACTTAAAATTTTACAAAAAGAAATGAAAAATAAAAGGAGGGACAAAGATGTTGCAACATAAATTTATTATGTCATAACAAATTTTGTTATGTTATAACAAATAGCTTTTTTATGTTGTAACAAATTGCTATTTTATTTATTTTGTCATTTTTTTGTTTTTTCTAACATACCATACCCCCATACTTAAAATCAACATTGTCCCCAATGTTGAAGTAAGTATGAGGAACAATTCTATATATGTACAAAAGCATGAAAAAGAGGAAAAAGAAAATACAATGGGGGAAAAAGCAGGGGGAAAAAGCACGCCCCTATTTTGGAGACGGGATAACCGGAATGATTACCTGCAAAAGATGTTAAAACATAATAAAGGTTATTTACAAGGGGGGGGGGGGATAAAAATGATAAAATCATATGCATATATATATAAGTTTTTTATTTGTTTTTCCAATTTTTCTTAGTTACAAAAAAATATAAAACATAGATACATAAAGCAAACTATATATATATATATTTTTTGGGAGATCTTTCTAACACATATTTTCATCATTATTAAAATATGCATATATATATAAACCTTTATACTTAATAAAAATAAAAAATAAAGAGAAACTTTAAAATAAAAAGCAAAGAAGAAGAAGTGAAATGAAAGGATAAAAGTAATAGGGTTTCCCCTTTTCAAAATATCGACAAAAATCCCCTTTCGGGTCTGTCGAGTAATCCTACTTCGAGAAAACTACCTATTATTCTATCTCAAAAATTCCAAAAATTCTTTTTGATTTATGTTTCAAAATTTTCCATTATTTTGTCATTTTAATTAGAGTATTATTTTGTTTTGTTTAAATATGCATAGATAATCTTAATGAAAATAAAATAGAAATCATATCATTTTTTTCTTTATGCATATTTATATTCAAAATAAAACTTAATAAGTAATAAAACTTAAGAAAGATAAAAAAAACAAAGAAAGAAAAAAAAAAAGCATATATTTTTTGGATTTTTCAAATCAATATTTTCATCATTTGTTGGATTTTTAATATGATAAGAATATATATAAACACTTAACAAAAAGAAAAGCAAGAAAAAAGGAAAGAGGAAAAAAAGAAAAAAATAAGAAAGCCAAAAATACTTAATTAAATTTTTTTTTTGGGATTTTTTTTTTTAGTTTTTCCATCATCATTTTTTTTATTTTTCAAAATTTGGCCAAATATTTACATATATAATTTACATATATAAAACATAAAAATAAAAATAAGAAAGAAAGAAAAAAAAGGAAAAAGATATTTACAAGAAGAAAGATACATAATTATATTAATTTTTTTGGATTTTTCTTATATGTACATTTATATACATAATGATACTAAAAATAAGAGAACAAAAATAATAAGAACAAGAAAGAGAAAGACAAAGTGAAAAGGAATTTTTATGATTTTTGGTTTTTTTTCTATATCACAAAAAGGATGAAATATATATATAAAGTAAAACCACATATATATTTTTTTTTTGAGTTTTCTAAATGTATTTTCATCATTTTTGAAATACGCATATTCAAATTTATATTAAAACATAAGAAAAAACAAAATTAATAAAGAAAATCTTTAAAATGAAAAGCAAAGAAGAAAATGTAGAAATAATAAGGTAAAAGCAACGGGGTTTCCTCTTTTCAAAATATCGACAAAAATCCCCTTTCGGGTCTGTCGAGTAATCCTACTTCGAGAAAACGATCTATTGTCCTACCTCAAAATTCCTAGAATTCATTTTGATTTTGATTATAAAGTTTTTCATTATTATTTTTCATTTTGAAATTTGAAATAATATGTTTTCAAATATGCATAAAAAAACTTTAATGAAAAACAAAATAGAAATCCTATCATTTTTTTTGGATTTTCTTATAGGCATATAAAGAAAGAACATATGTTTTTTTTTTGGTTTTTAATTTTATATATTTACAAATTAAGGCTTAATGAAAAGGAAGAACATATATTTTTTTTGGTTTTTGTTTAATGAAAAAGCATGTTCTTGATAAAATATTTTTTTTTGGTTTTGGGGGTTTTTTATTTTTTTTTATTTTTTGAAGATGATAAAATCAATAACGTAAACTCTTTTCGCAATATCGACGAAGGATCCCCGGCAACGGCGCCAAAAACTTGATAGGAAAATTATTTTCCAAAAACTTGATAAGAAAATAATTTTACGAAATTGCTAGAGGCAAGCACACCTATCGCGTGTAGTATATATATGATAAAAATATCATAACATAGTCGTATTAGTCCTGGGTCCCGTCGAGTATTGTTACTTCGAGAAAACGCGTATTGTTTTATCGGATATTAAAAATAAGTGAGTGTTTGCAATAATTAAAAACAAAAATGATAACAATCGTGGGCTTGGTGTGCGTTTAGCAAAAACCAAGAAATGTGATAGAAAGGACAAAAAAACTACGTTATGAAAGATATAAAGAAAAACATAACAATCGCGGGCTTGGTGTGCGTTTAGCAAAAACCAAGAAATGCGATAGAAAAGACAAAAAAAACTACGTTATGAAAGCTATAAAGAAAGCTGTAAGTCTAGGTTATGAAAGCTGTAAATAAAGCATAAAAGCTAAGTTATGAAAGCAGGAAATAAAGCAATAAATTTACCTATGAAAACATGAAAGAAAGCATGAAAAGCTATTTTATTAAAGCATTAAAACTATTTTATGAAAGCATTAAAACTAATTATCAAAGCATAAAAATTCTAATTATTAAAGCTTTAAAACTAACCTCATACACACACACACCCAACAAAAATTAAGAAAAGTAAAATAAAAGAAGAACACACACTCTAAATGAAATCTACTCTCATACACACACACACTAAATGAAATCTACTAAAATTAAAAGAAAGCGAAAAAACATTAAAATTAGCCTCATACACTCACACACCCAACTTAAATTAAAAAAGAAAACAAGACATGAAAAAGATTACAAAAAAAAAAGAAAAACAAATTAAAAGAAAAAAGAACAACATCAAGAACACTTAGATGGACAAGAGTAAGAACTTGATGAACAAAAACTTATTTTATTAAGCAATAATAAACATTACATAACAAAGAGAGAGAGACAAAGGGAAACTAAGAGAGAGAAAATAAAAAACATAAAAGTAAATAGAAGATATGGAACACAAACCCCCTAAACTAATTAGGATTTGTGAACCCTCAAAACTATTGCCAACCCCATCTATTTATAGGCAAAAGTGGTGGGGTGCCAATAGCAAAAATAAAGAAAACATGGTGGCTTCTAGAAGGAGAAGAGGCCAATTTTGACTTGAGTGTTGAGGGGGGTGCGGTTAGCATGGCTGGAAGGGGGCTAAGCTGGCGGGACAGCTGGGCAGGGCGGAGCGGGCAGCAGGGCGCGGGCAGCAGCGGGCAGGGCGCGGGCAGCTAGCTGGCAGCAGGCAGCAGATTAAATCCAGCAAAAATCTGCATTGGGCCGGATTCGAACCCAGGGCGGCAGCGGGGGCAACCAAGACCAGAACCAGTGAGCCAAGTGGCTCTATCTACAATGTACAGGGGTATATTATATATATTATATTAGGATCAGAATTAATTAAAAGCAAAAAAAGGGTGGGATCGCGCAGACAGAATTAAATCCCAATAAATCCGCCAGCGCCAGGATTCGAACCCGGGCCAGCAGCGCTGCAAGCCAAGACCAGAACCAGTGAGCCAAGCGGTTCCTTCAACATATGAGGAGCAATAAATATACTTATTATAATTTACACAGATATTTTTATTTTTTAATTTAATTTTCATTTAATTTACAAAATTACTTATAAGATTATATTTTAATATATACTCTCTAATTATTTATTATATATATATGTTATTATTATATATTATTTACTATTATTATTATTTTACATTTATTATATATATATATATATTTCAATATATATAATTTTATATACTATTATTTTTATTTATATATATTGTTATTATTTATTATATTTATTTATTTATTTATATATATACTTATTATTATTTCATATATACATATATGTATTTATTATTACATATATACATAAATATATGTATTAAAAATATATTAATATTTATTTATACTTATAATATTTACATATATTTACATATAAGATAAAACAAGATATTATTTCAATAATTTACATATTGCATGTACAAAAATACCCAAATTAGGCTAGAAATTATATTAAAAATATGCAATATTTTCTATTCATCAAATACCCCCATACTTAAGCTTTTGCTATTCCAGAGCAAAAAGTAAGGGATACCTATAAGACGTTAATAAAATTTCTAATTACTAAAGTTTTTATTTAATCAAAAGTGAGATCGAAATAAATTTAGGAGATTTAAAGAGGTAAGTCCTAAATTATGAAGATGATTTAAAAAGAGCGAAAAAGTTTTAGCGAGACTTCTAAAGTTAGCTAAATAGCGTCGAATATTGCAGTCTTTGGCGCCTTTAATTAGAGTAGAATTATATAAAACTTTAACTTTTTAAAGAAAATTTTTAAGAATAAATAAAACCTACTAATTATGCTCTCGCAAACTTTTTAAATTAAAATCTAGCCTACAATTTTATTGGCTAAGGGGTAAGGGAAAAAAGGTAGCCTTGGCAAAAAGAAGAGTGCTTGGATTAGGGGTGATGGATTTAATCCTCTCACCCCACCTTTTTGGTGGTTTTGCTTTGGTTCCCAGCGTTGGTTTACGGGGGATAATTGAAATCTTTTCTAAACTTAACCCAATGCCCGTGTTTACGGAATTTTATTTTTTATTCCCATTGACACGGGATTTCTTTTAACAATATTGGGTGCCTGTGTTTACGGAATCTTTTTATTCCCATTGACACAAGATTTCTTTTAAAACTTCTTCTTTTACTTTTTTATGCCAAGCTAAAGGGGTGAGGGTTTCAAAAGAAAAACTAGAATAATAAAAAAGGATTTGAGAGCAAAATTTAGTAGATTAGAATATTCCTAAAGTTTCACAAGTTCGAGTTAGAATAATTGAATCTAAAGATGGTTTGCCAATTTAATACAAAAGCGAATCTATTTAGGGTTAACTCGAGGTAGTGCTAAAAATTTTGTTCTCAAATTGAATTAAAATCACAAAATATTTTTTACTACTAAAATTCCAAAAATTTAAACCTACAAACTATGATACAAATAAAATGGTTTTAGCAAATCAAAAATAGTGAAAACGCTTAAAGATAAACTCTACCTAGCCTTGGAAATAACAAAAAGCTAAGTAGGGGTTTTTATTCTATTTTTGGAGTTTTTTGATAAGTTTTTCTTTTCATCAAATTTTTTTTGAGTTTTTAAGATATGATATTTTTTGATTTTTTATAACAAAATACATATATAAATACTTAATAAAAACAAAGTAACAAAAAGAAAGAAGAAAATTAAGAAAAGCAAAAATACATACAACATATTTTTTTGGTTTTTTCTAAGAAATTTTTCATCATAATTTTTTGGTTTTTTAATTTTATTAAAAATATGTACATTAATACTAAAAAAGAAAAAGAAAGAGAAAGAAAGGAAAATAAAAATTTATATAAAAATTTTTTGGTGTTATGACAAAATGAATTTTGTTATAACAAATTTTTAAGTACATATTTTCATCATTTTTTTTGGATTTTGATTTATTTTCAAATATGGATATTTATATACAATATAAAAATAAAACATGTATAATAATTTTTTGGTGTTTTTTTTCAAGTTATTTAATAATTTTTTTGGATTTTTTTTTTATTTTGTTACATATTAAAATTTTACAAAAAGAAATGAAAAATAAAAGGAGGGACAAAGATGTTGCAACATAAATTTATTATGTCATAACAAATTTTATTATGTTATAACAAATAGCTTTTTTATGTTGTAACAAATTGCTATTTTATTTATTTTGTTATATTTTTGTTTTTGAAAACATACCATACCCCCATACTTAAAATTTTACAAAAAGAAATGAAAAATAAAAGGAGGGACAAAGATGTTGCAACATAAATTTATTATGTCATAACAAATTTTGTTATGTTATAACAAATAGCTTTTTTATGTTGTAACAAATTGCTATTTTATTTATTTTGTCATTTTTTTGTTTTTTCTAACATACCATACCCCCATACTTAAAATCAACATTGTCCCCAATGTTGAAGTAAGTATGAGGAACAATTCTATATATGTACAAAAGCATGAAAAAGAGGAAAAAGAAAATACAATGGGGGAAAAAGCAGGGGGAAAAAGCACGCCCCTATTTTGGAGACGGGATAACCGGAATGATTACCTGCAAAAGATGTTAAAACATAATAAAGGTTATTTACAAGGGGGGGGGGGGATAAAAATGATAAAATCATATGCATATATATATAAGTTTTTTATTTGTTTTTCCAATTTTTCTTAGTTACAAAAAAATATAAAACATAGATACATAAAGCAAACTATATATATATATATTTTTTGGGAGATCTTTCTAACACATATTTTCATCATTATTAAAATATGCATATATATATAAACCTTTATACTTAATAAAAATAAAAAATAAAGAGAAACTTTAAAATAAAAAGCAAAGAAGAAGAAGTGAAATGAAAGGATAAAAGTAATAGGGTTTCCCATTTTCAAAATATCGACAAAAATCCCCTTTCGGGTCTGTCGAGTAATCCTACTTCGAGAAAACTACCTATTATTCTATCTCAAAAATTCCAAAAATTCTTTTTGATTTATGTTTCAAAATTTTCCATTATTTTGTCATTTTAATTAGAGTATTATTTTGTTTTGTTTAAATATGCATAGATAATCTTAATGAAAATAAAATAGAAATCATATCATTTTTTTCTTTATGCATATTTATATTCAAAATAAAACTTAATAAGTAATAAAACTTAAGAAAGATAAAAAAAACAAAGAAAGAAAAAAAAAAGCATATATTTTTTGGATTTTTCAAATCAATATTTTCATCATTTGTTGGATTTTTAATATGATAAGAATATATATAAACACTTAACAAAAAGAAAAGCAAGAAAAAAGGAAAGAGGAAAAAAAGAAAAAAATAAGAAAGCCAAAAATACTTAATTAAATTTTTTTTTTTGGGATTTTTTTTTTTAGTTTTTCCATCATCATTTTTTTTATTTTTCAAAATTTGGCCAAATATTTACATATATAATTTACATATATAAAACATAAAAATAAAAATAAGAAAGAAAGAAAAAAAAGGAAAAAGATATTTACAAGAAGAAAGATACATAATTATATTAATTTTTTTGGATTTTTCTTATATGTACATTTATATACATAATGATACTAAAAATAAGAGAACAAAAATAATAAGAACAAGAAAGAGAAAGACAAAGTGAAAAGGAATTTTTATGATTTTTGGTTTTTTTTCTATATCACAAAAGGATGAAATATATATATAAAGTAAAACCACATATATATTTTTTTTTTGAGTTTTCTAAATGTATTTTCATCATTTTTGAAATACGCATATTCAAATTTATATTAAAACATAAGAAAAATCAAAATTAATAAAGAAAATCTTTAAAATGAAAAGCAAAGAAGAAAATGTAGAAATAATAAGGTAAAAGCAACGGGGTTTCCTCTTTTCAAAATATCGACAAAAATCCCCTTTCGGGTCTGTCGAGTAATCCTACTTCGAGAAAACGATCTATTGTCCTACCTCAAAATTCCTAGAATTCATTTTGATTTTGATTATAAAGTTTTTCATTATTATTTTTCATTTTGAAATTTGAAATAATATGTTTTCAAATATGCATAAAAAAACTTTAATGAAAAACAAAATAGAAATCCTATCATTTTTTTTGGATTTTCTTATAGGCATATAAAGAAAGAACATATGTTTTTTTTTTGGTTTTTAATTTTATATATTTACAAATTAAGGCTTAATGAAAAGGAAGAACATATTTTTTTTTTGGTTTTTGTTTAATGAAAAAGCATGTTCTTGATAAAATATTTTTTTTTGGTTTTGGGGGTTTTTTAATTTTTTTATTTTTTTGAAGATGATAAAATCAATAACGTAAACTCTTTTCGCAATATCGACGAAGGATCCCCGGCAACGGCGCCAAAAACTTGATAGGAAAATTATTTTCCAAAAACTTGATAAGAAAATAATTTTACGAAATTGCTAGAGGCAAGCACACCTATCGCGTGTAGTATATATATGATAAAAATATCATAACATAGTCGTATTAGTCCTGGGTCCCGTCGAGTATTGTTACTTCGAGAAAACGCGTATTGTTTTATCGGATATTAAAAATAAGTGAGTGTTTGCAATAATTAAAAACAAAAATGATAACAATCGTGGGCTTGGTGTGCGTTTAGCAAAAACCAAGAAATGTGATAGAAAGGACAAAAAAACTACGTTATGAAAGCTATAAAGAAAAACATAACAATCGCGGGCTTGGTGTGCGTTTAGCAAAAACCAAGAAATGCGATAGAAAAGACAAAAAAAAACTACGTTATGAAAGCTATAAAGAAAGCTGTAAGTCTAGGTTATGAAAGCTGTAAATAAAGCATAAAAGCTAAGTTATGAAAGCAGGAAATAAAGCAATAAATTTACCTATGAAAACATGAAAGAAAGCATGAAAAGCTATTTTATCAAAGCATTAAAACTATTTTATGAAAGCATTAAAACTAATTATCAAAGCATAAAAATTCTAATTATTAAAGCTTTAAAACTAACCTCATACACACACACACCCAACAAAAATTAAGAAAAGTAAAATAAAAGAAGAACACACACTCTAAATGAAATCTACTCTCATACACACACACACTAAATGAAATCTACTAAAATTAAAAGAAAGCGAAAAAAACATTAAAATTAGCCTCATACACTCACACACCCAACTTAAATTAAAAAAGAAAACAAGACATGAAAAAGATTACAAAAAAAAAGAAAAACAAATTAAAAGAAAAAAGAACAACATCAAGAACACTTAGATGGACAAGAGTAAGAACTTGATGAACAAAAACTTATTTTATTAAGCAATAATAAACATTACATAACAAAGAGAGAGAGACAAAGGGAAACTAAGAGAGAGAAAATAAAAAACATAAAAGTAAATAGAAGATATGGAACACAAACCCCCTAAACTAATTAGGATTTGTGAACCCTCAAAACTATTGCCAACCCCATCTATTTATAGGCAAAAGTGGTGGGGTGCCAATAGCAAAAATAAAGAAAACATGGTGGCTTCTAGAAGGAGAAGAGGCCAATTTTGACTTGAGTGTTGAGGGGGGTGCGGTTAGCATGGCTGGAAGGGGGCTAAGCTGGCGGGACAACTGGGCAGGGCGGAGCGGGCAGCAGGGCGCGGGCAGCAGCGGGCAGGGCGCGGGCAGCTAGCTGGCAGCAGGCAGCAGATTAAATCCAGCAAAAATCTGCATTGGGCCGGATTCGAACCCAGGGCGGCAGCGGGGGCAACCAAGACCAGAACCAGTGAGCCAAGTGGCTCTATCTACAATGTACAGGGGTATATTATATATATTATATTAGGATCAGAATTAATTAAAAGCAAAAAAAGGGTGGGATCGCGCAGACAGAATTAAATCCCAATAAATCCGCCAGCGCCAGGATTCGAACCCGGGCCAGCAGCGCTGCAAGCCAAGACCAGAACCAGTGAGCCAAGCGGTTCCTTCAACATATGAGGAGCAATAAATATACTTATTATAATTTACACAGATATTTTTATTTTTTAATTTAATTTTCATTTAATTTACAAAATTACTTATAAGATTATATTTTAATATATACTCTCTAATTATTTATTATATATATATGTTATTATTATATATTATTTACTATTATTATTATTTTACATTTATTATATATATATATATATATTTCAATATATATAATTTTATATACTATTATTTTTATTTATACATATTGTTATTATTTATTATATTTATTTATTTATTTATATATATACTTATTATTATTTCATATATACATATATGTATTTATTATTACATATATACATAAATATATGTATTAAAAATATATTAATATTTATTTATACTTATAATATTTACATATATTTACATATAAGATAAAACAAGATATTATTTCAATAATTTACATATTGCATGTACAAAAATACCCAAATTAGGCTAGAAATTATATTAAAAATATGCAATATTTTCTATTCATCAAATACCCCCATACTTAAGCTTTTGCTATTCCAGAGCAAAAAGTAAGGGATACCTATAAGACGTTAATAAAATTTCTAATTACTAAAGTTTTTATTTAATCAAAAGTGAGATCGAAATAAATTTAGGAGATTTAAAGAGGTAAGTCCTAAATTATGAAGATGATTTAAAAAGAGCGAAAAAGTTTTAGCGAGACTTCTAAAGTTAGCTAAATAGCGTCGAATATTGCAGTCTTTGGCGCCTTTAATTAGAGTAGAATTATATAAAACTTTAACTTTTTAAAGAAAATTTTTAAGAATAAATAAAACCTACTAATTATGCTCTCGCAAACTTTTTAAATTAAAATCTAGCCTACAATTTTATTGGCTAAGGGGTAAGGGAAAAAAGGTAGCCTTGGCAAAAAGAAGAGTGCTTGGATTAGGGGTGATGGATTTAATCCTCTCACCCCACCTTTTTGGTGGTTTTGCTTTGGTTCCCAGCGTTGGTTTACGGGGGATAATTGAAATCTTTTCTAAACTTAACCCAATGCCCGTGTTTACGGAATTTTATTTTTTATTCCCATTGACACGGGATTTCTTTTAACAATATTGGGTGCCTGTGTTTACGGAATCTTTTTATTCCCATTGACACAAGATTTCTTTTAAAACTTCTTCTTTTACTTTTTTATGCCAAGCTAAAGGGGTGAGGGTTTCAAAAGAAAAACTAGAATAATAAAAAAGGATTTGAGAGCAAAATTTAGTAGATTAGAATATTCCTAAAGTTTCACAAGTTCGAGTTAGAATAATTGAATCTAAAGATGGTTTGCCAATTTAATACAAAAGCGAATCTATTTAGGGTTAACTCGAGGTAGTGCTAAAAATTTTGTTCTCAAATTGAATTAAAATCACAAAATATTTTTTACTACTAAAATTCCAAAAATTTAAACCTACAAACTATGATACAAATAAAATGGTTTTAGCAAATCAAAAATAGTGAAAACGCTTAAAGATAAACTCTACCTAGCCTTGGAAATAACAAAAAGCTAAGTAGGGGTTTTTATTCTATTTTTGGAGTTTTTTGATAAGTTTTTCTTTTCATCAAATTTTTTTTGAGTTTTTAAGATATGATATTTTTTGATTTTTTATAACAAAATACATATATAAATACTTAATAAAAACAAAGTAACAAAAAGAAAGAAGAAAATTAAGAAAAGCAAAAATACATACAACATATTTTTTTGGTTTTTTCTAAGAAATTTTTCATCATAATTTTTTGGTTTTTTAATTTTATTAAAAATATGTACATTAATACTAAAAAAGAAAAAGAAAGAGAAAGAAAGGAAAATAAAAATTTATATAAAAATTTTTTGGTGTTATGACAAAATGAATTTTGTTATAACAAATTTTTAAGTACATATTTTCATCATTTTTTTTGGATTTTGATTTATTTTCAAATATGGATATTTATATACAATATAAAAATAAAACATGTATAATAATTTTTTGGTGTTTTTTTTTCAAGTTATTTAATAATTTTTTTGGATTTTTTTTTTATTTTGTTACATATTAAAATTTTACAAAAAGAAATGAAAAATAAAAGGAGGGACAAAGATGTTGCAACATAAATTTATTATGTCATAACAAATTTTGTTATGTTATAACAAATAGCTTTTTTATGTTGTAACAAATTGCTATTTTATTTATTTTGTTATATTTTTGTTTTTGAAAACATACCATACCCCCATACTTAAAATTTTACAAAAAGAAATGAAAAATAAAAGGAGGGACAAAGATGTTGCAACATAAATTTATTATGTCATAACAAATTTTGTTATGTTATAACAAATAGCTTTTTTATGTTGTAACAAATTGCTATTTTATTTATTTTGTCATTTTTTTGTTTTTTCTAACATACCATACCCCCATACTTAAAATCAACATTGTCCCCAATGTTGAAGTAAGTATGAGGAACAATTCTATATATGTACAAAAGCATGAAAAAGAGGAAAAAGAAAATACAATGGGGGAAAAAGCAGGGGGAAAAAGCACGCCCCTATTTTGGAGACGGGATAACCGGAATGATTACCTGCAAAAGATGTTAAAACATAATAAAGGTTATTTACAAGGGGGGGGGGGGGGATAAAAATGATAAAATCATATGCATATATATATAAGTTTTTTATTTGTTTTTCCAATTTTTCTTAGTTACAAAAAAATATAAAACATAGATACATAAAGCAAACTATATATATATATATTTTTTGGGAGATCTTTCTAACACATATTTTAGTCATTATTAAAATATGCATATATATATAAACCTTTATACTTAATAAAAATAAAAAATAAAGAGAAACTTTAAAATAAAAAGCAAAGAAGAAGAAGTGAAATGAAAGGATAAAAGTAATAGGGTTTCCCCTTTTCAAAATATCGACAAAAATCCCCTTTCGGGTCTGTCGAGTAATCCTACTTCGAGAAAACTACCTATTATTCTATCTCAAAAATTCCAAAAATTCTTTTTGATTTATGTTTCAAAATTTTCCATTATTTTGTCATTTTAATTAGAGTATTATTTTGTTTTGTTTAAATATGCATAGATAATCTTAATGAAAATAAAATAGAAATCATATCATTTTTTTCTTTATGCATATTTATATTCAAAATAAAACTTAATAAGTAATAAAACTTAAGAAAGATAAAAAAAACAAAGAAAGAAAAAAAAAAGCATATATTTTTTGGATTTTTCAAATCAATATTTTCATCATTTGTTGGATTTTTAATATGATAAGAATATATATAAACACTTAACAAAAAGAAAAGCAAGAAAAAAGGAAAGAGGAAAAAAAGAAAAAAATAAGAAAGCCAAAAATACTTAATTAAATTTTTTTTTTTGGGATTTTTTTTTTTAGTTTTTCCATCATCATTTTTTTTATTTTTCAAAATTTGGCCAAATATTTACATATATAATTTACATATATAAAACATAAAAATAAAAATAAGAAAGAAAGAAAAAAAAGGAAAAAGATATTTACAAGAAGAAAGATACATAATTATATTAATTTTTTTGGATTTTTCTTATATGTACATTTATATACATAATGATACTAAAAATAAGAGAACAAAAATAATAAGAACAAGAAAGAGAAAGACAAAGTGAAAAGGAATTTTTATGATTTTTGGTTTTTTTTCTATATCACAAAAAGGATGAAATATATATATAAAGTAAAACCACATATATATTTTTTTTTGAGTTTTCTAAATGTATTTTCATCATTTTTGAAATACGCATATTCAAATTTATATTAAAACATAAGAAAAATCAAAATTAATAAAGAAAATCTTTAAAATGAAAAGCAAAGAAGAAAATGTAGAAATAATAAGGTAAAAGCAACGGGGTTTCCTCTTTTTAAAATATCGACAAAAATCCCCTTTCGGGTCTGTCGAGTAATCCTACTTCGAGAAAACGATCTATTGTCCTACCTCAAAATTCCTAGAATTCATTTTGATTTTGATTATAAAGTTTTTCATTATTATTTTTCATTTTGAAATTTGAAATAATATGTTTTCAAATATGCATAAAAAAACTTTAATGAAAAACAAAATAGAAATCCTATCATTTTTTTTGGATTTTCTTATAGGCATATAAAGAAAGAACATATGTTTTTTTTTTGGTTTTTAATTTTATATATTTACAAATTAAGGCTTAATGAAAAGGAAGAACATATTTTTTTTTTTTTTGTTTAATGAAAAAGCATGTTCTTGATAAAATATTTTTTTTTGGTTTTGGGGGTTTTTTAATTTTTTTATTTTTTTGAAGATGATAAAATCAATAACGTAAACTCTTTTCGCAATATCGACGAAGGATCCCCGGCAACGGCGCCAAAAACTTGATAGGAAAATTATTTTCCAAAAACTTGATAAGAAAATAATTTTACGAAATTGCTAGAGGCAAGCACACCTATCGCGTGTAGTATATATATGATAAAAATATCATAACATAGTCGTATTAGTCCTGGGTCCCGTCGAGTATTGTTACTTCGAGAAAACGCGTATTGTTTTATCGGATATTAAAAATAAGTGAGTGTTTGCAATAATTAAAAACAAAAATGATAACAATCGTGGGCTTGGTGTGCGTTTAGCAAAAACCAAGAAATGTGATAGAAAGGACAAAAAAACTACGTTATGAAAGCTATAAAGAAAAACATAACAATCGCGGGCTTGGTGTGCGTTTAGCAAAAACCAAGAAATGCGATAGAAAAGACAAAAAAAAACTACGTTATGAAAGCTATAAAGAAAGCTGTAAGTCTAGGTTATGAAAGCTGTAAATAAAGCATAAAAGCTAAGTTATGAAAGCAGGAAATAAAGCAATAAATTTACCTATGAAAACATGAAAGAAAGCATGAAAAGCTATTTTATCAAAGCATTAAAACTATTTTATGAAAGCATTAAAACTAATTATCAAAGCATAAAAATTCTAATTATTAAAGCTTTAAAACTAACCTCATACACACACACACCCAACAAAAATTAAGAAAAGTAAAATAAAAGAAGAACACACACTCTAAATGAAATCTACTCTCATACACACACACACTAAATGAAATCTACTAAAATTAAAAGAAAGCGAAAAAAACATTAAAATTAGCCTCATACACTCACACACCCAACTTAAATTAAAAAAGAAAACAAGACATGAAAAAGATTACAAAAAAAAAGAAAAACAAATTAAAAGAAAAAAGAACAACATCAAGAACACTTAGATGGACAAGAGTAAGAACTTGATGAACAAAAACTTATTTTATTAAGCAATAATAAACATTACATAACAAAGAGAGAGAGACAAAGGGAAACTAAGAGAGAGAAAATAAAAAACATAAAAGTAAATAGAAGATATGGAACACAAACCCCCTAAACTAATTAGGATTTGTGAACCCTCAAAACTATTGCCAACCCCATCTATTTATAGGCAAAAGTGGTGGGGTGCCAATAGCAAAAATAAAGAAAACATGGTGGCTTCTAGAAGGAGAAGAGGCCAATTTTGACTTGAGTGTTGAGGGGGGTGCGGTTAGCATGGCTGGAAGGGGGCTAAGCTGGCGGGACAGCTGGGCAGGGCGGAGCGGGCAGCAGGGCGCGGGCAGCAGCGGGCAGGGCGCGGGCAGCTAGCTGGCAGCAGGCAGCAGATTAAATCCAGCAAAAATCTGCATTGGGCCGGATTCGAACCCAGGGCGGCAGCGGGGGCAACCAAGACCAGAACCAGTGAGCCAAGTGGCTCTATCTACAATGTACAGGGGTATATTATATATATTATATTAGGATCAGAATTAATTAAAAGCAAAAAAAGGGTGGGATCGCGCAGACAGAATTAAATCCCAATAAATCCGCCAGCGCCAGGATTCGAACCCGGGCCAGCAGCGCTGCAAGCCAAGACCAGAACCAGTGAGCCAAGCGGTTCCTTCAACATATGAGGAGCAATAAATATACTTATTATAATTTACACAGATATTTTTATTTTTTAATTTAATTTTCATTTAATTTACAAAATTACTTATAAGATTATATTTTAATATATACTCTCTAATTATTTATTATATATATATGTTATTATTATATATTATTTACTATTATTATTATTTTACATTTATTATATATATATATATATATTTCAATATATATAATTTTATATACTATTATTTTTATTTATATATATTGTTATTATTTATTATATTTATTTATTTATTTATATATATACTTATTATTATTTCATATATACATATATGTATTTATTATTACATATATACATAAATATATGTATTAAAAATATATTAATATTTATTTATACTTATAATATTTACATATATTTACATATAAGATAAAACAAGATATTATTTCAATAATTTACATATTGCATGTACAAAAATACCCAAATTAGGCTAGAAATTATATTAAAAATATGCAATATTTTCTATTCATCAAGCCTCAATTGATGGCTATGGAGTTGGAACGGATACTCGAAGACATGCAGATCTCATTGGTATCTGAGGATAACCCTGAGCTCTATGAGGAGTACTTGGCAGTGATGAGTACCACAAATGACATTCGAGACCGCATTAGGGATGGGCAAAGGCATGATGCCAAGTTAGAGCCAATATTTAGGGCCTTGGAGGCAGGCTCGGCCGGAGACAATTCATTGAAGGACTGTCTGCTGAGTTTTAGAGGCCGAGTATATATACCGGCAGGGGGCCGGATTTGGGATGACATTAGGACAGAGGCTCACTACAGTAGGTATTCGGTGCACTCGGGTATCACCAAGATGACGGCGGTCTTGAAGAGGACTATATACTGGCGAGGTATGAAGAGGGACATCACCTATTTTGTGACCCACTGTGACTCTTGCCTACTCGTGAAGGCGGAGTGCAGGAACCCGACTGGACTAATGCAGCCACTCCCGGTGCTGGAGTGGAAGTTCGACGACATCGCGATGGATTTTATACATGGTCTTCCCCGATCACATGCGGGGAATGACTCAATATGGGTGATTGTCGACAGGTTGACAAAGGTGGCTAAATTCATTCCAGTCGGGAAGGACGCTCTAATCGGTGATTTGGTATGGAGGTTTGTGGAGTAGTTTGTCCGCTACCATGGCTTTCCTAGGACGATAGTGTCGGATGTGGATGGACGGTTTACATCTAGGCAATGGAGAGTAGTGCAGGCTTACCTGGGCACCCATTTGAACTTCAGCATCGCATTCCATCCTCATACAGACGGTAAAACGGAGCATACCAATCGGACCTTGGAGGATCTTCTACACCTATGCATTCTGGACCGCGGGGAGCCATGGGAGAGACTGTTGCCATTAGTCGAGTTCTTGTACAACAACAGTCACCAGGACAACATTGGCATGACACCCTACGAGGCATTATACAGACCGAGATGCAGGACCCCATTGTCTTGGATCTAGAATGAGGATCCCAAGGCACTCAGATCAGAGTTCGTGGAGGACATTGAGGCTCAGATGTGGACGATTCGAGATAGGATGTTGGAGGCCCAGAGCAGGCAGGCCAAGTATTACGATGCACGACATCGTATGGTAGAGTTCTAGGTAGGATATCGGGTATTCTTGAAAATACATCTGATGCATGAAGTCTCACGGGTACGCAGGCGGAAGAAGCTCAGTCTGAGATATATGGGGCCTTACATGATCCTGGAGAGGATCGGCACCTTAGCTTACAGACTGGAGCTACCGCCGGAGTTTGCGGGATTGCACGTCATCTTCCACGTTTCCTCACTTAGGAGGGCTCTACTACGGCCAGAGCAGCAGATATCTACTACGGAGTGGCCAGTAGCTACCGATCGATCGGTTCACCTGGAGCCAGGCCGGATAGACAATACGGAGATGCGAGTCTTGCGGCACAAGAAGGTTCCGCTAGTCAAGGTCCTGTGGAGAAATCATGGACAGGAGGAGCACACCAAGGAACCACTGTACTTGATGCAGCAAAAGTATCCAGAGCTCTTTTCGACAGGTATAATTTAACTTTTTGGGATGTTGCATTTAATTACTTGATGTAGAAACCCCGCAAGCCTAACCTGAATTTCGAGGACAAAATTTTTATTTTTATGTATTGGGATTTGTAACATCCCTCAAACAAATTGACCCTTAAGATGGTTTTTTCATGACTAGGTCATGACAAAACCTTAGGAAGCACAAAAGACCATGTGAACTTAGGCAAGAAGGAGGAAAACCACAATGGTCTGCAAATAGTAATTTCTAGTTACCAAGCCTAGGGTTAGACTTTACGGCCTTACCTTGATCCTTTGACCCCACCATAACACCCCTAACCCATTAGGGTCCCTTAGAGCACTAAGGACCCTTTGGGGTCAACCAAAGAGGTCAACTTGACCAAAGTCAACTCTAACCCTAAATTGGTCAAAGTGGCCTAATTAGGGTCAATTGGTCTCCACCATGCCAAATTGACCTTGCCCCTACCCTTATAAGGATATTAGGGACCCATTGGACCAAAAATCCCCATCATGGGGCCACCAATTTGATCTAAGTCAACTATATCCATATTTTGGTCAAAGTGGCCTATTGAGGGTCAATTGGCCCCCACCTTGCCAAACTGACCTACCTAGACCTTCCTAACCCTTAGGGGAGGCCAATGGGTCACTAACCACCCATTGTGGTCAACCCAAATGGTCAAATTGACCAAAGTCAACTCCACCGTAAATTTAGGTCAAAATGACCTATTTTGTCCTAATCAAGCCCAATCCACATGGGTTAGGCCCAGTTAAGGTGGCCCACTAACCCATGGGGTTAGGAATTACACAATTTGCCACTGAATTGGAGAGAGAAAGCAGAGGTTTCCCCCAAATTGGAGAGAGAGAGAGAAAGAACATTCAGGGTGATTGAATGCAATTGACCCCTCAATCCTCCCCCAATTGATGAACATTGTTAGGTATAGAACGATCACCTAGAAGGGGGGATTAGGTGATTTGGCTATTTTGAAATCCTTTTTCATAGAATGTATATATTCTAAACACAGTACAGAAATAGCACACAGAAAATCACAGCACACAACACCAGATGTATAGAGGTTCCTCAAGACGGGGTGTCTTGAGTAGTCCTCTATCCCGTTGCGCCTATCTACGAGTATGCTAGAGTCGACAAACTCTGCCAAAATCTCAGGCCCGCAAGCCTTACAACACGGACCTGCTAGTCTTACAGTCTAGGCCCGCAAGCCCCTACTGCACTCAGGTCCACAAACCTGACACTCATGCCCTCATGACCTACACAGCAAAGACCCGAAGTCTTGCCTCTTGGACCCGCAAGTCTACTGCCCTGGCCCTCAAGCCTCACAGTTCTCAAGCTCGCAAGCTCGACAAGATCGGACCCACAAGTCCACTGCCCTAACCCTCAAGCCTCACATTTCTCAAGCCCACAAGCTCGACACTCAGATCTGTAAACAGATCCAACATTTTTTGGCCAGCAAGCCTTACAGAGAAAGATAAACAACAATTCTTTTGCCTGATGAAGATCGGCTTCTTCTCTTAAAGAAGATGCTTCTGATTTGAACTTTGACAGCACAGATCTTCTTCAAGCTTTTCTTCTATCTAGAACTCTTCTTATCAGCTGATGAAGCTAGACTGATTCTTGGAGAACATAGGATGAAAATTGTTTTGTTCTCGGTTCTTGTTTTTTCTTTACGCCGCTTTTTCTATTTTTAGTTCTTGCGTAAATTCTTTTGTATTCTCTGTAATCAATTAGGGCAGTCACTTATCCCTTTTATAAGACTGAGGAGACGCCCAACGGTCTCCTGTAAAGTTCCTTAAGTGTCAGAAGCTCTTTCCTTAACAGCACGTGCTGATTAAACAATCAGGCAGCGACATTAATTGCTGACAGCGCGTTTGGTAAAATTTGAATCTGTCTCAACGATATTTCCAGCGTCACGACGACATGGACAATATATCGACGACATAGCTTGTCGTTGTAACTACCTCATCTTATCGATGACATAATCAGTATCATGTCGATAGGATATTCTTCAGCAATTGTTGTCTTCATAACTGCTTCCTTAGCCTTCTCGACGACAAACCTTCTTTACGACGATATCGTCGATATCAGTCTTTCTTTGCCTTTTCAACGACACGACTTCTTTACTGTGAAGTCATGTTGATGTCACAACGATATCATCATGTGTATATTATCTCGACGACAACTGACATGATCCTTCTGCTTTGCTCTGCACATCATTTTAACGACATGCATACTCTTTTCGATGATATTTCTCACCAAGACATTCTTTGTACTTGTCTTCCACTGAGATGATAAAGCTAAGAAAGTAATCGAATACAAAGTGAAGTTCTCTTGAATTGGTGACTTCTTCAAATCAGGAATCATGAGGGCTGGATTCCCAACAATCTCCCTCTATTTGAAGAAGTCAGAACCCCAATTCAAAATTTCGTTCACTTAATAATAAATATGAGTTTATACATTGAACATCAACATAGTTACCGGCCTTCACCTTAGCTTTTGCATCTTCCCGAGATAGGATCTCCCCCTACTTTTGAGGTCTCCTTTCTTTTTCCTCTTCATCTAATTCGTCTGAACTCTCCCCCTTGACCAGTGCATCTTCTAGGTCATATTCTTTCTACCAGGTTATATTCTTTCTCCCCCTTTCTGACTTTTTCAATATAGGCCATGTAGTCACTGTTTTCAAGTGCTTGAGCCTGTGTCGTCGTGACCATTATTCAGTATTTATCTGACTTTGTCACTTGATGTCCTTTCTTGTCAGACTGCTTCAGCACTTGACCTGAGAGTTCTTCTTAATAACATATGAAGAATGATTAGTGAACAGTAAGTTGAAAATTACTCTACGTTTAACATTCCCAATTAAAACTTGAAGAAGTTGAACTTAGCTTCATCTAGGGGCTTTGTGAATATATCAGCCACTTGTTTGTCTGTGGGAACAAACTCAAGGGTGATATCTTCATTCTCCACATGCTCCTTGATGAAGTGATACCTGATCTCAATATGCTTAGTCCTGTTGTGTGAGACAGGGATCTTAGCAATTGAGATTGCACTAAAAGAGTCACAAAACAAGGGTATTTTGGTCATCTTTAGATTGTAGTCTTCATGTTGATGCTGAATCCATAGCAGTTGAGCACAACAGCTCCAAGCAGAGATGTATTTTTATTCTGCTGTGGAGATTGCTACACTTGTCTGCTTCTTGCTGCTCCAAGAGATCAGTGTTCCTCCAAGGAATTGGCATGTCCCTGAGGTACTTTTCCTGTCTTCTTTGCATTCTGCATAATCTGCATCTAAGTAGCATGTCAGTTCACACCCATTGTTCTTAGGGTACCATAGGCCAAGATATGATGTACCCTTTAGGTATCTTTAGATTCTCTTGATAGAGACATGATGAGATTCCTTAGGGTTCACCTGATATCTAGCACAGACACATGTGGCAAACATTGTGTCAGGCCTACTTGTAGTTAGGTACAACAAAGATCCAATTATGCATCTGTACTTGGTTTCATCAAAGGGTATTCCATTCTCATCCTTGTCCAGAGACACATTAGTTCCCATTGGAGTCTTCATAGATGAAGCACTCTCCAATCCAAATTTCTTGACCAGCTCTCTAGTGAACTTGGTTTGTGAGATGAATATACAATCTTCAGATTATTTCACTTGGAGACCTAGGAAGTATTTGAGCTCACCCATGCTGCTTATCTCAAACTTTCCCTGCATCAGGTTGGCAAACTTTTTGCAGAGGTTGTCATCTATAGATCCAAAGATAATGTCATCTACATAGATCTGCACGAGCAAAATCTTGCCCTTAACTTCCCTTAGGAACAATGTCCTATCAATCTTTCCCCTTGAGAAATTGTTCTCAATGAGAAACCTTGTCAGAGTCTCATACCAGGCTCTAGGTGCCTGTTTTAAGCCATATAGGGCTTTTCTAAGAAAATATACATAGTCGGGATAAGTAGAATCAACAAAACATGAAGGTTGTTCTACATAGACTTCTTCTTTGAGGTCACCATTCAGAAAGGCTGACTTCACATCCATCTAATAGACTTTGAATCCTTGGTAGGCTGCATATGTAAGACCCCTTTTTTTTCAAACATCCGGGTCTTGGCGCCGTTGCCGGGGAATATTTTTTGGCAATATTACGAAAACACCGAGTTTATTACTTCTACAAAAAAAATCAAAAAAAAAAATTTATATATTATTTTTAACCCACTTCATCGTTTTTCTACCCCACCTAAATTCCTAGAAATGACGCTTTGGGCTTGAATTCCCATCACAGCCTCTAGTACCATTGCAAACCCCTCACAGGGCAGATCTCGAGAAGTCCAGGACTAACATAATCCGCCTAAAAAATTCAAAAAAATTAAATTTTATCCTATTGAGATTAAAAAAAACCAATCAAAAAAATTAAATTTTCTCTTTCTTTTTTGGTAACAGTTTTTTTTATCATGGAATCATCTTCTTTTTGCGCTCTTTGCGGGTCGCCCGACCATTTTAATTTTGCATGTTTTTCGGGAACCCCTCCCTCATATGATTTCAATTGTTCTGGAGTAGGTCAAAGTGGCCAATTTGACCCTTACTCCAATTTTTATCCTACATGGGAGGTGGGGAACCCGTCTTATTTTCGCATGATTTTGCCCCGCAAAGCGCCGCGCCTCCAATTTTTAATTCTATCGATAATTGGTTTCTTGAATTGCAAACTTCTTTAAATAATATTAATTCGCATTTTAAGAACATTATTGATTATTTTTCTTGTGAGGCCGCGTCATTTTCTTCGTCTTCTTCTCCGTCTCCTCCAATTTCTTTATGTAATGAGTCACCGGATATCCCGGCTTGTCTTATTCCTCTCGAGGAAGATAACTATTCGGATGTTCCGGATTGTTTCCTTCCTCCTTTGGATGACACACATATGGATACTCCGGCGTGCTTCTTACCTTTTGAGGATGAAGAGCCGTCTCAAAATTTTCCTTCTTTTTCTGAAGACGTATGTGATTCCATGTCAAGTTTAATTTCAATTGTTCCAACTTTTTCTAGTTTTAGAGAGTCTTTTTCTTCTTCTTCTTTTATTTTAGATAATTCCTCTTTAGTTCTTTCTACCCCTTCTTCTCCCGAAATTTCACAAGATTCACTTTCTCCTTGTGAAATTTCCGTTAATGGAATTTCTTTTTCTACTTCTTTTATTCCTCTTTCTATTTCTTCCTCTTTTATTTCTTCTTCTTTTGACAACCCATTTTTTCCCCTTTTACATACGGCGGAGTTCTTCTATAACTCCGTCCGTACATTTTTGGGCGTCATTCCTTTGAAGATTCTACCGCATGTCGGTGTAATTCTTCATTTCTTCTTTTTTTCTTATTTACTCTCCTAAGCGCATACTTTATTTACTTTATTGCCCCCCCCCCCCCCCCCACTTCTTTTCCTTTTTTCCTCATACTTACTATTCAACATTGAGGTTAATGTTGAACTTTAAGCATGGGGGAGTGTTTTTCCCCTTCTTTTTAAGTCTTTCAAAAAAAGCAAAAAAAATTTGAAAACAAAACAAAATCAAAAAAATTATTATAGTACTATTTTGTTACTTTAGCCTTATCAAAAATCCAAAAAAAATTGAAAAATGCAAAACCCAAAAAAAAGATCATATGTCAAAATCCAAAATATAATAAACTCCTTGTTTAGTCTTTGTGTTATTTTTAGAAATTTAGTTTGAGTTTGTTTATAAGTATTTCTATTATTTTTGATTTGCTAATCTTTTATTTCATCATATTTAGTTAAATCTAATATTTAGTGATTTAGTTTTAAGAATTATCTTATGGTTTTAATTTGCTTAGAGTAACTTATTTAGCATCTTTTTCTCTTTTATTTTAAATAGTTTCAATTTTGTAGTAATTTTGCTTAACAATTTTGGATTCTAATTATTCCTACCACATGCTTTTAGATTCTTAGGAAATTTCAATCTACTAGTGTTGCTCTCTAGTATTTTAGTTTATTTTCTAAAAGTTTTGTTTAACCTCTTATCCTTACCTCAATTCCCGTTTTTCTTTTTATTGTTAGATCATATGTCATGGGAATAAGGAGATGTTAGTTTCTTATTCTCTGGTAAACATATGCAACCCAAAAATGAAGAGAGGAATTAAAAGTTCATATATGTCGTGGGAAGTGATAGGATGTTAGTCTATCATTTTCTGGTATTACATATATATTTTATTTTAAAAAAAAATTTAGTGGGGTGTGAAAAAAATATTGATGATCACCTCCAATCAAAGACCTCTTCATGTTGATTTCCTCCCCAAATCCATTAGCCAATAATATTGTCTTAGATCTTAAATTAAAATATTGGGAAAGCATAAGTAGTAGTTTGCACTTCTCTTTAAGTTTCTTTTAAGTTATGGTTTTAATAATTTCAATCTAACCTTGTTGCAATTTACTCAATCTTGAGTGCTAGTTAATTTATTAGAGAATTTTTGGCTAAATATTTCTCTCTTTTCATTTTAATTTCATAATTTAGGACTTAATTCGTAAATCCCTGAATTTTATTTTTGGCTAGATTTTGGTGTAAATAAATTTTTAGTTTAATTGAAAATTTTATAATTGTCTTATAAATATTTCTCATCTTTTGCTCTGGAATAGCAAAAGCCTAAGCATGGGGGAGTTTGATAAGTAGTTTTTAGTCATAATAATTTAGGTTAGTTTAGTATAAATTTCCCTAGTTTTAATTATATTTTTGTTGTTATTTCATGTTTTATGTTGTTGTCATTTCATGTTGTTATTTTATGTAATTATATTTTCTTTGTTATTTTATGTTTGTTAAGTTTAATTTCTTTTGTTTTATAACGTTGTCATTTTATGTTTGTTAAATGTTGTTATTTTATGTTTTATTAAGTTTTAATTACTTTTGCTTTTATATAAAAATAATGTTGTTACTTTATGTTTTGTTATATTTTAATCTTTATATTTTATGTACTAAGTTGATGTTTTTAATGTAGGATATGCAGCCCTCCTCCATTTGGTACAGCCAAACCGAACCCAAGCAGCCCGAACCCCCACTACAAGTGCAAACCGAGCCAACCTCTCATGCATGAGCAGCCCACCACCTTTGCATTCTTCCATCAAAGCTTGGTCGGGCCCCTCTCTCCATTCTCCATGCACATGCCCGAAATTCACTCCTCTCTCTCCCCTCATTTACTCCCATACACTCCCCCTCTCTCTTTTATTTTCTTCTAAATAAAATGCATGCATGAACCTCTCTCTCTCTCATTAATTTGCATGCATGCATTTACATTCTCTCTCATCCATTTCATATGGTCGGTTACTTCCCCTCCTCCTTTCTATTTTTATTTTATTTCTCTTTTATGTTTCCCATGCAAGCCATTCATGCATTCATCTATCTCTCTCTCCTCCCATTAAATATTATTCATGCATCTCCCCATTCATGCATCTTCTCCCCCATCTAGAACCTTCCCCTCCATCTATAAAAGGAGCCCAGTTGCACGCATTCCTAGAGATAGGACGACGTAAATCCTCCGGATTGGAGTCAAATCCAATAGTGCGGGTCACTTCGATAATGCAACTTTAGGCCTTTTTGATTTGCAAAGAGATTTCGGTCAAAACGTCTAATATTTAGGAGATTTAATGCTCTAGCGAGATGATTTCTTATTTTCGGATCTGTCACGGTCGAGTTTGGTTTGCAATTGTAAAACTATAATTTTATCCTTCTCGTTTCTTTTCATGGTAAATCATCGATCGAATGCTATCTTCTTAACCTGATTTTCTTAATTTACTTTTATCTCTAGTTTACTTAAAATTCTCAAAAACCCAATCAATCGTTCGTTAGGATAATAAAATCGTTGTGAGTAATAGTAGTTGCCTGCCCCGAGTTTTTATACGACCTTGATATATTTTATATCCTATGCTATATTTCGATAGGTACACCACTTGCCTTAATCGAGTATAGATTGGAGAACACAAATTTCTCTATCAGGTCTTAGGCCCAGAACCGCCGCTTTGCGGTGACACCCTCGCTCGGGAAGGTCCGCCGCTACAAAACGCTGATCCTGCCGGCCAAATCAATCACAAAAGAAGTAAAGCTTAAACAACTTATAAAAGCCAAGTCCACATCTTATAGAAACGTAAATCATCATACAGAGATGTCCACATAAACATAACTGAAATGAAAGATAGAGATAACAAGGGCTCCTGCCTGATACATCAAAATCCTCACTACAATTTCACTCGCGGAAGCATGACCTACTAAAACTAATAATTCACTCACGGATCCTGTCAACGGTGCTCCTGTGCTAGACTGTCCCGCTTCCATCTGCACCGGCCTCTGGTGCTGCTCCGTCTCCGCGGTCTCCTAAAATGATAAGTTCCACCAACCGTTAGTCAAAAAGACTAAGCCAATCCCCCACCCCTCCCTCGGTGACTCCTAGGCATCGTGCGGGAAGGATGAAGCGGAGGACATCAAGGGGTATAAATAAAAGCAGATGACGACGGATCTAGTCTACACGGAATGTCTACCACTACACAAGTGATTATATACAATTGAAGCAGTAATATAAAGCATAGTAAAGAGCAAGTAAAGAACAGTAAGTAAAGACAAGTATATAATTGAAAAGTAACCATTGATTTATAGGAATGCCCATACAAACCTATAAACCAAGGGGTCATTTAGCAGGGCCTATCGTATAAATAGTCCCATAACCAATTTATACGATAGGGGTAGGGGTTGAAATGCTATGCTTATGCTATGACATGCAAGGTATGATGTTAATGATATGTTCACACAAGTGCAACTCACACACTTCGACTCTATGCGCACAGACCTTTAGTTCCCCCTTTTGGAGCTAGCAAAACTCCCAGGATACTCCCGTAGTGGCAAACGGAAGCGGTGGGTTGGGCCTCGCCCACCTCTAGGTTGGTATTTGCACTACCTAACCTAGACCTATCGTACGCCTCAACGCTAAGAAGACAACAGCGGATCTCTTGCATACTCTTGCTGGTTAGACCACCAGACTTGTCTTGGTAAAGTGTTATCCACACTTACCGAGCCCAAGTGTCGACGTCGGTGCAATGACCGTCAACACCAAGGACCCACCACTTTATGCACATGCATCATTGAATACTATCTAAGATCTCCAATTCATAAGCTACAGGGACTAACTTGTTCGTCCAAGAGTCCTTTCGAGTCACAAGCTCACCGGATCATTAATCCGCTCTTACAACCACCGAGCTTACCGCTCGTAGCACCGTACCAACTAAACTCCCGTAACCATGGGGTATGGGTGAGTGTGTTATAAAATTATTCTTGTATAACATCTTATTCCTACGATTTACGGTTAATCTTGGACCTCCCGAGGTCAACCCTGTGAGGGGCTCGCAGCGGTACTAGGAACTGTGATGGGATGATAGCCCAAAGCTCCCTTTCTCAAGACACTTAATGTTATTTGTGACTACCCACAAGAATTCCACTCCTATCTTTTCACTTGGGTTAAACCTAGGTGCATTATGACACGCTAGGGGAAAGACGATCTTTCATCAATCCCCCGCACAACTTGCCCTTAACTCACCAAGCACACCCAACACATAGAATCATATGGGTGAGCTCCAATCTCTTTAACCAGTCTAAGTACATCATCTACCTTCCCTTCCCACTTAATGATCTACCAATTACTCAAGTTTTACAGTTTTACTAAACGCAGTCCAACCCAACTATATGAAGCTCATAAGTAGAGGTACTCCAAATATTCATCTGACTGGCTCAAGATTGTTACTGGAATTTTATCATGATTGTATAAGACTAAAATCAGAGAATCACATTTTTCCTTATTTATTTGATATTTATTTTATTTTCTCCAAAATTTGCCATGTATGAAATTGAACATGAAATACAATATCTTCTTATGATATGTCCTCCGCAACATTATAGAAAATCTATGATAACATAAATTACCAGAGGTGTATAACATGACTATAAGGGATCTACCAAAGTTTCATTGTCATACAAGATCATTTGAGCATGTATTTATCTCCTATAAGAAATTTCCCTAAAGGGGTTATGCCCTAAATTAGGGGGAATAAGTTCTCCTAAAAATCTCCCAAAATTCCCTAGGGCATAATTACACCTCATTGACACATCCCTTAAATTTCATGACCATTCTAGGGATTTTGACTACATGGCCTTCACAAAGTTCTAAATGCACACCTAGGGATAAAGCTAGGGTTCTAGGGCTTAACCACCTCCACACCACCCCAAACCACTCATTGGGGTGTTTTAGGTGATCCTAAATCAGTGTCCAAGGTTTCACCTCATGGTGATGATTTTTGACCATATTACCCCAAAATGAACATTAAACCCAATTTTGACCTAGTTTGACCCATCTTTGGTTGTCAATTTACCTAATCAAAACAGTCCCAATTAGGCTGAGATTTTTACCAAGGTCATACAATAACACTAAGAAGCACCCACCATAATTTGGAGGGCATTAGAGGTCATTTGACCCACTAATTAATTAATTTATGGTTTATGAAATTATTGCAAAAACCTTAGAAAAAGTTTCTCCTAAAATTCTCATCGTTGGTTATGTTGTGTGGGTGGGTGTAACTAGCCTAGGTTTTAAGTATCAAGTCCATACCATATACCAATAAAAAGATATGCAAGAAAGAGTGGCTGCCCTACCCTAGGGACCAGTCCCACCATTTTGGCTCTACAAGGGGCTACATTGATCCTATTGACCTAAAACAAATTTTCATTTAAAGTACACACTCAGGGCTAGAATATTGATGTTGGACACTTTTTCATTTGAGATGATCTAGTATTTTTAATAATTAAAACAAAACACTACAAGAAGTGTGACAAATGAAATAATAATCATTTCATATACATTTAAATCTGCGAATAGCAGATTGCGGAAGATCGGACGGCTCACAGTCATCGACCCTAATATATGGACGGCGCGCGACAGCTCGTCTTGGGCCACCATGCAGGGTGATTTCCCGACCACCTGTGCCTCTCCCCGGCTGGCTAATGCCACCACCACCTTCGTTGAGGTGGTGGTCGGCGATAGGCGGTGGTTGGCCGGCCGGAGGTGGTCGGAATCGGGGTTTAGAGGAGGGGAAAGAGGGCTCAAAATGAGCCCTTTCGGAAGCACGATCCGAGCCCAATTGAGCTCGGATCAAGCCCCAAATGGATCGATGATCTAGCACTAAGGGAGGGAGGGAGGATCGGACCTGTGTGGGGGCTTGGTGGAGCGAATTCTGGCGAGTTGCCATGGCCGGTGGTGGAGCTTTTGGTGTCATGTCGATCTAGGTCTCCTCTGCACGATTTCTTCGGGGAAGAGGGGGGTTTCACTCCTCTCACTCATCTGAAGGTGTTTAAGATCTCAATTGAGGGAGGGGAGAGCCATGGCATCAATTGCCATTAATGTCCATTAGTGGAGATTTCGGCCACCTCTAATTCCCCCTTAATCCAACCCTCCTGGTCATAGAAACTTCAGCATTGGTTTGTAACTGAAGGGGGGAGGTGAATGCTCATCAATTGGGGAGGGATTGAAGGATCAATTGCATTCAATCCCCATGAATGCTCTCTTTCTCTCTCTCCAATTTGGGGGGAAACTCCATTTTCTCTATCCTGTCCGATTCTCTCCAAATTGAATGGACACCTCAGCAGAATTTAACCCCCATTAGGTGGTGGACCACCTCAATTGGGTCTAGCCCACTTGGATTGGGTTCAATTTGGGTAATTTAGGTTATTTTGACCTATTTTGAGACAAGGTTGACTTTGGTCAAATTGACCAATTGGGTTGACCCCAATGGGTGCCTTAGGCTCCATTGGCTTCCCTTAAGGGTTAGGGAGGTCTAGTTGAGGTCAATTTGGCAAGGTGAAGGTGAATTGCCCCTTTTAAGGCACTTTGACCAAATTAGGGCTTAGGGTAAATTGATCAAATTGCAGGTTCCATGATGGGGCTTTTTAGTCCATTAGGTTCCTAGTATCCCTATAAGGGTAGGGGAAAGGTCAATTTGTCATGGTGGAGTCCAGTTGACCCTTATTGAGTTAGTATGACCAATTCAGGGTTAGAGTTGACTTTAGTCAATTTGGCCTCTTTGGTTGACCCCAATGGGTCCCTAGTGCCCTAAGGGGTCCCCCAATGGGTTAGGGATGTTAAGGTGGGGTCAAGGTTCAAGGTGGGGCCCTTAAGTCCAATCCTAGGCTTGGTATCTAAAAATTGCTATTTGCAGACCACTTGGGTTTCTCCTTCTCACCTAAGTCCACATGGTCTTGAGCTCTTCCTATGGTTTTTTCATGACCTAGTCATGACAAAACCAACTTAGGGGTCTAGTTGTTTGCGAGATGTTATAGCATAGGCCAAGAATAGTCTGATGGCTTCCAGTCTGGCTACAGGGGCAAAAGTCTGATCAAAGTCAATCCCCTCTTCCTGTATGTAGCTCTTTGTCACTAGCCTTGCTTTATTCTTAGCGATGACTCCATTCTCATCCAATTTATTTCTGTAGACCCACTTAGTTCCTATAATATTCTGTCCTTGGGGTCTTGGAAACAGCTTCCATACTTTGCATCTCTTAAATTGGTTCAGCTCCTCCTGCATTGCTGCAATCCAAAATGGGTCTTGTTTTGCTTCCTCAAATTTCATGGGTTCAATTTGAGAGAGAAAACTCGGATACAATGCTTCATTCATATCTCTGCTCCTTGTCAGCACTCCTTCGTTGACATCTCCTATTATTTGCTCTTGAGGATGATCTCTCACTTGTCTCAAGGCACTTGGCAGTAATCTGGGGACTTCTACTGTGGCGGGTTCTTCAGGTTGCATTTCTTCTGCTGTTTCTGAGCCTTCCACAACATCTTCTTCAATTTCAACTATTACTGAGTGATTTTTATCTTTAACTGAGGTCTCAGCCTTGTCTTCAATGGATAGTTTTTCCATTTTCTCTGTTGTACCTGTATTCACTAGAGAACTAGATCAGCCTTTACGTATAAGGCTAGGCTCATCAAATACAACATGTATAGACTCTTCAACTGCTTGGGTATTGATGTTGTACACCATATAAGCCTTGCTATAGGAGTTGTAGCCAACAAAAATACCCTCACTGCTTTTCTCAGCAAACTTGGTTAGCTTGGCTTTCCTATTATTAAGGACATAGCAATTACTACCAAAGATCCTGAAGTAGGATAAGGTAGGTTTTCTGCCTTTCATCAGTTCATAGGGAGTCTTCTTGCGGTCTTTGATGATGGAGGCCATATTTACCATATGACAAGCAGTATTGTCAGCCTCTGCCCAGAAATATTCTGGTAGAGAGGAGTCACTTAGCATTGTCCTACTTGCCTCTATCATGGTTCTATTTTTCTTTTCTGCAACCTCATTCCTGTTGAGGAGTTCTAGGGGAGGAAAATTCTTGGGAGATACCCAGTTCTTGGCATAATTATGTCATGGCTCCTGACTAAAATTTTGTACCATGGTCACTCCTGAATTTAGCCACAGTACAGTCCATCTCATTCTGGATCTGCCTGACAAAGTTCTTCAAGATATTTAAGGTATCTGACTTCTTTTTAAGGAAGAACACTCATGTGAAACTTGAGTAATCATCAACTACTACAAGGGTGTAAGCCTTCCCTCCTAAGCTAAGAACAGACATAGGACCAAATATATCCATGTGCAATAGAAATAAGCACCTAGAGCAATCTTTGATAGATATGCTTTTAAAGTTGGTCCTTGTCTGCTTCCCAAGTTGGCAAGCTTGACATGGACCTTCCTTGATGCACTTAATATTAGGTCCATTTCTAACTAGGTCTTGTGAGAAAAAGCTTGCTTATAGTCTTATAGTTAATGTGTGCAAGTCTCTTATGCCATTGTACACATAGAGCCTCTTTGTCATTAGCTACAAGACACATAGGCATGGAAGAATTTGCATTAAAGAAATTTAAGCAATAAATGTTACCACTCCTAGTGTTAGTTAAGGTAGCCTCGGAATCTAAAGACTTCTTAATTAAACACTTATCCTTATGGAATATGATAAGAAAACCTAGATCACAAAGCTGAATTATGCTTATGAGATTATGTTTCATTCCCTCAACATAATCTACCTTTGTGATGTAACCAAGCCATTAGAAATATTACCATAACCTTTAGTCACCCCCTTTTCTGAACCTCCAAAGATCATTGTTGGACCTTTCTACATATGGGTGAAGCTTCTTAGATACCTCCTGACTCCAGTCATGTGCCTAGAGCAGCCACTGTCCAAATACCAGATTGGAGATTGGTTGGCATTTGGACATACCTGCAAGAAAAGTTAATTACCCTTAGGTACACAATTTGGTTTGAGTCCTTGGTTCCTGTTAGGAAGATAAAATGGAACACCACACCACTGAGGGTTCTGCATTCTCTTTGCATTGGGTCCTGTTGGGTTGAACCAACAGTCCATGGCAAAGTGACCTACTTTCCCACAGCACCAGCATTCATGCTTGTTATACCTTCTCTTTTGCCTCACCATCTGAGTGGGGTGGGAGTGTTAATGAGCAGGAGGGAAGACAACTGACCTGACTGGTCTTGGGTGAACCTCACAGGTGTGAGTGTGGAGTGGAGATGGTCTCACCACTTGTTGGTTCACCTTCTTGGGAACAGCCTTTATAGAAGCAGTCTTTCCCTTACTCTTGTGTGTTGTTGGTATAGGTGTAACATCCCGACTTTTATTGGATCACTAGACCCTAGTGAGCCGAATAAAAGTAGGCTCGAGCGATAGAAAATGACCTGATATAAGATTGTGTACTAGGGGACTACGATCTGACTTCCGTCAGTTTTGTTAGACTCATATAATCGATACGAGTGTAATGGAACACGTCCCATTCCAATCTAAGGTCGTTTGGAGAAAACGACCGTTTTGGTTATTATTGTGCGCCGCAACTAAGCTATTGGGGTACAGTGACCAAATGTACTATGATTTGACTTCTGTCAGTTCCGTTAGACTCGTATAACTGATTCGATTGTAATGGAACTCGTTACATTCCAATCCGAGGTCGTTTGGAGAAAAAGACTATTTTGGGTATTATTGTGCACCGCAACTAAGTCGTTGGGGTACAGTGACCAAATGTACTCTGATCTAACTTCCGTCAGTTCCGTTAGACTCGTATAATTGATACGAGTATAATGGAACTCGTCTCATTCCAATCCAAGGTCGTTTGGAGAAAATGACCGTTTCATGTATTATTGTGCGCTGCCACCTCCCCACCATGGCCGCCTGACTCCAAACCTCTTGAGCCCCTCCCTCGCAGGTAGATAACCTCCTCCTCCTCCTCCCCCTGTCGGCAAGCCCTCCCCCTCACCCTGCTGGAGCCCTTCCCAGCCGAGTCGCCGCCGCCACGTCCCCACCATGGTCGCCCGACTCCCAACCTCTCGAGCCCCTCCCTCGCAGGTAGACAACCTCCTCCTCCTTCATACCTCCCTGAGGCAAGCCCCCCCCCCCCCCCCCCCCTCGCCGGAGCGCCACCATCCCCACCCCAAACCTTGCCCAGGTTCGGGTGGGGGATGGCCGTGAACCCACACAGGGACCTGAGCCCTGACGGGAGGAGGAGGCAGGGCCGCCGGAGGACGCGCCTCCGGCGGCACCCGCGCTCTTCCCCCTCCCTCTCCGCTTCCTGTACAGGGAAAATCCCCACCCCGGGCGGCGGCCGGCGGCGCCAGGCCGCCGGACCCCCGCCGGAGGATTGCCCCCTCCCCGGCGCCCCAGCCAGGGGCAGCAGGGGAGGCTCCACCAGCGTGGGAGGTGGTGCAGAAAGCCTGCATGGCGCATGTAGGTTGCGCGCCCGCCCTCGCCCCCCTTTCTTCCTATATTCCGGCAGTGGCCGGCGGCGCCAGGACGCCGGACCACCCCCGGAGTGGTCGCCAGCCCCCGATGCACCGATCGGCGGCGGCGCCGGCCCCAGCCGGCCGCTGCCCGGTGGAGGCACTGGACGCCTCTAGCTGGGATAGTGGGAGACGTCAGATCTCCTCCAGGAGATCGGGCGGCTCCCCTCTCCTTAACTCCAGCCCCCGCCTCCACATGTGTGCCCCCCACAGCGGATCCACTGCAGATCCGATGTGGGGACCCCAAGAGGGCGCACGGTGCAGCGGCCCCTACCCTCTCCCCTTTCCTCTATCCGCACCCCAAAAGCCCCCTCCTCTATTTATTTTTCTGAGGGTTAATGGGGCATTTTTGGCAAAAACCCCCAACATGAAAAATGTTCCCCACTCAGAGGGACACCTCCTGTAATTTTTTTGAGATTTTTAGGTGGAGTTTTGCTATTTTAACCACCCCCCCCCCACCCACAAGGTTTATTTAAAAGAATTAAAAGCCCAAATGAATTGGGAAAATTCCCCAAAAATTATTGCTCTAATTTAGGGTATTTTGCAATTACTATCAAAGTTTGAAGGTGTGATCTTTTCTTTGGGTCCTTTAAAGGTCTTTTACGAGCAAAATAAATGCCCGAAAATGAGTGAAATTAATTGGGATAATTTGGCGGACTCGCGACGCGTATTTTTAGCCACGTAGTAAAATTATGCGTATCGATCTAAGGAATCGACTAAATTAAAAGTATCGACGCGCAATTTGGGTCGCAATCGCGAGGCGACACCGAAAATTCAATAACGTCAAGATATTTAAAAATGTGAACCCAAGACACACGAAATTAAGGAATCTCGTAAAATATAAGTAATCTCATAAAATCTAAGTAAACTCCTATGAACGGTGAAAAGACCCCTATGAACCGGGATCGAACGAAACTTCCTCCTAAGAACGGAGTCAACATTGAAGCCTCCTGTTATGGAGTGATTGGACTACTAACCCTTTTATTTATTATGCTCTCTAGTCTCTTACGGGTCCCGCATTTACTTTCTGCATTTATACTTTAAATCCAGTCTCGCACTGGTCCCCCTACTTTTGCTTTCTGTTTAATTCAGTCACGCACTGGTCCCCTTACTTCTATTTATGTTCGTTCATTTCTAGTAATCCAGTCTCGCACTGGTCCTTTATTTACTACTTTTTGTACTTTTAATTCTCCATTCTCGTATCGGTCCTGATATTTCGTCCCCTGCTTCCGGCCTTTCTTACGACTTATGTTGCACTTTATATATTTTAGAGCTAACCGCGGTCCTACGCTGGCAAGCGGTGCTTCTCCTCCTTTCTGTGAGGCCTTAGTTGGGGAAAACCCAGAGTTGAGTCCCTCCTCCCGAGTTGGCCCCAAATAAGGAGCCCTCCTACCGCCGAGCCTCCTGGTCAAAGGTCGAGTGACCGGTCGAATTAATAATGACGTGTCAAGACTTAAAGCGCTTACTCTCGGTTTAAGTTGTTAAAAATTGTTTGTTGTGAAAGTGGCGAGTCGGTCACGCCCGCAGACTGTTCGTACTGGTGCGGGAAGGTTGACGACTCACGGCGACAGGGAGATGTGCACAGCGGGTTATCACCACTCCGAACCCACAGTTTTGCCTCCGCTGGTCGGCCTAAATCTCAGAATCGCCAGATGTCGCTCACATCCAGTTAGTATACCAAGTTGTACGGGAGGGCCTGAGTGGTACGGTATGACTACATTCAGAAGTGGCAGGACTGGCCACTGTCACCGACGGCCACATCGGCGAGGCCTGTGGGGTTCGCATCCCCGCTTGAAGCAAAGCGGTCCAAGCTGTGTCGACACAGGGTTTTGTGTGTGCGGGTTTGAATACCTGTGTGCGAGTGTGCACGAGATAGTATTACCTTTATTATGTAATGCGCGTCTATGTCACTCGTGGACTTTATGATTGGTAGGCCATATATATATATATATATATATATATATATATATATATATATGCGTATATATGTTTGCCTGCTGCTAACCCTCTACCTTGCTTCGGCTATTTATTCTTGTACTTTAGCCCGCCCCCAGGATATGGATCCGGGGAGGGAATGCGTTTTCCACTTAGCTCTGTGACTAATGGTTATTCTTATAACCAATCACAGGAGATGGGACAGCTCAAAGCCCCCGCACCGCAGGATGAGTTACCGGCCTTAGAGATTGCCCGATCGGATACTCCAGCCTCGCCCCCTGTCTTCCGCGACGTGAGTCCTAGAGTATAGGACTAGCTTAAGAGTATTTTGTTATAGTCATGTGTATCCCCTGGGGCAAATATTTTAAACAATAGGCTTCGGCCTTTTCTCTTTATGTAATTATTAGCTGTGTGCTTAGTTTTCCCTAATTCTTTTGCTTCTGCTATGTGATTCTGATGTGTTGTTGTGATTCCTGTGCCTGATAAGGCGACCACTCAGTGCTTGTGAGGGTGGCTCGTTTCCATCCGGGAAGCACTAGTGGCCTTCCTTGGGCAGTAAGATCACCCCTCCCTGAACCGGGTTCAGTTTTGGGGAGGGGGGGTCTTACAAATGGATCAGAGCTACCACGATCCGACCATTTGGGGCAGTCTTTAGATCCTCCCTTCTCAGTTTTCGTAACTTGGTTCGGGATGAACCGCGCAGTGGAAGCCTGGTGGACCCTTAGGTTTAAGGTTTAAGGATTCTAGACTGCACATTAGTACACCCACACGTTTTTCCGCTTTCTTTCAGTCAGTTCTGCAAAATTCCCTTACTTTTGCAAATACTGATGTTCGCCTGTTACTTCCCCAGATACCGGAGTCCAGTAACGAAAGGTCCTCCTCTAGGGATCAGTATCATCCTACCACTCCACCGCCAGCCCCGGCCGCCCCAGTTACAGTCCCTTTTGTTGATATCGATCTGGGACGGACACTGACAACCCTGTTAGACACCTTACAGATGGACATCCTACGGCCACCCAGTAGACCACTGTGCCTACCGACCTTCTGACGACATTCTGGGGTCTAAGGCCCCCTACCTTCCGAGGCACCGAGTCTGCCATACAGGCAGAGGAGTGGGTAGAGAGAGTAGAGGAGCTTCTGGTTGGGATGATGTGCCCTGCTGTGGCCGCAGTGTATTTAGTAGTGACCTTACTAGAGGGAAATGCCCAAGACTAGTGGAGGGAAGCCAGCCGCTCCACATTTAGAGGGCGACCACTCTGCATGATCCTCTGGGGAGAGTTTTCAGAGGCCTTCCTAGAGCACTTCATCTCAGACGCTGATAGGATTGCACTCCAGGAGCGGTTCCTGCAGATCTAGCAAAGAGAGAGGACGGTACCAGAGTAGCAGCGAGAGTTCATCCACTTGGCCCGTTTCGCTGGGACTTTGGGAGTTACAGACAGAGATAGAGCGACTAGATTCTATCGAGGACTATGAGACGATCTCCGACAGGCTTTGATCATGATCTCTCAGTCGACCTTCCACACGATCGCCTCAGACGCCACAGCTTTAGAGATGGATCAGAGGATGGTGGCCCAGCAGCGAAGGGGACCCATGGATGTCCCCCGGGCTCAGGGCCGAGAGAGAGGAGTAGGCCCTCGCAGGTAGGGTCGGGATAGGAGACAGCGTCAGCGCCACCAACCATATAGGCAGGCAGCCCAGCCCCGATAGGCACCCTAGCCCCGACCGGCACCTCCAGCCCCAGCACCTCAGGCCATCCCAGCCGCACGACGAGATGTTCCATTTGCAGGGAACTGCTACCTTTGCCAGCAGCCCGGGCACATACGAGCTTTCTGCCCTTAGGCTATAGGTAGGCCCGGCTTAGGAACAGTGCAGGGAGCCGCAGAGAGAGGACGAGGAGGTCGCAGAGGACGACCTGCAGGCAGGAGGGACCAGGCTAGATAGGGCAGAGCATCACCGCTCGAGGCATACACATTAGATCTCCAGCATGGGCCTACACCGGATGTGGTTATAGGTATATACTTTCATTAGCCACGATATACTAGGATGATATGATATAGTAGAAATATGTGATATAGTTCCTATTTCGTCTATGTGATTTCTCCTCTTGTATATCTGTAAAAAATCATATGATCATAGTATATATATATTACCAGGTTTACTTTTGGTAGAAGGTCATCCCGCTAAAAAGCTATTCGATACCGGTGCAACGCATTCCTTCATCGCTCTGAATTTCATCGCGGACAAAGGAAATACCTTGCGATCATCTGGAATGTCGATACGAATACGACTCCCGGATGGATCAGACATGACATCCACAGAAAAGTGCTCCTTCCAAGCAATGCTGGGAGGCGTAGAATTCGAAATCAACGCAACCATTCTAGCGATAACCAGATTCGACATCATTTTAGGAATGGATTGGTTGGCCATGCACATCGCCCAAATCAATTGTTCGACTCGAGAAATCCACCTCCAGAACCCAAATGGGCAGTCTATCACACTAGCAGGTATACCCTATGTCACTCGCATCATCTTAACATCCGCTCAAACAGTCAAAGCAGTCCGACAAAAGGATGAAGTGTACCTAATCTACTTCGAGATGGAGGACAAGACGCAAGTACTCTCTATAGTACCCGTAATTCGAGACTTCCCAGACGTCTTTCCAGAATCCCTTCCCAGGTTGCCCCCGCCATGAGAAGTGGACTTCCAGATTGAACTTGCTCATGGAGCTCGACCGGTGTCCCGAGCACCTTACCGGATGGACCCAAGGGAACTAACCGAGCTCAAGATACAATTACAAGAGTTAATTGATGCAGGTTTCGTTCATCCAAGTACCTCTCCCTAGGGGGCTAATGTATTATTCGTCAAGAAGAAGGATGGATCCCTGCATCTTTGAATCGATTACAGGGAACTAAACAAACTCATCATCCAAAGTACCTATCCACTACCTAGGATAGATGAGTTATTCGATCAATTACAAGGCGCGTCTGTCTTCTCCAAAATGGACTTAAGGTCCGGCTACTATTAGCTCCGAGTGAGAGAGGAGGACATTCCCAAAACATCCTTCAGCTCCCGTTATGGGCTTTACGAATTTATGGTAATGCAGTTTGGACTTACCAATGCCCCGTCCGCCTTCATGGCTCTTATGAAAAAAGTGTTTGAACCCTTCCTAGACCACAGTGTAATTGTTTTTGTAGACGATATACTCATCTACTCGAAGAGTAAGACCGATCATGTAACACCCTGCCAGTACGAAAAGTATAACAGCAGGTCCGGTCGGGACCCCACGCCATACAAACCACACTAGCTAGGAGTTAAAAGGTGATAACCAGAAAAGTAACAACTACATGAGAGTACAACACGTAAGCGGAAGCATTTGATTAAACCATTTCAGTTAGAACTGTCCACTATCATAGGAATGAAACTAATATAAAGAGTTACGGCCTTAAGGCCTTAAATTCACCAAATGTACTATAACTCAAAACATTCATCGGCGCGCAGGCCGGCAATACAAGGAAAATAGAAAAGAGGCTGGCCTTCGAGGGCCAACTCAGCAAAAGGGCCATCGCCCGCTACTTCCGGCTAGGCTCACCTGCACCTGCATAAGAACATTCCCCCCAGCGGTGGAAAAAAGGTAACGGTCAGCAAAGCTGACCAAATTATAACGACCCCACCCCTTTCCCAGGGTGGCGGAGCTTCTACCCTGCAAGCAAGCTATACTAGCACAAGTACTAATATAAAGAAGGTGCAACTACACAAGGTGAGGTTTCAAGCACAATCAATCTTCTAGGTTGAGCATCAAAAGAAGGGAAGCTAGGTATGCACTTGATGTTGGTTGGGTTCACCCGAAGGTTCCCCACAACCGCCTAAGCAATCGCATGAGGCTAATAATAACATCAATCTATCACAAACGTGGGTACACCCAACCGCACGCTCCATGCTCACAAGGCATGGATCAAAGGTACTTCCACCCGAGCACCAACACCATCATGAGTCCGGAAACTTTAGATGGAAAAAAAGAGCTTTTGGTCGGTCTAGGCGAGACGCCTTCCACGACCTCTCCCACGATCGCTCGGATTTACAAGAGATAATATCCCCTTACCGCCACGCATGGAAACGGGTTCAGTTCAGTCAATTCCCGAGCTCTCATCGTCGAGTTCACACATACGATGCGGGTATGACATCACCTCGGCCCGTAAGGGTTTAGCACTAGCTAGTGCTACACAAAACATAGGTTACAACACCCAAGCCTTCACAAGGACATAGGCTTTACACGTAACCAAAAAGGAGGTACAAGCGCTCCGCATCAATTTCGTGGTGAAGGTTTGCCTTCATCCAAATCTCAAAGCATGGGGCTTTCGTTAGGATCTTCGCAAGGCGCCTACACTTAATTCCCGCAATACTATAGATGATTTCACGGAGCCATTCTCCGGCACGCATTCTAGGCCTAACCTAAATGCAACGTCGCAAATCAAGCATCACCGATTCGGGCTCACGGCCACGAATAGGCTTCACACACAATGCCTAAATCCGCACGACTACCGAATTTTCTACACGCAATATGTCGGGGACGGACGCAATCTACCCGGAGTTCCGAAGAACTTTAGGAAATCCTACACTTCACCCATTTGGTGAAAGAGATACCTCATGCAAGCATAGAAAGAGGAATGAAAGGACAAATACAAGTCCAAAGTTCGGGAGGAAGAATCGTTACCCTAGACGCGTTCTTTTTCTCCATGGATCCGAGATTCTACATGGAGAGAAACGAACGCACCGGGCTGCACTCTCCAAATCTGGAAACGGCTCGCGAAACGGAGCTCTGGAGCTCCGTCAATGGCGGGATCTTCCTTCTTCTTCCTTGGCTCCTTCTTCTTTCTCTAGGGTTGGAGAGAGAAAGGCTATGGAATTATGAGGGTTTAATCCCTCTCCTAAGCCCTAAGACCCCCCAGCAACAAATCCCAGCCGTTGGATCAATTTCCAAGAAATTTGATCGGTCGGATCGTCTTCTCCGCTCAAAATCGCGGAGCAGAATAAACAGGGCGCACGATCACAGGCGCACGATCACTGGTCATGCGCTAAGAGGAGAAATGGTCGTGCGCTAAGGGGAGACAGAACTCCGATTTCTTGCGAATATGCGCACGATCGCTGGTGCATGATCACTGGTCGTGCGCGAAGAGGGGAAATGGTCGTGCGCTAAGAGGAGACAGAACTTGATTCTCTTCTGAATTAACGCACGATCACTGGTGCACGATCATCGGTCGTGCGTGATGAGGCCACTGATCGTGCGCTAAGAGCAGACAGGGAAAATTTAGCCTGCTTCAAGCGCAGCACTGCCACTCCGCCTACTTCGCTGAACAACGATTTTTGGGGTGTTACAACTCCACCCCCCTTAAAAGAATTTCGTCCCAAAATTCATAAAACAGTAATAGCATGAATTACAGTTATATGTTACCTGAGAGAAATAGCTCGGGGTACTCCGCAAGCATCGTTTGCTCTCTCTCCCAAGAGAGCTCCTCTCGGCCGCAATTATCCCACCAGACTTTTACCATCCGAATGGACTTGTTCCGCAGCTGCTTTACTTCGGTATCTTTGATGCGTAAGGGCTTGACTTTCGTCGACAACCCACTATCAACCGGCACTTTGCCGACCGCAACGATATGAGTAGGCTCTTGCACTGCCTTCCTCAACACTGAAATGTGAAACACGTCGTGCAGACCGCTCAGCTCTGCAGATAGTGCAAGCCGATAAGCCGCATCACCAACACGCTCCACGATCTCAAACGGTCCTAAGTACCTTGGACTAAGCTTTTTCAAGCGTCGGATCCTTGATACCCCTTTGAACGGTTTGATCTTCAAGTAAACCCGGTCACCGACGGCGAACTCTAGGTTCCTATGCTTGGCGTTGAAATATTTTGCTTGCCTATCCTGGGCAAGCAATAGCCTTTCACGTATAGTCCGGATCGTCGAAGTTGCTTCCTCAACATCCTTTCGCTTTAATAGCTTAGTATCGCCCATTTCCGCCCAAGACAACGGTGTACGACACTTCTTACCATAGAGGGCCTCGAAGGGAGCCATCTTTATACTGGCTTGGTAACTATTATTGTAGGCGAACTCGATCATATAGAGATGATCTTCCCACCTCTTTCCAAATTCTAGAGCACACATTCGGAGCATATCCTCCATAGTCCTGTTGGTTCTCTCGGTCTGTCCATCCGTTTGCGGGTGGAAGGTCGTGCTGAACTTCAATTTCGTGCCCAACAGTTCATGGATAAGCCTCCAATCTTTCGATGGGAAACGCCCGTCACGATCGCTGACGATGCTACGAGGGATACCGTGCAGTCTCACAATACTATCAACATAGAGCTTTGCTAGCTTCTCTACAGAATCATCCTTCCGGTTCGGAATGAAGTGTGATACCTTTGTCAAACGGTCCACGATCACCCAAATGGCGTCGTTTCCATGTTGCGATCTCGGCAATCCGTGCACGAAATCCATCGAAATATCATCAAACTTCCATTCTGGAATCGGCAAGGACTTCAGAAACCCACCGGGACGTTGACATTCCGCTTTCACCAACGCGCAAGTATGACACTTGGCCACGTAAAGGGCAATGTCTTTCTTCATACCGGGCCACCAGAAAAGTTTCTTCATATCCATATACATTTTAGTGCTCCCCGGGTGGATCGAGTACTTGGTATGATGAGCCTCGTACATCAACTCCGCCCGTAGAGTGCCAACGTTTGGGATGCACAACCTTTCCTGTTTCCACATAAGGTCGTCTTCGAAGGAGAAATCAGCGTTTAACCCCTCAACGGTTTCCGCTTTATAGCGTTTCATGCTCTCGTCCAGCTCCAATGCTTGTCGAACTCGGTCGGCAAGGTCGTATTGAACCTCCGTCCAGTTCAAGCATGCTGAAGTAGACGTTCTCCTATCAATGCAAATGATCTCCATTTCTTCCAGCTCACGGATTAGACGCTCATCGTGCATTAAAATCCAATTTGCTTGTGCGGGAGCCCGACGACTCAACGCGTCCGCAACTACATTTCCTTTACCGGGGGTATATTTGATGTCGAAGGTGTAGTCCCCAAGGAACTCCATCCACCTCCTTTGACGCATGTTCAACTCCCTTTGATCTAGCAAGTACTTGAGGCTCTTGTGGTCGGTAAAGATATCGATCTTCACGCCATATAGATAGTGCCTCCAAAGTTTGAGAGCGAAAACCACGACCGCTAGCTCCAAATCATGGACCGGGTAATTCCTCTCATGGACCTTCAGTTGCCGGGAGCCGTAGGCAATTACCTTCCCGAACTGCACTAGGACGCAACCCAATCCACTTCCTGAGGCGTCGCTATAAATTTTGTATCCGTCCGTACCTTGTGGCGAGCATAGAATGGGCGCCATGGTCAGACGGCTCTTCAGCTCTTCAAAAGCTCGTGCGCACTCGGGCGACCAAACGAACTTCTGATCTTTCCTAGTCAATTTAGTGAGAGGGAGTGCAATCCTTGAGAAGTTTTCCACAAAGCGCCTATAATAGCCGGCAAGTCCTAAGAAACTTCGGACTTCCGCTACGTTTTTCAACAAAGGCCAAGCTCAGATCGCTTCTATCTTCGACGGATCAACTGCAATTCCTTCTCCACTAATGACATGACGAAGGAATGCTACTGACGGTAGCCAAAACTCGCACTTGGAGAATTTGGCATATAGCTGACTCCTCCTCAAGGTGCTCAGAACTGCGTGCAGATGCCCTACATGCTCCTCTTCCGACTGAGAGTACACCAAAATGTCGTCGATGAAGACGATCACAAATTGATCCAAATACTCTCGGAACGTTCTGTTCATTAAGTCCATGAATACCGACGATGCATTAGACAGACCGAACGGCATCACCGTAAACTCATAGTGCCCAAAGCGGGTACTGAACGCTGTCTTTGGAATATCACATTCCCTAATACTAAGCTAATAGTAGCCGGACCTTAAGTCAAGCTTAGAGTATACCGTCGACCCAACCGGTTGGTCAAATAAGTCGTCGATTCTCGGAATCGGATAACGGTTCTTCTCGGTCAGCTTGGTCCGCTACTACGAGGACAACACCAAAGCTGGTCTTTGGCCCCGAATCCTTCAACAAGGTGAAGAACATCTTCGCGCCTTTTCACAGCTTCTTCTATTCGCGCTCACTCGAGATCTATTGGGCAGCATTACCTCTAATCTATCCTTGACTAAGGTAAACGACACTCCGATTCATAACACGAAGTCCTTAGACAGATAAGAGAGCGATGCTCCCGCACCAACAGAGCTCTCATCGGATAGTCGATAATTAGGACAAGGCCTAATTGCACACAAATACAAGACATTAAATTTTGTTGTCAACAGATACAGTGGACACATTGCTATCTCTATCCGCACACGGGGTAGAAATCATATTAGGAGATGATCATCCATACCTGTGGCAATATCGCATTGTTGAATGACCTTTTGCTGGCCATAAGAGTAGACTCTCGGCTGGGTTAGAGAAAACTGGGGAATCGAAGACTCCACCGCCTTGCCTTTCTCCATGGAAGCTGAACCCATCGCACGAGCATAGTCCACTTCTCCGCTTTTTGCTTTTGGGGGACCACTTGGACACACCGCGACTTTGTGCCCCACCTTCCCGCAGGTGAAACACGTATTAGGACCCCGCACGGTCGTGGCTCCTGAAATTTTAGAAGGAGCTGGTTCCGCGAACCTAGACTTCCTCTTGATCCTTCTGACCTCTGACTTGGACTGATAGTCCGGCGCATGAAACTCATTGAAGTCTTTCACGCGCGGAATACTCTTCATTTCCATTTCCAGAGATTTTGCTGCTTTCACTAAGACGTTGAAGCCAAGTAACATTGGACCCACAAGCATTAGTCTTAGGTCATCTCGCAGACCATTGTAGAACTTGTTGACCTTGGTCTCCTCATCTTCCCACATAGACCTCTCATAACGGCCCCGACTGATGAACTCATTCAGGAACTCATCCACTGAGTGTGCTCCCTGCTCCAGGTGTAAACATTGGTTCTGTAGTGCCAAATGCTCTGTTGAGAGCATGTACCTTAGAAGGAATGACTCATGGAAGTTTTCCCAAGAGATTTCGGTAAGTTGTCTCCCACCAAACTTGTGCACCCACTCTTCTTCCCACCAAAGTCTTGCTTCTCTTATAAGTAGGAAGGTGGTTAAGGTTACCAACATATCTTTGCTTATAAGCATTGACGTTAAAGTCCTCTTTATTTCTGACAACCACTCAGCAGCTCTCCCAGGGGATTCCGTCCCCGCGAAAGATGGAGGGTTAAGACTCAGAAAGTACTTTAATTGCTGGTCACGCGCTCGCCCCACAACTACTTGCGCAACTTGACGTTCCACCCTCAGCTCTACCACAGGTTCCACTACAACAACAGTTACAGGGGCCACATCTAGAGTCGGAGTAGTAGGCTGTGCAAGCCGCCCAGACTGAGTGTTGATCATCGCGAAGACCGCTTCAGCGCCTAACTTGATCATCTCAGACGAAGGAGTGGTCGCTGGCACCTCAGACGACCCACTATTTTCAGAGGTGTTACGGGGTGGAGACTGCCCCGCAGCATTACTAGTCACCTATAATCATGCAAGGCACAATTTAGTGACCGAAAATATAGCAAACATCAATCATGGAACGCTCAGGTTCCGCAAACAAGTATGTTTTTCCATTCCTAAGTGGACATTCTTATTAGTTTTTTTCGTTTTAGGTGAATGCACAACCCGTGCGCACCACCCCTTAAAAGGAATTCGTCCCGAATTCACTAAACTACGGATCGACGCCTTAAGTCCGATACCAAATTGTAACACCCTGCCAATACGAAAAGTATAACAGCAGGTCCGACCGGGACCCCACGCCATACAAACCACACTAGCTAGGAGTTAAAAGGTGATAACCAGAAAAGTAGCAACTACACGAGAGTACAACACGTAAGCGGAAGCATTTGATTAAACCATTTCAGTTAGAACTGTCCACTATCATAGGAATGAAACTAATATAAAGAGTTACGGCCTTAAGGCCTTACATTCACCAAATGTACTATAACTCAAAACATTCATCGGCGCGCAGGCCGGCAATACAAGGAAAATAGAAAAGAGGCTGGCCTTCGAGGGCCAACTCAGCAAAAGGGCCATCGCCCGCTACTTCCCGCTAGGCTCACCTGCACCTGCATAAGAACATTCCACCCAGCGGTGGCAAACAAGGTAACGGTCAACAAAGCTGACCAAATTATAACGACCCCACCCCTTTCCCGGGGTGGCGGAGCTTCTACCCTGCAAGCAAGCTATACTACCACAAGTACTAATATAAAGAAGGTGCAACTACACAAGGTGAGGTTTCAAGCACAATCAATCTTCTAGGTTGAGCATCAAAAGAAGGGAACCTCGGTATGCACATGATGTTGGTTGGGTTCACTCGAAGGTTCCCCACAACCGCCTAAGCAATCGCATGAGGCTAATCATAACATCAATCTATCACAAACGTGGGTACACACAACCGCATGCCCCATGCTCACAAGGCATGGATCAAAGGTACTTCCACCCGAGCACCAACACCATCATGAGTCCGGAAACTTTAGATGGAAAAAAGAGCTTTTGGTCGGTCTAGGCGAGACGCCTTCCACGACCTCTCCCACGATCGCTGGGATTTACAAGAGATAATATCCCCTTACCGCCATGCATGGAAACGGGTTCAGTTCAGTCAATTCCCGAGCTCTCATCGTCGAGTTCACACATACGATGCGAGTATGACATCACCTCAGCCCGTAAGGGTTTAGCACTAGCTAGTGCTACACAAAACATAGGTTACAACACCAAAGCCTTCACAAGGACATAGGCTTTACACGTAACCAAAAAGGAGGTACAAAGCGCTCCACATCAATTTCGTGGTGAAGGTTTGCCTTCATCCAAATCTCAAAGCATGGGGCTTTCGTTAGGATCTTCGCAAGGCGCCTACACTTAATTCCCGTAATACTATAGATGATTTCACGGAGTCATTCTCCGGCATGCATTCTAGGCCTAACCTAAATGCAACGTCGCAAATCAAGCATCACCGATTCGGGCTCACGGCCACGAATAGGCTTCACACACAATGCCTAAATCCGCACGACTACCGGATTTTCTACACGCAATATACCGGGGATGGGCGCAATCTACCCGGAGTTCCGAAGAACTTGAGGAAATCCTACACTTCACCCATTTGGTGAAAGAGATACCTCATGCAAGCATAGAAAGAGGAATGAAAGGACAAATACAAGTCCAAAGTTCGGGAGGAAGAATCGTTACCCTAGATGCTTTTTTTTTCGCCATGGATCCGAGATTCTACACGGAGAGAAACGACCGCACCGGGCTGCACTCTCCAAATCTGGAAACGGCTCGCGAAACGGAGCTCCGGAGCTCCGTCAATGGCGGGATCTTCCTTCTTCTTCCTTGGCTCCTTCTTCTTTCTCTAGGGTTGGAGAGAGAAAGGCTATGGAATTATGAGGGTTTAATCCCTCTCCTAAGCCCTAAGACCCCCCAGCAACAAATCCCAGCCGTTGGATCAATTTCCAAGAAATTTGATCGGTCGGATCGTCTTCTCCGTTCAAAATCGTGGAGCAGAATAAACAGGGCGCACGATCACAGGTGCACGATCACTAGTCGTGCGCTAAGAGGAGAAATGGTCGTGCGCTAAGGGGAGACAGAACTCTGATTTCTTGCGAATATGCGCACGATCGCTGGTGCACGATCACTGGTCGTGCGCGAAGAGGGGAAATGGTCGTGCGCTAAGAGGAGACAGAACTCGATTCTCTTCTGAATTAACGCACGATCACTGGCGCACGATCACCGGTAGTGCGCGATGAGGCCACTGATCGTGCGCTAAGAGCAGACAGGGAAAATTTAGCCTGCTTCAAGCGCAGCACTGCCACTCCGCCTACTTCGCTGAACTGCGATTTTTGGGGTGTTACAGATCATTCCAGGCACCTCCAAATGGTTTTGCTCAAGTTAAGGGAACACTCGCTTTTCGCGAAGTTTAGCAAGTGTGAATTCTGGATGGAGGAAGTCGGTTTCCTTGGGCATACGGTCAACAAAAATGGGGTAGAGGTAGACCAAGCAAAGGTACAAGCAGTACGAGACTGGCCTCCACTTAGGTCAGCAGCAGGTATCAGGGGCTTCCTTGGCCTCGCTGACTACTACCGAAAGTTCGTAGAAGGTTTCTCTAAAATTGCCTTACCCCTCACCTCCCTCACCAAAAAGGATACAATGTTCCCATGGACCCCCGAATGCGAGGCAGCGTTCGTGAAACTAAAGAACCTACTAATATCGGCTCCGATTCTGACACTCCCCTCAGGCACTGAGGGCTTCCAAATCTACGTCGATGCATCGCTGAAAGGGTTGGGAGCCTTACTAATGTAACACGACAGGGTATTCACCTATGCCTCACGACAGCTAAAGCCTCACGAACTAAACGATGCAACCCATGACCTGGAACTGGGTGCGGTAGTGTTCGCACTAAAAGTTTGGAGGCATTATCTCTACGGGGTAAGATGTGAGATCTTCTCCGACCACAAGAGCCTCTGAAAGTGCACATTTAACCTCACTAGAATACTCTAGAGGGGGATGAATAGAGATTTAAATAATTTTGTACAAAGTTAACAACTATATATATATAAGTGTAATAATCACAGAGTTAAGCTTTCCACACACCAACAAGAATTAAGCAAATAAAGGAATAAAGTGCAAGAAGATAATCACAGCACAACACAAAGAAATATAGTGGTTCCCCAAACTTTGGGTACTCCACTCTTCTACCCCCTTGGTAGGAATTCACTATCTTGTACTGAGTCTTTTGAAAAGGAGACTCTTAGAACCAGCCTGAGTCTATTGATAAGGAGACTCTTAGAACTAGCCTGAGTCTTTTGATAAGGATACTCTTAGAACCAGTACAACTGAATTTTTTGAAGAGAGATTCTAAAAACTCTTTTACACAATTGAGATTGAAATAGGAATGAGAAGAAGAATTAAAAGAATCTTCTTCCTAGCAAGAAGATTGGAAGCACAAGAAGTAGTGAATGTAATCTCTCTTCTATAGTGAAAAGGATATTGTAAGCTTTTCTCTCATTCAGTGAGAGCTTTCAGAATTTGCAGTAGAATGGCTTCAGAAGGAGGAGAAGATGAAGGCTTTTTCTTTGTTGCAGCACACTATCTCTTTTCTCAGCTTTCTCACTTTTCACTTGGGAGCACTTCCTCTTTTTCAAATTTATATGGTGGATCACTAGTTGTAATTCTCTGCCGACTTCCTTCTTATTTATAGCTCTGTTTAAAAAGATATTGCTAAAGGAGAATAATCAATAAGCAATCAGAGAATTAGTAAGAGAGAAAAATTTCCATAATAATTTTATCTGTAGAAGGAAAGAGTTTATTCTGATTTCAAATAATATCCAAATAAACATTAATCAAATTAGCCAAGAATCAATTAGAAGGAAAGACAGATTCAGAACGGCTATAAAAGAATAAAATCATTCCATAAAATTCAGATCTTTAGAAAGAAGGAAAGAGATCTGGCGTGAATTTGAATTTGACATAGAAATTGACGTGCGTCGATTACTATTCGACGTAAGCGTCGATTTCATCCTGGCTGGACATCGAGAGGAGAATAAGGAAAGTGCGTCGACTAAGGTGCGTCGACTTTATTAAATGCGTCGACTAGAAGTCAGAGTTACGTCGACAAAGATTATGTCGAATTCTTCTTAGAGTTTCTTCGACTCATTCTGAGAGAAACGTCGACTACATTTCAATGATGCGTCGATTACTATTCGACGCATATTTACTTAGACTAATTTTTCATTCTTAGAAAGTATATTCTTCTCAATTCTTGACCTTCTTAGCCAAGGAGGTTAAGAAAGACCTGGTGACCCTAGAGGAAGAGAGAGAGGTCTTCAGGCTTTGCACAGAGGCACTGACCCCATCTATTTGGGTGTGCATGTGCAAGATGGAGGAATGAATCTGGGAGCAGTGCCCATCCAGCATTGCTTGGAATCTTTGGGTTGTGGATTGGATGCACTGAGTGATGAGATTTTCAGTGGATGGAGATGGTTCAAAATTAGGTGGTGGAGGAGATAATGGTGGAGGAGTGTGTGTTGATACATGAGGTATGGTAGATGATAGAGTTAGAGAGGATGAGAAAGTAGGAGGAGGAGGAGGAACTGATGCTTGAACTGGTGCTTGAGAAGATGTAGGAGGTGTGAGGCTAGCAGAAGGTATTGGAGTGGATGAAGATGGAAGGGAAGGAATTTCTGTATGTGGAGGAGGAGGTGAGGATGGATGAATAGGAGAGCTAGGAGGAGAGGGAGTACTTTCAAGAATGGAACCAGGCTTGGGGATTTGCCTGGTCCATTTTGAGAAGAGGGCTATGGACATCCTCTTCCCAGGAGGGATGGGAATTCCTTTTGACCTACATAGGTCAGGGAAGGAGTGGAAGAGAACTTGACTCATAATTCTCATGTAGGCATTCTCTTTGTGAGAATATTTATAGCCTATCATATTGAGCAAGCAGCTGGCCCAGTCTATTTTCTTCTTCAGCACAATGGCCCCCATGATGTTCAGTTGCTGCTTGGGCACTGCATCATGGGCAGAGATCTTGCATAGTAGAACTTTTCCAACTATATCTGCCAATAATCTATATTCATCAGAGAAATAAATTTCTTCAGATGGATTGGTCTATCTTTTGAGAACTTCATTGTGATTAGTAGATTCTTGATTTCATCAGGGGTGAGTTCCACAGGTTCATCACCTGATGAGGGAATGATAAAGGAGGTCAATTTAATTACTCTTCAGAAAAATAATTTGCTTTTCCTATTTGATTTGAACAAGGGTAATATTGGAATGTACCTGATGGAAGATCAAAGGTGGTCCTAATGTGTTCTGCAGAGACTGAGACAGGTGTCTCATGGATTGTTCCTGAGATTTCTCCTTGTTCAGATATCTGCACATGAGTCATCAGCTCTGTGAGTTCTGTCTCGAGGAGCTTGCATCTTGTGGAGATGAGCTTATTTAGGCCAGCTTCAGTGAAGAGAGCTATGATGCTCTTATAATTTTCAGCGCGGCTTGGAAGGATTCGAGGTCAATGTCGAAACCAGAGTTTATCTTAGGAGCCATTTTAGATCAGTGAGAGAGAGGAACAGATGGCTGGACTGAGAGGTAAGAAGGATGAAAGATGCAGAGTGCGAGAGGACTTCTAACTGAAGAGTCCATTTAAGTCGGGTGAAACGTCGAAACGAGACACAATTCGAGGCTTATTCGGTACTACAGTAGATGTGATCGACAAATATTTTAATATTGCCGCACTTTTTCATGAAGTCGACGTTACGTCGAGTGGAATTCGACGTAAGCGTTGATACAGTCTGAGTTAAGATGTTAGGGTTTCCTATCGGCGTATGCATCGATCGAAGTCGACGCATGCGTCGATTTTATTTATAATTATTGGTTATCGACGGTGCGTCGATTAATAAGTCTACGTGACTTTCATTTTACCTGAAAATTCTTGGTTTCTCTTGAGAGATTATTTCTTTCTGCTCCTAATATTTTCTAAGTCAGTCTTGGACTAATTTTTATAAACAATTAGATTGATTGTACCAACAGTGTTTGGCAATATGGCCAGTTTTATTGCAGATATAACATCTGACTATCTTTAGATTATGGGAATTTTAGTTTAGAGAGGGATAGTGGTGTTGATTAGGATAGAAATTTTGATTAGGATAGAAATTTTGGTTAGGATAGAAGTTTTGATTAGGATAGAAATTATGATCAGGATGAATGGGTCCTGAATGGGGGTTAAGATGGAAAGTTTTTGGAGAAAAGACATGTCCTGTAATTATGTTGCTCTGAGTTTTTATGCGTCGATATATATTTGACGTATGTTGATAGTTGCGTCGATTTATATTCGGCGCTTTCTCCAGATTGCGTTGATCTAAAATCGTCGCATGTAAGAAGTTGCGTCGATTGGAAGTCGACGTACTTTTATTCAAGCGTCGAGTTGAGGTCGAAGCATCTGAGAGATTGCGTCGAGTAGAATTCGACGCACTATCATTCATGCGTCGATATGAAGTCGATGCAATTGTGTTTTCACAAATTTTATTTTTCCCTTTTTCTGATTTTATTTCTTTATGAATTGTTTCTTTTGGCTTAGTTGCCTTCATAGAAGTAGTTTGAGAGTCTTCATCTGTATAGTATGATGTTTCATCAAAATGGTTTATCTCATTGAGGGAGTCTTCTTCCTTATTTTGTGAGTCTTCTTCTTGGTTTATTGATTTAGTGGGTTTAGTGAATTTAACAGGGCTCATCCAAGCAGGATTGTTGGATGGAATTAGACTAGCTGAGGGATCAGCTCCTAGCCCAAGATTTGTATGTCTTCTTGTTTGTTTTTCTGAGAGTGTTTGGCTTCTCATTTTTATTGATTCTTCAAAAGCTTTTGCCTGGGATACCTTATTCTTAAGGAGCTGATTTTCTATTTTAGCCCTCTCTATTTCTTTTTCACTGATGTTAGCCCTTAACTCATAATTTTTAGAACAAGTATCCTCTATATTTCTCTGGTTTTTAATGCATTAATTTGTTCTTTTAGATTCTTAATTTCTTGTTTAGTTTTTAGTTTATCTAAACATAATCCTTTAAAATCATTTTTGAAATCATCACACAGAAAATCTTCATAAAAAATGCTTACCTCATCCTTATCGTCAGATTCCTCTATCAGAATAAGGCTATTTTCTTTATCATCTTCAGAAGAGATGCTTCCTTCTGATTCTGTCTCACTCCATGATTTAGCACCATGTTCTTCCTTTGAGCTTTCAAGAGCCATTAAGCATAGGTCTTCTTGCTTAGACTCTTCATTGTCACTTTTGGATGAGGTGTTGTCCTCAGAATCTGTTCCACTCCAAGCTTCTGCAATGAAGCCTCTTTCTTTCTTCTTCCCCTTTTTCTTGAGATCTTTCTTTTTCAGATCTTTCTTTTTCTCAGTATTTTCTGGACATTCTGGTGCAATGTGTCCAGTTTTCCTGCAGGAATAACAAATAATTTCTTTAGTAAGAGTTTTATCATACCTTGGTTTTGATTCTCTCCTTCTAGACCCATCTGTCCTGACCCATTTCTTGAATCTTCTGGCCAGGAGGCTGAATAATTCTTCTTCAGTGACAGGGGTCTCTTCTTCTATTGCTTTCAAAGCCATGTTTCTATCTTTTGAGGAGGTTGGAGTGCTTTCTCTTCTTTCCTTTTCTTCTCTGGTTTTCAGCAGTTGCTCATAGGATTTAAGTTTTCCTAAGAGGGCATCTGTTGAGATTTCCTTCTGTCCTCTTGTATCTCTTATTGCCCTAATTCTTGAGTCCCATGAACTTGGGAGACTCATTAGCAATTTGTCATTGATCTCTGTGAGAGAGATCTCTCTATCCAAGTTTCTTAATTGATTGATGATCAGACTGAATCTGTCATACATCTCAAAGATGCTTTCTTCACTCTTATTTTGGAAGTTCTCATATTGGGAGATCAATAGAGCCTTCTTATCTTTCTTTTCATCAGCACTTCCTTCTACCATCTTTGTAAGAGCATCCCAGATTTCTTTGGCTGATTCACAGTCAACAACCCTTTGAAAGATATCATCTGAGAGGGTTGAGACAAGAATGTTCACATCTTTTGCATCACATGCTCTTGTCTTCTTCTCATCATCTGTCAACTCAGACCTTGGGACAGGTATTTGAGTCACATTGCCACTTGAGTCCCTTCTATAGGGCTTGGGAGCACCTGTCAAAATAACATTAAACAATTTTTCATCAATAGAATTCATATAGATCCTAATTCTTGTTTTCCAAACTGCAAACTTTTCAAGATTGCACATTGGTGGTCTGGTGGAAGCACAATCTTTGATTTGTGCCATGTGAAAAATAGTTTTTAGAAATATATATATATATATGAGCTGGGATCTTTTTGATCAAGGATTTAACCTTTTTAGATCAACCTTGCTTTGATACCAATTGAAAGCGTACAGTTAACCTCTCTAGAATACTCTAGAGGGGGGTGAATAGAGATTTAAATAATTTTGTGCAAAGTTAACAACTATATATATATAAGTGTAATAATCACAGAGTTAAGTTTTCCACACACCAACAAGAATTAAGCAAGTAAAGGAATAAAGTGCAAGAAGAAAATCACAGCACAGCACAAAGAAATATAGTGGTTCCCCAAACTTTGGGTACTCCACTCTTCTACCCTCTTGGTAGAAATTCACTATCTTGTACTGAGTCTTTTGATAAGGAGACTCTTAGAACCAGCCTGAGTCTTTTGATAAGGAGACTCCTAGAACCCGCCTGAGTCTTTTGATAAGGAGACTCTTAGAACCAGTACAACTGAATTTTTTGAAGAGAGATTCTAAAAACTCTTTTACACAATTGAGATTGAAATAGGAATGAGAAGAAGAATTAAAAGAATCTTCTTCCTAGCAAGAAGATTGGAAACACAAGAAGTAGTGAATGTAATATCTCTTCTATAGTGAGAAGGAGATTGTAAGCATTTCTCTCATTTAGTGAGATCTTTCAGAATTTGCAGCAGAATGGCTTCAGAAGGAGGAGAAGATGAAGGCTTTTTCTTTGCTGCAGCACACTATCTCTTTTCTCAGCTTTCTCACTTTTCACTTGGGAGCACTTCCTCTTTTTCAAATGTATATGGTGGATCACTAGTTGTACTTCTCTGCCGACTTCCTTCTTATTTATAGCTCTGTTTAAAAAGATATTGCTAAAGGAGAATAATCAATAAGCAATCAGAGAATTAGTAAGAGAGAAAAATTTCCATAAAAATTTTTTCTGTAGAAGGAAAGAGTTTATTCTGATTTCAAATAATATCCAAATAAACATTAATCAAATTAGCCAAGAATCAATTAGAAGGAAAGACAGATTCAGAACGGCTATAAAAGAATAAAATCATTCCATAAAATTCAGATCTTTAGAAAGAAGGAAAGAGATCTGGCGTGAATTTGAATTTGACATAGAAATCGACGTGCGTCGATTACTATTCGATGTAAGCGTCGATTTCATCCTGGCTGGACGTCGAGAGGAGAATAAGGAAAGTGCGTCGACTAAGGTGCGTCGACTTTATTAAATGCGTCGACTAGAAGTCAGAGTTACGTCGACAAAGATTACGTTGAATTCTTCTTAGAGTTACTTCGACTCATTCTCAGAGAAACGTCGACTACATTTCGACGATGCGTCGATTACTATTCGACGCATATTTACTTAGACTAATTTTTCATTCTTAGAAATTATATTCTTCTCAATTCTAGGGGTTAAGATAAATCATTTCCCCAATAGCCTCAAATATATCTTCTCCCAGAAAGAGCTAAATCTCCGACAGCGCCGGTGGTTGGAGTTCCTGTGCGATTATGACTTCGCCCTCCAATGCCACCCTGGCAAAGCCAATAAGGTTGCATATGCCCTAAGTCGGCAACCTCTGATGGCCGAGATTTCGCTAGAGACGATACCAGAAGAATTAGTCAAGTCCATGGCAGACTTGGATATCATCCTCATCATCCGCAGGAACTCGATGGATTACCAGGCCAAGCTTTACTGGATGAAGATACAGTGTGACATTAGAGACAGAATATGAGAGGCCCAGAAGATCGACGTAGAGGCGGCCCCGATCATTCAGACCCTGCAACATGGCGCTCAGGAAGACTACAATCTGTATGATGGCATCACAAACACCGCATATTCATTCCCTCTTCCAAAGGAATCCAGGAAGAGATACTCCGCGAAGCACATCAATCAAGGTATTCAATACATCCGGGAGTAGTGAAAATGTATACAGATCTACGAAGAACATTATATTGGCCAGGTATGAATAAGGAAGTCACCGATTATGTGGCGCACTGCCAGACCTGTCAAATGGTCAAGGCAGAATGCCGTAGCCCAGGAGGTTTGCTACAACCCCTGCCCATACCGAAATGGAAATTCGAAGATATCTCCATGGACTTCGTTCATGGCTTACCCCGATCTCGTGCAGGAAACGACTCAATATGGGTCGTAGTAGATCGCCTCACCAAAGTGGCCCATTTTATCCCAAACTGACAAGGCTACAGCGTCGACATATTAGCCCGGCTATTTATAGAGCAAGTGGTCTGATTTCATGGGGTACCCAAGTCAATCATATCTGATCGCGACAGGCGCTTTACATCAAAAGAATGGAAGAGAGTGCAAGCTTATCTGGGAACCAGACTGGCTTTTAGCACCGCTTTCCATCCCCAAACCGATGGGCAAACCGGAAGGATGAACCGGACCATGGAAGACCTCCTCCGACTATGCATAGTGGAACACAATGAACCTTGGGAACAAGTACTGCCCTTGGTAGAATTCTCATACAATAACAGCTTCCAGGCAAGCATCAAGATGGCACCATACGAGGCCCTCTACGGAAGACGTTGCCGAACACCGTTATCATGGGCACAAGATGAAGACCCAGAAGCTTTAGGAGTCACCTACATAGATGATACCACAGCAGCTATAAGGTTAATTCGAGAACGAATGCTGGAGGCAAAGAGCCGTCAAGACAAATATTACGATGCACGTCATCGACTGGTGGAATTCAACGTGGGAGACATGGTATTCTTGAAAATTAAACCAATGCTTGGGGTATCCCGAATAAAGAAGCATAAAAAGCTAGATCCCCGCTATCTAGGCCCATATCATGTCATAGAAAAGATTGGCCATGTTGCATATTGGCTAGCTCTGCCAGTTGAACTGGGAAATCTTCACGACGTATTTCACGTCTCCTCGCTAAGACGTGTCCTTCGCCAACCGATGCAACATCTTTCCATGCCACCAGCGTCAGTGCAATCTGACCGATCCATCCAACTCGAACTAGTGAAGATAGTAGATTCCAAGATCAAAGAACTGTGGAACAAAACCATCACGATGGTCAAGATTTTATGGTCAAACTGTGGACGCGGGGAGTTTACCTGGGAACCAGAGGCGCTTGTTTGGGAAAAATACCTGGCACTCTTTCCCCAGGTATGTCTTTTGAACCCCCTAATTTAGGCAATTTTCGAGGATAGAAATCCCTTTATTTTTATTGGATTGTAACATCCCGACTTTTATTGGGCTAGTGGGCCCAATAAAAGTAGGCCCGAGCGATAGAAAATGACCCAATATAGGATTGTGTACTAGGGGACTACGATCTGACTTCCGTCAGTTACGTTAGACTCGTATAATCGATACGAGTGTAATGGAACTCGTCCCAATCCAATCCAAGGTTGTTTGGAGAAAACGACCGTTTTGGGTATTATTGTGCGCCGCAACTAAGTAATTAGGGTACAGTGACCAAATGTACTCCGATTTGACTTCCGTTAGTTCCGTTAGACTCGTATAACCGATACGAGTGTAATGGAACTCGTTCTATTCCAATACGAGGTCGTTTGGAGAAAACGACCATTTTGGGTATTATTGTGCGCCACAACTAAGTCGTTGAGGTACAGTGACCAAATGTACTCCGATTTGACTTCCGACAGTTCCGTTAGACTCGTATAATTGATACGAGTGTAATGGAACTCGTCCCATTCCAATCAAAGGTCGTTTGGAGAAAACGACCGTTTAAGTATTATTGTGCGCCGCAACTAAGTCGTTGGGGTACGGTGACCAAATGTACTCCGATTTGACTTTCGTCAGTTCCATCAGACTCGTATAACCAATACAAGTGTAATGGAACTCGTTCCATTGCAATATGATGTGATACGGAGAATATGCCCATTTTGGATTATGTAGACCGCCTCGGCACAAAGCACAAAATACGGAGCGCACGAACTCGGAATCGGCCCAGGTGAATCGTGATGGACCCCCGGGACCATAGAGGACCTCACCTAAATTGACTTTGGTCAACCCCCCCCCCCCCCCCCCCCCCTGAACTTGAAAGTTAGAAAAAGGAGGAGAAAATGAGGGGGAGGAGAGAGAATCTCCTCCTCCAAGGAGGAGGGGGCTACCTATGAGTGGGCAGCCCCTAGGGTAGTGGAGGGAGGAGAAAATATCTCCCCCCACCCACCCTCCCTTTAGTCCCACATCATGGGTAAACAGAGGGAGGGCCCCTTCCTCCCCTATAAAAGGAGGGGCCCAGCCCCATCCCTGGACTCACACCCCCCCCCCCCCCCCCCCTCAGCCTCCTCCTCCCCCTGTCGGCAAGCACTCCTCCTCCCCCTGCCGGAGCCCTTCCCAGCCGAGTCTCCGCCGCCACCTCCCCACCATGGACGCCCAACTCCCAATCTCTCGAGCTCCTCCCTTGCAAGTAGACAACCTCCCCCTCCTCCCCCTGCCGGTAAGCCCTCCCCCTCGACCTGCCGGAGCCCTTCCCAGCCGAGCCGCCGCCGCCACCTCCCCACCTTGGCCGCCCGACTCCCAACCTCTCTAGCCCCTCCCTCATAGGTAGACAACCTCCTCCTCCTCCTCCTTCCTACCTCCCTGAGCAAGCCCCCCCCCCCCCCCCCCCCCCCCCCCGCGTCGCTGGAGCGCCGCCAGCCCCACCCCAAACCTTGCCCAGGTTCGGGTGGGGGATGGCCGTGAACCTGCACGCCCAGCGCCGGTGGTGGCGCTGGGGGAGCAGGTCCCCACTCGGGGACCTGATCCCCGACAGGACGAGGCGGTAGGGTCGTCGGAGGACACTCCTCCGGCGGCATCCGCACCCTTCCCCCTCCCTCTCCGCTTCCTGTATAGGGAAAATCCCACCCCCGGCGGCGGCCGGCGGTGCCAGGCCGTCGGACCCCCGCCAGAGGATTGCCCCTCCCCGGCGCCCTAGCCATGGGCGTCAGGGTAGGATCCCCCAGCGGGGGAGGTGGTGCAGCAAGCCTGCATGGCGCATGCAGGCTGCGCCACAGCCCCCGCCCCCCTTTCTTCCTATATTCCGGCGGTGGTTGGCGGCACCAGGACGCCGGACCACCATCGGAGTGGTCGCTGGCCCCCGGCGCACCGACCGGGGGTGACATCGGCCTCAGCCGGCCGCTGCTTGGCAGTGGTAGCGACCGCCTCCTGCTGGGATAGCGGGAGCGTCCGATCTCCTCCAGGAGATTGGGCGGCTCCCCTCTCATTAACTCTCGCCCCCGCCTCCACATGTGTGCCCCCCACAGCGGATCCGCTGCAGATCCCCTGTGGGGACCCCAGGAGGGTGCACGGTGCAGCGGCCCCTTCCCTCTCCCCTTTGCTCTATCCGCACCCCAAAATCTCCCTCCTCTATTTATTTTTCTGAGGGTAAATGGGGCATTTTTGGCAAAAACCCACAACATGAAAAATGTTCCCCACTCAGAGGGGCACCTCCTGTAATTTTTTTTGAGATTTTTAGGTGGAGTTTTGCTATTTTTAAACCCCCCTCACAAGGTATATTTAAAAGAATTAAAAGCCCAAATGAGTTGGGAAATTCCCCAAAAATTATAGGCTCTAATTTAGGGTATTTTGCAATTACTATCAAAGTTTGAAGGTGTAACCTTTTCTTTTGGTCCTTTAAAGGTCTTTTACGAGCAAAATAAACGCCCGAAAATGAGCAAAATTAATTGGGATATTTTGGCGGACTCGCGACGCGCATTTTTAGTCACATAGTAAAATTATGCGTATCGATCTAAGGAATCGACTAAATTAAAAGTATCGATGCGCAATTTGGGTTGCAATCGCGAGGCGACACCGCAAATTCAATAACGTCAAGATATTTAAAAATGTGAACCCAAGGCACATGAAATTAAGGAATCTCATAAAATATAAGTAATTTTAAAAAATCTAAGTAAGCTCCTATGAACGGAGAAAAGACCCCTATGAATGGGGATCGAACGAAACTTCCTCCTAAGAACGGAGTCGACATTGAAGCCTCCTATTATGGAGTGATTGGACTACTAACCCTTTTATTTATTATGCTCTCCAGTCTCGTACTGGTCCCGCATTTACTTTCTGCATTTATACTTTAAATCTAGTCTCGCACTGGTCCCCCTGCTTTTGCTTTTTGTTTATGCTTTTAGTAATCCAGTCACGCACTGGTCCCCTTACTTATATTTCTGTTCGTTCATTTCCATTAATCCAGTCTCGCACTGGTCCTTTATTTACTGCTTTTTGTACTTTCAATTCTCCATTCTCGTACTGGTCCTGATATTTCGGTCGCTGCTTCCAGCCTTTCTTACTACTTATGTTGCACTTTATATATTTTAGTGCTAACGGTGCTCCTACGCTGCCAAGCGGTGCTTCTCCTCCTTTCTGTGAGGCCTTAGTTGGGGAAAACCCGGAGTTGAGTCCCTCCTCCCGAGTTAGACCCAAATAAGGAGTCCTCCTACCACCGAGCCTCCCGGTCAAAGGTCGAGTGACCGGTCGAGTTAAGAATGTCGAGTCAAGACTTAAAGCGCTTACTCTCTGTTTAAGCTGTTGATGATTGTTTGTTGTGAAAGTGGTGGATCGGTCATGCCCGCAGACCGTTCGTACCGGTGCGGGAAGGTTGACGACTCACGGCGACAGGGAGATGTGCACAGCGGGTTATCACCACTCTGAACCCGCAGTTTTGCCTCTGCTGGTTGGCCTAAATCTCGAAATCGCCAGATGTCGCTCACATCCAGTTAGTACACCAAGTTGTATGGGAGGGCTTGAGTGATACGGTACGACTACATTCAGAAGTGGAAGGACTGGCCACTATCACCGACGACCACATCGGTGAGGCTCGCAGGGTTCCCAACCCCGCTTGAAGCAAAGCGGTCCAAGCTGTGTCGACGCAGGGTTTTATGTGTGCAGGTTTGAATACCTGGGTGTGAGTGTGCGCGAGATAGTATTACCTTTATTATGTACTGCGCGTCTATGCCACTCGTGGACTTTATGATTGGTAGGCCCTATTGATATATATACGTATATATGTTTGCCTGCTGCTAACCCTCTTCCTTGCTTCGGCTATTTATTCTTGTACTTTAGCCCGCCCCCAGGATATGGATCCGGGGAGGGAATGCGTTTTCTACTTAGCTCTGTGACTAATGGTTATTCTTATAACCAATCACAAGATATGGGACAGCGCGAAGCCCCCGCACCACAGGATGAGTTACCGGCCTTAGAGATGGCCCGATCGGATACTCCAGTCTCGGCCCCTGTCTTCTGCGACGTGATTTCTAGAGTATAGGACTAGCTTAAGAGCATTTTGTTATAGTCATGTGTAGCCCCCGGGGCAAATATTGTAAAAAATAGGCTTCGGCCTTTTCTCTTTATGTAATTATAATCTGTGTGCTTAGTTTTCTCTAATTCTTTTGCTTCCGCTATGTGATTCTGATGTGCTGTTTTGATTCATATGCCTGACAAGGCGACAACTCAGTGCTTGTGAGGGTGGGTCGTTGCCATCCGGGAAGCACTTGTGGCTGTCCTTGGGCAGTAAGATCCCCCCTCCCTGAACCGGGTTCAGTTTTGGGGAGGGGGGGTCTTACAATAGGTCCATGGGCAGAAGGACCTGATACTAGCACCTTCGTAGAAGAAGGTTGAGCTTCAGTGCTTTTTCCCTTGACAGTCTGCTGATTGAATCCTACGCCAGCTCTGAATGATCTAGAGAAGGTATCAATAATGAGCAAGACTGTCTTGGGCATAGAGAAGCTTGCAGCAAGTTTCTTCTCAACCAGCAGCATCTCCTCAAGGTCCTTAATGACCTTGTTCTTCTGACCCAATTCAGCATTATTAAGCTTTGTGGCTTCCTTGAATCTGTCCACTTCTTTGCTCATGGCAGCCAGCTTTTCAGCTGTCTCCTTGAGCTCAGACTGGGAAGCATTCAAGGAATCTAACTCCTTGGTCTGGACTTTGAGGTGTTTCTTTTAGTTCTTGAAAGCTTTCCATAAAGCTTTATACTGCTTTATCAGGTCAGATTCAACTTCATATTGGAATCTTGAGGCTATGTTGTTGGAAGCAGACACACTCTCATCATCATGCAAAGGGTCTGCTACTGATTCAGAATCAGAGGCAGATAAAGGAGCTTTGATAGGTACCTTCTGTAACATCCCAGTGCGCGCTAGGCCCCTCATGAGTGTGTTGTGTCACCGGAGGTTGACTCAGACTCGGTAGAAGCCCTAGGACCCCGAGGTGATCAGGTTTGAGTCACGGTCAGTAAGTTATGATTAATTTACTTACCGGAATTGAAGCTTATTCTTGTGTTCTGGAGCTGAGTTTGAGCTCGGGTAGGATGTTGGGGTAGTTTAGAAGAATTTGGTAAAAGCTGTAAGACCCCCCCCCCCCCCCCCCCCCCCCCCCCCTCCCGAAACACAAAAACGTCCGAGGGGATTCTTATGACCAGAACAGCCGCCTTGCGGAAGCGCCAGCACACGGGCTAGCCACCTCCACAAGACGCCTGCCCTGCCGGCTAAACCAACTCAACAGCGCCAACCCATCAATAATACGAAAGAACAGAAGCCATTGGTTCATATAAAGTTAAAGTGTCATAGATATACAAAAGACAGGAAGCTCCGAAAGCTCCTGCAAGAATCAGAGTGCCAAAATAAATGCCCAAAGGGCTACATCACAAAACTATCGCTCACATCTGCCGCTAACGGTGGTGTGGGTATCGCAATCTCCAGTCCTGTTATCCTGCACTGGCTATCTGCCTTCAGCACCGTGCGTTGTTGCTCCTGTGTGTGCTCCTAAAAGAGGGACGTAACAACTGTTAGTTGATGAGTCCTGATCATATACACTTTTATGGACTCATCTGTGCCGTTATTTAGTCATTTCACCGCACTTTAGCCCTGTTTCAGTTCATATTTGATATTCCATGCTAGGTGCACTTCTAGGCCCATTTTGGTGTGATTTCGTGTCTATCTTCATTACTAGTTTTCATGCACTGTTAGGTGCCACTTTCAGTGGCTGGATTCGTGGTCGTGCGCTAGAACAGGAGTCGTGCAGGTGTTCTCGGCGCAATTCTGCACAGGAACACTGCGCACAATCACTGGTTCTATTGCGCACGACCACTGGTCGTGCGTCACTGATCGTGTGCACTTAACCCTTTTTTCATGAGTTCTGTTTGGTGTAGTGTGCACGACCATCTACGCTAGTGCGCACGACCACCGGTCGTGCGCCACTGTTCGTGCGCACTTATCATTAATTTTCTGAGTTCTGTTTCGACCAATGCGCACGACCACCGACGATAGTGCGCACGACCACCGGTCGTGCATCACTGGTCGTGCGAACATTATATTTTATAAATTGCTTTTCTTGCAGGCCCCGTCCAGGCAGAGCGCACGATCACAGGATTCTAGTGCGCACGACCACTGGTCGTGCGCCACTGATCGTGCGCACTGTTTATTCCAGTGCCTATAAATAATCCTGCTCGCGATTTAGGTCGGGACACCCCGTTGTTTTCCGCCGTTCTTGCGCAGTTCCGCCTGGTTTCGCCCCTCCATCGCCGCCCACCATCTGGAGGTGCTCCGGGCTTGTTCTTCACGCCAATCTTGAGCCGGAGTTTCCTCTTGGCCTCCTCCTTCATCCAAGAGCTTCAAAGAGAGATCTAGCCGCCATCTCCATCGAGCAAGAGGAAGTTTGCAACCTCTACCGGATCGTGACACGAAGAAGACGGGTCCATTGGAGAGTCGTGACAGCTCTCTCTACCCCGGACGTAGTTGCGGACCGAGCTTGGACGCGGATTGACAACCCGGCGATTCCAACCGTGAATCTACAACGAGCCTTCGGATTCGGTCGATTTCTTGCTTTATTCTTCTCTTATTGATGTGTGCATGTAGTAGATCTATACATTATGATGAAGTTGCACTTATACTTATTCGTATTTATATATTTCATGTCTTTGTGAAATGCTTTATTGTTTGAGTTGCTTGAGGTGCGCCCTATTCCATTTTCCACTCCACCACCGTGTCCGGTGCCGCACTAGCAATTGCTAGTGGCGTGCTTGTTGAAGAGGTGCTTGCGACCCTCATTCCGCTAGCCTACTTGCCCATCCGCCTACCGAAGCATGGCATCGCGGCCCGTACTCCATCCCGCCTAACGAAGCAGCGCGCTCAAGACCTGCATAGTTCGATTCCGTTAGCCTTCTCGTCCATCCGCCCTTTCGACGCAGCGCGCTCAAGGCCTGCCTAGTCTTCATCCCGCCAAGCGAAGCATTGCATAGCGGCATTGCATAGGAGTAGTTGTAGTGTTTTCTTTTATTTTCCAAAAGCCAACCCAACTCCCCCGCATTCCATCCGCGTTGAGGACTTCGATCTCAAGTCCTTCCTCGACATTTAACTCCACCTTATTGTGTTCCTCAAGAGACCGACACTCAGGGATTTTCCCCATTATTATTACTTGCGCGACCGGTGCACTTGCCGAAATTATCGCATCAAGTTTTTGGCGCCGCTGCCGGGGAACACAGTCGTGTGAGTTTTCTTGAGAGGGAGAGCCGAGAGATAGTAGTTCTTCCAGTGTGTATAGCCGCCTTTTTATTTTTGTTTGCTTTTTACTTATTTACTGCTTGTTATTATCTCGTTCCCTCCTATTTTAAAGTTTTAGGCTAGTTTTATTCAAGGAGTTTTTCTAGTTGTGTAGATTTCTGTGCAACGAATTTCAGTTTCTTTTTATCTGCTTTGAATCTTGAAAATGTCGTCATGGGGTATTTCGCCTAGCTTTAATGATAAGATGGGTTATTATTTAGACCAAATGATTGAGTTGAATGTTAGGCAGTGTAGGAACATCGTTTGCTTGTTGTGTCGAGGAGAGGGTCATGAATTGAAGGACTGTCCTAGTCTTTTCAAGCCTGACCGTCGCTCCTCCACTCAGGACGACATTGTCCCTATCACTCATTCTTTACCCATGGAGGCTATCGTGCCCTCTACCCCCGATCTTGTCTCGTGCATGGACTCCTCACTCCTTGTTTATGGCTTCACTCCCAGTGATGATGATCACTCATCTGTTAGCCAATAAGGAGAGGAATGGGAGATCCTAGATGCACCTGAGTTTGATGAGGAAAGTATTCTTTCCATTGGGGAGGCGTTAGCAGATCTTTTTGCGGAGGAATCGAATCTTTTTGTTCCTCCAGTTTCTTTGCATGCTTTTTCTACACCTTTTCTTTCTGTTCCTATCGAAGTAAAGGAGCTGGGTGATGCTTCTGACTCGGAGGGTGCTCCAAAGTGGGATGAGGAGGATACTCTCTCTGATGAGGAGGTTTGCACTTCTTCATGGGACGAGGAGGTCCAAACCACCACTGAGGCCCCTGAGTTCTCAAGTTCCCCTTGTTATGATACTTACGATGATGATAGTGATCTATCCTTGGATCCTGCCGGGAGTGAGACCGGGACCACTCCCCCGATGTTTGATTATTTATGTCATTCTTCTCTTTTATTTCCTGACCCCCCCTTCTTCATCTGAGCCTGTGCAGGTTGAGTCTTCACAGGTACATCAGGAGGACTTGGAGTTTTTTGCTCAAGTCAATGATGAGAGCATCTTTTTATGCGAGGAGGTTGATTCCCCCTCTGTAGAGGAAGCTCCACTCATTTCCTTTTCCTCCTGCTACCTCCCTGTTGACGATACCTTGCTAGGCAAGGATGTGTTTTGTGAGATGAGTGAGGACCAGGCCTCCTCCTTTTCTTACATTCTCTACCCTCTACCTGTGAGGAGCAGGTATCTATATTTAGGTAGAGGGGTGACTGTTCTATCACCGTATCGGTACCCGCTACCGACACGGATATTAGGCCAGTTACCTGTCCATTTCTCCTTCCATAGGCCCATTAGCTAGAACCTTTATGTTTTTAAATAAGTCGTGCTGGGATGACAATAACCCCAGTAGTTATCTTACTTTTCATGCATTTTGTTTTTATTCAATCCTGTTTAGTTAGCTGTAGTATTATAGTATCTTTTCTTTATCTTTTGTTTTTGCGGAGCTGACCCTTGCAGGTATCTTTTCTGGATGGCGGATGCTGCAGCTCGTTTTAGCTTACACGCCAATCTTCTGGTGTGCTCATTTCTGAGCACTGGGTACTCTCTTTCCCTAGCCTTCTCTGATTTTCATGTCATATATTTTGTGGATTGTTTAGTTTAAGTCTGGGGGAGAGCAGTTTTTGTGCCCACTAACGTGCACTTTTGCATAACATGCTAGAAGTACTTTTATTTTGGTTTATTTTAAAATGTTTTGTTTATTTTCATTGCACACCACAGCACCCACTCGAGCGCGTACTCATCTGTTTGCTTGCTCTGTTGTGAATTTAATTCTTCTGCGTATGTGGGAAAGTCTAGGTGATGGTTTAGGATTATGTAGCAGAGTAAAATGTTGACTCTAGTAGTGCTCCTAGTCGAGTGCTCGGTTGCATAGAAATTTGTGTAGATTAGACTCCTCTTTTTATACTTATGGTTTTATACTTTTTCTATTAGTGTAAATGTTGTTTACTCTACTCAAATGGTGAATCTGGTGGAATCAAACGGTAGCATAGGGATGTGTGTAAACGATCGCTAGATTCGTATTGCTTGAGTCAGGAGAAAGGAGAATCTTTCTCGGTGGCCAGAACTTGCCCCAAGCGATTCTTGAAGCATGGGTATACGGTTAGTCAATTGCGTGAATGTGATTTAGGCCATCATTTTGGCCCGGTTGAGCCTTTGTGCCTATCCCTACCGCTATATCCTCGCTAGCCCAGTTGTGCCTACCCGTTCTTTGATTCAGCCCCACTTTTATTTCACCAAAGCCTAAATGCCAATCCTAGTCGCACACCCAAATCTGAGCTGTAGCTGTTTATTACTTTCATGAGTTGGGTTGTTGATGTGGTAATATGTTTGTGAAGATGTGGTTGTGTCCTTTTGTTTATTTGCTGAAAATGATAAGAAAAGATTAAAAAAAAATGAGAAAAAGAAAGGAAGCTAAAAAGAAAGGAAAGAGAAGGAGAGTTTAATTGAAAATCTTTATGTATCGATTTATGTTTGGGAGTAGGCGGTGCACGCACCCATGTTGTTAAGTCCAAGTCTGGGGGTGTTGTGTACCCGCGTGTTTGTGTGGTGATGAGGATAGTTTTCTGTGCTAGCTCATTTGGGTTTAGTGTTTGAGCCGTCGTCTTTATCTTTGTTTATCCTCGCCTAAACCCAAGCCCCATTTAATAAACCTAAAGTCCTACTGATTCGCGTATTTGAGTCAAACCAGTGCCGTGGAGAGAATGTGACCGGGCAAGCTTATGGTCACCGACACTGATGGATTTCAGTGGAGTTTGTCCCGCATCCCGATGTTGGGCAATGCTCGTCTCAGCGTTTAGTTTGCTTTCTCCGGATGCATGACCGAATGATTCACCGTTGTTCACCATTTTGAGTAGTTGTAATATGCTTTTACTCTTTTAGAAATGTATAAACCGTTTTTATAATCCAAAATCTTTTCTACTATTTTTCTTATGCACGTGAGCATGCGACTTCGCATGGTACTTTGTATTGTAATCTTAAGCCATCTACTTTTCTTTCCTAGTTCGCTTAGAATTGGTTTGTTCGGGACGCGCAAACAGTTAAGTCTGGGGGTGTGATGAGTCCTGATCATATACACTTTTATGGACTCATCTGGGCCGTTATTTAGTCATTTCACCGCACTTTAGCCATGTTTCAGTTCATATTTGATATTCCATGCTAGGTGCACTTCTAGGCCCATTTTGGTGTGATTTCGTGTCTATCTTCATTACTAGTTTTCATGCACTGTTAGGTGCCCCTTTCAGTGGATGGATTCGTGGTTGTACGCTAGAACAGGAGTCGTGCAAGTGTTCCCGACGCAATTCTGCACAGGAACACTGCGCACGATCACTGGTTCAATTGCGCACGACCACTGGTCGTGCGCCACTGATCGTGTGCACTTAACCCTTTTTTCATGAGTTCTGTTTGGTGTAGTGCGCACGACCATCTACGCTAGTGTGCACGACCACCGGTCGTGCGCCACTGTTCGTGCGCACTTATCATTAATTTTCTGAGTTCTGTTTCGACTAATGCGCAAGACCACCGACGATAGTGCGCACGACCACCGGTCGTGCGTCACTGGTCGTGCGAACATTATATTTTATAAATTGCTTTTCTTGCAGGCCCCGTCCAGGCAGAGCGCATGATCACAGGATTCTGGTGCGCACGACCACTGGTCGTGCGCCACTGATCGTGCGCACTGTTTATTCCAGCGCCTATAAATAATCCTGCTCGCGATTTAGGTCGGGACACCCCGTTGTTTTCCGCCGTTCTTGCGCAGTTCCGCCTGGTTTCGCCCCTCCATCGCCGCCCACCATCTGGAGGTGCTCCGGGCTTGTTCTTCACGCCAATCTTGAGCTGGAGTTTCCTCTCGGCCTCCTCCTTCATCCAAGAGCTTCAAAGAGAGATCTAGCCGCCATCTCCATCGAGCAAGAGGAAGTTTGCAACCTCTACCGGATCGTGACACGAAGAAGACGGGTCCATTGGAGAGTCGTGACAGCTCTCTCTACCCCGGACGTAGTTGCGGACCGATCTTGGACGCGGATTGACAACCCGGCGATTCCAACCGTGAATCTGCAACGAGCCTTCGGATTCGGTCGATTTCTTGCTTTATTCTTCTCTTATTGATGTGTGCATGTAGTAGATCTATACATTATGATGAAGTTGCACTTAAACTTATTCGTATTTATATATTTCATGTCTTTGTGAAATGATTTATTGTTTGAGTTGCTTGAGGTGCGCCCTATTCCATTTTCCACTCCACCACCGTGTCCGGTGCCGCACTAGCAATTGCTAGTGGCGTGCTTGTTGAAGAGGTGCTTGCGACCCTCATTCCGCTATCCTACTCGCCCATCCGCCTACCGAAGCGTGGCATCGCGGCCCGTACTCCATCCCGCCTAACGAAGCAGCGCGCTCAAGACCTGCATAGTTCGATTCCGTTAGCCTTCTCGTCCATCCGCCCTTTCGACGCAGCGCGCTCAAGGCCTGCCTAGTCTTCATCCCGCCAAGCGAAGCATTGCATAGTGGCATTGCATAGGAGTAGTTGTAGTGTTTTCTTTTATTTTCCAAAAGCCAACCCAACTCCCCCGCATTCCATCCGCGTTGAGGACTTCGATCTCAAGTCCTTCCTCGACATTTAACTCCACCTTATTGTGTTCCTCAAGAGACCGACACTCGGGGATTTTCCCCATTATTATTACTTGCGCGACCGGTGCACTTGCCGAAATTATCGCATCATTAGTCAAAAAGACTAAGTGGCTTCACATTCGCTCCCCCAGCGACTCCAAGGCACCGGGTGGAAGGAAAGAAAGAAAGCTACAATATTAGCAATAATATACAAAAGCAGGTGACAGGAATGGTTGTTCATATATGTTGGTTGTATAAGTACCCAAGTACTTGCAATGGCACTAACTAACCTGTTCATAAGTATATAAGTAGCAATGGTTATAAATGCAAGTACTAGTAGCAACAGAATATATGCAAAGTATTGAAGAGCTAAATTGAACTTAACTTATAAGGGTGCCCATGCAAGCTTATAAGTTAAGGATCTAAACATATAAGTAACTCATCATATAAAGGTGCCCATACAAGTTTATATGATGAGGATTCGGTGTGGTGCAATGCAAAGATTATGAAGGATGAATGAAATGCAATGATTATGATATGATGACTCACCCATGCAAAGTGGCTATGTCGACATAGACTCGTCATGATCGCTATTTGAGAGGTATCTAACCACTCAGGCGTCACCGTCATGGCCAGACGGGGACAGTGGAACGAGCTCCTCCACTACCAGGAAGGTATGCACACTACCAGTCCTAGGCCTCTGTACGCCTCGACGCTAAGAACACACAGCGGAGACCCTGCGTACCGCTCGCCTCTGCAAGTCTTCAGGACACGGAAGGGGGTCTTTGGGTAGATGCGCACCAAGTAGACCTGCCCTATCGGTCCGAGTCTAACTGCCAGCTCCCGTCGGTGTGACAACCGGCGAGCCCGTAGACCCGCCACAAGGCTTCCTCTACTGAGGATCGTTACACAACAAGGTGTAAACCATGGTCATTCATAAAGTTCTCATGCGCAACCCATGCTCTAAAGCACCCATCATAGTATCACATTCCGCCCTCAGGCTCCATTCGCAACATGCCCCACACAATTGAAACTATTCCCACTCTTGGGAGTTTATCCTCAATACATCCCATCCCATTATTTATCTAGCGATGCGAGCATTAATATAAACACATCCTCCAACATCTACACATCACCCAACATCTTATTCAAATACACATCACCATGACTCATTCATCAAAATAATTTATAACAGGACATTTAATCAAGGCTTATTTCAAATAAAATCTTATGAAATCTCTACGATATCACATAATCATCACCTTGAATATTTCAACCAATTTTTAAGCCTCATTTATATTTACCATAGTTATTTACGACACAATAAATTTATAAGAAGAGACTAGTCATATTACCGTAGATATATATCCAAAATTCGTAATTCTGATCGGGGGTGGTCTCAATACCATTAGGCGCATGTCCACCAAATTTCATGAGCATCCGATCAGTAATTTGAGAGAACTCCATACAACATTATAAACTGTACGTGTGTGTCGTTGTTTACCGAAACTGGATCGTAAGATCTTAGAGCATATGTATCCATACTTCATACAACATGAAATAGACGTGTACCACAATATTAAGTTCAAATCTTTCGATTTCGTATGTGTCCGAAGACTAAATTAAGAGAGATCCAATTCTTAGCCTAATATTTCTAAAATCAGGTTTGAACCCAGCAGTAACTACCTGGACAGCAAGTTGTCCTGTAATAGACAGGACCAACTTCTGAACAGCCAATTTCGATTGCACTTTGAGGGAGCTACAGAGCTCCCCAGAAAACCCACAACCAGTCTCTGGAAAGTTCTTTCCGAGGGCTACAACTTTTATGTTGAGCCCAAGGTCTGGATCCAGCTGAAACATGCCTAAAACTGGACTTGAACTCAGTTATGCGCAGAAAACAGATTTCTGTATCTATAAAATTATACGGATCCTAAAGTAAATCCGACGGTGGCTGGTTGTCTTCTTCCTCCAGCATTCACCTTTTAAAATCCCTAAATATCATTCCCCTCACTCTCCCTCAACGACCATGGGTTTGCCCAAAATCAAATCTCATCTCTTCTTCTTGAAGAGAAGAAATTATTCCTAGAACCTTGCGGCGAACAGTGCCCTAAATTTGAGGTTCCGGCTTGGTCTTCCTAAGGAAACTCCATTAAAGCTCACACGAGAAGCTCTCTTGAGCCTTCATCTCTCCTATTGTGTTCTAAGAAGCTAGCACCAAGGGAGAGGGGGCGGAATTCACCTCATTTTTTGGTCGTTGCTCAAGCTCGTCTTCACGGCGGCATGGCGGCGTACGGCCAAGCTCCATATCTCCTCCAAGCTTTGCTCCTTCAAGCTTTTAGGTCAAAACCTTGAGGGGAGGTAAGAAAATGAAGAGGAAGTAAAAGAAGAAGAATAAGAGAGGAAGGAGAAGATGAACATTCCCATCTGATTGGGAGGGTTCAGCTCTTGAGGGAGAAATGAGGTAGTGGGATTAGCTTAGGGTTTGCATTAATGGCAAACCCTTCTCCAAGCATAATCTTGAAACTCTACCCATAAATGTCAGCTTCCTATTGGACATTAATTTCACTATTAGCCTAAAGATAATAAGCATTCAAGCTTTAAGGGACGACGGCATAAAAATTGCCCAGATTCGTCGAACGGAAACAGTAATTCGTCGAACGGGATAAGCAATTCGTCGAACGGGATACAGATCGTCGAACGGGGTACAACATTTTTCTTCGACGCTGCCTCTTTCAATTTCGTCGAACGCTGAGCATTTTCGTCGAGCGCTATATCTTCGATCGACGAACGGCAGAAATATTTGTCTAACGGCAACTAAATTCTTCGATCGACGAACGGCGGAAATATTCGTCGAACGCTGCTAGATTTTCGTCGAACGGGATACACTTCGTCGAATGCTGAACTGCGGTAAACTTCTTCATCGAGCACAGTACAGCAATATTTTCTTCGACCGCTGAAAGCCTCAAATTTGTCGAACGCCGTTCGACGATATTTCGTCGAACGCCGTTCGACGATATTTCGTCGAACGCCGTTCGACGATATTTCGTCGAACGCCGTTCGACGATATTTCGTCGAACGCCGTTCGACGATATTTCGTCGAACGCAGGATGCCTCTAATTCATCTACCGCTGCTCCTATACTTCGACTTTCGTCGAACACAGCTGCCCCTTCGACGTTCGTCGAACGAAGCTATCCTTCATACGTCGAACAAAATCCTAAAAAAAAAATAGTGTCAACATATTCCAACTTCTAAGCTTTATATTTTTAAGCTTTTATTCAGTCCTATAATTTTATTATAATTTTCGGTCATAAGTTTCTATCCAAGTTGCCTACTAATGTTTTTCCTTGGAATATTTTGTTGCTATCAAGTACTTATTTTTAGTAGCGTTAGTAGTTTAGTTAATAATAAACATGTAGGTCTTACAATTTCCTACAGCAATATTGTCATTCCATTCCCCCAATTAATCCAAATTCGAGCACGCACTGGAAAGCCCAAAACCGGGTAGTCAAAACATCTCCGAGGGGTCTAGCGCGAAATGGGATGTTACAAATTCAATAAACGAAGAAACAATTTCGTCCCCGAAATTTAGGTTGGGGCTACGAGGGTCTTGATCCACAAGATTATCCAACATGTAATCAGTCAACATTACCCAAACTAAAATCCCTAGCTCAAATCTCCCAACAGCACACATATGAAGCAGCCCCAAATCAAAACATTATAACAACAGACCCCTCCCAAATTAAGGATCAAGTAAAGATCTGCCAGCATATTCCCTTACCAGAAGAGCAACAGGAAAGAGGAAGGGAAAAGGAATACATATATATATATATATATGTAAATATATAGCAGCTCTTAAGATTTTAATTGCATAATCAAGGGAATTCCCTAAACTTCCGACATAATCAACATATCTGCTACTTATGAAACCAAGGAAACCCAAATAGCTGCTAGCATGAACCAAGGAAATTCACTAAACTCCCAATCACATAATCAAATATCTACTAGCATGAAACCAAGGGAATTCACTAAACTCCCAGCATAATCAAATAACTGCTAACATGAAACCAAGGAAATATACCAAGTAGCAGCTAGCCTAGAACAAGAATTTCTAAGCAGTTATTATCCTAACCCAAGGGACATACTAGCTACCAATCAAATCCAAGGGGAACAAAAAGAAACAAATAGCTGCCAACAATAGGCTAACCCAAATGGATTCACCAACTTTCATTGCACCTTTGATCTAAACCCCCTTAAGATCGGTGACCCCGATACACATGAGGTTACTACTCGTGCCTCCAGATAAAATTTAGAATCGTCCACCAAAGGAGTCATGTGCTTTAGATTTGCAAAAATGAATTGATTCTTCCAATACCAAGCATCGTTTACAAATAACATGTAGCACTTTCAATATCATCACTTATGTGCATCCAAAAATTTTGCGTTAAACGAGGATGGCCTCAAAGTCAAACGGGTGATCAACCATAAAATTCACGATGTCATATCCTTGGGTCAAACCACAAATACCCAACCAATTATTGTACCCGCAAGATCGTCTCTCCTATGTATTAAAAATGTAGAAGCAAGCCTTAATCTCGTCTTCTCGTACAACCATCATTATCTATATCATTATCAATTGCTTCCATCAATGTCATCTTGTCAGAGGCAACCATTCATACATCACGCATCTTTACACTTAGCACGGCATTCACATGATATTAAGTTTCAACTATCGTTATGATCACCTTATATTAATTCGTGCAAAAGCCACCAACCAAGTTCAGTACCTAGTTCAAGGATTTAAGCTCAGGAAGCTTTTATGTTTCCAAATAGTTTCTAAATTCCACACGTGATCATCTGATAATGCTTATCAATTGGTTCTGTTGATATTATGAATCGCTAACGAGGGTCAAAGTAAGTTGAATCCATGACTCTACACCTCGCATGGGTTATCATCACATCATTCCCTTCTAATAACACATGACCTCGAGTCAAGTGTTACTTTTGTCTACTCCCGGTTCTACTTAGATTTGCATCGGATTCAAAAATTGGTGCTACTTTTATCTCGTGATTTAAATCATTTCATTTAAGGGCTCCTAAACCGTGAACATAAACCATATCCAATGGTTGGGTTTCGGTACAGAACCTTTAGAGGACTGCCTTGTCGGGTCAATACAATTACACGTACACCTACCTGTACGTCTAGAGACATATTCATATCTTCTTAAATAACTAAATGCAACTCATCCTCAATATTCAATTCACGTGTTCAATTCACGGCGTGTCTCAACACCCTTGACGCTTTCACCCATATTGAGAGGTTATCACAAATCCAATCATCATCGTTCACGTACTATTCGAATAAACAGGATCTAAGGGAAAACGAAGTCGGTACGTAAATAGACCAATAAACGAAGGGACAAGCCCCCGTACGTTTTTTGTACTAAATTTCTTCCACCGCCCATATGGTACATTCATCTCGCGTATGGGCACAAACCTTATGGGCATATCTTACTCGACTTAGAATTCTTACCCTATAGATCCCCATATCGACGCACTTATATATCAGCCGTGATGTAGAAATTTAAATTTTACGGCGACGACAAAGCTGCATCTCATTATAATGAGAGCATCTACAAATAACATCCAATCACCCGGTACATTTATATATGTTTGAACTTAACATGAACCATGGTGCACGGCTCGGGATGATTTCCCTTTGACACGAATTATGCAGACTACCAAAAGTAGGGCATACTTCACAATATGATAGACTATATCAAATCCATTACGAGCGCCCTACCATCCCTGCCAACGATCATCCATGGCATGCATGTTTATTTTATAAATACTTTTAGGATTTTAGATCATCAGTCAAGTTATATTAATATTGTTGACTCCACTGCCTAACACTTATTAATTTCCCAATGTCAAGTAATTACAACACTATGGGAATGTTCACCAAGAATTTCCAAACTCAGGGGTTGTTTATCATCATACCAGTAATGCATGCACAAAGGTTCATTAACTTCCCAGCTATAATATTATTACAACATAGCTGCATATCCCCAAAGTGTTAATTTACTACTCTCCTCGTTACTTATCCACATAATCTTAGAACAACATAGAGAAAATTATCATTTTCAAAATTCTTTCCTCTCTTATTCCGCTAATAAAATTCCTATCAACCCAAACATGGCCTTAGCAGTCTGCCTTGCTTAAGGTGAACTAACTTCTCAAGAATCAAAACTTCAAATGTCAAAAATTACAAAGATTCAGATCCTCAAAGAAATCCAAGACGGTACATCACTAACCCAATAAACGAAGAGATAAGCCCCCGTATCTCTTCGGTTGGGTTTCTTCTATCCATATATAATACATTCATGCCCTCTTCAATCTATGTTCAAATTCTCATCGTAGTGTTTCATTCATCATAATAATCTCCTACATCTCTTTCAGTTGAAATGCACACCCGAAAGCTCTACATGGCAGGGGTGACCTCAACAGTAGGCTTACATCCACTATAATCATCATATGCCCATTCTCTATGGAATGATATTCGCGTACTAATTTACAAGAAAATATTTAATCAAGGGATTATTTCAAACCAAAACCTCCCAACTTTCTATCTTAGCTAATAATCCCCATTTTGAACACCTCTGCCAAATTCAAGTCTCATCAACTATTACCATAATTATTTATGACCAGATAAATCTATAAGATGAGACTGACGATATTACCGTAAATGTATGTCCAAGATCCATAAATCTGATCCAGGGTGACCTCAATATCATTAGGCACCATCCACCAATACTATATGGAACTATTCACCGAAGTCTTCCAAGCTTCCGGGGAATGGTTTATCATCCTACTAGTTGTGCCCATACAAAATTTAACGGTGACCAGCCGTACAGCTCAAGATGAAGTAAATCCTCATGGATCACCAACTCCTAGTGTTAAGAATTGTGACGACTCGGTCGGGGATAGGCTCATTGCAAAAAAACTAAGTGAAGCAATTTGCGCGGGTTTTCGAATTCTAGGGGAAAACCAAGTCGATATATTACCAGCCCTAATAAACGAAGAAACATGATCAGCCCCCATCCATCCCGGGCTCAGTTTCTTCCACCTCCAATATGGTACATGCTTTAAGCCGTCTTTTACTATGTTAATAATAGATAGCCGGCGCCGATTTCATCGAGATTGTCCTAATAGTTTGGGTAAGGGTGTTAGCATTACTCCATATCTAAGGCATGATAGTTGTGAAAGACAGAACTAAAATACAAGGGTACCTACGATGACTTCCTGCGGGTCCCGCTCCTGAGCTGGTCCGGGGTTCCTACCTTGTTGTCTTTGTCCTCAACCTCGACCTCTTTCTCGTTGTGCTCCCGGAGGGACCATGAGGCGATTCTGAGCATTCATTTGTAGCTGCGGGCAATAGCGCCAAATGTGGCCCGGTTGGTGACAATAATAACAAACTCCAGCCCCTCTTGGCGGCTGAGGGATCTGACCCTGATGCGGTGGGGGCATTGGTAGTGATCGTGATGGCTTCTCCGCCCTAAAGTTAGGGCGAAAACTCCCACTACCTCTTCCCCGGTCTACTCCACTTCCCCTTGCATTCTGTCTCTTCCAAACACTGGGTCTTACTTCCGCCAAACCCTCTATGGGTCTCTTATCCCTAGACTGGACCCTTAAGTGGTCCTCCTCCGATTTCCTTGCCATTTCTATAATTTGCGCCAAGCTCGCGTCAGCGACAACGAGAAGAGACCTGGAGGCATCCAGGATTGCCGCTAAGGTCTGACCGAGCTCCGACTGGTGGAACGAAGTAGGTTCTGGAGGTACGGGGGTGCACCTTCCTGGCTCCAAATGTACCAGAATCTATAGGTAAGGTAGATTTTTGGGTTAGGTTGGCTACTTAAAAGAAGATAATGGACACACTTAATGCGAATCATACATGGGCACACCACCGCTTCCGCTCATCCAGTTTGTCCTCAAACTGAAGAGTTGAGTGGGGTGGCACCATATGGGAATGGACTTCTTTAGCTCTGATACCATTTGTAAGACCCCCCCCCCCCCCCCCTCCCGGAACACAAAACACGGCCGAGGGGAGTCTTATGCCCAGAACAGCCGCCTTGCGAAAGCGCCAGCACACGGGCTAGCCACCTCCACAAGACGCCTGCCCTGCCAGCTAAACCAACTCAACAGCGCCAACTCATCAATAATACGAAAGTACAGAAGCCATTGGTTCACATAAAGTTAAAGTGTCACAGATATACAAAAGACAGGAAGCTCTGAAAGCTCCTACAAGAATCAGAGTGCCAAAAGAAATGCCCAAAGGGCTACATCACAAAACTATCGCTCACATCTGCCGCTAACGATAGTGTGGGTATCGCAATCTCGAGACCTGTTATCCTGCACTGGCTATTTGCCTCCAGCACCGTGCGTTGCTGCTCCTGGGTGTGCTCCTAAAAGAGGGGCATAGCACCCGTTAGTCATAAAGACTAAGTGGCTTCACATCCGCTCCCACGGCGATTCCAAGGCACCGGGTGGAAGGAAAGAAAGAAAGCTACAATATTAGCAATAATATACAAAAGCATGTGACAGGAATGGTTGTTCATATATGTTGGTTGTATAAGCACCCAAGTACTTGCAATGGCACTAACTAACATGTTCATAAGTATATAAGTAGCAATGGTTATAAATGCAAGTACTAGTAGCAACAGAATATAAACAAAGTATTGAAGAGCTAAATTGAACTTAACTTATAAGGGTGCCCATACAAGCTTATAAGTTAAGGATCTAAACATATAAGTAACTCATCATATAAAGGTGCCCATACAAGTTTATATGATGAGGATCCGATGTGGTGCAATGCAATGAATATGAAGGATGAATGCAATGCAATGATTATGATATGATGAATCACCCATGCAAAGTTGTTATGTCGACATAGACTCGTCATGCTCGCTATTTGAGAGGTAGCTAACCACTCAGGCGTCACCGTCGTGGCCAGACAGGGACAGTGGAACGAGCTCCTCCACTACCAGGAAGGTATGCACACTACCAGTCCTAGGCCTTTGTATGCCTCGACGCTAAGAACACACAACGGAGACCCTGCGTACCGCTCTCCTCTGCAAGTCTTCAGGACACGGAAGGGGTCTTTGGGTAGATGAGCACCAAGTAGCCCTGCCCGACCGGTCCGAGTTTAACAGACAGGTCCCGTCGGTGTGACGAACGACGAGCCCGTAGACCCGCCACAAGGCTTCCTCTACTAAGGATCGTTACACAACAAGGTGTAAACCATGGTCAATCATAAATTTCTCATGCGCAACCCGTGCTCTCAAGCACCCATCATAGTATCACATTCCGCCCTCAGGCTCCATTCGCAACATGCCCCACACAATTGAAACTATTCCCACTCTTGGGAGATTATCACCAACACATCCCATTGTTTATCTAGCGATGCGAGCATTAATATAAACACATCCTCCAACAACTACACATCCCCCAACATCTTATTCAAATACACATCACCATGATTCATTCATCAAAATAATTTATAATAGGACATTTAATCAAGGCTTATTTCAAACCAAATCTTATGAAATTTCTACGATATCACATAATCATCACCTTGAATATTTCAACCAATTTTTAAGCCTCATTTATATTTACCATAGTTATTTACGACACAATAAATTTATAAAAAGAGACTAGCCATATTACCGTAGATATATATCCAAAATTCGTAATTCTGATCGGGGGTGGTCTCAATACCATTAGGCACATGTCCACCAAATTTCACGAGCATCCGATAAGTAATTTGAGAGAAATCCATACAACATTATAAACTTTACGTGTGTGTCGCTGTTTACCGAAACTGGATTGTAAGATCTTAGAGCATATGTATCCATACTTCATTTAACATGATATAAACGTGTACCACAATATTAAGTTCAAATCTTTCGATTTCGTATGTGTCCGAAGACTAAATTAAGAGAGATCCAATTCTTAGCCTAATATTTCTAAAATCAGGTTTGAACCCAGCAGTAACTACCTGGACAGCAAGCTTTCCTGTACTAGACAGGACCAACTTCTGAACAGCCAATTTCGATTGCACTTTCAGGGAGCTATAGAGCTCCCCAGAAAACGCACAACCAGTCGCTGGAAAGGTCTTTCCGAGGGCTACAACTTTTATGTTGAGCCCAAGGTCTGGATCCAGATGGAACATGCCTAAAACTGGACTTGAACTCAGTTACGCGCAGAAAACAGATTTCTGTATCTATAAAATTATACGGATCCTAAAGTAAATCCGACTGTGGCTGGTTGTCTTCTTCTTCCAGCATTCACCTTTTAAAATCCCTAAATATCATTCCCCTCACTCTCCATCAACGACCATGGGTTTGCCCCAAATCAAATCTCATCTCTTCTTCTTGAAGAGAAGAAATTATTCCTAGAACCTCGCGGCGAACAGTGCCCTAAATTTGAGATTCCTGCTTGGTCTTCCTAAGGAAACTCCATTAAAGCTCACACGAGAAGCTCTCTTGAGCCTTCATCTTGTAAAGGTATATTCGGACGAATAACGGGCTCGGGGGCTTTGCGCGTGGAAACCCTAGGTATTCTTCTATATATATCTAGCTGGAGGCAACGGGGAGTGAGTTCCACATTGACTCTCCTCCGGATGTTTCAAGTAACCCTCTACATTCTCGAAATCCTGCCCTAGGGTTCGCTCGTTCGCCTGGTGCCTGTTCACGAGAAGGAATCACGTCTTCCGCCGTCGGCTCCATCGTTCTCGCGATTCTCCAGCAATTCGCTACTGTCGCCGCTCGTGAAGCTCTTCGATCGTGTCTCCTCGTCGCTGCCCCGCAGCCGCCGATCGCAAGAGGAGGCGATCGCTCTCGCTCTGCCGCCATCGTCGTTTGCATCTTTCTTCCCACGTCATCGTGAGCAAGACCTAGAGGTCACGGATCTGCTAGTCTTCCTCGTCCCTTGCCGCTGCTGTTCTTGGCAGGTCGCCGCGCGCAAAGAAGGAGATCTGGGATCCAGATCTGCCGCCTCCTCTGTCGTGTGCAGTCGCCAGATTCACCGGATCTAGCCTCTGTCGTCTAGATCTGCCGGCGACACCTCCGTCGTCGTTCCCTATATCTGCCTCTTGTGCGAAGAAGATGAAGTCGCTGCTCGCAAGAAAGGGAGTTCGTGCACGACCACTGATCGTGTGCTCGACCGATTGCGCACGACCGCTGATCGTGCGCTCGACAGCTAGAACCCCGCACGACCGTTAATAGTGCGCCAAGCAGTTCACGCACGACCACTAATCGTGTGCCCTTCAGCAACCAGTGCCAGTGCGCTACTGTTCTCCCATGCTCCGCTGTCCGCCTCCAGATTCCTCCCAGCCGTTGTCGTCAGTTCTCTCCCGCCGCCGCCGTCTCCGCTCTTGCCACAATGATGAAGGGGAACAACTTTTCGTCCCCCGTTCCGATGACAAAGCTGGAGAAGTTCACGGCGACTGAGTTCAACGCCTGGAAGTTGAATACTCAGTTCGGGATGAAGTATCTGAACGTGTTCTATCCGTTCAGTCTGATCGTGATGGGGTCGCAGGGACTGATGATGAGGCACAGTGGATTTCAGATGAAGACTTCTGTGAAGACTAACTGCTCAACTGTCTGTCCTCCAGCTTGGCACAGACTTACATGAAGATGAGAACCGTAAAGGAGATCTGGGATGCGCTGCAGGAGCACTTCATGCAGGAGGGGGGCCTATCCAAGATGCACGTAGTGGACAAGTTCCACTCCTTCAGCTTCGACGAGGAGAAAGTCATTCTCCCTCAGGTATCAAAATTCGAAAATTTAATTGATTCCTTGCATAGTGAGTCTATTATTATGCCCGATAGCTTTGTTGCGGGCACGATTGTGTATAAGTTGCCCTCCTCGTGGTACAATTTCAAAACGGAAATGTACCGCAAGAAGATGCAGGTTGTTCTGAACGACCTCAAGCGTTTCATACGCATTGAGGACGAGAACAGGACGAAGCATGCTTTGGAAGCTGTTGGCAAGCAGAAGGCTGCTGCCAATATGATTTCAAGCTCCAAGCGGCCTCCTCCCCCTCACAAGACCAAAACATCTAGTAGTAGCTCCCATGTTGCAGGCCCGAGTAAACCCTCTAAGAAATTTAAGGGTAAATGTTATAACTGCAATAAGTGGGGACACTGCGCATCTGACTGCAAGCTACCAAGGAAAGAGAGAACCCGGGCACCACAAGAAGGCAACCAAGCCCATCTGGTCAGCCAAGCTGAGCCATCCGACTTTATTGCCATGATCGGATACGCGCAGGCCAGCACGGAGTGGTACCTGGATTCTGGGGCAACGTGACATGTTTGCAACAATGCTAATCTTCTGACAGAGCTGAAGGATGCAAAGGAATCAGTAACTGTGGCAAATGGAGACACAGCTGACGTCATAAAGGTGGGGAACGCAACTCTGGTGCTCTCCTCAGGTAAGTCTTTAATTTCAAAGAACGTTAAATTTATTCCTGCATTAGCTGCTAACTTAGTGTCTATTAGTTTATTATGTGATGAGGATATGTCGCTTAGCTTCTATAGCGGTAGGGTAACTTTGTCAGTTAACTCTCACTATTTTGGATGTGCTTATGTCCAAAATAGGATGTACCATCTGAGTCTAGCAAGTGAGGTAGTCCAACAAGTTCAATTGAACTTAGTTAGCCCTAGGACTCTACACGAGAGACTAGGACACGTAAACTACAGGGAAATGTTCCAAGTAGCTAGAACTCACAAGATCACATTAGACACTAAGTCTCCACTTGAAAAATGTGAAGTGTGCGCTCAGACTAAGATCACTAGGAAACCTTTTGGCACGGTTACTAGGAGCACAACACCTTTTGAGCTTATACATTTCGATATTTGTGACTTTAAAAGTTTTGTCACTAGAGGTGGGTGGAAGTTTATGATCACGTTTATAGATGACTGCACGAGATTCTGTCATATCTCGTTGCTTAAAACTAAAGATGAAGCGTTTGAAAAGTTGTCTTTTCAAAACCAGGGTAGAAAACCAACTAAGCATGAAAATAAAATGTTTTATGAGTGATAGAGGAGGAGAATATATGTCCAGTGAGTTCAGATGCTTCCTTTCTTCTCAGGGCATCATAGCAGAAACCACTGCTCCTTACTCCCCCCAATCTAACGGCATAGCCGAGCGCAATAATAGAACGTTAACAGAGATGTTGAACTCTATGTTGCTCACTGCAGGCATGTCTTCCGCTTATTGGGGCGAAGCAGTCTTGACTGCGAACCACATTCTAAATAATGTTCCTCATGCTAAGTTAGAGGTTACTCCCTACGAGCTTTGGTTTAAGCGACCCCCGTCGTTTACTCGACTTAAGACCTAGGTCTGTATAGCCTATGTCAGGGTTCCTGACCCTAGACGGCCTAAAGTTGGACCTAGGACCAATACTTGTGTCTACCTAGGTTGTGCTGAGGATAGTGTTGTAGATAGGTTCCTTGATATTTCTAAGAATATCATAATAGAATCTAGGGATGCGGTGTTCTTCGAGGATAAATTCCTCAAAGATAAGAACTTAACGATCCCAGGTATGCAAACAACTATTATTGAGGAAGATCCTGAATCAGTACCGAGCACCTCCTTTTTTCGTTCTGGTAGATACCTCTGGCCTAGAGTCTAGAAGGACTTCTCTAAGAGAGCGAATTCCCAGAACCTTCGGTAGTGACTTTATGACTTACCACGTTGAGGCCGATCCATCCACCTATAAGGAAGCGATGAGATCCAGGGATTCACTTCTCTGGAAAGAAGCTATAGATGAAGAGATGAATTCTCTTCTTCAGAATAACACCTGGACGTTGGTTGATAAGCCAAAAGGGACTAAAACCGTAGGGTGTAAGTGGGTTCTGAAAAAGAAATTGAATCCTAATGGTAGCGTAGCTAAGTATAAAGCACGCCTGGTGGCTAAAGGTTTCACACAAGTCAGCGGAGTTGATTACTTTGATGTCTACTCACCCGTGTGTCACTTAGCAACCATTCGGGTTCTCCTTGCTATTGCATCTATTGAGAACTTTATTGTTCATCAAATGGATGTTAAGACTGCATTCGTGAACGGAGATCTAACCGAAGAGATCTACATGAATCAACCTGAAGGTTTCATTGTAGACGGTCACGAAACGAAAGTCTGTAAATTACTTAAGTCTTTATATGGACTAAAGCAAGCACCGAAATTATGGCATGAGAAATTTGACTATAGTGTAAAGAACATGGGATTCATGTCGATTCTTTCAGATAAATGCCTTTACATACGTAATAGATCGGATAAAGTCACCAAAATATGCTTGTACGTAGATGATATGCTCATTCTAGGGTCTGATCAATCCGAAGTGGATGACGTTAAGTCAGATCTAATAAAAGAATTTAGCATTAAAGACCTAGGTGTAGCTAACACTATACTAGGCATGCAAGTGAGCTTTAGGAAGAATGGTATCTCCCTAAGTCAAATCCACTGCATAAATTCCATGTTGGACACGTGGGGATACAGTGCTAGTAGAGCATATGAGACACCATACGACTACACTAACCGCCTAAAGCCCAATGAAGGAGCATGGTTAGACAGTTAGATTACTCTACACTGCTTGGTAGTCTCATGTATGCCATGGTCTTCACTAGACCTGACATAGCCTTTACGGTCGGCATGTTGTGCAGATTCACTAGTAATCCTGGTAAAGACCACTGGAACGCCTTAGATAGGCTAATGAGATACTTAAAGCACACTCAAAAGTATGCTTTACTTTACACTGGTCGTCCTTCAGTTCTTGAAGGTTATTCTGATGCATCATGGTGCTCAGAATTAAACAACAGCAAGTCCACTAGTGGTTTTGTGTTCACACTAGGAGGAGCAGCTGTAGCCTGGAAGTCCAAGAGGCAATCATGTATTGCACTCTCTTCTATGGAATCCGAACTCTACGCTCTTGCGTCAACAGGAGAAGAAGTCGAATGGCTGAGAGATTTGGTGATGGCATTCCTTTATCGATCCTGAAAATGAGTTCTGTTGCAGTTTACTGCGATAATCAGGCTACAAAAATGATTGCTACGAACTCTTTGTTCAATGGCAAAAGAAGACATCTCAGGCTGAAATAATCCTGGTTGACCTCTCTCACAAGTCAAGGGATTATGACCTTAATTGATGTGAGATCGAAAGACAATATTGCAGACCCCTTGACCAAAGGATTGAATAGAGCTCTCACAATAAAAACATCGGGGGAAACGGGACTAAAGTTCATAGATGTATAAAACTTCCTCCGCAGTTTATGTTTTGACAGTGAGAACCTATAGTCGCAACATTCAAGCATCTAATAACAGACTGAAAACCCCAAATAATTTCTTGATGAAAACCCAAGATGGTTTGATGCTGGTTATTCTACATTTGATAACCAAGCACCTCTCTCATTGTAAGTTGATTCGAGAGTTATTCAACTGGAAATTGAAAGTCGTTGTAAATGTTAATCTAAACATTATTGGTCACAACACATTATTCCACATTTAATAATGTTGCACGTGATGTGTGCCCACATGTGTTGGTGAGGCACATAGTGATCAGAAATGAGTAAGATAACGTGACTAGTCCTAGTTAGACTGGATGAGATGCTGACAGAGTTACTTCACCGTTGCTAGAAGGGCTAAGCTCATTTAGTAAGAGCTAGTTTACTTTAAACGTTACTGCATATGATTATGAATTCATAGAGTCTGACTCATGAAATTCCTTGCAGGCCATAGTGGAGATTATGGAGGAGAAGTAGACTTGGACATGGATGACGATGATCTACTAGACGAGTAGAACCATCAAACGTTTTAATTCATGTTATTTTGTAATAATTATTCAGACTATGTTTGGGATAGAATCTGTATTTTTTGGTTTGCCGTTTAGGCAAAAACCTCTTTCATGTGTTGATTAGTATGATCTGTCCTAAATGCTTTGTTTAGTTTGAATTATTATTTTGTCTACTCTCCAGCACCCTGAAACGTTACCGTTATTAGTCACGAATATAGGAGGAGATTGTAAAGGTATATGTTGAAATCGGCAACCGGTCTCCTGAGTTCGGGCCCACTGGGGGGGTGTAGCCGACACTTACTTCTCCCTCATTGAACTCTCCGACTGGTGGATGAGAAAATTGGAATAGACCCAAGGTTGTAGCGAGGAGGTCCCTCCACACACCCGGAAGATCTTAGAGAGCTTCCCCTCCCAAACTAAAGCTCAGTCGGGCACCTTGCAGGGCACTAGCTGCCAACCTAACTAGCCTGGGGGAGAGGATTCTCAAATATCGGATCTCCTCCAAGGTGCCCTTAAGGGTCTATTTATAGATTTCTCTGATCTGGTCTGCAAATAGCATGAATCCGCCTTTTGGTTTTGCTAACTGCACCCCAAATTGGTCTGCTAATAGCCTAACCCCGCTGTTCTGAGGGGCTATTGGCAGCCCAAGAGGGGGTACCTAGGTCATTTCCACCTTGAAGCCTTTGGGAGCGAGTGGTCTGTGAAGGTACCACTCGCCAGACTCCCCTCTCGCCACATTTGCCGGACGCCGCCTTAGCTCTCGCCGAGTGCTCTTGCACCCTGGGCGAGTGGTTCGCGAAGACACCACTCGTGGGCCCCTTCGCCTGTTGCGCTCCCCCTTGCCGCCACGCGGATGCTCTGCGATTGAGACCTCATTCGTCCGGAGGCTTCCCCATTCTCCTGGTCTGGGCACGTGGTCTGTTGGACCTGGATACCGCCCCCTGGCCCCTCCATTTAGGCATGCGGGCCCACTCAGCGAATACGAGGTTGTACACAATCCCCGCTCTTTTCGAGCGGGTTGTCTGCTCGAAAAGAACAGTCCAACCCGGTATTCAGTGAGTGCTTGCTGACCTGGACCGAATCTTTTTCGGTGGGTCCCACCTCTATCTTATATATACCTCGGGCCCGAGCCATTTCTCTAAGAGCTCTCCTTCATGTTGCAGAGTTTTCTCCCATGCTCCGACTTCCCGTTCTCTTGAAAGATTCCCATGGAATCCTCTTCTAAGGCGATCCCGCAATTGAGGGCGGACTCACTCGCAGCAGCCCTGGGGAATGATCCCCCCAAGGTTGTTAGGTTCGCCCCCTGGCTCTCCTCGAGGAGGGACCCGAATGCTCCTTTCCGCTCTAGGAGGGCCATGGCGGTTCGACACGATCGGGAGGGGGAGGTTCCGCCTCGGAATCTCCTTGCCCGAGAGTCAATCCCCCCCCCCCCCCCCCCCCCCCCCCCCCGAACATCCAAATACAGGTAGCCATATTTCTCTTTTGTTTCTTCGCAAATCCTCGAGGTGAAATTTCACCGTGATTTGGGAACCATTCGTAGGAGTCGCTGGATACCGAGGAAAGTCGCGGGACCACCACGGCGAAAGTTGTGATGCCGCCTCCCGGTGTGAGGATCTCGTCGGTCCCCAACCTTGCTTCCTCGATCCCCCTCGATGAGACCCGACCCCAAACAGGTAACGTCGCGTCTATTGTGAACACCCTCACCGCTTCTTGATTCTAATCGTTACTTTCCGCAGCCTTTGTCCCGGGCTCCTCGATGTTGCCCCCTACTCCTCGAGGTACTCCCTTTAGCCCGGGGACTCCTACTTCCGCAAATGGGCGTGGAGACTCACCTGCGCTGGACCTCGGTCGTGCTCCTCCAGCCGTTGATCAGGCTTCCGTTCCCGCTGTCAATCTGGAACCCTTCCGCCCGGGGAGAGGTAAGTCTCTCCATCCCACTGCTAGTATATTCGAGGTGCATCCTTCAACGTCGCGCCTCCCCAGGCAGCATGAGCCCGTACTGGGTAAGAAGCCTCCTTGGTCTTGTCCCAGTTTTTATTCTCATCTTCAAAGCGGGTGATCTTCGTTCTTGCAGGTTTTTGGGAGGCCTCTCCCACGGGCCTCTACGACAGCGGAGAGGGAATGGTTTCGCCGACCCCCTCCCCCGGGGAGCTTGAGGATTTTCTTGGGGACCCCACCGACGTCCATACCATGAAGGAGCGCATGAAGGAAGTGCTGGGGAAGCTCATCTATATGCAGCGGGAGTTCGCCGGTCAAATGGACGGTCAGCGGATGGAGACCGTTTGCGAGCTCAAGGTTCTTCGGCAGGATTACGGTCGCCTTCTCGCTGAGGTGGAGCGCTTGGGTGCTGAGGGCGGGGAGCTTTCTCCCGGGAGGCACGCCGCGCGAGCGAGGGACCAGCTGCACCTAGTCAACCAGGAGATCACTGCGACTGCTTACTATCGCTCGAGGGCGCCCCCGGCTGTCGAGACGCGAGGTCGGGGTCGTTGGTATTAGTTGGAGCATTAGGCTACCGACCTCCCTCCTATTTTTCTTCTTAATGTTTTCGAAAGACTGTTTGGTTCTGTAATAATCTCCTGTGTTCTGCGGATGGTAGCTTTACCTTTGGTTTCGCCTTTAACTTTCGTATGCTTCTTTTGCTCCCGCTGTTGATTATCGCCTCGCCTTCCTCCTAACCGAGTTATCTTCTAGCCATGTTATATTCTGACGAAAGACCATTCGCCGAGCTTCCGCTAATGCTTGGGCGAAACTAGTCTGGCACGGATTCATAGGCGTCGAAGTAGTGCAGTCACTATCGGCACACCCGCACACCCGTCGCCCGAGGAAATGATTACTTTTTCTTTTTGTACTTTCCTATAAATAGGCGATCTCACCAACCTTATTAATTACATTTCAACCAACCGCCTTACCCTTCATTCGCATACTGCTTTCGCACTTCTCTCTTCTGTGCGAACTCCTTTACTACAGACCTTTGCGAGATGGGTGGCGATCAGGATGGAAGGGGCAAGTGCGCCAGTGCTTTCGCGGACCATGACTTCGACTCCTGCGACCTCACCGAGGAGGCCTATCTGACGACCATTGCGAATTACATCCCGCATGGGTTCACCGCGAGTCATCGAGAACCCGGGGATCGTATCAACTCCTTCTCTCCCGGGACTCTTTCCATCCCGCTGGAGCACTTTGAGGTGGGGTTCCGCCTCCCCATCTGGCCGGAGGTCCGCCAGACACTCCGCTATTTCGGATTGGTCCCCACCCAGCTAAACCCAAACTCCATCGCCATGCTGGTGGGGTTCGCGTGCTATTTGCGGTAAGAGGGGACCGAATTCAGCCTCCCCGTCTTCCGCAAACTCTTCACCATCCACGCGAAACACGGGACCTCTTTCTTCTCGGGCAAAAATCTGCTGAAAGTGGTCGGTCTCGCCAACAAGAATCACGACTGGCTTCGCCGGATCGTGTATGTCAGTGGGAACTTCGGAAACGTTCTCTTCGCGCCAGTTCAGGAGGGGGAGTCAACTTTCCGTCCCCCGTCGCTGGGCGGTCACGAGTCTAAGCTCCACCAGTTCATCCTGGAGCAAGGGATGGATGTTATCCACCTCTGGAAGAACGTGGAGTCACTTCCGCTCATTCCACCGGGTGAGGGTAAGTTTAGGCAGTCTTCGCGCGACTTCCCCCTCCCTCCTTCTCGCTTTACTTACTGAGCGTTCTTCTCCGATTACAGGTGTCCGCGACTTCCCGCTGCACCCTCTGCGCCCTGCTGGAGTGGCGCTTGGGCACTCAATGTCCACCGCGCGAGCTGCCGCCGATGCCTGTCGGGAGGACCTGGCTTCCTCCAAGGCTAGTGGTCATAAGGGAAAGCCGGACTCGGTCGTGCTCCCCTCCTCCTCGAAGAAAGGGAAGGTCCCCCCACCGTCGAAGGACAAGGCCACCCCGGCCTCCAAAGGAAAAGAAGCCCTGGATGAGGTTCCGGGGGCGAGTGCTACAGCGGCAACCTCTGTCCCACCCGCGGGAACCTCCTCGATGCCCCTGCCGAGAGATCACCGTAACTTCGCCAATGGCGAAAGGTTCGTGGATCCGGCGGGAGCCCCCTTGTTAAGTGGGACCAGAATAACAACCGAGTTTCCCTTTCGACTCTCCACCCGTCGTGGATCGAGACTGATGTCGCCAGCGGCGAGGATTTCTCCATTCTCTATGCGCTCTACGGCCGCGAAGATGCCGAGGTCTTTGATGCCGAGAACACCCAGGTACTCGCCCACGAGACTGCCCGGGCTCTCCTTCGAGCGCTTGAGCTCGCACACATGTCCTGTCGCCGCAGCATTAATCTTGCGCGAAACCTCAGCGAGGTGGATGCGACCCGAGCGAGTGTCGTCGCGGAGGTCCTGGTGCTGAAGGGAAAGTTGGAGGCCGCCGAGACCCTCCTCGCCAGTCGCCTCGTCCGGGAGGTGCGACCTTCTCCTTAGATTTTTTAACCACTGCGTTCTCCTGCCTTTCTCTAACCAACCTTCTTTTCCGCAGGATACCACTATCGTCGAGATGTTGCGCGCGCGGGTGGCCAACCTAGAGGAAGAGAGATGGGGTTTGAGGGGTGACCTCCGGCACCTGGAGGCGGGTTCCGCTCAGACCCCTGGGGCAGGGATCAAAAGGCACTCGTATTCAAACTTTGAGTTCGAGGAGTTAATGCAGGATAGCGCCCAGGCTGCTGCGGAGCACACGCTGCTGGCTCTTCGCGACGGCAGATACCTGAAGGAAGGGGCAGAGACGCTACTGGCGCACAAGGTCGTGCCGGGCATCTTCCTCCCCGTACCCTTACCAGACGGCGAAGACTTCACCCCTAACGACGAAGTCATATCGGTGGGCTCAGATGAGAGCGGCAGCCCTTCCCGCGATGGCCTCAAAACCCTCTGAGAACCGGTTGACAGGCCTTAAGATAGACTTTTGTGATGGCTTTTTGGTAACAATTTTTGTGGTAATTTTTTGTTGATACACTCGGCGGATGCCCTCGGGGTTATTTCCCGCATTTTATTTTGTAATAGCTTTCGTTTGTTGTGGCGCATTCGGTTTGCTTTCGTCTATCGCTAGGCATGCTAGGACTGTATGTTATCGCGCGATTGCCCCGGCCGTTCGCCGATTATTTGGAAGGAACTCAGGCTGTTTCGCCCATGTCAGGTCTCGATTGACTACCCCACTCGCCTTCCCTGACCATTCGCCCAGGCTAGGGTTTTCGCATGAATCGAAGTTGGGCGAGAAGAGGGATCGTCTTGCGTGCGAGTGGTCTCCGTGGATCTGCTCAAAGCTGACTTTCAGGAACTTAGAACCTGCCACCGAGTGAGCCTTCGGACCTGCCAGCTAGATGAGAGCCTGGACAGCGGGTCTTCTCGAGGCCAACCTTTAGAACCTGCCGCCGAGTGAGCCTTCGGACCTGCCAGCTAGATGAGAGCCTGGACAGTGGGTCTGCTCGGGGCCAACCTTTAGAACCTGACGCCGAGTGAGCCTTCGGACCTGCCAGCTAGATGAGAGCCTGGACAGCGGGTCTGCTCGGGGCCAACTTTTAGAACCTGCCGCCGAGTGAGCCTTCGGACCTGCCAGCTAGATGAGAGCCTGGACAGCGGGTCTGCTCGGGGCCAACCTTTAGAACCTGCCGCCGAGTGAGCCTTTGGACCTGCCAGCTAGATGAGAGCCTGGACAGCGGGTCTGCTCGGGGCCAACCTATAGAACCTGCCGCCGAGTAAGCCTTCAGACCTGCCAGCTAGATAAGAACTTAGACAGCGGGTCTGCTCGGGGCCAACCTTTAGAACCTGTCGTCGAGTGAGCCTTCGGACCTGCCAGCTAGATGAGAGCCTGGACAGCGGGTCTGCTCGGGGCCAACCTTTAGAACCTGCCGCCAAGTGAGCCTTCGGACATGCCAACTAGATGAGAGTGATGTAGGGGTATCGCGACAACGTGGACGTTACGCTAACGGAACAAACATTCATCACAGAACATAAAACAACATGGAGAGATCCGACCAAAAGCGAACGAAAAGGGGTCGATTTGCTCTCTAAATCCAATAGATAAAAATATGCGGGACTCGATACAACGTCCTTAGGACCTACCTCTCCAACAAGCACACAACTCACCGTAAGCCAGACTCGATACAACGTCCTTAAGACCTACCTCTCCAACAAGCACACAACTCACCGCACCTACACAAGCATCTATTCCATCAATCGATTCATTTCAAATGCAGCGGCAATATTTCGGAGCGGCGATGAACATTTAAGCGGAGATAAAGCTTTAGTTGAGATTAACTCCCTTGTTAGCGCCATGTGCGCCAATCTTGGAGAGCAAACCAAGGCTAGGCCGAGTTTCGCTCCCGCACCGGATCTACCCGATCCGAACAACAAGAGATTCAATAACAACACTTAGATTTCAGATTTTGCAAGCGAGAAAATTAAAGCCACGGATAAAACGATTCGACAAAACCTCCACAAACTAAAGCATATAATGAATCACTAGCAAGGAGAGAGGTTACCCAACCAAGAAGATGAACACACAAGATAGATGTGGGAGAATCTCTCTCTCCACGATTCCATCGGCGTCGCACCGAATGGAGAAGCACCCTTTCTTCCTTAAAGTCGCACCGCGGAAGTCTCGCCGGAGTCGCACCGAAGAGGAGGGAGGGAGGCGGCCTTGGAATCACACCAAGAGGGGGGAGCGGCGGCTAGGAGGGAGAACTCTCCTTGTGGCCGAAATTTCCAAGGGGAAATAGGGTTTGCGTTTTTTTTTGTTCTTCAATATCCTTCATTCCTTCATAAAGACTCCTTTAAATAGGAGTTTACACAAAATCCTAACCAACCATGATGGAGATGAAATCTCATCCATCCGTATGGTTAAATACACACCAAAATGAAATTAAAAGTTCAAATATAAAAATAACAACCATTTTAATAAATATAAAATTATCATCTAGCATGAAATAATTTTAAATTTATTTAATATAAAATAAAAGTGCATGAATAAAAATCTAATTGTTCATGGCGGTTTTGGCACGCCGCGGGCGGAGATTATAACGCGGTCGTCCATCAGCATCATCATGGCACCTCAGATCTTTGTGGCGCAGCGCCTCGGCAGCCGGGTCATCATCACCAAGGAGTGTCGGAGGGGACGCGCCATCAATCCTCCCCCACTCAAAATCAAGCATCTCTGATGCGTGGTCAGAGAGGTAGCGGCGGAGAAGATCAACATCCAGTCATTGAAGCTCCGTCGCGAGGACCCAAGAATCGTCTGAAGGAGGGCGATCACGCCAACGGATGAGGAAGCGGTAAGTAGCACCCTCCGAGGTAGTAAGAGGCTCTGCAGCAAGTATCATGTTCGGAGTGAGAAAAGTCTTCGGAAACCTGGGGAACATGTCAGCAGTAGGAATAAAAGTATGTGACTTACCATCCGGTGAAATACCTGTGGGAACCGATAGAGAGAGGTCATCCGTACTACCACTCCCCAACCCATTAGAAGATTTGGTGGAAGGAGAAGACGTCAAGGAACTCAACTCATGTGGAGGCGATACGAACATCGTTAAATCCGAGACGTTAAAAATAGGGGAGATTCCCCATTCGGCAGGCAAATCCAAAACAAAACCGTTGTCACCTATTTTCTTGATGATCTGAAAAGGGCCGGCGCGCTTAGGTGCTAACTTTTTAACGGTGCCAGATGGCAAATGTTCGGGAACTAATCGTACTAAGACCAAATCGCCAACCTTGAAGTGTGACACACTCCGATGTATATTGGCGTGAGCCTGATAAGAATCATACTGAGCAGTCAAGGTAGCTCGTATACGTGCATGAAGGTCGTGAATATGTTGGGCGAAGGATTGTGCAAATTTACTTGCCTTGTATGTTGGGGGCAAGGGAACCAAGTCAAGAGGCACAGGGGCCTTATACCCGTGGACAATCTCATTTGGCGACAAACCGGTGGACCGATTTTTGGAATTGTTGTAGGCTAACTGAGCATGGGGAAGAAGAAGATCACATGTGCCTTTATGATCACTCACGAGACATCTAAGAAGGTTCCCTAGGCTCCGGTTAACCACCTCAATATGCCTATCAGTTTGAGGATGATAGGCGGAGGAAAACAATAGTTTGGTACCCATTAGGATCCAAAGTGTCTTCCAGAAGTAGCTCGTATACTTAACATCCCTATCCGAGACAATTGTCTTCGGCACTCCTCGGTGACTAACAACTTCCTTAAAATATAGCTTTGCGATATGAGATGCGTCGTCGGTTCTAGTACACGGTATAAAGTATGCCATTTTGGAGAACCTATCCACAACTACGAGGATAGAATCGTGACGACGAAAAGTGGTGGGTAGGCCTAAGACAAAGTCCATGCTCACATCCTCCCAAGGTACAGATGGTATAGGAAACGGAGTATATAACCCGACGTTGGTTTTGGTGCCCTTGGAAACTTGGCAAGTACGTCAACTACTCACTACCCGTCCTACCATTGCCTTCAACTTTGGCCAATAAAACTTTTCCTCAACCAGGGTGATAGTCTTATCTCTACCGAAATGGCCACTCAACCCGCCACTATGCAGTTCCCAGATGATATGGAGACGTAGAGATGACTGCGGAATACATAATTTTCCATTCCTAAAGAGGTAACCATCCTTGATAACGAACGCAGTAATAGTGGTGGGGGAACAATCCTAGGCAGATAGGTAAGAATACTGAAAAATCGGGCATGTAGCGTACTCATCTTTGATTCGCTCGAACCCGACAACGTTAACCTCCATAGTGGTGACTAAAAGGGTTAGGCGACTAAGAGCGTCCGCAACCCGATTGTCCGCTCCTTTAAGGTGTTTGAGATTAAAATTGTAACCCTGTAGGAAGGATACCCACTTGGCGTGACGCGGGCTGATTTTATGTTGGCCATTGATAAATCGTAATGCTTCGTGATCGGAGAGGATCACGAACTCCTTAGAGAGGAGATAATGCCGCCAGTGGTGCAAGCATCGAATGACCGCATAAAATTCCCTATCGTAGTTGGAATAATTCAATTTAGCGCCCGCCAACTTTTCACTAAAGAAACTCACAGGGTGCCCTTCCTGACTCAAGACACCTCATATTCCCACGCCCGAAGCGTCACAAGTAAGCTCAAAGACTTTCGAGAAGTCAGCTAAACGTAAGACGGGTGCCTCAGTCATAAGCTCTTTGATGTGTTGGAAAGCGAAGGTGGCGGACTTCGTCCAAGTAAACTCACCCTTTTTCATGCAGTCATTAATGGGAGCAATGATGCTGCTAAAGTCTTTGATGAAACGGCGGTAGAAAGTTGCCGACCCATGGAAGCTCCTCACCTCACGTATCGTGGTCGGCACGGGCCAGTCCTTAATCACCTTAACCTTACTAGGGTCGACTCTAATGCCCTCCGTGCCAACTATGTAGCCTAAAAACTCTACCTCCGTAACATGGAAAGTGCATTTCTTGAGATTCAGAAATAAAGTTTCCTTCCGTAGGGTGGAAAGAACCACTCTCATGTGGGAAATGTGCTCGGTGGTAGTAGTAGTACTGTAAACCAAGATGTCATCGAAGTAGACAACTACAAATTTCCCCATGAATGGCTGAAAGACATGCGTCATCATCCGGGAGAATGTGCTGGGGGCATTGGATAGCCCGAAGGGCATCACAAGCCACTCGTATAACCCGTCCTTAGACTTAAACGCCGTCTTCCACTCATCTCCCTCGCGGATCCTTATCTAGTGATAGCCGCTTCGTAAATCTAACTTAGAAAATATCATGGCGCCAGACAAGACATCGAGAAGGTCATCTAAGCGCGGTATAGGAAATCGGTACTTGATGGTATTTTGTTGATAGTGCGGCTATCAACACACATCCGCCACATACCATCCTTCTTGGGGGCAAGAAGGGTTGGCACCGCACAAGGACTCATGCTAGTCCTGATGAATCCCTTTTTCATCAAATCCTCGATCTGAGTCTGCAGCTCTTTGTGGGCCGCGGGATGAAGCCTATAGTGGGGTTGGTTCGGCAGGGACGAACCCGGAATGAGATCTATCGCATGTTGTATGTTCCTCAATGGAGGTAACACAGAAGGCAACTCGTCTGGGTACACGTCCTTATATTCGTCCAAAAGTTCTCGTAACTCCCTAAGCAACTCATTCAACGCTTCCGATTCACCCTTCGCACTCATAAGAACTAATGCGTACATAACTCCCTCAAGAAAATGATCTCTCACAAACTCTCTCATACCAACTAGGCTCAATGCCTTCCTCTCGGCCGGGACGGTAGCGTCCTTAGCCAAAGCTACCGGCTCCTTCTGAACGGTCGGTCTCAAAGTGATGGTCTTACCGTTGAATTTGAATTCATAAGTATTGGCTCCACCGAAATGTGTGACGTCACGGTCATAAATCCAAGGGCGGCCTAATAACACGTGGCACGCGTCCATGGGGAGGACATCACACCAGACCTCATCCGTGTAAGACTTAAAGGCAAGAGGGACCAGACAACGCTTGCTAACCGGGATGGTAACCTTGCTAATCCAAGCTACCTGGTAGGGTGTGGGGTGTGGTTTCGTGGTCAGATTCATACGTTTAACAACGTTCTCAAAGATAACATTAACATAGCTCCCGCTATCTATAATGAGCTTGCACAGCTTGTCGCCACTCTTAAAGATCAGAGAGAAGAAACTCGTCCTCCTCCAGTCATCTAGCGGACGTGGAGTGGTCAGAATACAACGCATCACCATGAGGGGGGATCGTCTTCCAAATCGCTTGGGACCCCTTCAGGGTCGCTCTCCTCAGCAGCCTCATACACATAATCAGTAGAATCGGCGGCCATGTATAAGAGGGCAACGGCCTTAGTCTTAGTTGGGCATTCAAAGGCATAGTGGCCTTAAACACCGCAAGAATAACACATGGTATTGGCCTTGCTAACTTTCCCAATGGGAACACGCTCACTCGTGGGGTTCCTAGTGTTCCTAGCGGTGATCACGACTGACTTAGATTCGGTGGTTCTAGTCCTTCCCTTGTCCGGATAGGTGGAAGAAGACGCTCCAACGGTGGTCTTATTCCTCGTGTGGGAATAACGGGAGTGAGCCTTGGCGGCTAAGTGTTTTTCAATGTCTAGGGCAGCATTGAAAGTCGTGTTCAGATCTGTGTGCCCATAGCGCAAGAGCTTCCGCTGGATATCGGGTTGAAGCCCCTTACGAAACCTGGATAATGTGACCTCTGGGGGTTCCCTAAGCTCGCAACGCACCATACGGTCTTTCAACTCTCCCATATACTCGGCCACCGACTTTGAACCTTGCTGCAGGGTGGCTAGTTCATCGAACATTTGGGTTCGGTAGTGAGCAGGAACGTATTGGTCGGTGAGCAAATTTTTCATCACCGCCCATCTGATAGGTGGGACTTCCTGTCCGGCTCCCAACCTCCTTTCCTCATTCAGCCAAAAGGTTTTCGCACGATCTGTCAACTTCATGCGGGCGACTTGGACCTTTTGGAGATCCGTGAGATTGTGTCATTGGTAGTAACATTTCATATCAACTACCCAGCTAAGGAAGACCTGGGGGTCTCCCATGCCATCGTAGGTGGGGGCATCAATCTTTATGGCTCTAGTGATATCGAAACCACGCTCGGGCGGCGTTCTCGAGGGGGCACTCGGGGATGGTCCCCATCAGAATCCGAATCAGTGACCGGTTGTTGCCGGTTGGGCCCCTCAACATCACCGGGTGGTGGTGGCGGTCCTCCTTGATTCCGTAAAATTTGTTCTAGCATCATCCTAAGCACAGTCATTTCGGTACGTAGGCCTGCTATGGCTACGGTGTTGGGATCATTGGGCTGATTCACAGCCATCCTAGACGTAGACGGTAACGCGTACTCCGTTCCTAGCCTAGTGGGCATTCAGGTTCAGGACATTTAGGAAGATGATTTTTCCTAGGGCTGTAGTTAGATTGAACATAGGATATTTTTATAGATTCTTGATGTGCGTAATACGTAGATCGTTAAAAAAAATTGCGTTTTGACAAAAATTCAGATTTCAGACCGCTATTCGCACACCACCTAGACAGAATTACGACGGTTCCAATTTTCAGGTCAACCTAACGAGGTCGAATCGCAAAAGTTTCAGTTTTAATGTTGCTGGAAATACGTTCAGGAAGCTACAGAAAAAATTTCAAATTTTTTGGACAAGTTTTATATTTCTGAGTTTTTACTAAACGCAGACCAATCCGAAAATTTTCAAATTTTCCTATTGATTAGAACGACCAACAAGGATCGCAGCGAGGATGTTTGCAACGTGGGAGTTGAAATGACCGGCTTTGATACCAAATTGATGTAGGGGTACCGCGACGACGTGGACGTTACGCTAACGGAACAAACATTCATCACAGACGATAAAACAACATGGAGAGATCCGACCAAAAGCGAACGAAAAGGGGTCGATTGGCTCTCCAAATCCGATAGATAAAAATATGCGGGACTCGATACAACGTCCTTGTTTGCCCGGCAAACCGCTATTGAGTAAAAACATTTTCCAAACCGGGCGGTTTGGAAGAACAGGTCGCATAGTCCCAAGAAGGCTGCCCCCAAGCTAATAGGAGCCGGTCCGCCCGGCCTGGAGACATTCCCGGCGGCTTCACCAGTTAACAAAGGCTCAAGGTAGGGGGCCAAGTCGCGGTCCCCAAAGAGAGACCGCTCGATCGCACCATATTATCAAGGATCAAACAAGTCAAGTCGCGGCCTCATACAGGAGACCGCTCGGACTGTGCTATCTCCCCGATCGAAGTGTCCTCAAGCCTCCGGCCAAGCCAGGTCGGAAATGCAAGCCGCCAGACCGCGCGGCCTCTTTTTCTTCTCTTGTATCTCATCACCACCTGCCCGACTCTCCTGTACCCGGGCAGGCGGTTATTTTATCCCTGCCCATTCGGGCAGGCCCCCGAGCCTATAAATAGGGGGCGGCACAGCTCCCAAGACACGCACACTCGAATCTGAGAGCTCGCTTGTCAGAGCTGCGGACTCGAGTTTCAAGTCTTGCGACCTGTCTGACCGGCCGGCTTGCAATTGTAACCCGCTGTAACCTCTTCTTTTCAATCAAAGGAAAGCCCGTCACAGGAGTGGCATTTGCCGTGACGGGCGAAGTCCGGCCTCGACCGCTGCTAGCGGTCTAATTTCTCGAACTAAAAAGTAACTGACAGTCCGCCACCTTCGATTTCCCTCGAAGGTGCATCTTCTGGCAAAACAGTCCTTAGGACCTACCTCTCCAACAAGCACACAACTCACCGTAAGCCGGACTCGATACAACGTCTTTAAGACCTACCTCTCCAACAAGCACACAACTCACCGCACCTACACAAGCATCTATTCCATCAATCGATTCATTTCAAACGCAGCGGCAATATTTCGGAGCGGCGATGAACATTCAAGCGGCGATAAAGCTTTAGTTGAGATTAACTCCCTTGTTAGCACCAAGTGCGCCAATCTTGGAGAGCAAACCAAGGCTAGGCCGAGTTTCGCTCTCGCACTAGATCTACCTGATCCGAACAACAAGAGATTCAATAACAACACTTGGATTTCAGATTTTGCAAGCAAGAAAATTAAAGTCACTAATAAAACGATTCGACAAAACCTCCACAAACTAAAGCATAGAATGAATCACTAGCAAGGAGAGAGGTTACCCAACCAAGAAGATGAACACACAAGATAGATGTGGGAGAATCTCTCTCTCCACGATTCCACCGGCGTCGCACCGAATGGAGAAGCACCCTTTCTTCCTTGGAGTCGCACCGCGGAAGTCTCGCCGGAGTCGCACCGAAGAGGATGGAGGGAGGCGGCCTTGGAATCACACCAAGAGGGGGGCGGCGGATAGGAGGGAGAACTCTCCTTGTGGCCGAAATTTCCAAGGGGAAATAAGGTTTGGTTTTTTTTGTTCTTCAATATCCTTCATTCCTTCATAAAGACTCCTTTAAATAGGAGTTTACACAAAATCCTAACCATCCGTGATGGAGATGAAATCGCATCCATCCGCATGGTTAAATACACACCAAAATGAAATTAAAAGTTCAAACTTAAAAATAACAACCATTTTAATAATTATAAAATTATCGTCTAGCATGAAATAATTTTATATTTATTTAATATAAAATAAAAGTGCATGAATAAAAATCTAATTGTTCATGGCGGTTTTGGCACGCCGCGGGCGGAGATTATAACGCGGTCGTCCATCAGCATCATCATGGCACCTCAGATCTTTGTGGCGTAGCGCCTCGGCAACCGGGTCATCATCATCAAGGAGTATCGGAGGGGACGCGCCATCAGAGAGCCTGGACAGCGGGTCTCCTCGGGGCCAACCTTTAGAACCTGCCGCCGAGTGAGCCTTCGGACCTGCCAGCTAGATGAGAGCCTGGACAGCGGGTCTGCTCGGGGCCAACCTTTAGAACCTGCCGCCGAGTGAGCCTTCGGACCTGCCAGCTAGATGAGAGCCTGGACAGCGGGTCTGCTCGGGGCCAACTTTTAGAACCTGCCGCCGAGTGAGCCTTCGGACCTGCCAGCTAGATGAGAGCCTGGACAGCGGGTCTACTCGGGGCCAACCTTTTGAACTGCCGCCGAGTGAGCCTTCGGACCTGCCAGCTAGATGAGAGCCTGGACAGCGGGTCTGCTCGGGGCTAACCTTTAGAACCATGAGAGTTATTACGCAAGCCGTCACCTTACACACATATATAAGAAGAAACAAATTCTACGTGAGGCATCCTTATTACATGGTCCTAGGGATAGAAGCGCTTTAGATCTTCACCACTCCACGTATGGCTGATGGACTCGCCCTCCACATTCCGGAGGCGATATCCTCCCGATCTTAAAGCTTCTTCTATGATGTACGGACCTTCCCAGTAGGGGTTAAGCTTGCCCACCGCGGCTGACCTCCCTGCTGCGTCGACTTTCTTCAACACGAGGTCACCCTTTTCGAACTGTTTGATCCGGACGTGCTTATCGAAGTATTTGGCCATCCGCCGCTTGACTTCCTCTTGTCGGATGGTGGCAAGGTCTCCGACTTCTTCAACCAGGTCCAGGGAGAGCCTTAGCTCCTCTTCGTTTCCCGCTCTCCAATCGTCGTCACCGTGTGAGGCGGCTCTTACCCGTGGCATCTTGAATTCAAGCTCAACTGGGATGACTGCCTCAGAACCGTGAGAGAGCTTAAAGGGGGTCTCTCCGTTGGCGGTGTTGGGGGTAGTTCTTAGAGCCCAGAGAACCGAGGGGAGCTGATCCACCCAATTCCCTTTCAGATTTTCCACCTTTTTTTGAGTAAGTTTACTATGATCTTGTTAGCAGCCTCCACCTGTCCGTTTCTCCTTGGGTGATGAACGGATGCGAACCTGAGGTCTATCCCCAACTGGCTGCAGAAGCTGATGAACTCCTCGCTGGCGAATTGTGGTCCGTTATCGGTTACTATGGCTTGCGAAAGTCCATGCCGGCAGATGATCTCCCCCCATACGAAGTTGCGGATCACTTGGGAGGTGACCTTGGCAAGGTCCTTGAACTCCAGCCATTTTGAGAAATAGTCAATCATGACTAGGAGAAACCTTCTCTGCCCGCTGGCCTAAGGGAAAGGCCCTACCAAGTCCATTCCCCATATGGCGAAGGGCCAGGGTGCCGTGATGCTCCTTAGCCTTTGAGCGGGCAAGAGCTGAAGTGGAGCGAACAACTGGCACTTCCGGCATTTCTTGGCGAACTCTGCCGCATCCTTGCTCAGGGTCGGCCAGAAGTACCTCTGCCTTATTACCCTTACCTCCAATGTCCTGCTCCCCGAATGGCTGCCACATTCGCCAGAGTGGATCTCCTCCAGGATCCTCGGGACCTCCTCCTCCGAGATGCATCGTGCTAGGAATCTGGAGAGGGTTTTCCGATACAAGTCCCCCTCGTGGAGTGCATAGTAGGCCGACTTGTACCTAAAGCGCATCTGGTCAGGGATTTCCTCCGGAAATTTTCCCGTTGATAGGAAGGTCACGAAAGGGTCCATCCACGAGGGCCGCTGCTCTATATCCATGAGCTCCCCCTCCTCTATCGAGTGGCAGAACAGGTCTGCCAAGGTTCCCCCAGCCCGGGGACTAGACTTGGCCAGCCGATCGGCCGAGGCACTCTCTTTCCTTGGGACGTGCCTGATAGAGAAAGTCTTGAATGCTCCGACGAGACCCCTTACTTTGGTGAGATACCGCGCGAGTGTGGGCTCTCTTACCTCGAATTCTCCCTTGATCTGCGAGGCTATTACCATTGAATCGGTGAGAACCTCCACGTCATGAACTCCCAGCTCCAGGGCCAGGCGTAGGCCGGCGATCACTGCTTCGTACTCTGCCTGGTTGTTGGTTACGGGAAAATGTATCACCAGTGCTTGCTCGTTCTTCACTCCGTGAGGGCTCTCCAACACCACTCCTCCCCCTGAATTCTTTCCTGAGGCTCCATCGACTAGCAGCTTCCAGGGGACGTGGTGTAAGACTTGCTCCTCTTCCATCTCGACCACGAAGTCTGCCATGAAATCTGCAACAACTTGGGCCTTCATTGACAACCGCGGGAGGAAGGTGATGTTAAACTCACTTAACTCTATTGACCACTTTGCGAGCCTTCCTAAGTTCTCTACCCCCTCGAAGATCTTGCGAAGGGGGTGATCTGTTACCACTTGAATTGAATGGGCCTGGAAATACGGCCTGAGCTTCCTCGCCGAGATGACCAGGGCGAAGGTGTTGGGGAAATGATTTCTCTTAACCCCTAGAAATGTGTTGGGGAAATGATTTCTCTTAACCCCTGAAAATAAGAAGAATATGAATTCTAAGAATGGAAAATCAAGGTTAAGTAATTATGCGTCGAATAGTATTCGACGCAACGTCGAAATGTAGTCGACGTTTCTTTCAGAATGAGTCGAAGTAACGTTAGGAAGATTTCGACGGAATTCCTGTCGACGCTACTCTGATTTCTAGTCGACGCATCTAGTAAAGTCGACGCACCTTTATCGACGCACCTTCCTTATTCTCCTCTCGACGTCCAGAAAGGATGTTCTTGACGCTTGCGTCGAATAGTAATCGACGCACGTCGATTTCCATGACAGAATTCAAAATCGCCAGATCTCTTTCCTTCTTTTATAGATCTGATTAATATGGAATCAATTTATGTTTTATAGCCGTTCTGAATCATTCTTTTCCTCTAATAGATTCTTGGCTAAATTGATTAAAACCATAATGGACATTATTTGAAATCAAAATGAATTCTTTCCTTCTATAGATATAATTGTTATGGAAATATTTCTCTCTTTCTAATTCTCTAGCTGCTAATTAATTTCTCTCCTATAGTGCTATCTTAATACACAGAGCTATAAAATAAGAAGGAGGTCGACAGAGAACACAACTGAAGTGATTCACCATTTTACATTTCAAAAAGAGGAAAAGCTCCCAAGAGAAAAGAGAGAAAATTGAGAAATTGTTCTGCAACACACATTCAAGCATTCTTCTTCTCCTGCTTCTGAAGTCACACTGCTGCAAACTCTGGTTGCTCTCACTGAAAGAGAGAAAAGCTTCAAATCTCCTTCTCTCTATAGAAGAGAGATTTAATTCACTTCTTGTGCTTCCAATCTTCTTGCTAGGAAGAAGATTCATTCTTGTTTTTATTCTTTCTTCTGTCTTATTCTTACTTAAACATTGTAAAAGAGTTTTTAGAATCTCTCTTCAAAAAATTCAGTGTACTGGTTCTAAGAGTCTCCTTTTCAAAAGACTCAGTTGGTTCTAAGAGTCTCCTTAACAAAAGACTCAGGGTGATTCTAAGAGTCTCCTTATCAAAAGACTCAGTGCAAGTTAGTGAATTCCTACCAAGGGGGTAGAAGAGTGGACTACCCAAAGTTTGGGGAACCATTATATTTTCTTGTGTTGTGCTGTGATTTCTTTTCTTGCATTTACTTTCTTTATTTGTTTAATTCCTGTTGGTGTGTGGGAAGTTCTAATCTGTGATCATACACATATATATATTAACTTTGCACAAAATATTTTAAATCTCTATTCACCTCCCCCTCTAGAGAATTCTAGTGTGGTTAACTGTGCACTTTCAATTGGTATCAGAGGGAGGTTGATCTAAAAAGGATAACTCCTTGATCAAAAAGATCCTACCTCTCATATATATATATATATATTTCAAAACTATTTTTCACATGGCACAAATCAAAGATTATGCTTCCACCAGACCACCAATCTGCAATCTTGAAAAATTTGCACTTTGGAAGACAAGAATTAGAATTTATTTAAACTCTATTGATGATGAATTGTTTAATGTTATCATGACAGGTCCCCCCACGCCATTCAAAAAGGACTCAAGTGGAAAAGTGACTGAAACACTTGCTCCAAAGGCTGAATGGACAGATGAAGAAAAGAAAGCCCAAGCATATGATGTCAAGGCTATGAATATCCTAGTCTCAACTCTCTCAGATGAAATCTTCCAAAAGATTGCTGAGTGTGAGTCAGCTAAGGAAGTATGGGAAGCTCTCACCAAAATGGTAGAGGGAAGTGCTGATGAGAAAAAGGATAAAAAGGCACTACTCATCTCCCAATATGAAAATTTCCAGAAGAAAGAAAGTGAGAATGTTGCTGACATGTATACCATATTCAGTCTCATAGTCAATGAATTGAGAACACTTGAGGAGGACATATCTCTCACTGAGATAAATGACAAATTGCTGACTTGCTTCCCTAGCTCTTGGGATTCAAGAATCTGGCCAATCAAAGACTCCAGAAGTCAAAAAGAAATCTCAACAGATGTTCTATTGGGTAAATTAAAATCCTATGAACAACTGTTGAAAACCAGAGCTGAGAAAGAAAAGGCTTCTCCACTCTCAAAAGAAAAGAGTATTGCATTGAAGGATGTTGAAGGTGAATCCTCTACAAGTGATGAGGAGCTGATCAGTTTGCTGGCTAGAAAGTTCAAGAAGTGGATCAAAACAGAAGGATCCAGAGGAAGAGACTCAAAAACCAGGTATAATAAAACACCTACTAAAGAGATTATATGTTACTCTTGCAGGAAACCTGGACACATTGCACCTGAATGTCCTAAAGAGATCAGCAATAAGAAAGATCTGAAAAGAACAGATCTAAAGAAGAAGAAGAAAGAAAAAGGATTCATTGCTCAATCTTGGAGTGATTCAGAATCTGAAGGAAGTACCTCATCAGATAATGATCAGGAAGAGGTCAAGCAAGAGGAAACCTGTCTGATGTCCACTGAGAAGCTTGATGATACATCTATGGTAAATATACTTGATGATATAGATTTCTCTTCCACTGATTTCAAACAAAACTTCAAAGAATTCTGTTTAGATCTAATCAAATCTGAAAAAGAAGTAAAAGAATTAAGAAATGAATCAAAAAATCTCAAACAGGTAAATACACATCATAGAAATTATGAGCTCAATCTAGGACTCTCAGAGGAGGAATTAGACAAAATCTATTTAGAAAATCTAACACTAAGAAAAGAATTAGCAAAGGCTAAAGTCTTTGAAGACTCTCTAAATGGAAAAGGTCAGAAGCTCAAGAATATTTCTGAAAATCTCACTAATAGATTTAGACAACTAAAACTGAATACTAATGAAGCACCTAAATCTCAATCATCCAGCAAATCTGTCTGGAAACATCCCATTCACTTCACTAGAGAAAACCATCTAGCAGGAGAAAGATCACAAGAAAGTCCAGAAATCACTACTGTTTTTAACAAACCTAATCCCATTACAGATAAAGGAATCTTAGGAAAATATCCTCAGAAAAAAATCTGAACATGCGTCGAATTCTTATCCACGTACGTCGATTTCTAATCGACGCTTACACCAAAATGCGTCGACTCCTACTCGACGCAACCTCTCTCATGATTCGACTGAAAGTAAACGCAGAATGAAGAATGTGTCGACTTCATATCGACGCAACCAGAAACCTACGTCGAATTCATATCGACGCAACCATAAGTCTACGTCGAATCCCTATCGACGCAATCAATCAGACAGAAAATTCTCTGCTTCTAAACAGATTTCTCAATCCATTTTATTTTACTATGACCACTATTTTTGCAACATTACCAAAGAAAATTTGTATGATAAGCCCATGCCCCTAAAGGAGGAAGGATATTCTGAAAAACCTACTTATTCTTTCATTAAATCTTTCTCTAATGGAAGGAAGGGACCCCAGTTCAGCAGGGTCCAAACTAATATTTAAAATCTTATGTGCAGATGTATCACATCTCCATGCTGGTGTGGTACTTGGACAGTGGATGCTCCATGCACATGACTGGATGCAAAAACATATTAGTCAACTTTGAGGATAGACTTGGACCATCAGTAACCTTTGGAGATTCTAGCTGTGGCCAAACCAGGGGATTTGGAAATTTCAAAGAAGGGAAAGTCACCTTCAAGAATGTGGCAGTAGTCAAAGGACTGAAGCACAATCTGATAAGCATAAGTCAGATATGTGATAGTGGTAAGTATGAGGTAAAATTCACCACACTATTTTGCCATATTATTGATATTAAGACTGGTGCCACAGTACTCAATGGAATTAGAAAAGGAAAAGTATATGTAGTGAACTTTACCTCCTCACCCATGGAAGTTTGTTTATTCAACAATATTATTGATAAAAGTGAATTATGGCATAGGAGACTAGGTCATCTAAATTACAAAACAATTAGTAAACTCTCCAAAAATAACCTAGTCAGGGGCCTGCCAAAGGGTAGATTCTCTAAAGACTCTCCTTGTAGACCTTGCCAATTAGGTAAACAGACCAAGTCATCTTTCAAACCTATTGGGAAAGATGATTCTCCTAGGATTCTCTATTTGCTGCACATGGATCTCTTTGGTCCCATATCCACTCAAAGCTTAGGTGGAAAATCTTTTACCCTAGTCATTGTGGATGACTATTCTAGATTCAGCTGGGTATTCTTTCTAAGAACTAAGTCTGAAACCCATAAGATTCTCTCAAGATTCATAAGACAAATTCAATCTGAATTCAATACTCAGGTCTCCATAATCCGAAGTGATCATGAGACTGAATTTGAAAATCAATTAATCAGTAGTTTCTGTGAGGAGGTAGGGATCAAACAAAGCTTCTCAGCACCTAGAACTCCTCAACAAAATGGAGTTGCTGAAAGGAAGAATAGAACCTTAATAGAATCAGGAAGGACCTTGCTTGCAGAATCAGGATTACCAAAGACCTTTTGGGCTGAAGCAGTCAACACTGCAAACTATGTTCTCAATAGAAGCCTTATTCACAAAACAAAGTTGAAAACCCCATATGAGCTCCTGAAGGGAAAAACACCCATTGTCAAATATTTTAAAATTTTTGGATGTGCTTGCTTTATTCTAAATAATGGAAAAGATCATCTTGCCAAGTTTGACAAAAAGTCTGATGATGGAATATTTTTGGGGTACTCATCATCTAGTAAAGCTTATAGGTGTTACAACAGGAGAACTCTTAAAATTGAAGAATCCATGCACATTGTATTTGATGAAACAAACATGCTGCTTAAGGGGGAGGAAGCTCCCACCAGTTCTTTTCCACAGGAAAACAACAGCATAGATACCCAGCTTGAGCAACTAGCTCTAGAGAACACAGATAATGGAAAGGAAACCCAGTTAGATGAACCAAGTGAGGAGTCTGAACAAGAACGTGTAGGAAGTTCAGAAAAGAGCATTCATAACCAACCTCCACAAGAGAACATGGTTCAGGAAGAACAATTGGACAATGATCCCATTGAGAACGAAGAAGAAGAACAACTAGCAAATCCAAGCAGAACAGGGATCAATTTGAAAGATCATCCACAATCCCAAGTAATTGGAAACCCCAATACTGGTGTAAGAACAAGGCACCAAGTCTCAAATGGGGGGATGCTCCAATGCTTCTTATCACAAGTTGAACCAAAGAAGTTTGAGGAAGCAAACTGTGATCCTCATTGGATTATGGCCATGCAAGAAGAACTAGGCCAATTTGAGAGAAACAAAGTATGGAATTTAGTGGAAAGACCAAGAAACTACCCAGTGATTGGCACAAAATGGGTATATAGAAACAAACTTGATTCAACTGGAGTAATTGTCAGGAACAAGGCAAGACTTGTAGCACAAGGATATAGACAAGAAGAAGAAATAGACTACAATCAAACCTTTGCTCCAGTAGCCAGATTGGAAGCCATTAGGCTCTTTCTTGCCCATGCAGCTTTCATGAAGATGAAAGTATATCAGATGGATGTCAAGAGTGCTTTTCTAAATGGTGACCTCCAAGAAGAGGTATATGTGGAGCAACCACCAGGTTTTGTCAACCCCTCTTCTCCTAACTTTGTTTATAAACTTAACAAAGCACTATATGGTCTTAAGCAAGCTCCTAGAGCTTGGTACGAAACTCTCTCTAACTTTCTTTTAGAAAATTCCTTTGAAAGAGGAAAAGTAGACAAGACACTTTTCACTAGAACCCATAAAAACCAACTTCTTCTTGTTCAAATATATGTAGATGACATCATCTTTAGCTCAACACACCCTAAACTTTGTAAAAGGTTTGCTGATCTAATGCAATCTAAATTTGAAATGAGTAGTATGGGTGAACTCTCCTACTTCCTAGGGCTACAAGTAAAACAAAATAGTGAGGGAATCTTTATCTCACAATCAAAGTACACTAAAGAGCTAATCAAAAAGTTTGGTATGGAATCAGCCTCCACTATGAAAACCCATATGGCAACAAATGCCATTATAGAAAAAGATGACAAGGGCAAATCAGTAGATCAAAAGACATATAGGGCAATCATTGGATCCCTTCTATATCTAACTGCTAGCAGACCTGACATTATGTTTGCAACTTGCATCTGTGCTAGATTTCAGGTTGATCCAAAGGAATCCCATCTCACCTCTGTAAAAAGGATTCTTAGATACCTAAAGGGAACCCCTGAACTAGGTCTATGGTACTCAGCAGAAACCAACTTTGAATTAATAGGTTTCTCAGATGCAGACTATGCTGGTTGTAGGGTTGATAGAAAAAGCACATCTGGTACTTGCCAATTCCTAGGTGACAGATTAATCTCATGGTTTAGTAAGAAAGAAACCTCAGTCTCAACCTCAATAGCTGAAGCTGAATATATAGCTGCTGGGAGCTGTTGTTCACAAATCCTGTGGATGCAGAATCAGCTTCTTGACTACAAATTAGAAGTCAATAACTCTAAGATTTATTGTGATAACTCTAGTGCTATATCTATAGCATCTAATTAACCCAGTCCTTCATAGTAGAACCAAACATATAGAGATCAGACATCACTTCCTTAGAGGCAATGTAGAGAAAGGTAAGATAACCTTAGAATATATACCTACAGACAGTCAAAGAGCAGACATTTTTGCAAAACACTTGGATGAAACCAAGCACAATTACTTCATAAACACCCTAGGAATGCTTGATGGAAGTCTGTAAACATCATTGTTGGGGAAATCTAAAGAAATCAGAAAATCTAAGAAAGTTTCTTGAAAATGTGTCGAATACATATCGACGCACCGTCGAGAAGACCTCGACGCTGGCACTGATTTCTTTCAGTCAAAGTTACGTCGATCCCCTATCGACGTACCGTCGACTTCATTTCGACAGACCTCTAGACTGACAAATCTCCACGGAGCGTCGACTCCATATCGACGCATACGTTGACATCAATTCGACGTAACATCGACTTCTGGTTAAAATTAGAATCAAATCCCTACTTCCTCTTTTGATGATTGGATTACCTTGATTTCTGTTTCCTTTCTCGACGTTTCATCTTCTTTAAATAGTACTTCTTATTTCATAACATATACCCTTCTGAACCCGCCAAAACTTCGTCTTCTACCTCTCTCTCTTTCTGCATCAATGGCGCCCACTCCTATTCAATCTGCCCTTATCAAAGCAATGAACGATGCTCTGGAAAACCTTCTCACTGACTTCCAGACACGTCTAACCAACTTCTCCAATGAATGTGCCAATATGATCACCACTTGTGAAGCCAAATTGGCCACCCTATCTGCCTCTCTTCCTGAGCTTCATGCTCTTCTTCGAGAAGAACCTCTGTCGCCACAAAGGTTTACATCCTTCCTGAAAGATATAAACCAGGGGGAGAGTTGCTCCAGAAACCCCTCTTGTCAGGTTTTTTTTTTTGATCTCACTTAAAGCTCAGGTTTAACTCTCTTCTCTCCAACTCTAAGTATTCTCTCTAACTATTACTCCAATTCCATTATAGGCTCCACTCCTCTCAAATCACTCTGACTACACCTTCAACAAACATTTTGGTGAATCCTCCTCTTACAACACTGAAGGGGCACATGTTGTGGATTCAGCATTCAGAGTTGATGACCCATATACCTAGGGGAGATTCCTGTAGTAAAGAAACCAGAAATCTAGGGGGAGGAAGAAGCAGCCACCTCTGGTGATTGGAATGGACAGATGTGGATTGATGCACCCTCATGTGAGGAGGAACTTCAGCATCACTCCCCTGGCTTCTCTGCCAGTTACATCAAGCTAAAAACTCCTCTACTTGAGGACATCCCTTCAGAAGAGCTTGGAAGAGACAAACATCCCTCAGCAGAGATTACTCCACCAGAAGTTATTCTGCCTTCCATTACAGAACCAACTCCTTTCCTTGAGAAAGTTCCCTCTCCACCTCTACCTCTACTGCAACCTTCCTCTCTACCTCTGCCTCCTCCTCAACTTCCTCCTCTACCTTCTTCTCTACCTCCATTGCTACCTCCACCTCCTCCCATAACAAAACTCTCTAAGCAGATTATACCAAGGCCAAGCCCAGAAGAACAAATGAAAAGGAAAAGAGAAGCCATTCCCTACTGGCAAAACTTCTCTAAGGAAGAAAGGAAGGAATATGCAAAAGAAAAGAAGTATAGAAAAGCCTGCCATGAGATGAAGAGGTTTGAAAAGATACCTATTCCCTCTCCTAAGAACCCTGTAAAAGAATACCATGACCCCAACATGGAAAAGAGACATGAAGAGATAAGAGAAAGAGAGTTGTATGAGTATGAAGCAGCTATGAAAGATGCAGAAGATAAAAGAAAAGTTTGGATGGAAAAGATCAAGAAAGGGATGACCAAGGAAGAGATTCTTGCTGAGTCAGCCATTAAAATTCCAAAGAAGCTATTTGATGCTGAAGCCTACCAAAAGAAAAACCCTCAGGCAGGGATCATCCTAGAAAAAGGCCAAAGGCACAAGATGGGTATAGAATGTACAGAAGAAACCTACATTCCTTATAAGAATCCTACAAGACCTGCAAAGCTAGACAAATGGCTTAACTCACCCTGGAAAGGGAAAGGAAAGATGCATGAAATTCCTGAGAAACAGGAACAAGAAAAGAAGAAAGTCTATAGGCCAAAGGTTGATAACAAAGGACCTCCTGAGCCCAAGCCTGCACAAAAAGAACCTCACAACATCACAATTGAGATGATTGATGAAAAGGCTGCAATAATAATCAGCAAGGGCTATTCCATAGATGATACTCTTCCTGATGGTAGCAGGATCCTGAACAAACTGCACACAATCATTACAAATGTCCAGAAGCATCCTGACAAAGCCAGAGGCTATATGTTTGATGCTATTGAAAACCTATCTAAGAAGCTTTATTCTGCATTTGTCAACTTCATGTATAACAAGAAGTTTTTAGTTTAATCCTGTGAAAGACAATTGCTTATTTATATATAATCTCTCATTCTGGTTGCTCAATATATTCCTTCTCTATACAAATGCTATGTTGTGTCAATTATATGCTAATACAATTTCTCTCTAAATAGGGTTAAGACAAATAGGGGGAGATTGTTGGGGAAATGATTTCTCTTAACCCCTGAAAATAAGAAGAATATGAATTCTAAGAATAGAAAATCAAGGTTAAGTAATTATGCGTCGAATAGTATTCGATGCAACGTCGAAATGTAGTCGACGTTTCTTTCAGAATGAGTCGAAGTAACGTTAGGAAGATTTCGACGGAATTCCTGTCGACGCTACTCTGATTTCTAGTCGACGCATCTAGTAAAGTCGACACACCTTTATCGACGCACCTTCCTTATTCTCCTCTCGACGTCCAGAAAGGATGTTCTCGACGCTTGCGTCGAATAGTAATCGACGCACATCGATTTCCATGACAGAATTCAAAATCGCCATATCTCTTTCCTTCTTTTATAGATCTGATTAATATGGAATCAATTTATGTTTTATAGCCGTTCTGAATCATTCTTTTCCTCTAATAGATTTTTGGCTAAATTGATTAAAACCATTATGGACATTATTTGAAATCAAAATGAATTCTTTCCTTCTATAGATATAATTGTTATGGAAATATTTCTCTCTTTCTAATTCTCTAGCTGCTAATTAATTTCTCTCCTATAGTGCTATCTTAATACACAGAGCTATGAAATAAGAAGGAGGTCGGCAGAGAACACAACTGAAGTGATTCACCATTTTACATTTCAAAAAGAGGAAAAGCTCCCAAGAGAAAAGAGAGAAAATTGAGAAATTGTTCTGCAACACACATTCAAGCATTCTTCTTCTCCTGCTTCTGAAGTCACACTGCTACAAACTCTGATTGCTCTCACTGAAAGAGAGAAAAGCTTCAAATCTCCTTCTCTCTATAGAAGAGAGATTTAATTCACTTCTTATGCTTCCAATCTTCTTGCTAGGAAGAAGATTCATTCTTGTTTTTATTTCTTTCTTCTTTCTTATTCTTACTTAAACATTGTAAAAGAATTTTTAGAATCTCTCTTCAAAAAATTCAGTGTACTGGTTCTAAGAGTCTCCTTTTCAAAAGACTCAGTTGGTTCTAAGAGTCTCCTTAACAAAAGACTCAGGGTGGTTCTAAGAGTCTCCTTATCAAAAGACTCGGTGCAAGTTAGTGAATTCCTACCAAGGGGTAGAAGAGTGGACTACCCAAAGTTTGGGGAACCACTATATTTTCTTGTGTTGTGATGTGATTTCTTTTCTTGCATTTACTTTCTTTATTTGTTTAATTCATGTTGGTGTGTGGGAAGTTCTAATCTGTGATCGTACACATATATATATTAACTTTGCACAAAATATTTTAAATCTCTATTCACCCCCCCCCCCCCCCCCTCTAGAGAATTCTAGTGTGGTTAACTGTGCACTTTCAAAATGAGTTAGAGAAGAGTTCTGAGAATGAAAAACAAGGCTAAGTAAATATGCGTCGAATAGTATTTGACGCAACGTCGAAATGTAGTCGACGTTTCTTTCAGAATGAGTCGAAGTAACTCTAGGACGATTTTGACATAATTGTTGTCGACGCTACTCTGATTTCTAATCGACGCATCTAGTGAAGTCGACGCACCTTCCTTATTCTCCTCTCGACGTCCAGACAGGATATATTCGACGCTTACGTCGAATAGTAATCGACGCACGTCGATTTCCATGACAGAATTCAAAATCGTCAGATCTCTTTCCTTATCTTATAGATCTGAATTATATGGAATCAATTTATGTTTTATAGCCGTTCTGAATCATTCTTTTCCTCTATTAGATTCTTGGCTAAATTAATAAAATTCATTATGGACATTATTTGAAATTGGAATGAAATCTTTCCTTTTATTGATATACTAATTATGGAAATATTTCTATCCTTCAAATTCTCTGCCTGTTAATTAATTATCCTCCTATGAGTATTATTTGAATAAACAGAGCTATATATATGAAGGAGGTCGGCAGAGATAAGACAACAAGTGATCCACCATTCTACATATTGAAAAAGAGGAAAAGCTCCCAAGTGAAAAAAAGAAAATTGAGAAATAGTCCTGCAGCAATATTCAAGCATTTTTCTTCTTCCGCTGCAAATTCTGATAGCTCTCACAAAAGAGAGAAAAGCTACAAATCTTCTATTTAATTCACTTCTTGTGCTTCCAATCTTCTTGCTAGGAAGAAGATTCATTCTTGTTTCTATTTCTTTCTTCTTTTTACTTAAACATTGTAAAAGAGTTTTTAGAATCTCTCTTCAAAAAATTCAGTGTACTGGTTCTAAGAGTCTCCTTTTCAAAAGACTCAGTTGGTTCTAAGAGTCTCCTTATCAAAAGACTCAGGGTGGTTCTAAGAGTCTCCTTATCAAAAGACTCAGTGCAAGTTAGTGAATTCCTACCAAGGGGGTAGAAGAGTGGACTACCCAAAGTTTGGGGAACCACTATATTTTCTTGTGTTGTGCCGTGATTTCTTTTGTTGCATTTACTTTATTTATTTGTTTAATTCTTGTTGGTGTGTGGGGAGCTCTAATCTGTGATCATACACATATATATATTAACTTTGCACAAAATATTTTTGAATCTCTATTCACCCTCCCCCCCTCTAGAGAATTCTAGAGAGGTTAACTGTGCACTTTCAGAAGGCGAGCTTCTCCAAAATTGGGTATCGGAGCTCTGCCTTCTTCAAGACCCTACTCACGTAGTAGATGGGTAGCTGCTTCCTTCCCTCTTCCCGGACTAGGACGGAGATTACGGCCTCTGCACCGACCCCGAGATACAAGGCTAGGTCCTCCCCCTCCTTGGGACCTTGAAGTAATGGAGCCTTGGTGAGTTGATTCTTTAGGGCCTGGAAGGCCCCTTCGCACTCCTCCGTCCACTCGAACTTCTGACTGCCTCGTAATATTTTAAAGAACGGGGAGCATTTCTCCCCCGCCCGAGAGAGAAACCTACTTAACCCTGCGAGCTTCCTGGTCAACTGTTGGACTTCATTAGTGTTTCTCGGCGACCCCAACTCCATGATGGTCGGTACCTTGTCTGGGTTAGGCTCTACCCCCGAAGGGGTGAGAAGGTGACCCAGGAACTTTCCCCTGCCGGCCCCAAACACGCACTTCAGGGGGTTGAGCCGCATCTTGTAGTTGCGCAGGGTAGCAAAGGTCTCCTCGAGGTCCTGGTGGTGAGAGCTCACGCTCTTGCTTTTTACCATGAGGTCGTCTACATAAACCTCCAAGTTCCTTCCTCTTTGCTCCCGGAAGACCCGGTCCATCATCCTCTGGTAGGTTGCTCCTGCATTTTTCAGCCCGAAGGGCATCATCTTATAACAATAGCACCCCTCCCTGGTGATGAATGAGACGTCTTTGACGTCTAGGGGGTGCATCCTGATCTGGTGATAACCTGAAAAAGCATCCAAAAAACTCATCACAGAAAAACCGACGGCTGAGTGAACCAGCGCGTCGATCCGAGGCAGGGGATAACAATCCTTAGGGCAGGCTTTGTTTAACAAAGAAAAGTCAATACACATACGCTAGTGGCCATCACCCTTTTTTACCATGATGACATTGGAGACCCAGTCTGGATACTGGATCTCCGATACAAAACCTGCTTCGAGGAGCTTGGCCACCTCCTCACGGATCGGTTATTCGAGCTTGTCGGCAATGTTCCTCCTCTTCTGTCGGATGGGGCGGGCTCCTGGCTCAAGGTTGAGACGATGGCAGGCCACGTCCACGTCGGCAATGCCCCTTTCTTCTTCAACTCTCCCCTCCATCCCTTCTTCTTCTGGCCCCTCTGTCCCCTCTGGCCCTCTCATCTCTTCATCCATCCTCTCGGCTTTCGCCATCCAGGAGATGGTGTTGATGCCAGTAACGTAACACTGCCTCGCCACCTTTGCATCCACCCGGATCCGGACCTGGACCCCTCCACTGTGGAATTTCAAGCAATGATGAAAGGATGAAGGTACGCATCGGAAGGCGCTGATGAGGGGGCGCCCAAATATTGCATTGTAGCTGCTCGGGGCATCCACGATGACGAATCGGCAATTCCTTGGAACCCCTCCCAACGTCACCTAGAGGCCAACTCCTCCCTCAACCTCCTTCCTTTCCCCCGAAAAGCCGAACAACGGCCCATCGGAGGCCTGCACCCTCTCCTTCTCCACCTCCAACGTGTCAAAAGCCTTCTTGAAGATAACATTCACGGAGCTCCCGTTGTCCACCAAGATCCGGGAGACCGTGAAGTTTTCTATCGCCGTCTGGATCACCAAGCCGTCACAGAACGGGTTGATGCCGCACCACTTCCCCCACATGTGGATGACTTGGAGATGTTACAACACAAGGACTTTCGGCGCCCCGGAAGTCAACATTATAACCTCCGCCCGCGCCGCGCAAAGGATGCTTAAAGCCTTTTATTATCTTGCTTTAGTTTTATATTTATTTCCGTCATTTTAAAATTGTAATATTTTAAATTCCGGCATGTTTCTTATTTTGGGTGTGCTAATAGACATTTTATGTGGTGTGCATTTAACTATCCGGGTTGATGAGATTTCATCTCAATTTTGGATGGTTGGATGGTGTTTGTAACTCCTATTTACAGGAGCCCTTTTATGAGAAATGATAGAATAGAATTTGAACCCTAAAAAGCTTCCCCCTAAGGAGGAATTTCGGCCAAGGGCTTGCTCCAAGCCGCCGCCCCCCTTGCCTCTTCCCCCTCTTCTCCATTTCGCCCCCCCTCTTGGGTGTTTCCGGCGTGGTTTCTTGGTGCGACTCCAAGGAAGAAGGAAGGCAGCCCCTCGGTGTGACTCCGAAGGATCCATACGGTGCGACGTCGGTGGAAAGCGTGGAGAGAGTGATTCTCCCACAGTTATCAAGTGTGCTTTCATTTTCTGGGTTGGGTAATCTCTAAAACCTCAAAGAGTTTCTTTCTTTAGTTTGTGGAGGAAGAACCATCGTGTTCTCCGCGATTTTGAATATCGATCGTTGGTATTTTTCTGAACTTGAGATCGCTCTCCCGCGTTCTTCGTGTCCGGACCGTGTGGGTCTCGTTTGCTTGAACGGATCTTGGCCTATAGCCTTGGTTTTGTTCTCTAAAAGAGTAGCAATCTTTGTGTTGATTTGGGAACTACGTCGACTCTCTTTTGACCGCTGTTTTAGAGTCGATCGTTCTTCTTTTTTTGTTTGATATTGTGATGCGAATGGCAACGTATGTGAGCGATATAATGCTTGTGTAAGTGCGGTAGATCATCGTGTGATCGAGGCGAGTTGGAGTGAAATCCGTGTAGATCTCTATTAGGAGACGCCACGGCATCAATTTGGTATCAAAGCTAGGTTGTGTTCAGTTTTATCTCGGCACCATCCTATCCCTAGATTTGCCGGCGCGTTCGTTGTTCGGTCAAAAATCTGAAATTTTTCGGATTGGTCTGCATTTAGTAAAAATCAGAAGAAAAAAAATTTCAAAACTTGTCAAAAAAATCTGATGTTTTTTCTGTAGCTTTCTGAGTTCATTTCCAGCAACTTTAAAACTACATATTTTTCATTTTGCTCTCGTTAGGTCCGTCAAAAAAAATCATTTTCATTCTAGTTGTTTAACTTGCATGCGCACGAGACTAGGCACAGAGTACACCGTAGAGTTACCGTCCACCTCTAGGATGGCAGCGAACGATCAAGTAGATCCTAACACGGAGGCTATAGAAGAGCTACGTGGTGAGATGACGGAGATTAGGACCATGTTAACCCAGATTCTGCTGAATCAAAGGGGAACACCACCCCCACCGGCTAATGATGAGCAGCCCAATCTGCAACAATGGGTTCATGATTCGGATTCGGATGAAGGCTATCCTCGAGCCCCTCCTCGTGGACGTCGTCCGGATCGTGGCACTGACATCACTAGAGCCATTAAGATCGACGCCCCCACTTACGATGGTTTGGGAGACCCCCAGGTTTTCCTTACTTGGGTAGTGGATATTGAATGTTATTTTGAATGGCACCATCTTACGGATCCCCAAAAGGTCCAGGTTGCCAGGATGAAGCTAACGGGTCGAGCGAAAACGTATTGGCTGAATGAAGAACGTAGGCTAGGAGCCGGGCAGGGAGTCCCACCCATTGGATGGCCGGTGATGAAGAACTTACTCACTGACCAATACGTCCCCGCTTACCACCGAACCCAAATGTTCGATGAGCTAGCCACCCTTCGGCAAGGCTCAAACTCGGTGGCTGAGTATATTGGCGAGCTGAAAGACCGTATGGAGCGTTGTGATCTTCGAGAGATCCCCGAGGTTACGCTATCGCGATTTCGTAAGGGGCTCCACCCTGATATTCAGAGGAAGCTATTGAGATATGGCCACACAGATCTGAATACGACATTCAATGCTGCTCTTGACATTGAAAAGCATCTGGCTTCAAAGGCCCACTCTCGTTACTCCTGTACGAAGAGCTTGACCACATTTGGAGCATCTTCATCTACCACCCACGATAAAGGAAAACCTAAGACCGCCGAGTCTAGATCGGTAGTGATTACTGCGAGGAACTCTAGGAATCCCACGAGTGAGCGTATCCCCATAGGAAAGGTTAGCAAGGCTAACACCACATGTTATGCTTGCGGGGTTCAGGGTCACTACGCCTTTGAGTGTGCTACAAAAACCCGAGCCATAGCCCTGTTGGATGCGGAGACCGACCCCGCCGATCTGATTTATGAGGCTACTGAGGAGGATGACCCTGAGGGAGTCCCGAGTGATTTGGAGGATGAATGCTACCTAGGAGTGATTCGATGTATCTTGACCACCCCTCGTCCTTTAGATGATTGGAAGAGGACGAACATATTTTCCCTTATTTTTAGGAGTGGTGAGAAGTTATGTAAGCTGATTATCGATAGTGGAAGTTGTGTAAACGTCGTTTCTGAGAACGCCGTCACACGTATGGCCTTGACCACGGAGCCACGCCCGACCCCGTATCAAGTAGCTTGGATTAACAAGATCACTGTTCCAGTTACCAAGCGATGCCTAGTTCCCCTCTCGATTAAATCATACACGGATGAGATATGGTGTGACGTATTACCGATGGATGCTTGCCACGTGTTACTAGGCCGCCCTTGGCTCTATGACCGTGGTGTAACACATTATGGCCGGGCCAACTCCTATGAGTTTAAATTTAAGGGTAAGACCATTACTTTGAGCCCGACCGTTCCGAAGGAACCAGTTGCGTTACCTAAGGACACCATTGTTCCGGTCGAGAGGAAGACATTGAGTCTAGTATGCAGGACGGAGATTGTGAGGTGTAACACCCCAAAACTGGTAGTTCCGCGAAGTAGGCGGAGTGGTAGTGCTGCACTTGGAACAGGCTAAAATTTCCCTGTCTGCTCTTAGCGCACGATCAGTGGCCTCATCGCGCACGACCAGTGATCGTGCGCCAGCGATCGTGCATTAATTCAGAAGAGAATCGAGTTCTGTCTCGGATAGTGCGCACGACCATTTGCCTCTTCGCGCACGACCAGTGATCGTGCGCCAGCGATCGTGCGCTTATTCGCAAGAATTCAGAGTTCTGTCCCGGATAGTGCGCACGACCATTTCCCTTGTCACGCACGACCACTGACCGTGCGCCTGTGATCGTGTGCCCTGTTTATTCTGCTCCGCGATTTTGAGCGGAGAAGAAGATCCGACCGATCAAATTTCTTGGAAATCGATCCAACGGCTGGGATTTGTTGTTGGGGGGTCTTAGGGCTTTGGAGAGGGATTAAACCCTCATTATTTCATAGTGTTTCTCTCTCCTAGGCTAGAGGAAGAAGAAGGAGGCAAGGAAGAAGAAGAGGAGATTCCGCCATTGACGGAGCTCCGGAGCTCCGTTTCGCGAGCCGTTTCCAGATCCGGAGAGTGCAGTCCGGTGCGGTTCTTTCCCTCCGTGTGAAATCTCGGATCCATGGCTAAGAAGAACACGTCTAGGGTAACGATTCTTTCTCCCTATCTTTGGACTCGTATTCGTCCTCTCTTTCATTTCTCTATGCTTGCATGAGGAGTCCCTTCACCAAATGGGTGAAGTGTAGGATTTCCTCAAGTTCTTCGGAACTCCGGGTAGATTGTGTCCGTCCCCGGCATATTGCATGTAGAAAATCCGGTAGTCGTGCGGATTTAGGCATTTTGTGTGAAGCCTATTCGTGGCCTTGAGCCCGAATCGGTGATGCTTGATTTGCGACGTTGCATTTAGGTTAGGCCTAGAATGCGTGCCGGAGAATGACTCCGTGGACTCACTTATAGTATTGCGGGAATTAAGTGTGGCGTCTTGTGAAGATCCTAACGAAGGCCCCATGCTTTGAGATTTGGTTGAAGGCGAACCTTCACCACGAAATTGTCGCGGAGCGTAATGTACCTCCCTTGTTGAGTATTCGTGAAGCCTAGATCCTTGTAAAGGGGTTAGGTGCGTAGCGTAAAACTAGTGAAGCACTTGAAAGTGCTAAACCCTTACGGGCCGAGGTGAAGTCGTACCCGCGTCGTGCGATAGATCGCGACGATTAGAGCACGGGCAAAGCTAAACCGAACCCGTTTCCATGCAGATCGGTAAGAGGTCCCTTCCTCATGAAAGCTGTGTGATCATGGGAGAGGTCGTGGAAGGTGTCATACCTAGACCGACCAAAAGCTCTTGTTTCCCACCTAAGGTTGTGACCCTTAGGGTGGAGTGTTGTGGATTTGATATTATGATTAGCCTCATGCGATTGCTTAGGCGGTTGTGGGGAACCTTCGGGTGAACCCAACCAACATCATGTGCATACCTAGGTTCCCTTCTTTTTGATGCTCAACCTAGAAGATTGATTGTGCTTGAAACCTCACCTTGTGTAGTTGCACCTTCTTTATATTAGTACTTGTGCTAGTGTAGCTTGCTTGCAGGGTAGAAGCTCCGCCACCCCGGGAAAGGGGTGGGGTCGTTATAATTTGGTCAGCTGTGTTGACCGTTACTTTGTTTGCCACCGCTTGGTGGAATGTTCTTATGCAGGTGCAGGTGAGCCTAGCGGGAAATAGCGGGCGTTGGTCCTTTTGCTGAGTTGGCCCTCGAAGGCCAGCCTTTGTCCTGTTTTCTCATGTATTGCCGGCCTGCGTGCCGATGTATGCTTTTTGGAGTTTTGTACATTGATTTGATGTAAGGCCCTAAGGTCGTAACTCTTATTTCTGGATTCATTCCTATGATAGTGGACATGTCTATTTGAATGGTTTAATTAATGCTTCCGCTTACGTTTTGTACTCTCGTTTAGTTGTCACTTTTCTGGTTATCACCTTTTAACTCCTAGTTAGTGTGGTTTGTATGGCGTGGGGTCCCGACCGGACCTGCTGTTATACTTTTCGTACTGGCAGGGTGTTACAATTTGGTATCGGACTTAAGGCGTCGCTCCGTAGTTTAGCGAATTCGAGACGAATTCCTTTTAAGGGGTGGTGCGCACGGGTTGTGCATTCACCTAAAACGACAAAAACTAATAAGAATGTCCACTTAGGAATGAAAAAACATACTTGTTTGCGGAACCTGAGCGTTCCATGATTGATGTTTGATATGTTTTGGGTCACTGAATTGTGCCTTGCATGATTATAGGTGACTAGAAGTGCTGCGGGGCAGTCTCGACCCCGTAACACCGCTGAAAGCAGTGGGTCAGCTGAGGTGCCAGCGACCACTCCTTCTGCTGAAATGATCAGATTAGTCGCGGAAGCTGTCTTCGCGATGATCAACGCTCAACACCAAAGGCTGGTTCAGCCTGCTACTCCTACTCCGGACGTGGCCCCGGAGGCTGTTGCTGCAGTAGAACCTGCGGTGGAACCAAGAGTGGAGGCCCCTGTGCCTTTAGCTGCAGTGGAACCTGCGGTAGCGCCGAGGGTGGAACGTCAAGTGGCGCAAGTGGTTGCGGGGCGAGCGCGCGACCAACAATTAAAGCATTTCCTGAGCTTTAATTCTCCTACCTTCTCGGGATCTGAGTCCCCAACGGAGGCAGAAGACTGGTTGTCAAGAGTTAGAAGAACGCTGAGGGCGACAGCGACGGACGAAGCCATGATGGTCACCTTAGCCACTTTCCTTCTTGGCGGAGAGGCTGTGCTGTGGTGGGAAGAGCAGGAACTGCACAAGTTCGGCGGTAGAGACATTACTGAAATAACAATGGCTGAGTTTTCAAAGTCGTTCCTCCAACGGTTTATCCCCTCTGCCCAGCGCATTGCGTTACAAAACCAGTTCTTGAGGTTAACTCAAGGTGATCGCTCCGTTGACGATTACTTGCATGAGTTTACCAGACTGAGTCGCTATGCGGGGTCCTTGGTGGAGGATGAGGAGACAAAGACGAATAAGTTCTATGAAGGGCTTCGGGACGAGTTGAGGCTGCTCCTTGCAGGCCCTATGACGTTTGGCTTCCAAGTGATGGTGCAAACCGCCAGATCTTTGGAGTTGGACATGAAGAGGGTACAAGCAAAGAGTGTTGTAAAGAAACCCGAGTTTTATGCGCCGGCCTCTCAGTCCAAGTCGGACTTCAGAAGGAACAAGCGGAAGTTCAAACAGGCGGAACCAGCTTCTTCGAATGTTTCGGGAGCCACGACCGCGCGGACTCCTATTACGTGTTTCACCTGCGGGAAGGTGGGACACAAAGCTGCGGTGTGTCGAAGTGGTCCCCCAAAGGCTGCAAATCGAGCGATGGATTATGCTCGGGCTGCGGAAAAGGGCAAAGCGGCAAAGTCTTCGGCTTCCCAACACATTCCGACTCAGCCGAGAGTCTATTCGCTTGGCCAACAAGAAGCTATACGACAAACCGATGTCGTCACAGGTACGAATTAGAAGTTAGCTTTTACAGCTATATATATAATTCTTACTGTTGTACGACTATATGTGTTATTTGTGTACAATTAGGTTTCGTCCTAATTTTCAACTATCCGGCGAGAGCTCTATTCGATACGGGTGCATCGCACTCTTTTCTGTCCGAGGACTTCGTGGTGCGAATCGGAGTGCCGTCTACCTTCGTAGAGGATAGATTGGAAGTAGTGCTACCCAATGGATCTCGAATGAGTGCGGATAGGAAGAGCCGTGTGAAGGTGCGGATCGGAAGTCAAGATTTCGACTTGGAAGCGTCGTTACTACTGTTAGCTGAATTCGATGTGATCTTCGGCATGGACTGGCTCTCGGAGCAGCGAGCATGCATAGATTGCAATACAAAGGAGATCACTCTGGGAACGAACACCGACGACGAAACCACATTCGCCGGTATGCGAGGAGCGAGCAAGACGATGATGTCTGCTCTCCAAGTGGTTAAGGCGGTGAGAAAAGGCGCCGAGTTGTTCTTCACCTTGTTGGAGGCTTCGGAGCCAAAGCCTAGGTTATGTGATGTCCCAGTTGTAGCGGAATACGCCGACGTGATTCCTAACGAACTCCCTGGGGCTCCGCCTCATCGGGAGATTGATTTCTGTATCGAGTTGGTGCCAGGTTCCAAACCTGTGGCCCGCTCACCATACCGAATAGCGCCAAAGGAATTGGCAGAGTTGAAGGTCCAATTGCAAGAGTTGCTAGAGCAAGGCTACGTACGTCCAAGTTCTTCGCCTTGGAGTGCACCGGTCCTCTTTGTGAAAAAGAAGGATGGGAGCTTGCGTCTATGTATTGATTATAGAGAGCTAAACAAGTTGACCGAGAAAAACCGATATCCGATTCCGAGAATCGACGATTTATTCGACCAACTGGTTGGGTCGACGGTTTACTCCAAGCTAGACCTAAGGTCCGGCTACTATCAACTGCGGATAAGGGAGTGTGACATTCCAAAAACAGCGTTTAGTACCCGTTTTGGGCACTATGAGTTCACGGTAATGCCGTTCGGTCTGTCCAATGCACCGTCGGTATTCATGGACTTGATGAACAGGACATTCCGAGAGTATTTAGATCAATTTGTGATCGTCTTCATCGACGACATTTTGGTATACTCTCAGTCGGAAGAGGAGCATGTAGGGCATCTGCACGCAGTCCTGAGCACCTTGAGGAGGAGTCAGCTATATGCCAAATTCTCCAAGTGCGAGTTTTGGCTACCGTCAGTGGCATTCCTTGGTCATGTCGTTAGTGGCGAAGGGATTGCAGTCGATCCGTCGAAGATAGAAGCGATCCAAGCGTGGCCTTTGTTGAAAAACGTAGCGGAAGTCCGAAGTTTCTTAGGACTTGCCGGCTATTATAGGCGCTTTGTGGAAAACTTCTCGAGGATCGCACTTCCTCTCACAAAACTGACTAGGAAGGATCATAAGTTCGTTTGGTCACCCGAGTGCGCACGAGCTTTTGAAGAGCTAAAGAGCCGTCTGACCACGACGCCCATCCTATGCTCGCCACAGGGTACGGAAGGCTACGAAATATATAGCGACGTCTCAGGAAGTGGTTTGGGGTGTGTCCTGGTGCAGTTCGGGAAGGTAATTGCTTACGGCTCCCGGCAACTGAAGGTTCACGAGAGGAATTACCCGGTCCATGATTTGGAGCTAGCGGCCGTGGTTTTTGCCCTCAAACTTTGGAGGCACTATCTATATGGCGTGAAGATCGATATCTTTACCGACCACAAGAGCCTCAAGTACTTACTAGATCAAAGGGAGTTGAACATGCGCCAAAGGAGGTGGATGGAGTTCCTTGGGGACTACACCTTCGACATCAAATATACTCCCGGCAAAGGAAACGTAGTTGCGGATGCGTTGAGTCGTCGGGTTCCCGCGCAAGCAAATTGGATTTTGATGCACGATGAGCGTCTAATCCGTGAGCTAGAAGAAATGGAGATCGTTTGCATTGATAGGAGAACGTCTACTTCATCATGCTTGAACTGGACGGAAGTTCATTACGACCTTGCCGACCGAGTTCGACAAGCATTGGAGTTGGACGAGAGCATGAAATGATATAAAGCGGAAACCGTTGAGGGGTTAAATGCTGATTTCTCCTTCGAAGACGACCTTATGTGGAAGCAGGAAAGGTTATGCATCCCAAACGTTGGTACTCTACGGGCGGAGTTGATGTATGAGGCTCATCATACCAAGTACTCGATCCACCCGGGGAGCACTAAAATGTATATGGATATGAAGAAACTGTTCTGGTGGCCGGGCATGAAGAAAGACATTGCCCTTTACGTGGCCAAGTGTCATACTTGCGCATTGGTGAAAGCGGAATGTCAACGTCCCAGTGGGTTTTTGAAGTCCTTGCCGATTCCGGAATGGAAGTTTGATGATATTTCGATAGATTTCGTGCACGGATTGCCGAGATCGCAACATGGAAACGACGCCATCTGGGTGATCGTGGACCGATTGACAAAGGTATCACACTTCATTCCGAACCGGAAGGATGATTCTGTAGAGAAACTAGCAAAGCTCTATGTGGATAGTATCGTGAGACTGCACGGTGTCCCTTGTAGCATCGTCAGCGACCGTGACGGGCATTTCACATCGAAAGATTGGAGGCTTATCCATGAACTGTTGGGCACGAAATTGAAGTTCAGCACGGCCTTCCACCCGCAAACGGATTGACAGACCGAGAGAACCAACAGGACTATGGAGGATATGCTCCGAATGTGCGCTCTAGACTTTGGAAAGAAGTGGGAGGATCATCTCTATATGATCGAATTCGCCTACAATAATAGCTACCAAGCCAGCATAAAGATGGCTCCTTTCGAGGCCCTCTATGGTAAGAAGTGTCGTACGCCGTTGTCTTGGGCGGAAACGGGCGATACTAAGCTATTGAAGCGAAAGGATGTTGAAGAAGCAACTTCGACGATCCGGACTATACGCGAAAGGCTATTGGTTGCCCAGGATAGGCAAGCAAAGTATTTCAATGCCAAGCATAGAAACCTAGAGTTCGTCGTCGATGACCGGGTTTACTTAAAGATCAAACCATTCAAAGGGGTATCAAGGATTCGACGCTTGAAAAAGCTCAGTCCAAGGTACTTGGGACCGTTTGAGATCGTGGAGCGTGTTGGTGATGCGGCTTATCGGCTTGCACTATCGGCAGATCTGAGCGGTCTGCATGACGTGTTTCACATTTCAGTGTTGAGGAAGGCAGTGCAAGAGCCTACTCATATCGTTGCGGTTGGCAAAGTGCCGGTTGATAGTGGGTTGTCGACGAAAGTCAAGCCCTTACGCATCGAAGATACCGAAGTAAAGCAGCTGCGGAACAAGTCCATTCGGATGGTAAAAGTCCGGTGGGATAACTGCGGCCGAGAGGAGCTCTCTTGGGAGAGAGAGCAAACGATGCTTGCGGAGTATCCCGAGCTATTTCCCTCAGGTAAAGTATAACTGTAATTTATGCTATTACTGTTTTCTGGATTTCGGGACGAAATTCTTTTAAGGAGGGTGGAGTTGTAACACCCCAAAACTGGTAGTTCCGCGAAGTAGGGGGAGTGGTAGTGCTGCACTTGGAACAGGCTAAAATTTCCCTGTCTGCTCTTAGCGCACGATCAGTGGCCTCATCGCGCACGACCAGCGATCGTGCGCCAGCGATCGTGCGTTAATTCAGAAGAGAATCGAGTTCTGTCTCGGATAGTGCGCACGACCATTTGCCTCTTCGCGCACGACCAGTGATCGTGCGCCAGCGATCGTGCGCTTATTCGCAAGAATTCAGAGTTCTGTCCCGGATAGTGCGCACGACCATTTCCCTCGTCACGCACGACCACTGACCGTGCGCCTGTGATCGTGCGCCCTGTTTATTCTGCTTCGCGATTTTGAGCGGAGAAGAAGATCCGACCGATCAAATTTCTTGGAAATCGATCCAACGGCTGGGATTTGTTGCTGGGGGGTCTTAGGGCTTTGGAGAGGGATTAAACCCTCATTATTTCATAGTGTTTCTCTCTCCTAGGCTAGAGGAAGAAGAAGGAGGCAAGGAAGAAGAAGAGGAGATTCCGCCATTGACGGATCTCCGGAGCTCCGTTTCGCGAGCCGTTTCCAGATCCGGAGAGTGCAGCCCGGTGCGGTTCTTTCCCTCCATGTGAAATCTCGGATCCATGGTAAGAAGAACACGTCTAGGGTAACGATTCTTTCTCCCTATCTTTGGACTCGTATTCGTCCTCTCTTTCATTTCTCTATGCTTGCATGAGGAGTCCCTTCACCAAATGGGTGAAGTGTAGGATTTCCTCAAGTTCTTCGGAACTCCGGGTAGATTGTGTCCGTCCCCGGCATATTGCATGTAGAAAATCCGGTAGTCGTGCGGATTTAGGCATTTTGTGTGAAGCCTATTCGTGGCCGTGAGCCTGAATCGGTGATGCTTGATTTGCGACGTTGCATTTAGGTTAGGCCTAGAATGCGTGCCGGAGAATGACTCCGTGGACTCACTTATAGTATTGCGGGAATTAAGTGCGGCGTCTTGTGAAGATCCTAACGAAGGCCCCATGCTTTGAGATTTGGTTGAAGGCGAACCTTCACCACGAAATTGTCGCGGAGCGTAATGTACCTCCCTTGTTGAGTATTCGTGAAGCCTAGATCCTTGTAAAGGGGTTAGGTGCGTAGCGTAAAACTAGTGAAGCACTTGAAAGTGCTAAACCCTTACGGGCCGAGGTGAAGCCGTACCCGCGTCGTGCGATAGATCGTGACGATTAGAGCATGGGCAAAGCTAAACCGAACCCGTTTCCATGCAGATCGGTAAGAGGTCCCTTCCTCATGAAAGCCGTGTGATCATGGGAGAGGTCGTGGAAGGTGTCATACCTAGACCGACCAAAAGCTCTTGTTTCCCACCTAAGGTTGTGACCCTTAGGGTGGAGTGTTGTGGATTTGATATTATGATTAGCCTCATGCGATTGCTTAGGCGGTTGTGGGGAACCTTCGGGTGAACCCAACCAACATCATGTGCATACCTAGGTTCCCTCCTTTTTGATGCTCAACCTAGAAGATTGATTGTGCTTGAAACCTCACCTTGTGTAGTTGCACCTTCTTTATATTAGTACTTGTGCTAGTGTAGCTTGCTTGCAGGGTAGAAGCTCCGCCACCCCGGGAAAGGGGTGGGGTCGTTATAATTTGGTCAGCTGTGCTGACCGTTACTTTGTTTGCCACCGCTTGGTGGAATGTTCTTATGCAGGTGCAGGTGAGCCTAGCGGGAAATAGCGGGCGTTGGTCCTTTTGCTGAGTTGGCCCTCGAAGGCCAGCCTTTGTCCTGTTTTCTCATGTATTGCCGGCCTGCCTGCCGATGTATGCTTTTTGGAGTTTTGTACATTGATTTGATGTAAGGCCCTAAGGCCGTAACTCTTATTTCTGGATTCATTCCTATGATAGTGGACATGTCTATTTGAATGGTTTAATTATTGCTTCCGCTTACGTTTTGTACTCTCGTTTAGTTGTCACTTTTCTGGTTATCACCTTTTAACTCCTAGCTAGTGTGGTTTGTATGGCGTGGGGTCCCGGCCGGACCTGCTGTTATACTTTTCGTACTGGCAGGGTGTGACATTAAACGCACAAGTAGTCCTACAGGATCTAGTAAGGTAATTTCTATGTTATACACACACTACTGCATAGAGACATGACAACTCGGTATGAGTAGCATTGATGGCTTGGGGTGGTGTTGAAACCTGCAACAGGTCTCTTGAGTTCGGACCCACTGGGGGGTGTAGCCGGTGCTTACTTCTCCCTCACTGGACTCTCTGGACGGTGGATGTGAGAACAAGAATAGACCCAAGGCTGAAGCGAGGAGGTCCCGCCACAAACCCGGAAGATCTTAGAGAGCTTCCCCTCCCAAACCAGAGCTCAACTGGGCACCTTGGAGGGCACTAACTGTAACATCCCGACTTTTATTGGGCCACTAGACCCTAGTGAGCCCAATAAAAGTAGGCCCGAGCAGGAGAAAACGACCATTTCGGGTATCGTAGCGCACCACTACCTCATTATTATGAATAGTGGCCGTACGAACCCCGAATTGACTTCCGTCAATTCCGTTGGACTCGTATGAACAATACGAGCGCAATGGAATTCGTTGCACTCCGATCCGAGGTCGTTTGGAGAAAACGACCATTTCGGGTATCGTAGCGCACCACTACCTCATTATTATGAATAGTGGCCGTACGAACCCCGAATTGACTTCCGTCAATTCCGTTGGACTCGTATGAACAATTCGAGCGCAATGGAATTCGTTGCACTCCGATCCGAGGTCGTTTGGAGAAAACGACCATTTCGGGTATCGTAGCGCGCCACTACCTCATTATTTTGAATAGTGACCGTACGAACCTCAAATTAACTTCCGTCAGTTCCGTTGGACTCGTATGAACAATACGAGCGCAATGGAATTCGTTGCACTCCGATCCGAGGTCGTTTGGAGAAAACGACCATTTCGGGTATCGTAGCGCACCACTACCTCATTATTATGAATAGTGGCCGTACGAACCCCGAATTGACTTCCGTCAGTTCCGATAGACTCGTATGGACAATACGAGCGCAACGGAACTCGTTGCGTCTCGATACGAGGTCGTATGGAGAGTATGCCATTTTAGTCCTATGCAGATCGCCTCAGTAAAACGCACGAGATATAAAGCACACGAACCCGTCAACGGCCCCGGCAACTCTTATCGTACCCCGGGGGCCAAAGAGGACCCCGCCCTAAGTTGACTTGGTCAAACCCCCCCCCCCCCCCCCCCCGGTCTGAAGCTACTTGGAAGAAAGACGAAAAGAAAAGGGGGGGGGGGAGAGAGAAGCCCCTCCCCAAAAGGAGGGGCTGCCCATGAATGGGCAGCCCCCCTATTGGGGCAAAGGGACAGGATAGAGAAGGGGGGGGGGGGGGGGGGGGGGGGGGGGGGGGGGGGGGGGGGGGGGGGGGGGGGGGAGAAAATATCTCCCCCCACCCACTCCTTCCTTTTAGCCCACATGGGCTAAAAGGAAGGAGAGGGGATGCCCTTCCTCCCTCCCCTATATAAGGAGGGGCACAGCCCCCTCCCTGAATGCAAAACCCCCCCTCTCTCAGCCACTCCTCCTCCTCCTCCACCTTGCCGGAGCAAGCCACCCCAAGCCGCCACCTCCTCCTCCTTCCCCATGGCCGGCCACCTCCCTTCCTCCTCCCGAGCACCACCCCCTGCCCAGGTAGAACTCCCCTCCCTCCCCCTTCCTACCTCCCGGAGGAGGCCACCCCTCTCCCCGTCGCCGGAGCGCCGCCGGCTGCCGCCCCGAGCCTTGCAAGGCTCGGGGAGGAAGCTGGACGTGGAAGCCTCCTCCCCCAGCGCCGGTGGTGGCGCTGGGGAAGGTAGGTCCCCTCTCGGGGACCTCGGTGCCGGCGCTGGGGAGGCGGTCAGGCCGCCGGCAGGCACGGCCGGCGGCGCCCGTGGCCCCCCCCCCCCTCCTCCCCGAACTTCCTGTAGGGGGATAACCCCCTTCCCCGGCGACGGCCGGCGGCTCCAGACCGCTGGGCCACCGCCGGGGGGTTGCCCCCTCCCCGGCGCCCCGACCAGGGGCGGCAGGGAGGGCTGCGCGCGAGGAGGCGGCGGTGCAGCAAGCCGGCAGGGCTCGTGCCGGCTGCACCGCGCCTCCCCGTCCCTCCTGCCCCACTTTCCTGTGGGGTCCGGCGGCGCCAGGCCACCGGGCCACCACCGGAGTGGGCGCCGACCCCCGGCGCACCAACCGGGGGCGGCACCCGTGGTCCCTCGGCGGGAGGACGGCGGCGCAGCGGGCCTGCATGGCCCATGCAGGCCACGCCCCCGTCTCCCACCCTCTGCATCTCCTCCCCGGCGGTGGCCGGCGGCGCCAGGCCGCCGGACCACCCCCGGAGGATTCGCCGGCCCCCGGCGCACCAACCGGGGGCACTCCCCGCCCCTCCCTGGTAGAGGCGGCGGCGGCTAGCATGCACATTGCATGCAGGCCACCACCGCCCCGTGCCGTTTTCGGCACTAATCCCGGCGGTGGCCGGCGGCGCCAGGCCGCCGGACCACCACCGGGGTGGTCGCCGACCCCCGGCGCACCGACCGGGGGCGGCGCCGGCACCAGCCGGCCGCTGCCCGACGGCGGCAGCGGCTGCCAGCCGTGCGCGAGCGGGGGGCCGCACGATCTCCCCCAGGAGATCGAGCGGCCCCCACTTCCTGGTTTCCCGCCCCGCCCCGTGCCTCAAACTGTGTGCCCCCCACAGCGGATCCGCTGTGGATCCGCTGTGGGGACCCGAGGATGGCGCCCGGTGTGGCGCCCCTAGAATCCTCCTCCCCTCTATTTGCACCCCAAAACACCTCTCCATCTCCTTATTTTTTTAGGGCAAAACGGGACCTTTTCAAAAGAAACTTTCTAAATGACAATTGTGCCCCACCCTTAGGGGCACCTCCTGTAATTTTTGGGAATTTTTGGGAGGAGTCTTGCTATTTTTAAAACCCATTATAAAGTCTATTTTGGGAAATAAAATACCCAAACGAGTTTCTAAAATTCCCCAAAAATTAGGGGCTCTATTTAAAGGTATTTTACATCTACTATTAAAGTTGGGAGGCGCGACCTCTCATTTTGGTCCCCCAAAAGTATTCTACAAGTAACATAAACGCCCGAAAAGGAGCGAAATACCTTAAAATAAATCGGCGCCCCTCGACGCATATTTTTGCTAAAATGCTTAACAAAATTATGCGTATCAATCTAAAGAATCGACTAGGCTCGGAAAAGCAACATAAAAGTCGGAACGACATCGCAGTGCGGCGCCGAAATTTTAACCCCGCCGCGACACTAATAAAAGAATGGAGTCGTCGATCGAAGCCTCCTCTTATGGAGTGATTGGACTACTAACCTTTTCTCCTCATGCTTTACTGCATTCTGTACTTTCGTTTAAATCCAGTCTCGAACTGGTCCCCCGCATTTACATTATGTACTTTCGTTTAAATCCAGTCTCGTACTGGCCCCCCGCATTTACATTCTGTACTTTCGTTTAAATCCAGTCTCGTACTGGTCCCCCGCATTTACATTCTGTACTTTCGTTTAAATCCAGTCTCGTACTGGTCCCCCACATTTACATTTTGCACTTTCGTTTAAATCCAGTCTCGTACTGGTCCTACTATTATGGCCTTTGCTTTCGGCCTACTTTTCTGTTTATTATGGCCTTTGCTTTCGGCCTACTTTTCTGTTTATTACATGGCCTTTGCTTTCGGCCTACCTTCTGCTTATCATTATGGCCTCTGCATTCGGACTACATTTCTGTTTAGTATTATGGCCCCTGCTTCGGCCTAATTTACTTACTAGTGCAGAGCTGCCGTGGCAACAAATGCGGTGCTTGTCCTCCCTTCGGCGAGGCCTTAGTTGGGGAAAACCCGGAGTTGAGTCTCTCCTCCCAGGTTAGTCCCAAGCAAGGAGCCCTCATACCGCTAAGCCTCCCGGTCCAAGATCGTGCGACCGGTCGAGTAGAAATTGCCACGTGGCCTAAGGGTTTGTTTTATATAAAGCGGGTGAAGATTGATTGGAAGTGGAGGGTTGGTCACGCTCGCAGACCGTTCGTACCGGTGCGGGTGGGTTGACGACTCATGGCAACAGGGAGATGGGCACAGCGGGTTATTACCCTCTGAGCCTGCAGTTTCGCCTCCGCTGGTCGGCCTAAAAATCGGTTCGCCGGATGTCGCTCACATCCATTCAGTACACTAAGTTGTACAGGAGGGCCTGAATGATACGGTACGACTACATTCAGAAGTGGCAGGACTGGCCACTGTCACCGACGGCCACATCGGTGAGGCCCGCGGGATTAGCTCCCCTGCTTGAACTAAAGCGGTCTAAAACTGTGTCGACACAGGGTCTTTTGTGTGTGTACAGGTCTTGAGTACCTGGGTGTGTGTATGCGCGCGATAGTGTTAGATATTTACTATACGGCGCGATTGTGGTTATTAGGGCAGGAGCCCCGCTATATATATATATATATATATGTGAATATATATGTTTACCTGCTGCTAACTCTTCCTTGCTTCGGCTATTTCAATTCTGTCCTTTAGCCGCCCCCTGGATATGGATCCGGGGAGGGGGATGTATTTTCTACTTAGCTCTGTGACTAACGGTTATTTCTTATAACCAATCACAGGAGACGGGACAGCGTGAAGCCCCCACATCACAGGTTGATCTTGAAGCCTTGGAGATGATCCGTACGACTTTCCCAGCCCCGCCCCCTGTCTTCCGCGACGTGAGTCCTAGAGTATAAGCCCAGCTCAGGCCCTTTTGATTAGTCGATGTAGCCTGCTAAGCACTTTTGTAAACGTTAGGCTTCGGCCCGTTAATTATGTAAATATAAGCTGTGTGCTTGGTTTTCCGTTTTTTTTCAATTGCTTCCGTTATGCATTCTGATGTGATGTAATGATTCTTGTGCCTGACAAAGAGACCGCTTAGTGCTTAAGTGGGTGGGATGTCGCCACCCGGAAAGCGCTGGGTAGTCTTCTTTGGGCAGTAAGATCCCCCTCCCTGAACCGGTTCAGGATTGGGGAGGGGGGTCTTACAAATGGATCAGAGCTACCACGATCCGACCACATGGGGCAGTCTTTCGATCCTCCCGTTTCCGTTTCCGTTCCTTGGTTCGGGACGAACCACGCAGCGGAAGCCTGGTGGACCCTTTAGGTTTAGAGTTAAGGATTCAAGACTGCACGGTAGTACACCCGCATGCTTTCCGCTTCCTTTTCGTTTCAGTCCTGCAAAATTCCCTTATTTTTGCAAGTTCTGATATTCGTGTTGTTACTTCTCCAGATACCGGAGTCGAGCAACGGAAGATCCTCCTCTGAGGATCAGTACCACCCTACTACTCCACCACCAGTCCCAGCCACTCCAGCCGCAGCTCCGTTTGGGGATACGGAGCTAGGACGGACCTTGATAGCTTTGTTAGCAGCTTTCCAGACAGCCACCTTACGGCCACCCCAGCAGGCCACCGCACCCACCGATCTCCTGACGACATTTCGGGGGCTAAGGCCCCCCACCTTCCGAGGTACCGAGTCAGCCATTCAGGCTGAAGAGTGGGTGGAGAGGGTGGAGGAGCTCCTAGTCGGGATGATGTGCCCCGCCATAGCCGCAGTGTCCTTAGTTGTTACCATGCTAGAGGGTTATGCCCGAGATTGGTGGAGGGCAGCTACCCGCTCCACTTTTAGGGGGCGACCCCTTAGCACCATTCTCTGGGGGGAGTTCTCAGAGTCCTTCTTAGAGCACTTCATCTCAGACGCGGACCGGATGGCACTCCAGGAGCGATTTTTGCAGATCCGACAGGGAGTTAGGACGGTTCCAGATTACCAGAGAGAGTTTATCCACTTGGCACGCTTCGCCGGGACCTTAACAGGTACAGATAGGGACAGGGCTGCCAGGTTTTACCGAGGGCTACGAGACGATCTCCGTCAGGCCCTGATTATGATCTCCCAGGCGTCCTTCCACACTATTGCCTCACATGCCACCGCTTTAGAGATGGATCAGCGGATGGTGGCCCAGCAGCGGAGGGGACACGTAGCTGCTCCCCGGACTCAGGGCCGAGAGAGAGGAGCAGGACCACGCAGACAGGACCAGGCCAGGAGACAGCGTCAGCGTCATCACCCGTATAGGCAGGCACCCCAGCCCCGACCGGCACCTCCAGCCCCGGCACCACCAGCCCCAGCACCTCAGCCTGCCCCAGCCGCACGACGAGATGGTCCATTCACAGGGAACTACTACCTGTGCCAGCAGCCCGGGCACATCCGAGCCTTTTGCCCCCAGGCAGTAGGCAGGCCCGGCCTAGGAGCCGTGCAGGGAGCCGCAGAGAGAGGTCGAGGACGCGGTAGACGCAGAGGACAGCCCGCAGGCAGGAGAGGCCAGGACAGGCAGGGCAGAGCAGCGCCCCTCGAGGCATACGCTCTAGACCTCCAGCACGGTCCTGCACCCGATGTAGTGATAGGTATCTACTTCCAGTAGTTACGTTATCTTAGGTAGATGTGATGGTTATATATATGATCTGGCCTTTTGTTTGTATAGCACGTATGTTATTTATTCTGATATATCTGTAAAACTTCATGATCATAGTATATACATATTATCAGGTTTGCTTTTGGTAGAAGGTCATCCCGCTAAAACGTTGTTCGATACCGGTGCCACGCATTCCTTCGTCGCACAGAACTTTATCGCCGACAAGGAAAACACTGTACGATCATCCGGGATGTCAATACGAATACGACTCCCAGATGGATCAGATATGACATCCACAGAAAAATGTTCCTTCCAAGCAATGCTTGGAGGCATAGAATTCGAAGTCAACGCAACCATTCTGGCGATAACCGGATTCGACATCATCCTAGGGATGGATTGGCTGGCCGAGCACAGCGCCCAAATTGATTGTTCGACTCGAGAAATCCGCCTCCGGAACCCGAATGGGCAAATAATCACACTAGCAGGTATACCATCTGTCGCTCGCATTATTCTAACATCCGCACGAACGGTCAAGGCAGTTCGGCGAAGGGACGAAGTATACCTAATATACTTCGAGATGGAAAGCAATACGCAGGTACTCGCTAAGGTACCTGTAATTAGGGACTTCCCAGACATCTTTCCGGAATCCCTTCCCGGGTTGCCCCCGCAACGGGAAGTGGACTTCCAAATTGAACTTACACATGGAGCCCGACCCGTGTCTCGAGCTCCATACCGAATGGCCCCGCGAGAACTAGCTAAACTCAAGATTCAACTACAAGATCTAGTTGACGCAGGCTTCGTTCGCCCAAGTACCTCGCCCTGGGGAGCCCCAGTGCTATTTGTTAAAAAGAAAGATGGATCCCTACGTCTCTGTGTGGACTACAGGGAATTAAATAAGCTCACTGTCCGGAATACTTATCCCCTGCCCCGAATAGATGAATTGTTCGATCAACTACAAGGTGCATCCGTCTTCTCTAAAATGGATTTAAGATCTGGCTATTATCAACTCAGAGTACGGGAAGAGGACATCCCCAAGACCGCTTTCAGCTCCCGCTATGGACTTTACGAATTCATGGTAATGCCTTTTGGATTGACCAATGCTCCGTCCGCCTTCATGGCTCTAATGAATACAGTGTTTAAACCCTTCTTGGATCACTTTGTGATAGTCTTTATAGATGACATACTCATCTACTCAAAGAGCAAAGCTGATCATTCCAGGCACCTTCAAATGGTGCTGCTCAAGCTGAGAGAGCACTCACTCTTCGCAAAGTTCAGCAAATGTGAGTTCTGGATGGAAGAAGTCGGTTTCCTTGGACACACAGTTAACAAGAACGGAGTAGCAGTGGACCAAGCTAAAGTACGAGCGGTACGAGATTGGCCGCCACTTAAGACAGCAGCAGACATCCGGAGTTTCCTTGGCCTCGCCGGCTACTATCGAAAATTTGTGGAAGGGTTCTCTAAGATTGCACTCCCACTTACCGCCCTGACCAAAAAGGATGTAACGTTCCAGTGGTCGCCTGAATGCGAAGCAGCATTCATCGAGCTAAAGAACCGACTAATATCAGCACCGATTCTGACACTCCCCTCAGGAACGGAAGGCTTCCAGATCTACGCCGACGCGTCACTGAAGGGATTGGGAGCCGTACTAATGCAACACGGCAAGGTAATCGCCTACGCCTCCCGACAGCTGAAGCCTCACGAAGTAAACTACGCTACCCATGATCTAGAGCTGGGTGCAGTAGTTTTCGCATTAAAAGTTTGGAGGCACTACCTCTACGGTGTGCGATGCGAGATCTTCTCCGATCATAAAAGCCTCAAATACATCTTCACCCAGAAAGAGCTAAATCTTCGACAGCGCCGGTGGCTAGAGTTCTTATGCGATTACGACTTCGCTCTCCAATATCATCCCGGCAAGGCCAATAAAGTTGCAGATGCCTTGAGTAGGCAAACTTCGATGGCCAGCAGCTGGCTAGAGATGATACCGGATGAATTAATCAAGTCCTTAGCAGACTTGGATATCATCCTCGTTACCCGCAGGAACCCAATGGAATACCAGGCTCACCTTTATTGGATGGAGATACAGTGCGACATTAGGGATAGAATACGAGAGGCCCAGAAGGTCGACGTAGAGGCAGCCCCGATCATTCAAGCCTTGCAACACGGTGCGCAAGAAGACTACAACTTGTGTGATGGCATCCTACAGTACAGGCACCGCATATTCATCCCCGCTGCAGAGGGAATCCGGGAAGAGATCCTCCGCGAAGCACATCAAACCAGGTATTCCATACACCCGGGAGTAGTAAAGATGTATACGGACCTACGAAGGACGATATATTGGCCAGGAATGAAGAAGGACGTCACCGATTATGTAGCGCACTGCCAGACCTGCCAAATGGTCAAGGCCGAATGTCGTAGCCCAGGAGGTCTACTACAACCCCTGCCAATTCCAGAATGGAAATTTGAGGATATTTCCATGGATTTTGTCCATGGCTTACCCCGATCCCGTGCAGGTAACGACTCCATATGGGTAGTAGTGGACCGCCTCACCAAGGTAGCCCGATTCATCCCGAACCGGCAAGGCGATGGTGTCGACATTCTAGCCCGACTATTTATCGAGCAGGTAGTCCGATTTCATGGAATACCCAAATCAATCGTCTCGGACCGCAACGGGCGCTTTACATCGAAGGAATGGAGAAGAGTGCAAGCTTATCTGGGAACCAGATTAGCTTTTAGCACCGCCTTCCACCCCCAGACCGATGGGCAGACGGAAAGAACGAATCGGACGATGGAAGATCTTCTCCGATTATGCATAGTGGAACACAACGAGCCCTGGGAGCAGTTACTACCTCTGGTAGAGTTTTCATATAACAACAGCTTCCAGGCAAGCATCAAGATGGCACCCTACGAAGCCCTCTACGGAAGACGCTGTCGGACCCCGCTATCTTGGGCACAGGATGAGGACCCCGAAGCATTAGGGGTCACCTACATCGACGATACCACCGCCGCAATAAGACTAATCCGGGAATGCATGCTGGAAGCACAGAGCCGGCAGGCCAAGTATTACGACGCACGTCATCGGCAAGTGGAATTCCAAGTGGGAGATATGGTTTTCTTGAAGATTAAGCCTATGCATGGGATATCACGAATCAAGAGGCAGAAAAAGATGGACCCCCGTTATCTAGGCCCATATCCAGTCATCGAAAGAATTGGCCCGGTGGCTTATAGGTTAGCTTTGCCAGCCGAGCTGGGAAGCCTTCACGACGTATTTCATGTCTCCTCGCTAAGACGTGTTCTGCGCCAACCAGAGCAGCACCTTCCCACACCACCAACATCAGTACAATCCGACCGATCTGTCCGACTCGAACCTGTGAAGATAGTGGACTCCAAGATCAAAGAGCTGCGGAACAAAACTGTCACAATGGTCAAGATCTTATGGTCGAACGGTGGACGTGAAGAGTTCACTTGGGAACCCGAGACGCTCGTACGAGAGAAATACCCGACGCTCTTCCCCCAGGTACATCATTTAAACCCCTACTTTAGCCAATTTTCGGGGACGAAAATCTCTTTATTTTTATTGGATTGTAACATCCCGACTTTTATTGGGCCACTAGACCCTAGTGAGCCCAATAAAAGTAGGCCCGAGCAGGAGGAAAACGACCATTTCGGGTATCGTAGCGCACCACTACCTCATTATTATGAATAGTGGCCGTACGAACCCCGAATTGACTTCCGTCAATTCCGTTGGACTCGTATGAACAATACGAGCGCAATGGAATTCGTTGCACTCTGATCCGAGGTCGTTTGGAGAAAACGACCATTTCGGGTATCATAGCGCACCACTACCTCATTATTATGAATAGTGGCCGTACGAACCCCGAATTGACTTCCGTCAATTCCGTTGGACTCGTATGAACAATACGAGCGCAATGGAATTCGTTGCACTCCGATCCGAGGTCGTTTGGAGAAAACGACCATTTCGGGTATCGTAGCGCGCCACTACCTCATTATTTTGAATAGTGACCGTACGAACCTCAAATTAACTTCCGTCAGTTCCGTTGGACTCGTATGAACAATACGAGCGCAATGGAATTCGTTGCACTCCGATCCGAGGTCGTTTGGAGAAAACGACCATTTCGGGTATCGTAGCGCACCACTACCTCATTATTATGAATAGTGGTCGTACGAACCCCGAATTGACTTCCGTCAGTTCCGATAGACTCGTATGGACAATACGAGCGCAACGGAACTCGTTGTGTCTCGATACGAGGTCGTATGGAGAGTATGCCATTTTAGTCCTATGCAGATCGCCTCAGTAAAACGCACGAGATATAAAGCACACGAACCCGGCAACGGCCCCGGCAACTCTTATCGTACCCCGGGGGCCAAAGAGGACCCCGCCCTAAGTTGACTTGGTCAAACCCCCCCCCCCCCCCCGGTCTGAAGCTACTTGGAAGAAAGACGAAAAGAAAAGGGGGGGGAGAGAGAAGCCCCTCCCCCAAAAGGAGGGGCTGCCCATGAATGGGCAGCCCCCCTATTGGGGCAAAGGGGCAGGATAGAGAAGGGGGGGGGGGGGGAGAAAATATCTCCCCCCACCCACTCCTTCCTTTTAGCCCACATGGGCTAAAAGGAAGGAGAGGGGAGGCCCTTACTCCCTCCCCTATATAAGGAGGGGCACAGCCCCCTCCCTGAATGCAAACCCCCCCCCCCCCCCCCCCCCCCCCCCCCCTCTCTCAGCCACTCCTCCTCCTCCTCCACCTTGCCGGAGCAAGCCACCCCAAGCCGCCACCTCCTCCTCCTTCCCCATGGCCGGCCACCTCCCTTCCTCCTCCCGAGCACCACCCCCTGCCCAGGTAGAACTCCCCTCCCTCCCCCTTCCTACCTCCCGGAGGAGGCCACCCCTCTCCCCGTCGCTGGAGCGCCGCCGGCTGCCGCCCCGAGCCTTGCAAGGCTCGGGGAGGAAGCTGGCCGTGGAAGCCTCCTCCCCCAGCGCCGGTGGTGGCGCTGGGGAAGGTAGGTCCCCTCTCGGGGACCTCGGCGCCGGCGCTGGGGAGGCGGTCAGGCCGCCGGCAGGCACGGCCGGCGGCGCCCGTGCCCCCCCCCCCTCCCCGCACTTCATGTAGGGGGATAACCCCCTTCCCCGGCGACGGCCAGCGGCTCCAGGCCGCTGGGCCACCGCCGGGGGGTTGCCCCCTCCCCGGCGCCCCGACCAGGGGCGGCAGGGAGGGCTGCGCGCGAGGAGGCGGCGGTGCAGCAAGCCGGCAGGTCTCGTGCCGGCTGCACCGCGCCTCCCCGCCCCTCCTGCCCCACTTTCCGGTGGGGTCCGGCGGCGCCAGGCCACCGGGCCACCACCGGAGTGGGCGCCGACCCCCGGCGCACCAACCGGGGGCGGCACCCGTGGTCCCTCGGCGGGAGGACGGCGGCGCAGCGGGCCTGCATGGCCCATGCAGGCCACGCCCCCGTCTCCCGCCCTCTGCATCTCCTCCCCGGCGGTGGCCGGCGGCGCCAGGCCGCCGGACCACCCCCGGAGGATTCGCCGGCCCCCGGCGCACCAACCGGGGGCACTCCCCGCCCCTCCCTGGTAGAGGCGGCGGCGGCTAGCATGCACATTGCATGCAGGCCGCCACCGCCCCGTGCCGTTTTCGGCACTAATCCCGGCGGTGGCCGGCGGCGCCAGGCCGCCGGACCACCACCGGGGTGGTCGCCGACCCCCGGCGCACCGACCGGGGGCGGCGCCGGCACCAGCCGGCCGCTACCCAGCGGCGGCAGCGGCTGCCAGCCGTGCGCGAGCGGGGGGCCGCACGATCTCCCCCAGGAGATCGAGCGGCCCCCACTTCCTGGTTTCCCGCCCCGCCCCGTGCCTCAAACTGTGTGCCCCCCACAGCGGATCCGCTGTGGATCCGCTGTGGGGACCCGAGGATGGCGCCCGGTGTGGCGCCCCCAGAATCCTCCTCCCCTCTATTTGCACCCCAAAACACCTCTCCCTCTCCTTATTTTTTTAGGGCAAAACGGGACCTTTTCAAAAGAAACTTTCTAAATGACAATTGTGCCCCACCCTTAGGGGCACCTCCTGTAATTTTTGGGAATTTTTGGGAGGAGTCTTGCTATTTTTAAAACCCATTATAAAGTCTATTTTGGGAAATAAAATACCCAAACGAGTTTCTAAAATTCCCCAAAAATTAGGGGCTCTATTTAAAGGTATTTTACATCTACTATTAAAGTTGGGAGGCGCGACCTCTCATTTTGGTCCCCCAAAAGTATTCTACAAGTAACATAAACGCCCGAAAAGGAGCGAAATACCTTAAAATAAATCGGCGCCCCTCGACGCATATTTTTGCTAAAATGCTTAACAAAATTATGCGTATCAATCTAAAGAATCGACTAGGCTCGGAAAAGCAACATAAAAGTCGGAACGACATCGCAGTGCGGCGCCGAAATTTTAACCCCGCCGCGACACTAATAAAAGAACGGAGTCGTCGATCGAAGCCTCCTCTTATGGAGTGATTGGACTACTAACCTTTTCTCCTCATGCTTTACTGCATTCTGTACTTTCGTTTAAATCCAGTCTCGTACTGGTCCCCCGCATTTACATTATGTACTTTCGTTTAAATCCAGTCTCGTACTGGTCCCCCGCATTTACATTCTGTACTTTCGTTTAAATCCAGTCTCGTACTGGTCCCCCGCATTTACATTCTGTACTTTCGTTTAAATCCAGTCTCGTACTGGTCCCCCACATTTACATTTTGCACTTTCGTTTAAATCCAGTCTCGTACTGGTCCTACTATTATGGCCTTTGCTTTCGGCCTACTTTTCTGTTTATTATGGTCTTTGCTTTCGGCCTACTTTTCTGTTTATTACATGGCCTTTGCTTTCGGCCTACCTTCTGCTTATCATTATGGCCTCTGCTTTCGGCCTACATTTCTGTTTAGTATTATGGCCCCTGCTTCGGCCTAATTTACTTACTAGTGCAGAGCTGCCGTGGCAACAAATGCGGTGCTTGTCCTCCCTTCGGCGAGGCCTTAGTTGGGGAAAACCCGGAGTTGAGTCTCTCCTCCCAGGTTAGTCCCAAGCAAGGAGCCCTCATACCGCTAAGCCTCCCGGTCCAAGATCGTGTGACCGGTCGAGTAGAAATTGCCACGTGGCCTAAGGGTTTGTTTTATATAAAGCGGGTGAAGATTGATTGGAAGTGGCGGGTCGGTCACGCTCGCAGACCGTTCGTACCGGTGCGGGTGGGTTGACGACTCATGGCAACAGGGAGATGGGCACAGCGGGTTATTACCCTCTGAGCCTGCAGTTTCGCCTCCGCTGGTCGGCCTAAAAATCGGTTCGCCGGATGTCGCTCACATCCATTCAGTACACTAAGTTGTACAGGAGGGCCTGAATGATACGGTACGACTACATTCAGAAGTGGCAGGATTGGCCACTGTCACCGACGGCCACATCGGTGAGGCCCGCGGGATTAGCTCCCCTGCTTGAACTAAAGCGGTCTAAAACTGTGTCGACACAGGGTCTTTTGTGTGTGTACAGGTCTTGAGTACCTGGGTGTGTGTATGCGCGCGATAGTGTTAGATATTTACTATACTGCGCGATTGTGGTTATTAGGGCAGGAGCCCCGCTATATATATATATTTGTGAATATATATGTTTACCTGCTGCTAACTCTTCCTTGCTTCGGCTATTTCAATTCTGTCCTTTAGCCGCCCCCTGGATATGGATCCGGGGAGGGGGATGTATTTTCTACTTAGCTCTGTGACTAACGGTTATTTCTTATAACCAATCACAGGAGACGGGACAACGTGAAGCCCCCACATCACAGGTTGATCTTGAAGCCTTGGAGATGATCCGTACGACTTTCCCAGCCCCGCCCCCTGTCTTCCGCGACGTGAGTCCTAGAGTATAAGCCCAGCTCAGGCCCTTTTGATTAGTCGATGTAGCCTGCTAGGCACTTTTGTAAACGTTAGGCTTCGGCCCGTTAATTATGTAAATATAAGCTGTGTGCTTGGTTTTCCGTTTTTTTTCAATTGCTTCCGCTATGCGTTCTGATGTGATGTAATGATTCTTGTGCTAGACAAAGAGACCGCTCAGTGCTTAAGTGGGTGGGATGTCGCCACCCGGAAAGCGCTGGGTAGTCTTCTTTGGGCAGTAAGATCCCCCCTCCCTGAACCCGGTTCAGGATTGGGGAGGGGGGGTCTTACACTAACAGCCGACCAAAAACTAGCCTGGAGGAGAGGATTCTCTAAAATCGGATCTCCTCCAAGGTGCCCTTAAGGGTCTATTTATAGTTTTTCTTAGGCTGGTCTGCAAATAGCCTGAATCCGCCTTTTAATTTTACTAAACGCACCCCAAATTGGTCTGCAAATAGCCTAACTCCGCTGTTCTGAAGGGCTATGTGCAGACCACAAGGGGTATAATGGTCAATTCCTCCTCAAAGCCTTCTGGGCGAGTGGTCTGTGAGGGAACCACTCGCCGAGTTCCCGCTTGACTGGGCGAATGCCCAGGCCCCTGAGCGAGTGGTCCGTGGAGGCACCACTCGTCGGGCTCCTTCTTGCTTGCAGCCTACCCCCACTAATCTGGGGATCCTTTTTCTTGTCTCAGTATGGGCGAATGGTCTGGCTGACCCCTGTCTCATCAATTGACTCGAAGGACCCACTCGCCAAATACGGGTTGTACACAATCCCCGCTCTTTGCGAGTGGTTCTTCCACTCGGAAAGAACAGTCCAACCCTTTATTTAGTGAGTGCTTGCTGATTGGACCCCGAAAGATTCTGTGGGTCCCACAGTTATCCTATATATATACATCCCATGTCAGGTTTTTCTGGACCACTTCCATATTTTGGCTCAGGATTTCTTCTCTCTCTTGACCTCTCGCCAGCTCCAATGTCTACTCATAAGCCTTCTTCGAGACCCCTCTCCCAGGAAATGATCGAGCGCCTGGCCGCGGCCCAGGTTGCAACCGCCCCGAAAACTGCCAGATTCGCTCCCTGGCTGACATCTAAGCGAGACCTGAGCGCCCCCTACGTCTCGCGGCGAGCCAAGACGATTCGACTGAATCGTCAAAAAGGCGAGACCGTAGTAGCATCTCCGGCGCGTACTCCTGTTGACCTCGGGACCCAGGTATGGGAATTCCTCCCGCCTTTCCTTTTAGCTCGTTTACTCATCCCAAAATTGCTTTGACCACTCGCAGGGGACTTCGGTGCCAGAGGACGACCACGTGGTCGTCTTGAGTAGTGTCGCGGCGCCACCCCCGGAGTCTGAGAGGCCTCCTCCAGATCTGGACCTGGCTCTTCCCCCAAACCTGGATCTGGCTCCTCCCCCTAACCGGGACCTGGCTCCTCCCCCTCCTCCGGGCGAGACCGCACTTCAGTCCGGTAAGTTTTGAACCCTTCCGATTTACCTTTAAGATGGCTTGTTCCTGACCCTCAACTTTTCGCAGCCCTCAACCCTGACGTCCCGCTTCGGGACACTATTCCTCCAACTCCCCCAACACAGCGAAACCCTTCTGTTACCGCGAATGAACAGAGGGTTTCCCCTGAGCGGGAGCCAGGTCAGCACCTTCGTGCTGGAGATAACGCGAATACCCCGGCGGATGATCAGGCTCCTCCTCCACCGCCTTTCCGCCCCGGAAAAGGGAAGGTTTTCCACCCTTCCGCCGGGTTACCCGGGGTACACCCCCATATTTCTCGCCCCTCAGGCCATAGGGTACCCGCCCCAGGTCAGCCCTCTATCTTGTCCCTGCTGCATTCGCTAACTTCGTCGTACTGATCCTTTTGTAATCTCATAGGGTATCGGGAAATCTCCTCCCCTGAGTCCTACTATGAGGGGGATGACGGGGTGCTCTCGCCCCTTCCTTCCCCAGGTGATCTCGCCGATTTCTTGGGCGACTCCTCTGACCACGTGACCCTGAAGGAGCGGATCACGGAGATCTTCGGGAAGCTCATCCACCTCCAGCGGAATGCTGCCGGCCAGGTGGATGAGGAGAAGCAGGAGCTCAAGCGCGAGCTGAAGGAACTCCGGAGGGACTACTCGCGACTTCTCGCGACAGTGGAGCGATTGGGGGGTGAAGGCGGGGAGCTGTCCCCTGGAAGGCACGCGGCGAGAGCCCGGGACCAGCTCCAACTGGCTTCCCACGAGATCACCAACATGATGACATACTATCGTCAGCGAATGCCCCCCGAAGCTGGTTCGCGAAAGCGAGGTCGATGGGTTTGGGTGGAGTACTGACCCAGATGCCATAATCTTTCCTTCTTTTCTTACTCGTCTCGCCGCGAGTGTCGAACATTAATATTTTTCTGTAATAACTTTGTATATTATGATTCTGAGGATGCTCTATTCATCGTTATTTATTTCCCTCAACCTACCTGATTGTTGCTGAATGATGTGTTTTGCGAATGCTTTCCTAACCATTTTTGCTTCTTTCATATCCTGTCTAGGTCTTGCCGAATGATATGCTTTGCGAATGCTTTCCTAACCATTTTTGCTTCTTTCATATCCTGTCTAGGTCTTGCCGAATGATATGCTTTGCGAATGCTTTCCTAACCATTTTTGCTTCTTTCATATCCTGTCTAGGTCTTGCCGAATGATATGCTTTGCGAATGCTTTCCTAACCATTTTTCGCAAAGTTGTTTGAGCGAATAGTTATAGGTCATTCGCCATTAATGGGCGAGAGAGATTTGGACCGGGTTTCGAGGCGCCGGGCTGCCGCAGGTTGCTATCCGCACCCCCCGCTGCCTCGGAAGTCCAAACGCCGTTTAAGGCCTCTATAAATAGGCCCTTCAACCACCGTAATAAATACCTTACCATCCGCTCCCTCTCTTTCCTTGCTCCAGCACTCGCACCTCTCTCTTCTTTGCTGCTCCTTTCCTCTCCCTCATTCGCGAGATGGGTGCCGATACCGAAGGAAGGGGCAAGTGTGCCAGCGCATTCGTCAACCATACCTTCGATTCCTGCGACCTTTCTGAAGAAGCTTATTTGACAGCAGTCGCCGACTACGTTCCGTCGGGGTTCGAGGGGCGAAAGCCTAGGCCGGAAGAGCGCCTGAACTCCATCTCGCCATGTGCTCTCGCGATCCCGCTAGAGCACTTCGAGGTGGGGTTTCGCCTCCCGATCTGGCCGGAACTACGCCAGACTTTCAGGTACTATGGGGTCGTACCCGCCCAGCTCAACCCCAACTCCATCGCCATGCTGGTCAGGTACGCGAGCTATTTGCGAGAAGAAGGGATCGAGTTCTCGCTGCCCGTCTTCCGCAAACTTTACACCTTCCGCTGCACCGGCGGCATCTCCTTCTTCTCGGGTCTAAGCCCCCTCAAACACTACGGGCTCCCGAACAAAAACCACGAATGGGTTTGTCGCTTCATCTTCGTCGGCGGGAGCCTAGGTAACACCCTTCTCGCCCCGGTGCAGGAGGAGGAGTCAACCTTCCGCCCCCCGACCCTAGGGGGGCATGAGGCAAAACTCCATCAATACATTCTGCAGTACGGGATGGACCTCGTCTATCTCCGGCGAAACGTCAACACACTCCCGTTCATTCCGCAGGGCGAGGGTATGATTCCAAGACTTTCGGATTCATTTTGGTTGTGATTCTTACTCCATTCGCCTAAACCACTCGCAATATCATGCAGGTGTGCGTAACCTTCCCGTTCATCCGCCGCGTCCTCCTGGGTTCTGCCTACTTCTCGCGCAAGCCGCCGCGGATGCCTGCCGGTAGGAGCCTTCCTCGTCCAAGCCTGGTAGCCGGAAGCGAAAGCTGGCGAGGGCTTCTTCCCCTCCTCCCTCGAAGTCGCCCTGTCCACCTGCAGCGAAGGGCAAGGGTGTTTTGGGCGAGTCCTATGGGGCGAGTGCTCCACCCCCAAACCTGGGGACCGACGCACTAGGTGCGAATGCTCCTCTGGAGAAGTCGGCGCTGCCGCCGCCTCCGCTGCCCCGAGACCATCGCAACTTCTCGAACGGCGAGAGGTACGTGGACCCCTCCGGGGCTCCTTTGCTGAAATGGGACAGGAACGCGAATAGGGTTTCGCTATCCACTCTCCATCCCTCTTGGGTGGAGACCAACACCGCTAGCGGCGAGGCCTATGCCGTGGCGTATGCCCTCTACGGTCGGGAGGACGCCGAGGTCTTCGATTTGGAGAAGACTCAAGTTCTCGCCCACGAATCCGCCCGGGCTATGCTGCGCGCTCTCGAGATTTCGCATATGTCCTCTCGCCGGAGCCTCGAGGTCTCGCGGAACCTGGTCAAGGTTGAGGAGACCAGGGCTCTTATTTCCCAGGAGGCGAGTGATCTCAGGGAAAAACTAAAAATCGCGGAAGCTCTTCTCGCCAATCGCCCGGTTGTAGAGGTACATTTTCTTTCACTCATGCGAATGATCATTACTAATTGCCCCACTTTCATCTCATCATCGTTATTCTATTTTTCCAGGATGCTACAAGTGTTGGGATGCTTCGAGCTCGGGTGGTCGACCTTGAGGAGGAAGTCCGCCTGGCCAAGGCCGAGACCCAGCTGCTGCGAGAAGCCGGGGAGACAGCACTCGCCCCGGGTGGTGGGGGGCACTTCTACCCCCATCACGAGCTGGAGCAACTGCTTCAGGAGAATGCACAACGAGCCGTTAAGCACGCGCTGCAGGTGCTGCGGCGGGCCGGGTATTTGAAGCCGGAGGCCGAACGCCTTACCACTCGCCAAGTGGTTCCATAGCTTTACATTCCGATCCCCTTCCCGGAGGACGATAGCGTCGCGCCGCGAGAAGATGTCCCCATCCCGGAGTTGGTCGAGGGTGACGAATCCTCGGGCGAGGAGTCCGATGACCCCTGAGAAGGGCCTTTCACTTTGTTTTGCACTCTTTTTGTATTTACCTTTTTTCCTTTCGATGTAATCATGAATTGGGCGAATGCCCCCAAAAGATATATATATTGATTACCATTTTTGTGCTATCTAAGGTTCTGTGCAATCTCAATTTTTCCACTATCTTAAACTTCATTATCATTCGCCGTTACGTCTCGCTAGACTCACCAGGACGCTAGAACGTAGAGTAACTGTCCCGGCCACCCAGCGAGTGCTCAGAGATGACTTAGGCGCGCTACCCCTTTTCGATTTCCCGCTACCCGAAACATTCGCGTACCTTTACCATTCGCTGAGACTGGGGTTTTGCTGAGGCAGTCAGGAAGAGGTAAGATTATCCTACTGGAGGGTGGTCCCTGCGAGTGCTCTTGGGACCCACCCTACAGGACTTGGACCCTGCTACCAAGTGAACTCTCAAACCTGCCAGCTGGATGAGAGTCTGGACAGTGGTTCTGCTCGGGCCATCTTCTCAATGCCTGGGAACCTGCCACCGAGTGAGCCTTCGGACCTGCCAGCTAGATGAGAGCCTGGACAGCGGGTCTGCTCGGGGCCAGGATTCTCAACACCTTAGGACCTGCCACCGAGTGAGCCTTCGGACCTGCCAGCTAGATGAGAGCCTGGACAGCGGGTCTGCTCGGGGCCATTTTCTCAACACCTTGGAACCTGCCACCGAGTGAGCCTTCGGACCTGCCAGCTAGATGAGAGCCTGGACAGCGGGTCTGCTCGGGGCCATTTTCTCAACACCTTGGAGCCTACCACCGAGTGAGCCTTCGGACCTGCCAGCTAGATGAGAGCCTGGACAGCGGGTCTGCTCGGGGCCATTTTCTCAACACCTTGGAACCTGCCACCGAGTGAGCCTTCGGACCTGCCAGCTAGATGAGAGCCTGGACAGCGGGTCTGCTCGGGGCCATTTTCTCAACACCTTGGAACCTGCCACCGAGTGAGCCTTCGGACCTGCCAGCTAGATGAGAGCCTGGACAGCGGGTCTGCTCGGGGCCATTTTCTCAACACCTTGGAACCTGCCACCGAGTGAGCCTTCGGACCTGCCAGCTAGATGAGAGCCTGGACAGCGGGTCTGCTCGGGGCCATTTTCTCAACACCTTGGAGCCTGCCACCGAGTGAGCCTTCGGACCTGCCAGCTAGATGAGAGCCTGGACAGCGGGTCTGCTCGGGGCCATTTTCTCAACACCTTAGAAGTTTTCCTACAAGCTGCAGTATCATTCTCACACACGTAGGTTAAACAAAATACTTTTATTCAAAAGCAAGGTTAATACATAGCTTAAGGATAGAAGCGTTTGAGGTCATCTCCGCTCCATGTGTGATTGAGGGGCTGACCTTCCACATTCTGAAGGCGATACCCTCCAGTCTTTAGTACCTCCTCTACGACATAGGGACCCTCCCAGTTGGGATTAAGCTTCCCCACCGCGGCGGATCTCCCAGCCGCGTCGACCTTCTTGAGAACCAGGTCCCCCTTCTCAAATTGCTTGATCCTGATGTGCTTGTCAAAGTATTTGGCCATTCTCCGTTTGACCTCCTCTTGACGAATGGCTGCTAGATCCCAGATCTCTTCGACGAGATCGAGGGAGAGCCGCATCTCTTCCTCGTTCTCGGCCCTCCAGCTCTCCTCATTGCTTGTGGCGATCTTCACCCGCGGTGTCATGACTTCCAATTCCACTGGGATAACGGCCTCGCAACCATGAGAGAGCTTGAAAGGGGTCTCTCCTGTGGCGGTGTTGGGGGTAGTTCTTAGAGCCCACAGGACCGACGGAAGTTGTTCCACCCAATTCCCCTTCAGATTTTCCACTTTCTTTTTGAGCAGGTTCACGATGATCTTGTTTGCCGCCTCCACCTGCCCGTTGCTCCTGGGATGGTGGACGGATGCAAACCTGATGTCTATTCCCAGCTGGCCACAAAAACTGATGAGCTCCTCACTGGCGAATTGTGGACCGTTATCCGTGACTATGGCTTGCGGGAGCCCATGTCGACAAATGATCTCCCCCCAGATGAAGTTGCGAACCACCTGGGAGGTGACCTTGGCCAGTGCTTTTACCTCTATCCATTTCGAGAAGTAGTCAATCATGACCAAAAGAAACCTCCTCTGCCCACTGGCCTGGGGGAAGGGCCCTACCAAGTCCATTCCCCATATGGCGAATGGCCAGGGTGCCGTGATACTCCTCAACCTCTGAGCTGGCATTAGCTGAAGCGGTGCGAACATTTGGCATTTCTGACATTTCTTGGCGAAGGCTGCCGCGTCTTTGCTTAGGGTCGGCCAAAAGTACCCTTGCCTCATTACCCTTGCCTCCAACATTCTGCTCCCCGAGTGGCTGCCACACTCGCCGGAGTGGATTTCTTCCAAGACCCTCGGGACTTCCTCCTCTGAGATGCATCGGGCAAGGAGGCCCAAGAGGGTCTTCCGATACAAGTCCCCTTCATGGAGCACATAGTAGGCAGACTTATATCTGAAGCGTCTCTGGTCCGGGACTTCCTTCGGGAATGTTCCTGTTGCGAGGAAGGTGATGAAGGGATCCTTCCAAGAGGGTCGATGCTCCACCTCCATGAGCTCTCCTTCCTCGATCGAAGGGCGGAAGAGGTTGGTCAAGGTCCCCCCGGCTCGAGGGCCGGATTTGGCCAATCGATCCGCCGAGGTGCTCTCTTCCCTAGGGATGTGTTTGATGGAGAAAGTTTTGAACATTCCTACAAGACCTCTCACTTTGGCTAAGTACCTTATGAGCGCAGGTTCCCTTGTTTCGAATTCTCCCCTGATCTGAGAGGTTACCACCATCGAGTCAGTGAGAACCTCCACGTCATGGACCCCGAGCTCCTGGGCCAAACGTAGGCCGACGATTACTGCCTCATACTCCGCTTGGTTGTTGGTGATTGGGAAATGTATCACTATTGTCTGCTCGATCTTCACCCCGTGAGGACTCTCCAACACCACCCCTCCTCCGAGAGAATTCTTGCCTGAAGCCCCGTCCACCAGCAGCTTCCACGGAACATGACGAGGGGCTCCATCTTCCTCCATCTCGGTCACATAATCTGCCATGAAATCAGCCACCACCTGCGCCTTCATGGATAATCGAGGGACAAAGGTAATATTGAATTCACTTAGCTCTATTGACCACTTTGCGAGCCTTCCCGAGTGCTCGACTCCCTCAAAGATCTGACGGAGGGGGTGGTCGGTCACTACCTGAATTGAATGGGCTTGGAAATATGCCCTGAGCCTTCTTGCGGCAACGATCAAAGCGAAAGCCAGCTTCTCCAAGATCGGGTACCTGAGCTCTGCCCCCCCTCAGGACCCTGCTTACGTAGTAAATAGGCAGCTGTTTCTTGCCTTCTTCTCGAACCAGGACGGAACTTACGGACTCGATCCCGACCCCGAGATACAAGGATAGGTCTTCCCCCTCCTTAGGACCTTGGAGTAGCGGAGCCTTGGTGAGCTGGCTCTTCAAGGCCTGGAAAGCCTCCTCGCACTCTGAGGTCCATTCGAACTTCTTATTGCCTCGCAGTGTTTTGAAGAAGGGAGAGCATTTCTCCCCGGCCCGGGAGAGAAACCTGCTCAACCCTGCGAGCCTTCCTGTCAGACGTTGGACCTCCTTAGCATTCCGCGGTGATCCCAACTCCATTATGGCTTTGACCTTGTCCGGATTTGGTTCTACCCCTAAAGGGGTGAGGAGATGTCCTAGGAACTTCCCCTTGCTGGCCCCGAACACACATTTGAGGGGGTTCAGGCGCATCTTGTACCTGCAAAGGGTGGCGAAGGTCTCCTCGAGGTCCTGGATGTGAGAGTTCACGCACTTGCTTTTCACCATAAGGTCATCCACATAAACCTCCAGGTTCCTTCCCCTTTGCTCCCTGAAGACCCGGTCCATCATCTTCTGGTAGGTTGCTCCTGCATTCTTCAGCCCGAAAGGCATCATTTTATAGCAGTAGCATCCTTCCCTGGTGATGAACGAGACGTCTTTGACGTCTGGGGGATGCATCCTGATCTGATGATAACCTGAAAAAGCATCCAAAAAACTCATCACAGAAAAACCGACGGCTGAATCAACCAGCGCGTCGATCCGAGGCAGGGGATAACAATCCTTAGGACAGGCCTTATTTAACAAGGAAAAATCTACACACATACGCCAACGGCCATCGGCCTTTTTCACCATTACGACGTTGGAGACCCAGCCTGGATACTGGATCTCCGATACAAAACCTGCCTCGAGGAGCTTGGCCACTTCCTCGCGGATCGGTTCCTCGAGCTTGCTGGCGGAGGTCCTCCTCCTCTGCCTGATGGGGCGAGAACCCGGCTCGAGGTTGAGACGATGGCAAGCCACGTCCGCCTCGATGCCTGGCATGTCCGCCGCGCTCCATGCGAAGACGTCCACGTTCTTTTGGAGGCATTCCAGCATCTTTGCTCTGTCTTCCGGGCCGAGGCCCCCGCTGATCCGCACTTCTTTCACCCTCCCCTCCTGGGTGGTGACCTCCATCTCCACTACTTCTTCCGCCGCCTCAAGCCGGGCCGGCTCTTCCCACTGGCCTTTTGCTTTCCGCCCCTCCTCCTGGGCCTCTTTCTCTGCAGCTTCTTCAGCCTCAACCGGCTCGACCTCCTGCTCCTCCTGAGCGACTTCCATCACCTCTTCTTGGGCATCGCCCCCTTCCTATGCCCTTTTCTTCTCCACTTCTTTCTCTGGCCCCTCCGGCCTTGCCATCTCCTCATCCATCTTCTCTTCTTCCGCCATCCAGGAGATGGTGTTGACGGCAGTTACGTAGCACTGCCTCGCCACCTTGGCATCTCCCCGGATCCGGACCTGGACTCCTCCACTATGGAACTTTAAGCATTGGTGGTAGGATGAGGGCATACATCGGAAGGCGCTGATGAGAGGGCGTCCGAATATGGCGTTATAGCTGCTAGGAGCGTCAACAATGACGAACCGGCAGTTTCTGGGGACCCCTCCTAGCGTCACCTGGAGACCGACACCTCCTTCGACTTCCTTCCGCTCTCCGGAGAAACCGAACAGAGGTCCGTCCGAGGCTTGCACTCTCTTCTTCTCTACCTCCATCGCATCGAAGGCTTTCTTGAAGATCACATTTACTGAGCTCCCATTATCCACAAGGATTCTGGAGACCGTGAAGTTTTCGATCGCCGTCTGGATCACCAGGGCGTCGCAGAATGGATCCTCATAGTCAGGCATATCCTCCGAGGAGAAGGTGAGCTTCTCCGAGGGGGGTGGGGTTTGGGATGTCGACGCGACGTCCTTTCGTAACATCGCCTGGAAGCTCCTCTTGCGAGAAGCCTCTATCCCAACCCCACCGTGAATCACCCCGATTCCTCCCCTTGCTCCCACATCAGCTCGGTCCTCGCATCTATCTTCTTCCCCCTCCGGGAACACCTCCTCGATCCTGACTGGCTGCTGCCGAGGCTGACCTCTCTCCCTTATCTCCAAGAATTCGGGGCAGGTGGCCGTCGCGTGACCCTCCTCCTGATGGTAGTCACAATAGGGCAACGCCACCCTACCCCCTCTCTCCCCTCTTCCTCTTCCTCCTCTTCCTCTTCCTCCTCTTCCTCGGCCTACTGCCATGGCCTGCTCCCGCGGAGGGTGAGGGGGCCTGGGACCCTGCCTCCATCCGGGGTTGGCTCCCCCCACCTCCCTTCCTTGGTATCCTCCTTCCTGACCTCTCGCAGGTCCTTCTTGGTTCCTCCAACCCAACCTATTCGGCTCCTGATACCTCCAGTTCCGGGGAGGCCTTTCGAACCCCTGAACTCGAGGCTCCTCTCTCCTTCTCGCCTCTTGCGGCCTCGCCTCTGGCTCGCTCATCCTTGCCAACCGCTTGTAAAACTCCGGGTTGGCAGCCTCCCCCTCGATCTCTTCCGCTGCTCGCTCCATCAGCTCCTCGAAGGAGACCGGAGCCCTTCGCTTTAGGTCCATTTTGAAGAACCCGTCTCTCAGCCCCACGATGAATGCCATCTTGAGGGCGAACCCTGGCACCTCCTGCACGAGGTGGATCTCTTCCTGGAACCTATCCACATAGTGTGCCAGAGACTCCCCCTCCCTCTGCTTGATTTTGAAGAGTGCCTCTGCATCCTTCTTCCTCTTTTTCGACGTCGAGAAGCGGAGCCGGAAGCTCCGGCGCAGATCATCGAAGGCGTAGATAGATCCTACGGGGAGCTGGTGAAACCAGTCCCTTGCCTTCTCCTTCAGGGTTGTTGCAAAGAGTCGGCATTGGAAAGAATCTGACATGGGAAGAATCGAGGTCATATCCTCGAACCACTGCAGGTGCACGACCGGGTCCTCCTTCCCGGTGTAATAGGACATCTCCGGCCCTCGGAACCCCTCTGGCACTGGGTCCAAGAGGATCATCTCGCAGAAGGGGCTCCCTTCCCCTGCTCGGCGAATGGTCCTCTCGCGCGGGGCCAACTCGCAGACTTCAGCACTCGCCGGGCTGCTGAACAGCTGCCGCCCGGGGAGGTCTCGCGCACTTCCCTCCGCCGGCACCTCCTTCCCTGGTCTCTGTCCGGGGGCGTTCTCGCCAACTTGCGGAGGCGGAACGATGGGAACTGCTGGCGTCTCGCACTCGCCCCTCGCCGCGAGAACTGTTTGTAGGACTTCTCGCTTGAACTTTTCAAACATCTCCAGCCACTCTCCACTCGCGAGTGGCTGCGAGTGGTCCGAGTCTGAACCATTCCCTCCATCTCCTATCATTTGAACCTAGCTGGGGATTTTCCTTCACTGGCTACGGTCCACGCTCACCGCACCAAAAATGTTGAAACCTGCAACAGGTCTCTTGAGTTCGGACCCACTGGGGGGTGTAGTCGGTGCTTACTTCTCCCTCACTGGACTCTCTGGACGGTGGATGTGAGAACAAGAATAGACCCAAGGCTGAAGCGAGGAGGTCCCGCCACAAACCCGAAAGATCTTAGAGAGCTTCCCCTCCCAAACCAGAGCTCAACCGGGCACCTTGGAGGGCACTAACAGCCGACCAAAAACTAGCCTGGAGGAGAGGATTCTCTAAAATCGGATCTCCTCCAAGGTGCCCTTAAGGGTCTATTTATAGTTTTTCTTAGGCTGGTCTGCAAATAGCCTGAATCTGCCTTTTAATTTTACTAAACGCACCCCAAATTGGTCTGCAAATAGCCTAACTCCGCTGTTCTGAAGGGCTATGTGCAGACCACAATGGGTATAATGGTCAATTCCTCCTCAAAGCCTTCTGGGCGAGTGGTCCGTGAGGGAACCACTCGCCGAGTTCCCGCTTGACTGGGCGAATGCCCAGGCCCCTGAGCGAGTGGTCCGTGGAGGCACCACTCGTCGGGCTCCTTCTTGCCTGCAGCCTACCCCCACTAATCTGGGGATCCTTTTTCCTGTCTCAGTATGGGCGAATGGTCTGGCTGACCCCTGTCTCATCAATTGACTCGAAGGACCCACTCACCAAATACGGGTTGTACAGGTGGATTTTAAGATATGGTTATATCTTGTGGTGAAATGTTAAGGACACGGTTGTTGGGTGCCCTGGGATGCTAATTAGCATCGGTTGAACTGGTATGATGTGAAAGGTAAGAAGGCTCCATCTGTGAGTCCCCGGGTGCTTGATAGCACGGGTGTGCATGGGAATTACATGAATGTGCATGGTTTACACATGGTGGTCTAATGATCCTGGTTGGAGGATTGCTTGAGGCGGGTATACAGGCTTGCTAGTCGTGACACCGACAGAAGCCGACAGTTAGACTCTAGACTGGTTGGGTTGGACTCTTGGTGCTCACCTACCCAAGTCCCCTTCTGTGTCATTGAAGGCTCAGCATGATGCGATCAGTACGCAGGGTCTCCGATGTAACATCCCCAATCCTACTAGACCCCTAGTGTGAGAATGGTGAGCTCAAATGGTGGGAAGAGGGGCCTTGAGGACCCCTTAGGATGAGAATTTTGCTAAGTGCGCACCTAAAGTCCCAATCAAATAGGACCCAAGCTACTAAGGAGGGCCAATTGGACACCAATTTCCCCAAATTGAGGCCACCCTTAGTCCCCTAAACCTTAATGAAGGGTGATGGGGTGAACATCACCCCTTGGTAGGGCTCGATTCTATAGGATTAGCCCAAAATCACCTTAGGAGAACATGGACCAAACCAATCAATTAAGGGGCAATTGACCCCCAAGAGGTAAAATTGACTTCTCCCTTATACACCAAACACTAATAGAGACCTATTAGACCCAAAAGCCCCATCATGGGGTATCCAATTTCTTTTAATTGGGCCAATACCCTAATTAGGGCACTTTTAGGCAAAAACCCAAATCAATCAATTGAGGGCCAATTAGCCTTCCAATGATCAAATTGACCCTCCCCCTACTCTCTAAACATGATTAGGGACCCATTGGACCCAAAATCCCCATCTTGGGATGGTCAACCCTCTCCAATTTGGTCAAAATCCAAATTAGGGCAAAAAGGTCAACTCAACCCAAATGTGGTCAATTTGCTTTCAAACCTTAAAATTGACTCCACATGTAGTCTTTAAACATCATTAGGGATCTAAGAGACCCAAAATCCCCATCATGGAAAGGACAATTTCCCCCAATTTTGCCAAAGTCCCAAGGAAGGGCATTTTGGGTAATTTCACATCTTTTGATCAAATTGGGCCAAATAGGGCCCCACCATGGGCCAAGCCCTATTGGGTGATGTCATGGGACCCATGACCTACATGGGGGACCAGTCAACCCAAATAGTCAAAGTCAAAGTCAACCCAAATAGGCTAATGCTCAATTTGAGTGACCAAGTCATTATCCCCATTAATTAGGGCCTAGGTCTAAAGTTGTAAGATTTAATTAGGCTCATGAGAGATCAGGTGGAGTGTGGCTAGGGAATATTGGGCTAACCCAAGCTAACCCAAGTGGGGATTGGGCTAAAGGAGGGGACAAAAAGTGGTTTGATAAAGCAAAAGCTTCCCCTGTCCCTCTCTCTCCTCCCAATCAGCCTTGGGCTCTTCCCTGAAGGGAGATGAGTGCTGAGGAGGAGCTGGAAAGCTGGTAGAGGCAGGCTTGTCGGCTGAGGTGGCAACCCCGTGACCCCCAGCTCCAAACCTCCCTTGGTCGGCCTCCTCTCCCCATTTAAACCCCTCCACGAGCTTCAGAGACGTTTTTACAATCGGGATAGAGCCTTGGATCGAGGAATTCAGTGGGAAAACGGGTTCTGTAGCAAGCTCGCCGGAGACGGAGAAGAGGATGGCAAACCGCCGGAATACTCGCCGCCCAGCTCGCTTCCAGGTTCGCTTCCCCCCCCCCCCCCCCCCCCCCCCCCCCTCTGACTGTGCTAGCATCTAGGATCGTTAGGAGTCGAGTTCGAGCTCAATTGAGCCGAGTTCAATTCGGATTTTCCATGGTTTTTGCCGTTTTGGTTTCTTAGTAGAACCGCCGGAAACCGCCTCCTCCGGCGACCAATCCACCTCCAATCGATCGGCACCACCTCAACGGAGGTGGTGGTGGTGGTGGTGGCGGTGGCTGGCCAGGGAGAAGGAAGGATGGTCGGGATTTCCGGTTTCAATGCGGCTCCAGGGCGGGCTGATCTGGGCCGTTGGCTCGAGGAAGACAAAGAAGGAGCGCTGCCAGATTGACTTTAAGATTCGTGTGTGATCAGCGCTAACCTTGATGTGCTGTTAGCAATTTCTGCCGATTTTTGTAGCTTGAAATTAAGGCCCTTAGATGCCATAAATCAAAAAGTTACCTGAGACAACTATTGTAGATCTAGAAGTCTACTTTCATTTGAACCTTAGATCAAACCATTTGGAGTTGATTTGACTCCTGTAGTCCCATTTTGCTGAGACTGGTACAAAATTATTTCCACCACTAAAACAACCATAACTCCCATTTGGCTTGGAGTTTAGGGCTGCAATTTTAAACCCTATTGTATCTATCCCTGACCTACCTTGTGCCCAAAAATCAGTATTTTTGGGGTACATTTTTCTATAGTTTTTGTCTAAACATTGAAATTGAAATTTATGATAATTAGGTGGCCAAACCCCCTATTGGGGCCCCCATATTAGGGTAGGGTGAAGCTTAGGCTATGTACACACACTGATAAAAATATTGGGTCCATTGGAGCACTCCTTGTTGGTGAACCCTCTTTGGAGTGAGGATGGCTTAAGGGTTTGTGTTTGTTGGGCCAGGAATTTCACTTAGCTTAAGGAGCCAAATTGAGGCCCTTAATGGCCAAATCATGAAAGTGGTGTGAGACACACTATTGTAGCCCTATCATGTGGAAATGTTATGATACTTGGGAATCTGTCATTGTATGTTAATATGTGTCCATGACCACAGTTTGGAGGCTTGTAGATTTATATTTCATGTACCTCATGTAGAAATTGATAATTACCACTTTTGGATGTTTAATCATTTTAAAATACCAAATCACATGGTAATGACTCAATAATTTGGCAAGGGACCCTAGGTCCCCATATGGACACTTGGTAATTTTTGAAGAATTTTCAGAAGTGAATTACTATTTTTCCTAATTATAGTGGCATTTTGGTAATTATACAATTATGATGATTCAGTAGGCCAAATGACATCCTAGGGTCATGATACTCAGTGAACCACCATGATATGGGATATTATCTTATTTATAATTCTCATGAAGCATGAAGAATCATTTTGAGGGTAGTTCATGTGTAATGTGACTTAAGGCCTTAACTACTTAAAATTATATTAAATACCAATTTAATATTGAAAATTATGGAAATTGGAGCATACCTTACTAAGGTCATTGGGAGCCTAGGATAATTATTATAGACCCTTTTGATGACTTTTTAGAAGGGTTCCCCTTATGGAGTTGATGGTTAGTTCAAATTAGTGGGCTGCGTTTAGTAAAAACAGAATTTTGAGTTTTAGTCAATTCAGACCACTAAGTAGTGTTTAGAAGTTGTATACGATCAGTAATTGAGTTATAGCACACAAGGATGCATGGAGGGTAAATCTTAGGGATTACCTGTGGGGTGGTGCCAGAGTTAACGTAGAAGGAACGGAGATACGTCCAACCCGATTGGGTGGGACGGGAGATGAGCTAAGTCACCTTAACTATATGAAATGATGAAGGGTGAACCAAATATCAACCACCAACTAAAGTAATGGTCTTGAAGGGGATGGTGGGGTTGAGCCCATTGCGTTCCCTAGTACCGATGAGAACCCTTCACCGGGCGTACCTCGGGAAGTCCAAGGTTAACCCTAAAATTGCAATAACAATTAAAATAGGCAAGAGTAGCCATAGTAGGAAAAGATTGGATCTATGTACCTCCTCCCGGTTGCGAGAGTGGCAGGATTGTGGTGCACGGTTAGACGAACAGGAACCTCGAGGGGATGATTATCCCGGTAACTTTCTCAGAAATGTGGCAGGTCTTCGGTACTAGGCAGGTCGTCACTCCGACCGCGGTACGTTGACTTAGCAGGGTGTGTAGGGGTCTAAGGGGCCAGCTTGGCTGCGTGTCGGGACGACAATTCCCCGAAGACACCTCTCACTTGGCTCACAGTCTGGTGGACTCCAGCAAAGAGTACGCAGAGCTCCGCGGTTGTTTAGCGTCGAGGCGTACGTGCGGTCTAGGCCTGGTAGAGTGTATACCCGCCTAGGAGTGGACAGTCCGGTCCGCTACCACCGTGTGTCACAGCGGTTGGTACCCGAGAGGTTGGCTTCCTCTCAAATAGAGGGAACTACAAAGGTCTGTGTGCACAGAGTCGTGTGTGTGAGTTCAATGCATAATCATTCATAGCATAAGCATAGCATACGCACTTGCAGATCCTCATCATATAAATTAGTATGGGCACTTTTATATGATGAGTTATAATTCCTGTAAATCCTAACTTATAAGTTTGTATGGGCATTCATATAAGTTAGGGTACGAGATTGATTACTTGTCGCTACTGTCTTTACTACTTCGCGTTACTTGCTCTACTTGCTGTTTATTTACTACTGCACACCTTTATTATACTCCTGCTTATACTCCTGCTTATACATGATTAGATTAGCCCTTTTCACTTGTGTATATATATTCTAGTTTACTTTCCCTGTCACTTGCTTGTTCCTTGCTCGTCCCTCGCTTCTTCCTCCCGCGCGGTACCTAGGAGTCGCAGGAGGAGGAGGGGACCTAGCGAGCTCGGTCATTTTTGACTGACGGTTTCCATTGGGGCCGTAAAACAATCTAGGATTCCGAGGAGACGGAGCTATCGCACGCACCGCAGGAGACGAGGGCAGGACCTGAGCAGCCAGCGACGCAGCGGGTAGCGGCTACGAGACATCAGGTGGATTACATTTTGAGTATTAGTGAAGTGTGTTGATGAGATAGCTTCTGCATGTAGAGAGGATGTGAGATGAGAGAGTTTTGTTTCATGATGTACCGGGCTTTAAGCTCCTTTCATTTATGTACTCTCATTTTTCATGCTCGGACTTATATATGTATCGTTTGATTAAGCATTTGATATATTTTGGAATGTGATTAGTGGACTCCTTTTATTTAGTTGTACTCTCTCTTGTACTTACTTTTACTATTGCTCGCAGTATGATCGTAGCCGGCAGGGTCGACGTTGCGTGGTGTAGCCCAACCCGTGTGTTGGAAGTCACCGCAATGCGTCGGTTTTGGGCATACGGTCTGCTTGGCCCCGGGAGCGGGGAAGGGATCTTACAAATGGTATCAGCTCGCAACGAACGATCATGAGTACGAGCAATTAGTCCACAACAACTTGAAACACCCCCGCACGAGTATAGCTTGGGGACAAACTACGCAGCGGAAGCAGTGGTGTGCCCATGTATGAAACCACATTCCTAAGTCCTTTAAGCATGATTTAGATTCTTCAATCATCTAAAACTTCTTATATTCGTGTCAGGCTGCTAGAGACGAGGATCCTTAGGACACCATTCCACCTCCTCCGACTGCCACTCCCTTCCAGCAGACGGAGTTAGGGCAGACATTGACAGCGATCTTGGATGCGTTTCGGGATCAGGTGATCCCAGCACCTCAGCCGAACCCATGGTCGAATTGGTTGAGCACATTCAAGGGTCTGTCCCCACCAGTGTATAGAGGGACAGAGGATGTGGTGAAGACGGAGGAGTGGCTGGATACCATTCAGGAGATGCTGGCAGGCATTAGTTGCCCGGTCAGCAAGGCCGTATCCTTAGCAGTTTCAGCACTGGATGCCCATGCAAAGAGGTGGTGGAAGTCACTGGCAGATTCCACCTTCCGCGACAGAGATTATTCGGGGATTACCTGGGATGAGTTCAGCACGGTGTTCCTGGACCACTTCGTATCAGCTACGGATAGGGATACATTGGAGGAAAGATTTCTGCACCTAACTCAGGGAACCCGTTCAGTGATCGAGTACCAGAGAGAGTTCTCTCATTTGGCCAGGTTCGCGGGGGCACAGTTTGTGGATGATCGAGGCTTGGCGAAGAAGTTCTACAAGGGATTGAGGGCCCCTCTCAGGCAGGCTCTCCTGTTCATATCAGAGGGCACCCTGACTCAGATTATAGAGGTGGCGAAGAAGTTTGAGGCAGGCCAATTGTCAGAGCAGGTCAAGGGCAAGAGATCAGTGGACAGGATGTATCATGGAGAGGGTGGAAGTGACCGGCAGTAGGATAGAGTTATGAGGCCCAGGAGGGGTGGAGGACGTCCTCGTCCTTTGGAGGCACCGGTGCAGCAGCCTCAGACGGTGTTGGCCCCTCAGCCACTGCGAGCTCTAGAGCCAGAGAGAGCAGACGGTCGTGGACGACCCCCGGTGATCTGTTTTGAGTGCAACCAGCCGGGGCACATCAGGATCCATTGCCCGCGACTTTTCCCTCCACCTACACCACCCCCTCCAGCGGCCCCTCCGGCAGCCCCTCCAGCACCTCCAGCACACCAGGGCCGGGGAGGTGGACGTGGTCGTGGCCGAAGATTTCATGAGAGGAACAGGCAGCCAGAGCAGGCTTTTGCATTGGACCTCGCCCAGCCGAGGAACCCTGAGGAGGTCATCGCAGGTATAATTTTTTTTAATTATGTACTTGCAATTTTAACTTTAGTAGTAGTTTAACCGTGTATAATAAAACCAACCAACAACCCATATGTGTTGTGCTCGTCAACGGAAAACCCGCACGCACCTTGTTTGACACGGGTGCATCGCACTCCTTTGTCTCGGAGGACTTCCTCGTAGGCTTGGAGGGGATCCAGAGGATCAATGGCATAGTGAGGAGGGTGCGACTTCCAGACGGTTCAGAGATGCGCACCACGACCAAGTGCACCATGGACCTTGAGATCGAGGGAGAGATCTTTGAGTCCTGGGCATCGATACTGAAGCTACCGGATTACGATTTGATTTTGGGCATGTCATGGTTGCACTACCACCATGCCAAGATTGATTGTGCGACGAAGAGGATCGAGCTACTGGCTTACGGGACCACCTGGGTCACCGTCGAAGGTATTAGATCTATCCCTCGTACCCCTCTATCTTCTACACAGGTCGTGAAGGCCCATGAGCAGGGGGAGGACGTATACCTCATTTGCTTCGAGATGGCAGAGTTGAAGATATCGGTGGACGAGGTACCGATAGTCCGGGACTTCTCCGACGTATTCCCGGAGAAGTTGCTCGGCTTGCCGCCGCATAGAGACGTAGACTTCCAGATTCAGCTAGTACCCGGGGCGAGGCCAGTGTCTCGGGCACCGTACCGCATGGCACCCAAGGAGTTGGCCGAGTTCAGAGTGCAGTTGAAGGAGCTAGTGGATGCCGGGTTTGTGAGGCCGAGCTCTTCCCCAAGGGGAGCTCCGGTCTTGTTCGTAAAGAAGAAGGATGGGACTCTCCGACTGTGTATCGACTATCGGGAGCTCAATAGGTTGACGGTGCGGAACACCTATCCGCTACCAAGGATTGATGAGCTGTTTGACCAGTTGCAGGGTGCCCACTGGTTCTCCAAGCTGGATTTGCGGTCGGGCTACTATCAGTTGAGGATACGGGAGGAAGTGAAGTATCTAGTTGCCTACCTAAATCACCTAGAGGGGGGTGAATAGGTGATCTCTACGTCTTTTGCGGAATTAAAAATTAAACGTAAAGCACAGCACACAAAATAAATCACAGCCTCAGATAACACCAGGAATTTATAGTGGTTCCCCGTACTTGGGTACTCCACTGCCGGCCTCGCCAATCTAGCACCACAGCTAGACTTGACTACTCACTAAATCTCGAATCAGAAAGATCCTACAGTCTCGGAGTCAAACTCCTACAAACTCAGAGAGAACCTCTCTTACAACTCGGAGAAAAACTTCTCCTACAACTCGGAGAACAACCTCTCCTACAGCTCGGAGATAACAACTCCTACAATAGATGATAAAAGGTTTGAACAATAATAAACCAGATCTGAATAATAGAGGGGTTTTCTTCCTTCTTCTTGAATGGCTTTTGAGAACGATGAGGAAGAACAACGATTCTTCAAATCTGTCTTAGGCAATCTGAAACGATCCAATAGAGATTGTAGAACAGAACACGGATCGATCGAATCCTTCTTGATAGAAATCGGCAACTCTAATGAGTAGATCGATCTCCAATCGTAGGCGACGGCGAGGCGGCGCTTTTCTCGTTCTTTTGATCGGGAGAGATTTTAGGGTTAAGAGCGATTAGAAAAAACTTCTTATGAATAACCCAAGAGCAATCCTATATATAGAGAGGAGCAATTAAGGGTTAAAACGATCTTAAACGCACTCAATATAGCTGTTAGGATTGGAAAGGGGCGTTTACGATCCGTCAAGAACAGAGAAAACGAAACAGGAAAAATAACGGACAGAAGTCTCGAGACATAAGGGATCTCTCGAGACATGAAACAGAGAGAGCAGGAAAGGGATGTCTCGAGAACTCGATGATCTCTCGAGACATTCAGAACAGAAATATCGAGATCAACAGAACTTGCCTCTCGAGACATGCCTTAACTCTCGAGACATGTCTGATCTCTCGAGACATATCCTTAGAAAATTTATATTCAAAATTTTCTTTTCTTCTCTTGAACACTTGCTGCAACCGCACTCCAAAGTCTTCAATAGTCTTGAAAATGAAGTGTACCCCAATAGAGAGATCACACATGAGTCAACACCATGTTTTACACAATGAGGGATTACATTGTATGAGACTGTGTTTGCAGACCCATTGTGACCTGACATTGGTTTACACTTAGCCATGATAATCTGCAAGACAATACTAGAAAAGCATATCAAATACAAGAGCAATTCAATCTTAGTTTAAGGGTGACTTCTTACAAATCAAGGTAATTGTGAATACAATTCCCAACAATCTCCCCCTATTTGTAGAAGTCAGAACCCTATACACTAAGTTGAATTACAGCAATATAGAATAAATATGCTACACTACCCAAAGATATAGAAATAAATAAGTAGAGAACATCAAATCATCAAATATATATATATCTAAATTGAATTGTTAAGAAGACTTGATGTTCACTAAATCAGAATGAAAACAAAATATGTCTTGTCAGCATCATCATCATCCTTCAAGACCTCCTTTTCCTCTTTTCTTCTTGTCTGGAGTAATAGGCATGAGGCTTGGGATGGTAAAACAGAGGTGGAGCCGGAGCATCAGAATTATTATAACCAAAAGCCCTGAAATAAATTCTTCTCTTCCTTTGAGCTGTCTCATGTTTTTCCCATTCAAGTGAGCTGTAGCATTCAGCTCTTTTCATTTTGCCTTCATGGACTAACTTATAAGTTTCAAGAATTATGTCTTTTGAGACTGGGCTCCAGATTTCAGGTAGAACCTCCTCAACCTGAGCTTTGCTATGGCCTGCAGAGCTTGAACTAGGAACTGATCGACTGGCAGAAGGACCTTCAAAATATTTTCTTCTTCTTTTGGTCCCAGTCCTATCTGATTGATCTTCAACTATAGGAGCCTTCCCAAGAAGTTCTTCTGGCCTTGGAGAAAACTGAGGAACAGGAACATCTGGATCAATTTCCAATTCAGGAAATATCTGATTATGAAGCCACGTTGCTGTTTTGAAAGAATAAGCATTAACATCAGCAATTTGCTTCTGCACACTAGAAGTGAGCTGATCAAACTGAGATTTCCATGAGCTTTGAATAGCTGACACAGAGCTTTCCACTAAATCTGTCATTCTTTCCATTATAATGTCCTCCCCCTTTCTGACTTCAACAGATAGGGTTTGGCGAGTATCCTCTTTGAACTTTCCGACTTCATCAACAATTCTGAATGTATTTGCTTCAGCCTTGTCAGATGCTGATTCTTGTAGCTTTGTCACTATAACAGTCTGAGCCAACACTGTGCCTACTCCTTCAGTTGCATGGTCAATTTGTTTGCTCCCTAGGCACACCAATTCAGAGAGATTTTCATAATTGGATTTTATCTTAGCTAACTCCCTACCAAGTTCACTTTCAATGGTGGCAATCTTCCTGTGAACAGTTGTCAAGGAGTTCTCAAACTGTTCACTCTGCTTTTTGAGCATAGCTTCAATCTTTCCCAGAAGAGAATCTGCATCAAGGATTGGAGGGGAAGGATGAGAAGAAGGAAGAGTAGCAGCAGGGGCAGCAACAGGAGCATCATCAGGAATTTCTTCAATCTCAAGTGAATGGTCCACATTATCTTTTTCACAACCTAGCTCATCTGGAGCATTCTTGGTTGTATCTAACTCTGACTCCCCCTCAACATGTACTAGGGGAGGTGATAATGCATGAACTGACTCATCATCATCTTCTATGTCGAAAACAAAATCAGCACCAGACCCTGCCGGTTGGCCACTGGGACTGTGCACTTCAGAGAGTTCTTGTTGAATTTCCTTCAAAACATTTGAAACTGTTTCATTTGCCAATGAAGTTTTTGCTTCAAAAACTGATGGAGAAGGAGGTGGTGTAGATGGAACTGGATCTGATGGTGGTGAAGATGGAGTGAATTTTGTTGGAGCTGAAGAGGATTGACCTTTGGATTTTGAACGGAATGATAGCTTGGCTCGACCTGAAGCTTTAGAACGAATCCGTGAAGGAGGAGGAAATGATGTTACTAAGGGTTCCTGACCTTCAGAAGATGGAACTGGATTTTCTGCATCACTTGCAACTGCAGATTGAAGAGTCTCCCCCTCAGAAGGAGCACTAGCCACTCCCGGCTTCTTGATTCGAATTTCCCATCTCTGCAAGGAGGTGACATCGATCTTCTTAAGGTGATGGATAACTGTACCTTTGGACATGTTAAAAATAGCAGGATTAAACTGATTTAGGAACAGCGAGATGATCCGAGCAAAGTTAGGAGAATTAATGCAAGCTTTGATATTTGAGAATAAGATTGAGGCCCAATCTCTCTTCTTCCCAGTCACGATGCCAACCATCAACAGAAAAATCTCTCCAGACACATGTCCTTGAGAGCCTGTCTTGCAGAATATAGCCTTTGAAATAATGTCCAGCAGGAGCTTCCCCACAACATTCAACTTATTCCTCTTAACTGTAGAAAAATCTGAATCCAGACCACAGTACCTTGCTGTTGTCAACCAATCATTGTCAACTAGCGCTTCTTCAGCTTCCATTTCAGACAGCTGCAAATACTTAGAAAGAGTCTCTGGAGAGACTTTGATTTTGATACCCTTAACAAATGAGATCAACATGCTTCCTTCTTTGATAGGCTTCACATTGATAAAGAATTCTTCAACCTCATCAAACAATATCCGGCAAGGATGCTCAAGAACGAAAGTAAGACCGGCGGCATCAAGCAAGCGAAACAGAGTCTTGAAATCATCGGATAAACTGGCAAGTCCTGACCGAACCACTTCACTGCCGTCTCCAATTTTTGGAAGAGGAGAAGGAGTCATTGAAGCAAGTGGGAGGGAGAAATGTTGAACGAGAATGATGAAGCACGGAGAGCCACCGAGAACCACCGAAGCACAGTGACTAGTCGCGGACGATCGCCGCTCGAGAGGAAGTCGAAAGGTCGATGAGGTCTCGGAAAGGGATTCGCGTGAACATCAAGTTTTCGATTTCTTATATATATATAATTTCGATTTAACGTTGAAGTGACATTTTGAAGAAAATTAGAAAGGGAAATAGCGCGTACCTGACGTTTGAGATCCTTTTAAAAAAAATACCTATGTCTCGAGACATCAGTTATGTCTCGAGAACTCAGGAGATTCAGCGCGGTATTTCCTTCCCTGATGTCTCGAGTGATGACCCGTGTCTCGAGACATCACCTTATTTCGAAATCTTCAGCTTGTCTCGAGAAATCCAGCCAGGTCCCGAGACATGACTTGTCAAAAACTTCCTGTCGCCATGGTTTTGATTGACTTGAACATTACTCCATGTTGAGCATTCCAAGTTCCGTCTTGAAGAAAGAGAACTTAGTCTCATCCAGTGGCTTCGTGAATATGTCTGCAACTTGCTTGTCCGTGGGGACATAACTCAGATTTATGTCACCCATCTCCACATGCTCCCGGATAAAGTGATATCGTAGCTCGATGTGTTTTGTCCGACTGTGAGAGACTGGATTATTTGCGATAGCAATTGCACTGGAAGAGTCGCAAAACATAGGAATGTCTTTGAACTTCATGTTGTAGTCTTGAAGTTG